>OENG01000033.1:3561776-4761776 GCA_900239735.1 Blumeria hordei DH14 | reverse complement strand
GATGATTGTGGCCCAAAAAAAATTTCCGTGGATATTTAAAAAATTCACTTCAATTTATTCAAAGTCTCTCTGTTCTTACTGTTGTATCTTTTGATCTGTACAAAATGTGTGGGGGGGATCGCGATCTTATTCTGTGAAGCTTTTTACTAGCGGGGCAGTCGGAACTGTTTTTGGTGTCAGTTTAGCTGTGATGCCTGGCGAAGCATAGGCATGACGTAATGACTCTTCAGCCTTCATTCTTCTACAGTCCAAAGATGATTGTTTAAAATTCTGCAGTAAAGGGTCCCGACCAAACAGAAGTTATAAAAGTTTCCTGTAGACAAGTCCCTGATCAGCTTCCTTAGTCCACACTAAGAATCGGACAAGATTTTATCCGTTTGTGAATATTTCTACATCGCTGCTCTTGGAAGTCAGTGCTTGTACACTTTCGTCCTGTTTCCTCTGGTGTTGACACGGGTATGGTAGAGTACGGTGACAACATATGAGCAATCTACGCTCGCGTTGGTGTAGGGTGAGAAGAGATATGTGGCTCTTGGTGGACTGAGCACTCTTCGGTCTATAGCCGTTGGCTTGGCAAGCCGTTTAGACACGGTGTATCTCCATTTGCTAAAGTGGGACTAGCAGATAGTGATAGCTACCCGGGTTAAATATCGATTTTAATGAATCTCCATGTCTTCTCACCATGCGGTATTGACGGATCTGCCAATGGTCGTGGGCGCAGGAGTTCCTAGCTCGCCAACAATGGCGGAGATTCGGACTATCATGGTGTCGGGATCCTGGACGGCAGCTCCATCTCGTTTCATGGGATACCTCGGGCCAAATTTTCGTGCATGTGCATTTGCGTACAGGCAGACGGCGCGAAGGAAATCATTGGATCATCGGTGTCAGTATCCCGAAGCCAGAAGTAGCTGGACAGAGAGTAATTTGCATACCGGTAAAAAAGTCCTGAAATTGGCATTGTTCGAAATTGTCCAGGCAACACTTCCCGGACACCTCTTCCAGCGTTTGGGCGCGTGCGCTATACTGAAAAGGGGTCGTGGCGGTATGTCTATCAGGGAAAAGCCTGCCTTTGCTCTACTGAAGACACTACTTGCTTTCTCCAACCCAAGTCATGAGAATTCTGGGACAAGTTTAAGATGAGATGAGTTGGTCCCGATGAAAGCACCCGAACCTCTCAGCTCGGTCGTCAGCGCAATTTGCAGTGAGATCGAATTCGAACTACGATTTAGCGCCGTAACAGAAGATGAGTTGCGCGAGAGGTAAGACAGCCTATCCTTAGCTACAGCGGATTAGACATGCCTAACTGTTCATCACTCATACATAAATTAGATCTAACTTGGAAACCTGAATTAATCAGCACCTGATACCTCTGTATTATGTAATTAAATGTATCTCACAGTTAACGATAAAATAAAATTTGAAGGTCTATCTATCTACAGTTTGTACACGTATCTCCATGAAGGAATATTCGCGCGAAAAGCGAGTATTATTTCTGGTGCAAGTGTCCGAGACAAGCTAGAATGTGGATAGAATCCCGTAGTAGAGGATATCTGCAATGTTTGTATAGGGGCAGGTGAAATTGATTGTCTGCAGCCATCAAATCATCCATTTATATAAGAATCTATAGTAGACACGGCTTACTCTTTATTTTCGATTGCCTCTATTTATCGAGGTTGAGGCGAGGTAAGTAGGACTACAAACAGATAGAGGTATCCCAGAGTATTTCGCATAAAGTCTCGTGCATGTGGAGGTCATCAAAGGCAAGCTTGTTCCATCTGGTTTCTGGACGACAGCGTAGAACTATTTAGCTAGATCCTTTAGCATTGCAACGCTGAGCCTGTTTATGGCTCGAAACACCAGGCCTAATTGAAATCGTAAGACTTTCTTAATTTTCAAATCATTCAATTCCATTTTCGAATGATGTGAATTGGTGTTTCGTGCAGTGCGTAATTATTTCCTGGGATATGTCGGACCAAGTTCAGATGATTTAGCACTAACCTAGTTAAAGGCAATGGTTTTGGTGTATATGAGACCGGGCAGAGGATTATCGGCAAGGATCATTGGTTAACAGTAAACCTGACCTAAGAAAATTTGTAAATCAACAAATAAGACTTCTAGATGACAGGCGTTGCCTGCGCAATGGTAGGCATTGCAGGATAACAGCGACTGTGAATAGATTGAAAGGGGCATGGGAAGCTGACAACAGCCGTTCAGCTTCTGAGGCTAAGCTGGAACCACGCTGATATGATAAATTTCGGACAATAACTTGCAGCTGCGCCTGAGTGGATAGACCTTGGGATGAGTAATTTTCACTGGGATTGGTTGTCGAGTCTGTGCAGAATTCTGCATGCCAGCAAAATAGGGACACTGTATGGGTCGTAGGAACTTAGTCAGGGACACGAGTAGTTGGTCGAGCTGGTACCTGAGGGCCCAGAATTTGCAAACGAGAGGTACAGACGATTGAAGGCAGGCATCTTAGACACGGCAGAGCCGATCGTGTTCGAGATTCGATGTCTTTATTTGTGATGCACCAAAATGTTGGCAATGGACCCTGAGATGGCAGATGTTCTAGACCCAAGTCTTCCGCCGAGTATCGATGTCAACGGCATGAGCGGATTGCTGGACAAGTTGGCTACACTGATTCTGATGGTGGAGCTTTGGGTGGTGGTAGCTGAGAAAGCGGCCAATGAGCTAGGAGACTAATCATTTGTAGACCTATGCTAGTGGCATCGGGGGTCATGCTGTGCGCGTAGGAGGTTTCATACAACGCGAGTGGTGCAGTAATCTTCATGTCATCGAAACTCTGGGGATCTCTGAATTCTAGAAAGCGAAAAGGTTTAATTGAAGAGCTCGTGCTGAGTAGTGGTGAGCCGATGAAATTTCCCCCCAAGCGCCCGCGCGCATCAAGAAACCGATCATGAATAGTTGCACCTTTTTACACGTAAGGGCAGATTCTAGACCGTATCACGGTCCAGATCCTCCCTTCAGGACGCACAAGCGAAAGAAATTCGGACAGCCAGACAAAGATGGCTCAGCTGGAGGCTCCGACCAATGCCAATCGCCAGCAATTATTTGGTGTTCTTTGGCTTGTAGTCTGCTTAGCTAAACTAGCGATTCTCTAGTATCCTCAATTTCTCATGTACCTGATCTGAGGAAAACCTTAAGAAAGTTAAATTAACTCAGTGTCCAAACATGTCGACGTGGAAGTCAAATTAGACGTGTCCCGAGTTGACCTGGTCCTTGTATGGCTATATGAGATGCAAAGACGACAGCATCTGCTCGCTACCTGATGTTGAGACGCTGCTCATTTGGTAGGGGTCGAATTGAGCGTCCGGGGTACCAGGTCAATGGATAGTAACAACACCCACAGACTGCCTGATACTAGATCATCAGTTGTTTCCAGTCCTCAACCACATCCAGTCGCGCCAATTCTGCTCTCTCCCTATGTCTTCCCATCTAACCTGCAACGAAGGTGAGCCACGCGACCTAGTCAGGGCTCGGCACTCAGTCTCCCCGAGGACTGTGCAGGTGGGACCAAGCAAAGCGCGGCGTAACAAATAGAAAGCGCATGCCGTAGCTAAGATGTCCCAACTGACCAGGAATACATCTGCTGTTCTTTGCGCATGAGGTACGGATCGGACGACGGCGGCTTTGTGTGCTCAGTGCAGACTTCTCGAGACCCACGAACCATCCGGCGCAATGGTCCTCTCGTGTAGAAACTCAAGCTCTTGACGGGTTGGGCTGACTTTGAAACCTCGTCACAAAGTTTGCCCGAACATGCACGCGATGAAGACACGCACAAACAGAGATACATTTTGCCCCGCTGCAGCAGCTCCTCCTTCTTGCAGCCCATTCCGCTTTTTCCGCATCCACGCGCTAGCTTGTCACCCCTCCCTTCTCCTTCCTTCCCATCCCTAACCCTTCTCCCCTATTTCACCCCTTCCTCCCGCTGGCCTTTTCATTCATAATAGTCTCTCCTTGATCTCATTTCGCTCGCGGCGCTACACGTCTAACATCTTTGTTAAACCATCTCAACCCAGAGCAGTCCTGAAGAGACTCTCGATTACACTCCTTAATATACAACCACACCCTCCTTGAAGGCAGGATACCATCTTTCTAAACAACCATTGAGATTACTCAAGCACCCTCACTGTTACGCGGCTATCTCATTTTCTCTCAAAATTATCCCAGTCACAATTTAATTTACTCGTGCTTACTATAGTAAGAATCCAATTTGCACCAGTGGCTGATAGGAGACTGACTCGCGCAGCATTGACCAAAGTCACGCTTCTATTTCTGGGTCCCATTTTAGAGCATCTAATTCCACATAAAATTTCGAGGTGGTCTTCGATTTAAAAACAGTCGGCTCGTTCTAACATAAGCCAATTGGACTGCATCGATCCCTCAAGATGAAGCTCTCTTGCCTTGCGATCATCAGCACTGCCTATCTATTCGCAGCTCAACCTCATGCCCACCGTCATCGTCACATGGCCCGTCATGGCTCTCGCATTGAGGCTAGGGACACAGCGACATCAGTTCAAGTCGAAGCGGCGATGGTTACTGTCTACGAATTAAATGGACAAAAGATTTCTTCAAACGACGTGGACTCATGTCTTAAAGAGAATAAATGTGTGGTCCTTGGTGCTGGTTCGAGTTCTACCGAAAGTCAACAAGATACGAATACTGTCCCTACACCAGACCAAGACAATCCTCCACCAGAAGATACACCATTGCCGGAAGACGATGCAGCTCCAGAAGAGCCTTCTAATCCAGAACCCCCTGTCCCAGTGCCGTCTACTCCAGAGCCTCCCAAACCAGAGCCCTCTGCAACAGATGATAGAACACCTCCTCCATCAGTAGAATCCGAAGCTGTACCAAAAACTGCGGAGCCTGTGCCAGAATTAAAAGCTATGCCACTTCCTGTCACTCCATCGCTCAATTCCGTAGGCATGAAGTCTGATGCGAATATCTCTCAATCGGATGGCATAGATAATGCCGCATTTAGTGGTTTAGACTCTACCAACATGCATGCCGTCTCAAGATTATTTCCCAGTGGGAAGGTCGACTGCTCTGAATTTCCGTCCAAATATGGTGCAGTTCCAGCAGATTGGATTCAGTTGAATGGATGGACAGGAGTACAAAAAACTTCCGAATATAACACTGCCGCAAAAGCTATCAGTCACATTGAAACTGCAGTCGCCGGCGAGGGCTGTGTACCTGGATCTTTCTGCTCGTATGCATGCCCTGCCGGCTTCCAAAAGTCACAATGGCCATCAGCTCAAGGTGCCACCGGTCAGTCTATCGGAGGCCTTTACTGCAACACCAACGGAAAGCTCGAACTCTCACGCTCTGCCGCACCTAATCTTTGCACTCCTGGAGTTGGAGACGTTAAGGTCAGAAACTCCCATTCAAAGAACGTCGCCATTTGCCGAACCGACTACCCAGGAACAGAAGCGGAGACTATTGCATTGAACGCACTCCCAGGATCTACCGTCAAAGTAACATGCCCCGATTCGAAGGAATACTATCGCACACAGGATGATGGGCCTACATCCGCACAATACTATATTAATCCATCGGGATATGACGTCAAGGATGCTTGTACCTGGGGCACTGCAGGCTCGAACCTTGGTAACTGGGCACCCGTAAATATGGGCGTCGGAAAAGGTGATAGTGGCTCAACATTCATTTCTCTTTTTCCAAATGCCCCAACCAACCCGAATGGAGTTCTTGATTTCAACATTGATATAAAGGGCGATGTTACTGGCTCATGCTCTTATCGCAATGGAAAATATTACAAAGATGGAGTTGAATCTCCGACTGGCTGTACAGTAAGTTTGCCCCATGTTTTCCCAGGATACAAGACTAAAAATTTAGGTTGGTGTAATGGGCGGAGCTACATTTGAATTCTCTTAGGTCATGGTAAATCAAACAAAAATCATGGTTATCGTCTCTGCAATCATGCGCACCATGCCTCAACGAATTACATGGGACCTAACTAGCTTGATTCCCCCGATGGCTTTTCAGCTCGTTATCTACAACCCGTTGCCACAAGACGAAGTTAAAGGTGTCTTTCGATAGCTCAATATTTAAATGAAATTTCATAGTTTTGGAGCTTAGCTTTGTATAGCTTTTGTCGTGTCTGGTCATCGAATTTCACAAGCTTTCGACAAGTACGTGTTCAAGCTTCATGGTTTTTTCATCAACCGCTGGCGTTAGGGGTTGTCAAAGCTTAAGAAGTTGCTGGCTTCCTTCTGATGCTTTCACTTTTAAAAATGTACCAAAAAGTCTGCGCGCAAGGCTATCATGAATCTGGAAGCAAGAATTTGTTTGTGTAAGTTGCCAAAACATTATCCCGCGATACGAAGTTCTACTGCATGAGATGATAATGGAAGATCAATGATTGGTGAGATGGCAGAACTAAGTCTCAACGAAGACGCGAGCGATTTATGAATCTAACAACTGGCACTACCTGGCTTTGGCTAAGTGCATGTCTTAAACTTATGCAGGGCATAAGTATCTATTTTTACATAAAGCGTTATATCTTGGGATGAGGAGAGAATATTTTGTTGGGTCTCTTACCCCGAGTCTAAGGTTCGGTTCTTTTATGTATATAAGTTAAATTTGGCTCTAAAATTACAATTCGTCCCAACGCTAAATCACGTGAACACGCCTGAAGTTCACACTGACACGCTCACGCACATAAATTTATTAGTCCTTTGAAATCTATCCTCCTAACAGCCGATCGATAAGTTGACGTTGCAGGGGCCCAGGCGAAACAAGAGAAATCGATTGAAACATAAAAAGTTTATCACAACTGCTGTTATCTTTGCTACTGTAGTCGCCCCACAAAGTCCCGGCACAATTCTAGCCATTTGGGGCTCTTTTAAGCGAAGCAGCACGAAATTTATTTGGGCATCAAAGACAAGCCATTGCTAGAAATATTGCGGAGGCACAGCGACAAATCTCACCCTCACCGATGTCCGGGTCGGATCTGGATCAAAAATTGGCGAAAAAGAGAAAAGTAGATACGCATCCGTCAGACGTTGTGAGGGAAGGACTAGGCAAGAATCTCAGCCATATAAACGAGGAAACGTGGATAGTCGGCGCCGAGGATGTGCAGTGTGCTGCTGGCAACTATGCGTCAATGGACATGGGTCTGGATTCTGAACCAGAGCCAGTGATGGAAGTGAGCAATGGCGCATTAAATGCAGGAACAATTCAAAGCTCAACAGGCCCTCGTGGCACTGCAAGACATAATCTCGACAAGTGGTGGACGCGCATGATTCAGCGATATGGGAGTTTGGAGTTGGAAAATAAGGGTAGTGTTGCGCGGGATCATTTAGCATTAGGTCTGTCGCTCCCCCTCTCCAATCACATCGATGACTTGCTCAGTTCTGACCACCCCCGTCCAGAACGCACCTTTCTCGCCTGGCTCCGTACTTCTCTTGCCTTTTCATCCCTCGGAATCGCCATAACGCAACTCTTCCGCCTCAAGACTAACCTCGATCGCCCCCATGTCTCTGAGCCTCAACCATCTCAAGACCGTCTACGCCAAATGGGTAAGCCCCTGGGCACCACATTTCTCGTCGTCAGCATCATCATCCTCATCCTAGGATCTCATCGCTACTTCGAGTGCCAGCACTGGGTCGTCCAGGGCAAGTTTCCAGTAAGCCGTGGAAGCATTATTTCGGTTATGGCCCTGAGTTTCGCTTTGATTGTCGCTAGCCTCATGATTGTGATTGTCGTGGGGCCGTCGCCGTCGAAAATTTAAAGTTTGCGCATTTGACCGCTGCGGCATGAAATTGAGGGATCAATCTGAGAATCTGTTTCGAGAATATTGTGTCACTGCGGGTTGGCTTTGTGTTTGCATCTGCTGTGATGTCATTTCTCCTGTCTTGGGTTGTTTCATTGGGCCATGTTCGCACTATGGAAGGGATGGGCGATTTCATGCCAGCATTGGATACTTTACTAGGTATTGGCATAGTTTATCGGGGTATGGTAGGTCAAAGCTAGTCCAGATTAGGAATAGCACATACAGGGGTATCTTACATCCTCGTTAATAAGAGATTACCGCCTCGAAGCCCTGCCTCTGTGGCCGCACAAAACGAGATTGATCCCTCCACCTCGCTAACCTTGGTTACCCACTGCACGATAGATTCATCGCAGGCCCTCAAGCAGACCAATAATTCTTCACATACGATGGAGCGTGCGACCGTCATTGATATTCCCAGATTTGCTAGTACGCAAATCCACCTCCTCACACACGAATTAAACGTTTCGTTGGAGGAAAGCAGGCTCTACCTCTCACACAGTACTCCCAAGGTCTTACAGCGGGCAGGACTGGCACTGACGAATCTGGTATCGGTCGCACAGCGGACTGGACTGGGTGGAAAGACCATTATCGAGCTAGCGCCTGATGCGGCGACGGGCGATGAGGATGGCCTGGCAGCGCACAGTCTACGGGGCGGGGATATTGTAGCCCTTGCCGAACAGCCGGCTGCTGCCGTTGCTGCACGAAAGGCGACGGGACGAGATCCGGCTAAGGCCGGGGCGCGCGGAGTAGTGGTGAAGGTGACGAAAACACGCGTCTCTGTCGTTGTCGAGGAAAAAGAGCCGCTGACATCGGCGGAGCGCCAAGAGAATGAGGGATTGTTCTCTGGACAGCGGAGGCTTTGGCTTGTTAAGCTGGCAGATGAAGTGACGCACAAACGGATGAAGGAGACAATGGAACGGCTCGGTCGCATGGTGGAGAGAGAGTATTCACAACTAATCAAGGTCACTTTTGCACTGAATACGCTATCTCCAACAGATGAAGTGTTAGTTACTGAGTGGTTTGATACTACGCTGAATCAAAGTCAGAAAGAAGCGGTACAATTCGGCTTGGGCCGTCCTGACGTGGCTCTTATTCATGGTCCGCCAGGTGTAAGTTTTGGCTGCTAGTAATTCTCGTGACCTCTCATATTAGATTACTCCGTTGACTTTTCCTACCGCAATATAGACAGGCAAGACTCATACACTTATCGAACTCATTCTACAGCTACTGAAGCGTCAACTTCGCGTCCTGGTATGTGGTCCTTCGAACATCTCAGTTGATAATATCATGGAGCGACTGGCGCCGCACAAAATTGCTTTGGTGCGCCTCGGTCACCCGGCGCGTTTGCTGCCATCCGTGCTAAACCACTCTCTAGACGTTCTCGCACAATCCTCTGATGCGGCAGCAATAGTCAGAGATGTGCGCCAAGAGATGGACAGCAAGCAGAAAGCTCTCCTCAAGGTAAAAAGTGGCAAGGAGAGAAAACAGCTGTACGCTGAGTTGAAGGATTTGCGCAAGGAATATCGTACGAGAGAGCGAACGGTGGTAGAACGTTTGCTAGGCAATTGTAGAGTAGTGCTTACAACACTTCATGGTGCTGGAGGCTACCAGCTTCGAGCAGAAAAGTTTGACGTTGTTGTCATTGACGAAGCTAGTCAAGCTCTTGAGGCGCAGAGTTGGGTCGCCCTCCTTAGAGCTCAAAAAGTGATTCTCGCAGGAGATCACCTGCAACTCCCACCGACCATCAAGTCACGAAATACTAAGCTCAAGAGTACAACCCCTAGTAGCAAAGACATCATGCCAGGATTGACCCTGGAAACAACTCTTTTCAGCCGATTGCTAGAATTGCATGGCCCTGGAATCAAGCGAATGCTTACGACGCAGTATCGTATGAATGAAAATATTATGCGATTTCCTTCGGATACGCTCTACGAGTCTAAGCTTATTGCGGCAGAGGCTGTGAAAGGTATACTTCTGCGAGATCTTCCATACGAAGTCCAAGAGAATGAAGATACAATCGAGCCTCTCATTTTTTTTGACACTCAGGGTGACGATTTCCCGGAAAAGAATGAAGAAACCTCAGCGGATCCGAAAGTATCCAAGTTATTAGTTGGGGAGAGTAGAAGTAATGAAATGGAGGCCGCGTTGGTGAAGGTTCACATTGAGAACTTAGTAAGTCATTTAGCATTCATGTGGTATCACGGACTTCTGACAGGCTTCGCATATAAATTCTGGTGTTAAAGCAGAAGACATTGCAGTAATAACGCCATATAATGCTCAGGTAGGCAAGATTTCCTCTATTTCTTCTTGCGGATATAGAAAATAAATCGGTCTCGGATACTTCTTTTTAATCTCGTTCACCCAAGGATTAGTCAAAAAATTTTCCGCCCGTAAAATATATTTGCTCTGATAAGGCTAAATCTATCTGTAAAAGGGCATTCTTCGCTTGCCTTGCAGTCTCTTTTTGCGGCACTATGGGATTGAAACTGATTAATAGTAGCTCACCTTACTATCGCATGGCTTGAAAGATAAGTTTCCTGGTCTTGAGCTGGGTAGTATCGACGGATTTCAGGGTCGGGAGAAGCAGGCAGTTGTGGTTAGTCTTGTTCGTAGTAATCCTGAACGTGAAGTTGGATTCCTGGGGGAGAAACGAAGGCTGAATGGTAATAACATAAGCCTGAGTTAGTTAGCATCGATGCTAATAAGTGCTTTCTAGTTGCGATGACGCGGGCGCGGCGTTCACTGACGGTCATTGGGGATTCTGAAACCTTGAGGTGAGATTGTCCCAGCGTATCTTTTTATCACCCGCCACTCTTTTCGATCTGACTACACTAACCTTTTCGGCTGTACTCAGGAGCAATGAATTTTTGAGGCGCTGGATAGATTTTCTGGAAGAACATGCTGACTTGCGATATCCTTGTGTCTCCCAATTACTAGCTGCATAGATGTTTATTAAAACTTGAATTTTTAGATACCTACATGAATTTATATTGATGTAAAGAGCAATATGTAAGCCGAGGATTTATCTCCCGCATCTCACAACTCTCGCTATGAATTTCAAAGACCATTATATTCTTCGCGCTAAATCCATAACCGCCGGAACAGAGCGCTTTGTTGAGACTAACTTTTTGTCCATGGCGTGACACCTATGGAACAGTAATGCCTGAACAACGAAGTATTTTATTTAGTTAGAAACACACGAAGATGCTGAGGAGCTTTGTTTGGGTATCGCCTTGTATTCTCGGCGGCACATGACTTTATATATCCATACCAGAAATTAACTTTTGTTAATGCAATTGAGAATTTTAATATATTTTCAGTTCTCCTCAGTGTCAACGAAAATTTCATACTCGATTACTTGGCTCGATGGTTAATTTCTTATCAAAAGTTACTCATGTAATCTTTCAACTTTGTAGATTAGTTTGGTCATAACTTAACGTGCGCATCAGATCAACTTGACGTTTTATTCCAGATAAATTGTCTCCATTTTTATGTTGAACACATACTTGAAACCTAAACTCTTGTAAAATAATTGCTGCGAAATTCGTGAAGGCTGTGATATACATTTAGATTGTGAGTAAATTCTATTAACATAGTTCTGTAGTCTGACCCTCACACTGCTTGGGGCTTTTATTTTGTCGTCACAATTCTTTCGCTAACAAATACTCACAGCTGCTGCCAGAATTGCTATCCGGTCCCGCAAGTTTGCTTTCATGGTGATTAGAGACGAAAATTAGACATGTCGAGACTTGATGGGCGTAACATAGCTTGCGCAAGCGCCCGAGAAGCAAAGAAGTGTAATTGATAAGATGCAGTAACAAGAGTATTTCAGAGGATACTGGATTTCTCGGACTAGGCCGCAAGCCGATAGAATTTACTTCAACGCAAGTGCTGCGGCTCAAAGTCTACCCAGCCGATCATAACACTGCACAGCATTATGAATTGGGCTACGCCACAAAAATTACTCTCTTTACCAGCCCCCGGCACCCTTACCACCAAAGCCAGCGTCCTCAATTTTCTTCTGACCGCCGCTGCCGCGCGTACTCTTCTGCTGCGCATGCTCATGTTTCCGAAGTTCTTCGGGCACGCGACTGAGACTGCTCTTCATAAGCATCTGCTTAAGATCGTAGAGATTCTCAGAATCTTCATTCCCTAGAAATGTGATGGCAACTCCACTCTTTCCAGCACGGCCGGTACGACCAATACGATGCGTATAGCTTTCAATATTAGTCGCCATGTTAAAGTTGACGACGAGACTGACGTCAGGTACGTCTATACCACGCCCGGCGAGATCAGTCGCGACAAGGACATTAGTGCCACCCGAACGCACAGAGGCAAGCGCTGCCTCGCGCTGCTCTTGTGTCTTACTACCATGCAACGTAACCGAAGAGAAGCCCATATGCTTAATATCGCGAGCTACTGCGTCACAATTTCGCTTGATATTGACAAAGACAATGATGGGCGGAACGAATTCACCGGATGCGAGAATTTCATTGAGTCGCTTCTTCCTCTTATCTTCGCCTGAAATAAACTCGACTCGCTGCTCAACCGTCTCGACCGCTTCGCCAATATTACCAATGGTAACGATAGCGGGTCTACGGAGATACTTCTTTGCAATTTTTTCTACCGCCGAAGGCATAGTTGCTGTATACATCATGGTCTGTCGGTACCTCTCTTTGCCACCAAGATGTCTGCTCATAGCTTGAGCATCTTCGGCATCATCGGTGTCGGGCTTTTCGTTGCCAACAGGTAGGGCGTCAAGAATTTTGTTCACAGATTCCTCGAATCCAAGATCAATCATACGATCAGCTTCGTCCATAATCACGTAGCAACACTGGCCGAGCACCAGCATACGCCTCTCTATGCAATCGACGAGACGACCGGGAGTTGCAATGATAATCTCTGCTCCATTTCGGAGGTTGTATGATTGTTCTTCCAAGGAATGACCACCTACAATACTGACGCAAGTAAAACCCAAAGGCGTCGCAAACTTCCTAGCTTCAACTTCAATTTGTTGAGCTAATTCACGCGTTGGCGCTAAGATTATGGCGTAAGGACCATCATTTTTTGTAAGCTCATTGAGTGGAGGTAGTTCAGAAATGTATACTAGTAGTGGTAGCAAGAAAGCAGCTGTTTTACCTGATCCAGTGACAGCTACTCCAATGAGATCCCGCGCTTGCAAGGCAATTGGTATGGCGGCCCTTTGTACTGCAGATGGTTGATCATATCCAACCTGAGCAACGATTTCAAGGAGGCGCTTTGGTAGGCTTGATTCCTGCCAACTTCGCATGGGATTCGGTATGCCACCTCCTTTGGTGCTAATATTAAAATCTTCTTTGAAAATACGCCAATCCCTTTCGCGCATGTGCTCCAGTTTCTTTTCACTCCAATGTTTATCAAGAAAACCTCTACCCATCCCATCTTCTCGCCTTCTCCTTTCCATCTCCAACAGCTCTTTTGCACGAGCATTGCCAGCCTCTGTATCACGTTCTTGCAAAGCTTTCGCGTATCTTAATGCGCCCGAATCACCTACGTCTTCTGCAAACCCACCGAGACGCCCTCGGCCATAGAACCCCGCCTCTGTACGAGTAGAATAAATAGGATTGTAGTCGGGACTAGTATCTTCCTCGGCATTCCACTCAAAGTTGAATTTTTTTTCCGTCGTACGGCGCCGTTTTTTTTTGGCCGAAAAGGTAGATTGATTGGTCTCAGCGCCCATATACCTTGTCCTGATTAGAGCAGCTTGAGTGTCATCACCGTTGGCGGGACGCTTTTCACCCGCTAACGATGCTTTTCCCGTTGACGGCGCAGGCTTAGTGGGCGGCGCAATTTCACCGCTACGACCTGGTGGTCCATATCTTTCACTGCTGGGACCGGATGGTGGACTTCCATGCTTCATGAGGCGAGGTCCAGTTGGTATGGCCTGTAGTCCCCGAACTACCACAGACGATGCTGTAACAACTGGCTTTGAAAAGCTAGGATCCGATACGACTTTACGTTTCTGTTGCTCGACCTCTTTGGCCCGTCTTTCGAGAGCTAGCTTCTCACGAGCCGCCTTTGAAAGGAACTTTGGCTACAATTGGATGCGGTTAGCTTTGAGCGCATCAAGACTACTTTAAGCTTAAATTAATTGAAAAGAAATTGGAAGTGTATAGATGCAAGAGGATCAGCTGTCTTACTTTGGCTGCGGCCTCATCAATTTCTTTCTTCTTGCTGAGAATATCCTCGATACTGAGGGGCCCTCGACCCTTGGATTTTGTCCCCCAGCCTACTTTCTTCTTCGTAAGCTCAACTGGGGGAGGTGGTGGCGGGAGGTCGCTTGGCGGAGGAGGTGCATCGGTACTAGGAGGCGGCGGTGGAGGAGAGGTTTGTCTGTAAGGTCTTTCAGAAGGTGGCGGCGGCGGTGGTGAAGGTGGTGGCGGCGGAGGCATGGCTCGACTGTCACTTAGAAATACTGCCATGACGTTCAATCCCTGAATTACCAAGTAAGGAGTTGTCAAAGAATGTAGGACTTCTAGCAGCGGCAGAACTTTTAGAATCGACTTTGAACGCTATATTATTATGGCGAGGCTGAGTACATAGGGCTTCGCGGCAGCAGTCAACTATCCTGCAATAAGCGATCTTAGTTTAAGGGGAGTTAAAGCGGTATTATTTTACTTCCAATTGCGGCGCAACCATGACGCGACCTCACGATCTGATAAAACTCGCTCAGGCCCTTCCGCCTAGGCTAAAGCGATTCATCGCGCGCTATCAACCTATCTCCATTAATCCTCCAGCCAGTGGTCAGGTCTCTGCGATCAAGCGACCCAACCCCTTCAAGTCCACGCGCGATCCCATCACAAAACGATGGCATGATCCTGTTTTCTCCCTCCGCCGTCAGGCTGACTTGGTAAAATTAGCCAGAAATCACGGAGTAGAATCATTACTTCCACCGTCTATCAAGGGTACGAAAGAAAGAATCCGGAAGCGTCTCAGACATGGAAGGCAAATGAAAGGAACTGGTGTTGGTCAAGCTGTCAAGGGAAAGCAATCCGAGAGGACGATGAAAGCCCGGTAAGGCCCTAAGATGCTCGCCATCTTAATTCCATATTCATTTATACTATACTGACGAAATATGAAAGTCTCGAGAAGCGAAGACAAGCCATGCTAGACATGCCACAGATGATACAAACATGGAAAGAGGTTAGTCTATTCTCACAACTCAAAGGACAAATTCTAATATTTTTCATAGAGAGGACACGGTCGTGGATGGAAGAAATGGCCGAAGTAAGAAGGCTTAATGTTGGTACAATGTGGTAACATACAATAATTGATGGATGTGTGTAAGGCCAATAACTGTGTTGGCTAATATACTTTGTATTCTACTCAGCCGCAGCTCATAAGTATCTCTATGGTTAACAGTGAATAGATGGGTGTATTTCTGTAGGTTGAACAGGTACTATCGAAATACACAACTGTGACACTATGAGCATGTCTCACACAAATATCTTTTCGTGAATTAGGTAAAGCAGAATGGCTTCATCAATTTTGTAGCAGTACCATTTTTGCCAACGGCTTCCTCTACTATGTATTATCTATAAACTTTTTTCGCCGATGCAACCGAACAAGACGCCGCAAATATCATGGTAACGCCAAATTCCGCCGTCATTTGTCTGGAGCACGTTGTACTATGAATCAATTTCCTTTAATCCAAAAGTTTCACTGGAATTCATCTTTAACGGCTTTTGTCCGAGCCCATTGTGATTACGAAAGAAGAAAACACCCTTCCCTTCTCCGACTGCACCATCTGATGGCTCGACCCACTGGCACCAGCGTGCAGTAGTCCATAGACTCTTCAAAAATCCGAGAGATCCCCCCTCCACGTTAGAGCGATAATGTTTACCCATGACTTTTTTGATGGCTTCTGTAGCCTCGTCTGCATGATAAAATGGGATTGTGCTCACGTAATGATGGAGGACGTGGGTTTCGATTATCCCATGAAATAACGTGCGACCAATGAAACCGAACTCACGGTCTATTGTGGCTGCAGCTCCACGGACATAATTCCAGCTCGCTCCCGTATAATGGGGCAAAGATGGGTCGGTATGTTGCAGGAAAGTAATGGCTACTACAGAAATGTTAATTTAAGAACTTCAAGTAATCTTATTCTTTGCTACACATACCAAGCCAGTGGTTTACCCATAGGTAGGGAATAAAATACCAGATCACCATGTTGCTGAAACCATGGACGCTACAGAGAATTGCAAGGATCATGGCCATTATTCCGATTCCTATATCACTAATGATAATCAGGCCAGCATCCTTGGATTCAAAGAGTGGACTGCTTGGATCAAAGTGATTTACTCCGTTACCGAATCCATTCTTTTTTCCTATGCCACGACCTTCAGCCTGACGTTCGTGAAAGTCATGTCCAGTAACATTTGCGAAAAGATAAAGAGGCCATCCTAGTAGTTGTTGAGCAATAGAGTGTAATAGGGTCATGATAGGAGCCTCCTCAGTTAACTCGTCTATTTCGTGAAGAAACTTTCCAACACGGGAGGCGAATACTTCACGTGTTTTTGGTACAAATACCATGTCACGCTCCATGTTTCCAGTAGCCTTGTGATGCTTTCCATGAGAAATTTTCCATGAAAAGTAAGGAACGAGTAAAGCAGAGTGACAGATCCAGCCCGTTGTATCATTCAGTATCTTGGATGTGGAAAAAGATTGATGCCCACACTCATGTGCAAGAACCCATAGGCCTGTAGCAAATAATCCTTGAATAAAAGTGTATAAGGCCCACAGAATGGTGCGAGCGGCTAGGCTTGGCACAAATACGGGTGTAACGTATTTATGAAAGATGACGAAGGTAGTGACAAGACTGAATATATCTCGGGCGACATAAGCTAGGCCTCGAATTCCAGATCGCTCAAAACAGTGTTTAGGAATAGCGTTACGAATATCATTTATACTGTAGTCTGGCACTTCAAATTTGTTGCCATTAGTGTCCAGTAGGGTGCCGAATGGAGACTTGTGGGAGAGATCCATTGAAGATAATGATGATAAAGACGCTGAGGAAGCAGAATGTCGGGGCGAGTCATTTGGAGATGCAGTAGCTGTAGAGGGAACAGACTCTGATACATTTCTGTGATAGACGTTTGGTTGATGGATAGAAGAGGAAGCCATGTTGGAATATTGAAAGAAAATTTTTGAACGAGAAAATTATAATATGATGTGGGACGGGTCTAAGTATGTAGGGGTAGGTAGGCGTTGTGGATGAGCTCTAGATTGGAAGTGATTGTTGGGGAGGGGGTAAAATAAAAAGACAAGGTAAAGTTAAATGAATGTATAATCGACGGGGGGTGGAAGGGCTGCCAGGCAAGTTTGGCCATGATCCATCGAGTGGCCGGCGATCAACGGGTTTACCTGATTGTTCACTCCTCTGATTTGTGAATTAAAATGTTTGCACAATGAGCAGATGCATGAAATTGTTGGGTGAATGACTCAGTGTCTGTGTACGTGAGTGTACGTGTGTCCGCAGAACGTAACTGAGATTGATCCGGCAGTCATACACAGGTGTGTGTTCCATCCAATCAGGAGATGAGAGAATCTCACGTTCCTCATCAGGTCATGTGTTGGGACATCGATCCCAAAACTTAATCCTTGTTGAGCTCGCTTGACTTCCACCGACATTCCCTTCCGATAGAACAAGTCATGTGAGCTTATGATCCTGGAAAATCCTCTCAGGTACTACTCTTGACTAGGGGAAAGCAAGGCTAGAAGAAGTCCAGAAGGAGAAGGGCCAACGGTGATGTGAACTAAAACGGCAACCATCTGATATTCCATGTTGCGGAAAGAGAACAGAAGGAAAACAATCTAAGCTGATCGGCTTATGGAGATCAGAAAGCCTCGTGGCAAAGTCAAAAATTCGACAGAGGGTGACCTACATTTCTGTAGACTCGGAGTGAGCACTTACTATACCTCGGATATGCTCTGCACTACGGCGGACAATATCCGAAATCATCGAGACAAGGGAAAAGAAAGAGGGGCCTTTGCATTTTCTTCCAAAAAATATTTCATATAGCAAATTGGGGATACGGAAGCAATTGTGGATGTCATCATATTGCTGCTTCCCCTCTCGGCGCCTATTTCGTTCGTGACTTACTCTTATCGTTTGTCTGATGACATTACTCTTGTCACCCTGGTGTGGTGCCCTTACAATGGAAATCAACATTACCTAATATAAAATTCCCGGCTCCTTACGTACATTTGAATTTGAATTCATTTAACATTGTAAGCAGACTAATGCAAGCATAAGTCTGAACCCAGTCCCGAAGCGAAAGTACGATCTACACAAACACTTATTGATCTAATGATGATGATGATCAGGGGCGTTAATAGGGTAGAATTAGATATTATAATGCTAAGAGTACCTCGTAGCATGTAGTAATTTTATCATTCATTCTTGTATTCGCTGTTACCTTTTAACGATCTACGTGACATTCACTCGAAGACCTCTCTAAGTTTTACAAACATGATTTGGCGGCTTGTGGGCCCATGCAGGTGGCTATAAACCCATCTAAATATTTACGTAGGAGGAAACCCTACGGTGAAATAACCCTAAGCTTTCTGCTTTAATTCGTAAAGTTTGCAATTTATCCTTCAGAAAGCGCACTTACACTATGGTGCCCTTCATGTAGCCCAATCACCCCAGCGTTATCGACCTCAGAAAGGCATGATCTCTTCCTTTCCCTAAGCAGCTTATCGACCGCTTTTGTCATTTGAAATTGTTCTATCCAATCATGACTTAGCATCCACTATGTTATCATTTTGGTGTCTGCAGGATTGTTTAGCATAGCTTCCTAGGACCGATCTTTGGCTTGTCTCCAGATCTCTCTTCTTACATTTGACCATTGAGGACAGGACATAATCATGTGCTTGGGGTTCTACGATTGGTAGCCACATGGACAGCTTGGACTGTGGACTCCGGGTACATTTCTTCTATATAAATAAGAATTGAGCCCCATGTGCTCACTTCGTATTTGTATCGATAGACTGCTTTGGGCCCTTGTCAGGTTTCATTACGTACATTATACATGACAGCCTTTCCTTAGTATGCCAGTTTCTGTTAGTTGACATTGATTTTGTTGTTTCCCCATTACACCCATCAACCCACAATATTTCTCAAGAAAGTGCCAGAGCAGCGGTTCAGTGTGGAAAAAAATTAACACAAGAAGTTCGTTACCTTATGTTGTGAAACTAATCTAGACACTCCACGTACTTCTGGTTTCAATACGTGTCCATCAAGATTGTCGGGTGTCGCCTATCCGATACTAATCAGACCATCGCTCTCTGTCACGTCTGATATTCAAAACTGCGATAAGAATACGCGTAACTGATATCAGATCTGTAGTTTGGTCCTGTTGTAGCCTGTCATGAGACATTACACTCTAGCCCATGTCATTGCTAGACATCAATATATATAAACAGTCTCACATCCTTTGGTAAAGATTAAGTGTTTTGATCAAGCCTTTACTACAAACATAATTTACATCTACGGATACCCTTTGAAGTTTATACTTCTTTTATTCTCTGTTATCACTCGAATAGTTCTACGTATTCTTAGTAAATTTTCAAGACTTTACAAGATGTACCACGAAGAATTTAGCTCCATGCTTTTTGGTGAATTAAGACAGCTTATCAATCAACTATGACTCTTTCATGACGGTAAAGACAAAATTTTAAACTTCCAGTGGTGCCGGTGAAATCGCTCAGTATCCTCTGCTCATCAAGAATAACCAAGAAGAACTACACCTGAAACAAATTCTAAAGCAAAATCAAACACAAGCATATCTATTGTTGACGACTTGTCATCATTTTTGGTGTCAAGTTTCTCTCAGAAATTCTCCATCTTAATCTTATCATAAGCTATCTGGCCAAAACGACCGATCATGGAGCTGCTCTATTTGCAAATGGGAATTTGCCTCATCAAGGATCGGCCATCGCACACTATAAAGCTATGATACTATGCATACCCACCAGGAGGAAATCAATTCATAATACACATAGATTGAGCCATAGATTATGACAGAATGTTGCCTCAATGTGGCTGTACAACTTAAGTGAGGGCACGCGGCAAGGGCGTTAAATAAGAGGATGAAGAGGTCATCGATGGGCATCCTAGAACTGCCATTTTCGTTTCAACTTTTTAGATGCCATTGAGCATCGACACCAAATATCGAAAAGTGCCATTGAAATTTTAGAATTAGGACGCACCGTATTTGCTTCGATGAATTGAGATTTGAGATAATGAGTTGGTTCTTACGACAGAAGCTGGCGTAAGTCAGGTTGTAATTGTAAAAATTAGTCTCTTCGTTGGTAACATAGGGGCACCATACCTGAACATCTTGTGTTTTAGTTTTTGGCCAGTTCTTTTGCGTTGGTCATCTTGGTTGATTAAATATTGCGGCATCGACTGCCCATGTTAAACTAAATAAGATTCAAGGCCTGTGTCTGACATTATAAAAATAACGAACATTCAAAGGGCCGGTTGGGGAAATACCAGAAAGAAATGTTAAGCCCCTCAGAGTTATAAAAAGGAATTGCATAAAAGTTGTAACGAGAGCATGTAAGTCCACCAGCACGAGATTTCTATAACACGAAATAGCTATCTCACCAATCAAATTCTTCTTGAAGCAACGAAGGCTCCAGTGCATCGTTCGTTAGAAGGACTTCTCGGTCCAGAAGACAATAAAATTTGCCTGTAGTGAAATGAAGTAGCTCAAACAAAGGAAGAAAAGCTATTCAAGTACATAACGTGATGATGAACCTAGCTCACTAGACAAAAATATGTGGAGAGCATTAAAGCAAGAAGATGCAGAAGTAGGTGGGAAAATTACGGCATATCAAGAGTGTGCAAATTTCTGGCCCAACCAGAAGCGAACTCGGAAGCCTTAGCAACTAGCAACTGCAGAACCCGAAACTTGGAGTGCAGACAAATCTTAGCAAAGTAGAATCTATTGACAGCAAGAACTGACCTTTTCCTCTATCCTGAATTCTGACAAGGACCCTAGACAGTTTGGCAATTCTGATTCGAAGCGAGCGCATCAAACTCAACTCGTAATTACACAAAGAAAGGTACCTGCAGTCTTCAGCCCAAGTTTTTCATGTGGCTATGAATCACAGAACTCCAAGCAAAAGACTATGTCCTGCACTCGATGATCAAATGGTAGAGGAGAGATTTAGAGAATTGCCCGAGACTAATCTTTGGAAGCCATGATACAAACTCGGAGGACATAAAGAGAATTACACAGCGGATCATGGGCAATTGTAGGACAGGGTAACCCCGAATCATTCAAGCAATCGAGATGCTGCTGAGAGAAAGACATTCTCGCTCAAAAAGATGAGAGATAATATAAGGGTGTTACGTTTTGACCGTGGTTTAGCTTAGATGGAGACCTAAGCAGAATTTGGGGGCTCAGTTGGGATATTGTTCCATTTTATCTTGTATCAAGCGACCAAGTATCACTTCGTCACATTACATTGGGACCGGGAAGGAATATGAGACGGTGAAGTACAATTACGACGGGCAGTGGCGGAGCAATATGTCATGCTCATAAATGGAGTACATACTGGATGAGCCGAAAGGATGTACAAATAGTCATTACCCATAGTTGTGTTACTTATCTCCGTATAGGGTAATCACTCTATAAGTACACTAAAACCAGCTTGGTTTCGTCACAAAGGGGAAGTTAGCACATAGAAATGCTGTTGATTACGTTTCCTAATGGACAACCTTCAAAATTATAGATACCAAGTAGAATGATTTGGGCTTATCACTGGAGGATTTCCACTCGTGTGAATATTGAAGTTTGAAGATACCCTTATGCGCCCACAGGCAAATGAAATCAAATGCAAAATTTTAAACAAATGTGACATTATGACCGCTGTGAGGTTCCTAGTGGATTAGAATGTGTAAAATGTGAGATGAGCTTAGCTTTAAGATCGTGTAGGTTACGGGTGTCTCGTGGCTCCAAACTACCAATATGTTTAGTTGAGCTTGAGACTAGATGTAACTTGATTTTCTATTCATACAGGGTATCGTCTATATAGGTACAGTATTCCTTATCATACGCCCGGACTCCGACATGACAACATTACATAAGCTTTACTATTTATGATAGCCTCGTACTAACCTATAGGTCTATCAATCCGGGATCCTCAGCTGTTTGGCCGAGCTTAGGTTAGAGGGAGGATATCATTTATTTTTTAATCATTTCATGTGTATTCAGATATTTAGCTATGACACACGACCGATACTATGTATACATGTAGGATGACTCTTTTGACGTTTGAAACACTCATACTCTGGATTTCATTTGCGAATACCACTACAAGGTGTGTTTGCTTACACAAACAGTCGACCCTGCTCCGTAAGTACCCACCAATGGAAAATTCGAAACCTTTGATTATCCAAGCATGCCTTCATCATCCACTGAACTTTCTCCGCGCGAAATGTAGTCTGAGGTGTCTCCTTCCCAAGTGGAGTAGGTGCCCAGGCTTCTCAAACTATACCGGAGAACACCACCAGGAGGCGGACTACTGCACCATCCAACCATGGCGGTGTTTAAAGTGTTGCCTGCACTCTCGCAAGCCAAGTCTTGGCGCGCACAAAGCTCAATTCGTAAAAACTCCCTGCCAAATTTCGAAATTTCACGCCCGTCGAGATTGTAGCCATACTCTATGTCATCTTGAAAACTTGTCCTAATCCCTCTCACGTCCTTCCCAAAGAACTGTCTCCCAGATTTGTGCGCCACGCTTTGATTCCTCCGACGGGTGTAAATATCGGCGTGGGCGTATATTTGGCGGCTAGCTGAGGCCAGAGAATAGTTGATGAGAGGGGTGGTCATTGGAATGAGGATGTACTTAGTCGTACTTGTAAACTTAATGAGACTTGGATAGGAGTCGAATTCGTTGGGAGTGACAATTTGCCATGGCGGAGAATTTTGAATTATTGCCTCGCGGGCCAACTTATTCGGTATTGCGAAATTTGACTGAAGTTGGCTCTGGGAGAATATTTCACTCCCAGGTTCGTAGTGGAAACCGCGTACAAGTGTTCAGTCATGCCCTCCTGAACTAGCGTTGTTTATTACTGTTAATAGGAGATTCCGCACGGGCTATTTATTGGGGTTAAAGGAGTCTAGTACCTGTGATTATGAATTCATATTATTGTCCTGTCTGAATTTATATCTATATAGGACATGCAAGTCTGATACCTGTATTTAGAAGAGTAGTCGAATTAACATCCATTTATCCTGCATGATTACATGAGCTTCTCTCTTCCAACAGTTTCACGAGCAAAATGGTAGATTACACTTCAATATTTATTTTATTTATTTTCAAAAGTCTACCTAGCTTCAGCTACGGCCAAATTCTATTCCTGGGGAGACATGGTGACACCTATGTGCTAAACTATATAACAATAATTGGGGTGCCAGAAGGCCTTGGAAAATGGATTCATTAAGGTGTTGTGAGCGCTGTACAGCGATACTCTCACATTGAAATAAATCAAGTGGCACGGATCGGGCAAATTACCGACAGGAACTTTGTCTTTTCCAAAATAAAAGAAAAACGCCAAGCACCACGGGAGGAGCCAAGAAGCAACTCCAGTGCTCCCAGGATTCTTAGGTAACCAGCTGACTTGAAATGCGGCTTGTGGAAGAATGAGGTGAGAAGATCCACCATGTCCAACATTTGCTTGGAGGAAACGAAGGCGAGGCGGGGGGGTGCTCCTGAAATAGGCCCTATTACTCATAGGAAGAACTGTTGGAAGTATTGATAATGACTTGCTCATCTGGGTCTACTTTCATAGAACTATCCGAGGCAGATGCAAGCGGTGTAAAGTTGTTCTAGCTGGCAGAAGGCGTGCGTTTAGAAAACACAGAGGGAACTTTCGTCGATAGATTCGGTGCACTGGAGCTGCCGGAAGAGGTGGCAGCAGCCGCTTCAGCGCGATGTTCTTTCCTGAGATTATTACGTTTACGTGAACGGAGTTCCGTAATCGCTATTTCTGAAGGCTGAATAAGTTTGCCCTTGAAAGGGCGAGGACGTAGAGGACATTTAGGGTCGTCTGCAGAATGAGGCCCCAGGCAGTTGATACACCGACGAAGGAGACAGCATTCTCCGTGGTGGCAAAGTGCACCGCAACGAACGCTCAGCGCTTGAGTGCGGCAGCGAGAGGATTGATGAAACCTAAAGCAAGCATCGCACTGGACCACCTTCGGATTAGGGACATAGCGTCGGAAAGGAGCGCTATCAACGATTCGAAAAGTTGACACTTCTTTTTGGAAGAAGATAACAGCCGTATGCAGAGGATCATGGCGATCTTCATGTAAGGAAAATTGGGCGCTAGATAGAGCAACGCCTGTCTATGCCTGGGCAATGCTTCTGACGTCATCAAGCGTAGTGGGAACCAAATTAGAAACTGGATTCCAGATAATGCGTAGGATACGCCTAACAACATACCCGACGCGGTCCTCAAGTTGAGAGAGAGATCTGGAAAGAGAAGCCTTTATGGAGTCAGCGTTGTCCATCGCAATTTTCAGTGATGCATCAGATGAGAAAGCGACGTTGAAACCATTTGAGCAACGAGAAACAGAGGTAATTCCATCCTTGAGACCGGGCACAATGTGAATTAACGCAGAATTGACTGCAGTGACGTCTGCTCTAAGAAGTGGGACTTCCTCTGAGAGGCGGAAGATAGCTTTGGGGCTCTTGGTGATTCCAGCTTGTTTTGGAACAGGCGCCGGGGGGCGACGGCGGGAGGGCCTGCGGCAGTTGCTGCCAAATTTTGAGGTTGCTTAGATGTAGGAGCTGGTGGTCGTGGTGGGATGCTTTGGCTGGGTTTGGGTAGGGAGCCCGACGACTTGGGTTTTATATGGCTTTCGAGTCGCATAGGGTGCCCAGAAGCAACCGCTAGGAGAAACGCGTCCATTTGCTCACGCACGAAGGACTGGATGAGAGGATCAGCCTCTTCGATAGCTGACCAAAACTTGGAGTGAAAGGATTGAACCCAAGTAGCTTGATCAGAAATACGTTAAGGTTCGAAGCTGTGGGGGGGGATTTTTTTCAACACCTTTCAGTGGTGTCCCCTACGAACCTCAAGCTCTCACTGTAGAGTCTGCAGAGCCGAGATTGAGTAACACCTTTTCAACTTTAAGCTGAGTTATCTCCCCCTCTACCAAAGATACGCTTCCGATAACACATAAGACGACCATGACGACGATAATGATGCTAGGAATGAGGAAAGATAATGTGGTACCAAACGCTACAACGGTAGTCAGAGAAGCCCTCGTCATATTTCAACATGTGCTACCCACCGGCGGGCGAACAAAAAGCCCAATAAAGCAAAGTAAAAGACCCTTCCGCCCTCAGGAAAGCAGATTTCGACTCGTCAAAAATATCATCCCTTCTAATTTATAATTCCGAATCTACTAGCCAGGAGGGCATCTGAAATACATGAGTTACCCGGCGACCCCACGTCCGTATCGACTTTTGGATGCTAGGCTAGGCTCCTTCACGACAGTCACTCTCGACCAAGACTCTTCTGACATCCTTTCACGATCTTTGGTTTGTCCTGCGGCATGAATCAGGAAAAGAGGAAGGAGGAGGCTAGGAAGGTTGAGAGGCGCTTTCAGGTATACACAGGTCTGCTGCGCACGGCTGGCCGGCCTCTTCGTCATAAGAGAGCCCCGCACCCAGTGTTATTCGATACTTTTCCCTGCAGCTACACACCCATAAATGGCCATCGTTTCGTTGGCTGGAGAGGGGAGATAATGACGGGATAATGGCTCCTCTTAGTATGTACTCGAATGAAGACCTGTGGGGGTATTACTGCTGGAAAGAAGTTGTGAAGGGGGCATAGGAGGGAATACACTACCCGAGGCATAGATACTCCCGGCCTGTAGGCAGATAGGACCTACCTGTCCTTACATAGTCATAGACTTTATAGGAAAATAAACACAAACAAAATCAGGTCGCCCAGGAGTGCAAAAATTTCCGAACCAAAGGATTCTATCGACAACTTATACTTATTCAGGTCATCAAAGGCCTAATTTATCTCCACGAACTTTAGGAGAGCTCGGCATTATCTTGGAGCGAGGAAATCAATAATTTTTGATTGCCGAGGCAGAATTAATGAAGAATAAGGCGTGCGTTACCAAAGTCAATACCACCTCGGAATCAATCGTTAAAGACGCTTGAATAAGTGGCGCAATATTCAGCATTGTAGAAAAACTTCAAGTTCATTCATCGTTCATCGGGTGAGCGTGAGCGTGAGTATAGGTGGTCCAAACATGGATATTGCTCCTAAATAGGTTTGTAACGAAGAAGCTCACGTTTTGATGATGCATGGGCCATGAATAGATTATAAATATGAAGGCAGTATTACAAAAAGCTGCCTTGGCTTTAATTGCCACGTATCATTCGGGCGAAAAAAGTGCGGCACGAGTGTTTCTTTCAGCTTTAGACTCAGTAACCCACTACTATTCTGTCAATATCTGCCGTTCTTCTAGCTAAAGTGGCATCTCTACTTCTTTGGAGTCCTCCAGCCATGTCAGTAGTTGGGAGAGAATTTTTGTCCATATTTTAAGATTGGCAGCCGAAGATAACTCGTTAGTAGGATTATCGTGACAAATTAATGAACTGGGCAGTAGTCAACGTTATGAATATTCTCACTTAGATAAGAAAGGCAACACATCGGGATGGAAATGTGTTGGACACTATTTAGAGGAATACTACAGCGGTAGGATCAAAATCATCAAGCTAACGTTACATTTTAGATCACTTAACGCTCTACTGTACAGTCTAATTATTCGGCAAAGCAAATCTTTAGAAAGCAGATGAGCAACTGCGGGTGAGCGATGCAGATCTTGAGAAGTTCTCACGACATATAAAAAATTGAGCAAGGCCAGGCCACCTGAAAAGTTTAGCGGAAATGAAAAGAGCTACAAGCATTTTTTCAGAGTTACTCATAGGGGTACTATTAGTAGCAGTGAAAGCTGCGGCAATAGGCAGCTGAAGGACAGGTCACTGGTGGAATGAACAGTACCATGAAAAATGGCGTTATTTCAAGGAAGCAGAGAACCTCTCAAAGTCTTCAGTAGAATACTGTAAAAAAATCGGGCAGCAATTTGCTCGACAAAGCGCAAATACTGGAAGAAGTAGGTGTAATCAGTATTAACCGACGCACATGTATTAAGTTGATGGGATGTATCAGACCATACTCAGCAGCAGAGCCGCTCCCACTTTGCTACGACGAAAACTGGCGGATTCCAGGTCCATGATGTAACGAAACCAAACTGGCTGTAGTGTAATTTTAGAATGATTACACCATAAGAAAAGAGAAGTAACACAACTACGGGTAATGGCTATTTGTACATTGTTCCATCTCATCCAATACGTACTGTGTTGGTGAGTATGACACATTGCTCCGCCACTGCCAGTCGTTGTCCTCCTAAGCCATCTAGCTTGGCTCTCTCTCTTGGCTGTTGTACTTCGTCTTCTCATATTCCTACCCAGCTCCAATGTAATGTGGCGAAGTGAAACTTAGTTAATTGATACAAGATAACATGGAACACTCCTCCTTCTGCGCCCCAAAACTCCGCTTAGGTCTCCACCTAGGCTAAACTACGGCTAAGCCGTAACACATGAGAACGAGCAAATATTTTCAGAATACGCTTTTGTCACATAGCGTCAATAACAACATTCTAGAAAGGGAGATAAGACAGCAGGAATCAATCCCTGGCTAAACAAAACTATGCATTGAAGATATTGCATAAGCTAAAATCTGATCACGAGATACAGCTACCGGAATCAATGAAGTAACAGTTCGATTAATTAAAAACTTCTAGGCATACACAAGGCACCACGTCAAAAATATCTTTTGGGCCCGATTAAATTTTGAACACATTCTATTTGCGTTCAGGGTAGAAATCGTCTGATTTCCAAAACCTTAGTAGAAGTTTTCGTATGCTAAAGTCTGGTATTTAATTAGCCTAATATCGAGCTTAGGCAAAGAGTTGGAGCGCCTATTCTATAAGAGAATGGTGTGACTAGCTGTCACCAAATATTCGGCGCCCTCCTCGGACAGTATATGTTCAAATTTATCTCTATTTTTTTACGATTCAGAATAAATCTTGAGAAATGGCAAGCCTATAGCCATATTAGCTCTATATATCCAAGATACTTTTGATGCAGTCTTTCATAATCGCTCACTAGAGCGATTACGAGACTAAGGATAGCCATTTTCACTTTGCTCTTGGTTCCAATCCTTTTTTATTCAACGAAAATTTCATGCAGGATGTCGTAAGGGCTTCGCAAAAAAGACAACTATAAAATTCACAGCATGTCCGAAACATTACGCAATGAAATGGGCGCTATATTCCCTGAACGAAGAAATGATTTCTTCTAGAAGGACGGAGGTTGTCTGTTAGAAGTACGCCTACAACCTACACAGAGCCTAAGCAACAAAATCAACGATACTGGCGTCATCCAAGTATAGAAAATTCCCAATTGATTCCTTGTGCCTACGTCATACTGCCGGCCGTGTATCCTCAGGTAGCCTGAAGCGCTATCTTACAACATATCCTAAAGTCTTTGCTTCACAAGAGGTCGTATCAGAAACCTAGACGAAATGGAAGGCCCATATGTCGAGAAAAAATATTATTTATATTTCAACAGAGTGCACCAGGGCTCCCATTATTAGAAAAGCCGTACTATCAGCTTGTTGCAACCCATATAGACCACGGAGCTTTTGCTGACGATCGCCTTCGGTGTGCTTATGAAAAAAGGAGATGAATTGCGGATATGGACTTGGGAAGCGGCCGTGACAATTTGCAGACTGGTGACCTAGGTTACGGAAGTGGAGAACCTTTGGGCAGAACAGACACCAAGGGTAAGATGATAGTAGGAGCGAAGGGCTGGGAAAATTAATGATATTATCAGGCTTGTACCAAGCGTTTTAGTCGGACGAAGAATATACCAGGGAAGATTGGCTGGTTATTTTTGACGTACCTCCTGAGCTAAAAACTTTCAAGCATATTGGGCTCTTCTCTGGCCCAGGCCATTCCTTGTACAATGCTTCCAAGGTCACTTATTACAAAAATAATATCTCATATCATTCCAATTTGGAAAGCCATATATGTTGGTAACTATCTACAGAATTCAGTCATCGTTTCCATGAAATCTTTTACCCAAAAATGGATCCAGACACAAACTGTGTACGCGGAGAAGATTCTCAAAAAACCCCTGGTTTTCACTGAATCTCGGCTCGACAAGAATATTTCACTTTAGCCTTCGTAATCCACCGGAGACTACTAGTTCGTGAAATTTTGCTTTACTCACTTCTCATGGGTACTATCAAGTTAGTAGCCTGCTCCGAACCCCCCCTGACATTCGTACTGAGCCAAATAGTCCTCGTTTGTGAGCATTGCTATCAAACAGTGTTTGATAGTCCCATTCCGAAGCTAGTTGAGCGCGATGGTATCGTCCAGATAGCATAGTGAGGCCTTAAAATGATATACAAGAGCAGGTCCATGTCTAACTCAGCCTGGAGTGAACCCATTTTCTCACATGATATTCCTTTGGATAAGCCCGCATCCATATTTTCTGGCATCAATCTAGCATGGCTTTCTTGCTCTATCATTTTCCTTTTTCAATTTACGACTATGTAAGATAAGCACGTCCCCTCTGCCCAAAGGCCAAAAACCCTATCTAGTTGTATATCCCCTCCCAAACCTCCTGCGCAACTGTCGGCAAAGATGAATTCTTCACCTTCCAGTGGTGCCGGTGTAATAGCTCAGTATGCTCTGCATATCTGGGACGGTCAAGAATAAATGCATCTGAATCGAAGTCAAAAGCAAACACAAGCATAGCTAAAATCGACGACTTCTCAACAAATGTTCGACCTATTATCCTCGCACGAGTCCTCCACCAGAGTGCAGCGGACACTATAAAAACACGCAAACGATGGAAGGTGCCGTGGTCCGCCTCCTGGTGGTGTTCTCCGGTATAGTTTGAGTAGCCTGGGCACCTACTCCACTTGGGAAGGAGACACCTCAGACTACATTTGGCGCGGAGAAAGTTCAGTGGATGATGAAGGCATGTCTGGATAACCCAGGGTTTTTGAGACGTTCCCCTGGGTGGGTATTCACGGATGAGGTTTGACTTGGGGTGAAGAAAAAGCCGGCATAACTTCGCAGTGGGACTTGCAAATGAAATCCGAGGCATGAGTGCTCTGCTTGTAAATTGAGTCATCTTTTCTGTATATTTTCTCTGATATTGTGTCATAGCTAGTTAGCTGCATACACAATTAAAGTCTGATGCAAAAAAAATAAAAAAGAGTCCTCCACCTCAATATTAATACACCACCTTGCCCCAACTACCGAAAATGGTGTTACTCCAATTGCAATTGGGCATTTGCCTCATCAAAAACCGGCCATCTCCCACTACAAAATTACGATGCTATGTGCACCTACGAGGAGGAAATCAAGTCATGATCTGCAAAGCTTGGGTCTTGGTCTACCAGGGACCATAGCTTTAATGGGGCTTTACATCTTGAGGTAGGAAAGCCATCTGGGAGGTGGGACGAGCGAATGAAGAGGTCACAAATCGACATACTAGGACTCACATTCTTCGAGTTTTTCGACTTGAGGGTGTCTGTCGGCGTAGAGGCAACGACTTCGGATAGTGCAACCGACACCCTATAAATAGACAACGATGAAAGGTATTTTGTTCCGCCTCCTGGTCGTCATATCCCCGAATTAAAGTCTGGGTAGTCTGGACACCTACCTCACTCGAGAAATGGAGGACTGTGAGGCCATATCTCGCGCGGCTGCTATATACAAGATGACAGAGGCATGTTAGGATAGCCAAAGGGTGTTCTTGTTTACCGTTTGGCGGATATTAATGGTTGAGGGAAGGGTGAAAGTCCCTAGCTCCAGTGTCTCAAGTGGTATCAGCGAATGCACCCACTACATTAGTAGTCCAAATGTCAAACTGAGTTACCGTCGTATATAGTCGTCGGGAAAGCTAGCCTTCTCCGTGGCATGCTATCTGAGTGCAGGGCTTGTGCCATTCACGAATAAATATTCATTCATTAACTCCTACGCAGCTGCCCTCAAACAGCATCACCCCTGACTGGTACTCATTATATGATCTGGTATGATTTGAAGAGTCTGGGTGGGACAGCAGTTGCATAGGTGCGAATCGACCTAAAATGGAATAAATGTACCAACAGCCGACGAGAATTTTAAAAATCCCGAGATTATCAGACAGTCTGTCCTTAGGCGGGGCTACGTTGTAAATCAATGTAATCTTGTTGTAAAATATCTCTCATGATTTGATGATGCTATACACATGTGATTTCAAGAGTGGAATTCACTAGATTACCAACTCCCTATGAAGTTGTCAAATTAGGGAAGCTAACAATAGATCAGACGATGTTGGGGAAGCATTTCTTATTCGCACTGTAATGTTTTGCATCATACATTAACTAGCACTCAGGCTTAGATATATTTTTGTTGAAGGCAAAGCTTGTTTTATTATAATTTTTGAGGCTTGCAGTGAAGGAGCATGGGAATGTACGTAGAAGGTTACCATTTGTTTACATCCCAAAAGATGACATTGGTATTGCATGAATAAATTTTAATTCGCACTTGTGTCAAAGTGACATAGAATAAGCTATAAGCTATTTTCCGAAAGCATCTTCTATCTTCCACGTTCCGTGAGCGTGATATTCACTCCATTTGTAGTTTTGGAGGCCTGGATATGGAGCGCCCACTCACTAGCTCCGAGGGTCATCTCCTATTTAAGAAATAAATAGAAAAGAGCAGCTATCAGCTTCATATATTGTTTCATTCAATTTATCAAATTTTTGTACTCCAACCGAAGAACACTACAAATCTGCATCATCTTCGTCTGGAAGAGGCATTTGAGCTGCTTCGTGCATCTCTTTCTCATATTGTGCGAGGAGTGCGTGGTCGACAGTGGCAGTGGGAGGGGCGAGTGCTGGAGCTGCAACGAATTCCTGATATGGATTAATTTTCTAGCGTTAGATGGGAGAGTTGGATTTTGAACATACCAAAGCCGGGTTACCGACAAGCTTTCGCGCTAGCCAGAGGAACGGCTTCTCAAAGTTGTAATTTGACTTAGCAGAGATGTCGTAATATTGCAGGTTTTTCTTTCGGTGAAAAGTGATTGTCTTAGCCTTTACTTTTCTTTCCTTAACATCGACTTTGTTTCCGGTAAGAACTATGGGGATATTTTCGCAAACACGCACTAGGTCACCTGATTTTTGTTGTTTAACATAGGTGAAGAAGTTAATAAACATTGAGTTACTTACGGTGCCAGTTGGGAACGTTCTTGTAGGTGATTCTAGAGGTAACATCAAACATAATGATACCACATTTTCCATTAATGTAGTATCCATCTCGTAAACCTCCAAACTTCTCTTGCCCTGCGGTGTCCCAAACATCGAATTGTATTTCTCCAAGATTCTAGGTGATATATCAGTCATTTGCTGTATTTATTGATCCCGATAAGACCTACCGTGTTAAATTTTAGAGGATGAACTTCCACACCGAGGGTTGCAATATACTTTTTCTCGAATTCTCCAGTTGTGTGTCGTTTAACAAAAGTGGTCTAGAAGGATTAGTATCGTCGACAAAATGTAAACTGATCATCACTGTCACGTTGCGGCTCCGGGTCTCATGTTGGGTGGTAGAATGAAGGGAGGTTGAAGGTATACCTTTCCGGTTCCTCCATCACCGACCAAAACGAGTTTAAACGACGGGGTGACAGGTGCTTGGGCCATGATAATAGAGTAAAGATGGGTGAGATTGGAGTAGGCCGATTTCTGAGTGCTATTACTAGATGAGGTATCAGTAGAGATGGCCGGAATGTAGAAGGGGGTATTTGGAATGGTGGAATAGCAACCTTTTTGCAATGGCAGGACTCGATCTGGTTAGTTGGGCAGGTGAGGGGGTGAAATAAGAAGCAGGTGATTGTGATGCTGTGCTTCAGCGGGTCGGTAAATTTTGAAAATGACGCTAGTCCAACGGAAACGTCCGGTGTAATTCCATCAATCAATCGCGCCGCAGATATAATCGCTACATTACTCAAGCATCATGTAGCTCAAGTTTCGTGCCAGGAAAATGGTCCCCACCAAACTTGGATTTTCAAGTCTAGTTTCTTGCCTTAATTCCATCTGCACATAACTCCGCGTTGCAAAACATATTGCTGAAAGAATCCTGAAAAGGGAGTAGTTTATAGATGACAAGATTAAGTTTATGTCACAGTCGCTACTGAATGTAAGACTATGGAGTATATTGAGAATATAAGTGGTAGATTATAGTAACATTCAATAAATCTAAACACGTCGCACTCTAAGCTTTCCTCTCATGAACATTAAGGGTCAAGCCAAACTTGGAGATGGATCTTTCCCAGGAATTAGCATCCTCGCTAAACAGGTCCAGAACAAATTGGAATAAATTCGGATTCTACTAACTCATCACTTTAAACTACATATTTCAGTACCCAAGCTGAATTGATAAACTTCAACAACAGAACCAGCCTAAGGCTAATTCAAACATAACTATTATCAGTCCTCATGGAGGGCAAGGCTGAACACCTGCGCGCGGTATCTTCTACGAACCGTGGGGTGAAATATTCTCCCAGAGCCAAGTTCAGTCAAATTTCGCAATACCGAATAAGTTGGCCCACGAGGCAATGGTTCAAAGTACTCCACCACATCAATCTTTCACTCCTAAAAGATCGGTTCCTACCTGGGCCTCATCAAGTCTACAACATCGACCAAGTACGTCCTCGTTTCAATGACTACACTTCTCATCGAATATTCTCTGGCCTCAGCTAGCCACCAAATACACACCCACGCCGCTATTCATATCCCACGGAGGAAACCAAGCGTGGCGCACAAATCTGTGTCAGTTCTTTGGGGTGGACGTGAGAGGGATAAGGACAATTTTACAAGATGATGCAGAATATGGATACAATCTTCACTTGCGCAAAATATTGAATTTTGCCAAAGATATTAACCTATTGAAGAGCATTGTGCGCGCCAATCTTTCGACTGCCAGAGCTCATCTAACGCTTTAAAAACTAGTCCATGATGAAAGATGGCGTGGTCCGCCTCTTTGTGGTTGTCTCCGGTATAGTCTGAGAAGCCTTGCACCACATTTCGCGCGGAGAACAGTCCATGGATGTTGGGGGTATGATTGGATAGTTCAAGGTTTTTGAGACGGGTTTCCCCGGGTGAGTATTGACGCATGAGGTTTGTCCTAGCTGCGCCAATACTGATTTGGGTTGATTTGAATACATTCCGTATCAGGCTTACGCCCTACACCCAATAGGCGTGATACTGGTCTGTGCACTCTGGGAACACACTCAAACCTAAGTACATAGGTTGCTTGTCAAATCTATAAGCAGTAATACATCAATAAATGATTAATGCCAAGAACTAATAAGCGCCCTATATTATGATATTAGACAACGAGGTAGTCGAGTCTAGGCTACCGCGTGTAGCTCAAGGCTACAGCATATATCACTAGTGTACTGGTTAGGCGAGTATGTATATAGTTTCGTAGATGTACCCTCAATAAATCGATACAGGTTTTATCTTATATTTTCTGTCCATATACCGACAGCATAGTATTGTATGAGTCTATTCACCGTCACCCACTAAATATAACATCATCTATTCCTCATCACTCCGCAATATGACTTCCGCATAGCTCATAACCATAATACCCTGCGCCTTTTCTCCTTCCTCACAACCCTTTGTCCTGAGAAAATTTTATTTTATTTTTCGGCAGAACTTAATCCTCCCGGTTTGGGCTCTGCCTCCTGTAACGCTGAGTTACTGTTAAGAACTGGAGAAATTTTCCCCACCTTTTTCTGCCAGAATCTCCTATCCTCTCGGTGGTGGCTCGTACTTTGAGTTCCTCCAATGCTATAGAGCAATCCGACATTCGGCAAAATGCCAGAGACGTTTTTCCCTTCCGCAAACGCATATGCAGTTTCCAGATTCATGGCCAAACGTTCAATGGTAGTTCCTGAAGTCGCCATGCTCAGTCCCCTCTACGACCAGTCGGTGATGCGCCCACCTCGGTAGTACTAACTCCGGTGGACGTTTTCGTTTCATTCGGAATCCAACTCCTCATAACGGCTAGGTCTATGTTTTATCCACCAGAATTCTACCACTTCTTCGCATATTTGCCTGGCAAAACGGGTGAGCGCTGCGAGGGTGTACTTAAGTCTGTCCCATGTTTCTGAGGGAGATGTGGCCGTTTCGGCTCGGAGGTTCTTGGGGGCTTCCTTAGCCAGTCTTTCTACCTCATCATTCCCCATGATCCCAGAGTGGGCTAGTATCCACCAGATTTCAACTGATCTGTATTATTGTACAAGCTTTTTGAATAATTCCACTGTAACCTAAGAGAATTTCGTTTGGCCTGTTTGTAGAGCTCTTACAACCGTAGAATTATCGAGGAGCACCTTTAATGGATAGCCGCCAGCTTTTCCTATCGCTCCTTTGAGAGCCTTTTGGGCAACAAAGATTTTAGCATCGTAAACCTCCGCCCCTAGCAATGGACCGGAGTCACTCCCAGTCATCTGGCCTCCTTTGTATAAGTTATATCCCCAAGCAGACTTTCCTGGTCCACATGATGAGCTGTCTGAATACTCGCAAATTGTCTCGGCCGACAGGCCTGTCATCCATTGCTTAAAATGAGCTACTTCATCCTGGCGGTCACCACTAGTGGGTTCTTTGATAGGCTCGGCTTAGGGGAAGTACAATTTTCTGGGTCATTCAGACATCGGTACAGTTTTTGCAATGATCTGAAGTTGCGTGAAGTATCGTTCTGGTAACTTGAATGGCCGGTCTTTCTGACCTATGCGGAGGCCGAGGCGGCTTATTGTATCCTTTGACCCTTCTATGGATCTGAAAATTAAAGGATGCCATGCGTCAAGCCTTTGAATCCGTGCGGCAGCTAGCATTTTTCTCTGCTGTAAGATAATAGCAGATATTGGGATGCCCAACTCTCTGTGCAGCGCCGTATTTGGTGTAGTTCGCCACACCGGTAACGCTGCTCGAACTGCCTTCAGGATTGTGCTGTCAAGAAGATCGGTGTGTCAGCCAACTCCTGTGCCAGTCTTTTTGTTGCTCTGAGTTGTGATTCAGGTGAGGCCTGGCCACCACGCTTCTGCTCCAATCAGTGCTGTACTAAGGACACAGGCCTGCACTACTCTGATCATCGGCCCAGAGGCTGCGCCGTGCTGTACCGAATTTGTCTGACGTATAAACTGTGTGATTTATTGCGCCTTCCCGCACCATTCCTGGACGTGTTGCTTGAAATTGAGTTGGGAGTCTAACCATACTCCCAGCCATCTCAAGTAGGGCGATGGAACTATACTATGGCCTTGGATCTTGACATCTAGGCCTGAGGTATTTAGCTTCTTTCTTAGCCCTCCTCCTATTACCAGTAGTTCGGACTTTGCTGGGTCGAAGGCTATCTGGTTTTCGATCGCTAGTTGGACGAGTTTATCAACCTCTTTCTAAACTTCAGCCACTGATTCCGACGCGGTGCTTCCTATGCTGAGTTTCGCGATATCATCGGCGTACCCGAAATTTATTTTCTTATTCCCGTCTCGAAATAGAATCGCAATATATAATAAAAACAGGAGAGATGAAAGTGTCGACCCTTGTGGGACTCCACACTCTGCTACTTTATCCCGCGTCGTTCCATCCCGGTATTGTATCCTTATCATTCTTTGGGTTAGAAATGATTCTACCCACAGGCATAATATCCTTGACCATCCTTGATTCCGTATCCGATGGATCAGCCGTTTGTGCAGGACCGCATCAAACGCGCCTTGTACGTCCAGAGAAACCATAGCCGTTAGCCTGTTGTTTCGCATAGTCGCCTTAGCATCGTGTATGAAACAGGAGACCAGGTCGACTGCTGAGCGCCTGGGGGGTCCACCAAATAGCTGTTGAGGATCTACTCGGTGCTCTATTGTCAACCAGGCCATTCTCTTGGCAACAAGTTGTTCCAACCCTTTCTCAAGACATGACAGAAGAGATATCGGTCACCACCCCTTAGCTGTTGCTAGGTCTTATCCTGGCTTAGGGAGGAGGATGACCTCCACAACTCGAAACACGGTGGGGAAGCGTCCAAACTGTAGGCAGGTTTGGGAGAGGTTCTTCACCTAATCTCCAATTTCCTCCGAGCATGCCTTAAGGCCGGACTGTGATCTTGTCCGCTCCTGGAGATTCATTGCCTGTTCCAATTGTTGAGAGGATATGGATCGTGAGAGGAGAATGCTGAAACGGCGGATGGAAGTGAAGAGTGATCGTCGAGCAGAGAAGCAGGTGAATGGAGCTTTATAAGTATAGCTTGGTAGGTTGACACGAAGTGGGTACGAATACGACCTTCAAATATATTCAGTAAACGCAATAAACTGAAGACTTCTGAAAGATAAGGCCACTAGATATATACAGGAATTAGCCCTAGTGGAACGAATGTAGAAAATAACCAGGATATGCGCCCTAGTCCCAATATAGCGTCATTATCAAGATGTGAGAATGTCTTTACTATTAGTAGGCCCCCAAGCTAGCTAAGTGTAAGAGAAGGTCTTGCATATTCGTCAACAAATGGTAACGAAAACGAGATAGTGTATGGCTAGGGTAACAGGTGCAGGACTGTTAAAATTATAACAGATCTATCAGAAGGGAGTTCGAAAATCCCCCTCTGATTTATGCCATTTTGCTATACGGAAGACATCTTTTGGGTGTGTAGCTTGGTCAATAACCTTCTGGAAGAATAGGGATTTTGCCTACCGTACAGCTTTGCGAGAAGTTTTCCTATCTTCTCTTGTAGCATTTCCATTTTTAATTTTTCCCTATATGACTTTCTTGCTTCCCTGTAGCTCTGGTTCCACCACGGTTGTCCTCTATTGTGTGGGAGGGATTGTTTAGCCGGGCCCAAAAAACAATTGTAAAGAATCTGGATGATATTCTCTGCTCTCTTGTCCAGGCTGCTCCAGGATTTCTAGGAGAGTAGAGTAAAGGAATCTAAGTGACTACGGAGTAGTGAGAGAAAAGTGTCCGGTTGTATCGTTGCGAAACGGAGTCTAGGGGAAGAAGGGTTGCTTCGTACTTGGCAGGATAATTTAATGGGCAGAGAAGAGTGATCTGAGCTAACATCTAGATCTTGTTGTATTGTTGCATGCGCCCCTCCTATTAATAAAGAGCTAGAGGCAAAGCAGAGATCCAGAACATTTCCGAAATCGTGGGTCAGGACATTAACTTCAGACAACATGGAGAGGTCTTTATTCTCAAGCCAGCAAATTAAATCTGATGATTGTGTTGAGAGGGAGCCATTGTATGACGGGTTCCAGTTCGGATGTTGGATATTGAAGTCTCCTGCCAGTATAAGTTTTGGATTTAAATGAATGTTTGTAAGTGAGAGGAGAAAAGAAACCCCTGCTGCCGGATTGGTAGCTCCAGGAGGGGCATTGTAGATATTTATTATTTGCGAGGAAAAATTTCAGGACCTTTAAGTGTGAGGAAAAGAATATCCCCTCTTCCATATTCTGAGCTGGACTTAGGGCGATCTTGAGTGAAAGTAATGGTATTTTCTTTCCTTGCGGAAGTTAATACACGGGGTCGGATATTCCAGTTATCGACTGTAGTAAAGCATTTAAACGAGGGATTCTTGCAAGTGATTCTCCATTCAATATTTTTGGAGATGTAAGGCTCTTGGACCAGCAAGATATCTACACTGTTACGGTTTTACCGTTATTTGAGCTTAGGCGGATGCCTAAGCCTAATATTGAGAATTCTTATGATGAGGCTGTATGGGGGGAGATGAAGCTGAACGAAACGGCACTACTAGTCAGGAGGCGGAAACGTTATTACAACTTAGTGACACCTGAAAATACGTGGCTGGGTAATAAGTATTATGCCTAAGGACAAGTCACTAGTCTGTAGATTCACGAGGAGGATTAACGCCTATAAATACCTGTTAGTAGTAGCTAGAGTTATCTTTTCTCCTTATATAGTTTATTAAATCGATTTATTCATTACCAACTCGGTTTCCGTCACATACACGAGAATTAAACGCAATTGGAAGAGCGACCAACATTAATAGAGAGTGTTCTTCTTGTAGAGTTTCTAATCCTCATACATAGCGTTTGAGTTTTCTTGATGGCTATCTTTAGCCAAAGCTGTATACCTTTCACCTGTTATCAATGACGTTTCTATAAGAAGACTACTGATATTATGTGAGGTTTGGGGACGAGCTTGGGTTGAATTGTTGTTTTCTTTGGTAATTATCTCATTTGACTTCCAGTAGTTACACAATGAGCTGCTTTCAATCTTAGCCTGGCTGCGGCAGCTGCCCTTCTAATCTCGGAGGTTTGTGTCTTCGACGGTAGCGAGTTATCTTTTCTAGGCCGGATTAGGCATTCTAGGGAGTCAGCTGGGTGGGGGCCGTGACAGTTCACACATTTTGGTGGGCAAAGGTGGTCTCTGCTAGGGTCAAATGATACGTGTCCGCTTTCAAGGTGTTTTGTTGGGGAGCAGATTCTGCATCGAGGGAAGCGAGAGCATGCTCGCTCGTTATGCCAGTCAAAACATTCTCCGCGTTGCGGTGTCCTGACCCTTTGTGGTAGACGCTTTACGGGGACACGTACGCCGAAAAGTGGAAGGAAGTGAGACAGCGTTGGTCCTTTAGGGTAGAAGACAATCAAGTTACTCTTAGGAGAGAAGTCGGGGTTATCGGAGCCATAAGATTCGAGGACATTTATAGAGGCTATATTCGTCAGGTCTATGAGAGCTTCTGCGACGAAAAATGCGGTTATATGTTTCATCGCTACCGCACTCCCATCAAAATTAGCGTAAGTGCGAGGTATTCTGGAGAGCTAGTATGCTACGTGCTGGCCCGGTTTTTCAACCTTACATTGGCCTTGAGATGAGAGGGAGGTTTCGATATCGCCTATTCGAGCGGCTAGTTTATCTTAGGCTTCTGTGGACACTGGACATATTGCAAATCCAGCTCTCGTTGTCTGTATTTCACGTACCAACTTCTCTTATAAAAATGCATTTAACTGCAGCATTATGGCATAAGTTGACGAATTTAGAGCCGAGTGTCCAAGGCCGACACGCACCAATAGGCGATTGTCCTCGGGCTGAATTTTTGGCTGTACCATGGGTCTTATATGCACCTGAACTACTGCTGGTTTAGAACAGGCTATTGGCGCTGCTTTATTGTAGTGGTCGAAGCTATGTTTGCATGTGACGTTGATAACTTTGTTAATCATTTATACTGACTCGCTTTGGCTGTTGTCCATTGTGAACCTGGGTGCTTTTTGTCGCGCAGTTTGGGGTTTGAGGTCTTTGAGAACCTCTGACGTGTGACTCAAAATGTCGGCGAGCTACGGAGCTGACAACGGCAATAAACCCACTGAATGGTTGTTGTAAGTGTTGAGGAAGAGTGTCCTTATCACTAAATACATCGTCTATGATGCAAACAATATTTTGGAACATGAGCGTGGCTTCAAAATTCCTTGTGTCGGCGGCAGAAGTGGTTGACAAAAGTGTCTCTGTCAAAGACTTCTCTCTACCCTTTTGGGCGAGGGCGTGGAGGAGTGGCGGGGAAGGGGATAGAGGTCTTGGTGGTAAGTTTAGCATGAGGGGAAAAGCAAAGATGATGCAGGAGGACGAAAGCTGAACACCTGTCAGTGGTGTCCTCTAAGAACTTGGGGGTGAAATATTCCCCCAGTGCCGAGATTCAGTCACGAAAAAGGGTGAACATTCCATAAAGTTTCTGGGATGACGAGGCTGACCAAAGGACAAAGGGATGCTGTGTAGGGGAAAAACAAGGGAATATAAACCTAGGAGGCCTTGGTGGGCGACTGGATGAGATGAGCAAAAGCAGGGAGTGAATGGAAGGGAAAAGTTAGAGATGGCGAAGGTGTCAGGATCTCGGGCGCGTGGTGGCAGTGACTGATGGGGAATATGCGCTTCGCCGCGTTAAATGAGTTCTCTGGACGGTTGGGCTTGACATGATTCAACACATGGGTGAAGTTGCACCTGGTCCGGTCATTTAGGTGGGACGGGGTAGATGTACTTGATGGTAGTCAACCTGATCCAGCCCGACTCCACTCGTGCTTGAGCTCCAGTAAGAGTGCGATGGGAATCACTACACCTAGCGTGTCAATGAGCAAACAAACAAAGATGATGCCGATGAATAGATGACGCGCTTTGTATGTCTGATTATCGAGAGTTGATCCCTTGTCCGTGTCGTGTGCGCCAATACTGAGACAGGCAACCTATGCCACACGAGGCTGCTAATCATTTGGACAGCTTTGACGAGGCTGGTTGTCGCGAGATTTGTCTTTTTATTTTATTTAGTAGGGCAAAGACTGGACACCTGGTCGCGGTGTCCTCTACGAACCTGGGACTGAAATATTCTGCCAGAGCCAAGTTCAGTGAAATTTTGCACTTCCGAAGAGGTTGGCCCACGATGCAATGATCCAAGACCTTCTCTACGAAATCAAACTCTCCCAGCCAACCAGATCGATCTCCACGGAAATCTCATCAAGTTTACAAGTACCACGAAGTGCATCCTCGTTCCAATGACCACACCTCTCGTCGACTTTCTCTGGCCTCAGCTGGTCGCCAAATACACGCCCACGCCGATATTTATACCCGACGGAGGATACAAAGCGTAGTGCACAAATCTGGGAGACTGTTCTTTGGGAAGGGCGTGAGAGGGATTAGGACAAGTTAGCAAGGTGACACGGAAGATGGTTACAATCTCGAAAGGCGTGTGGTTTTCGATTTTGGCAAGGGGTTTTACGAATTGAGCTTTGCGTGCGCGAATACATGAAAGGCGAGAGTGCAGCGGACACTTTAAAAACAGGCAAATGATGGAAGGTGCCGTGGTCCGCCTTCTGGTGGTGTTCTCCGGTATGGTTTGAGTAGCCTGGGCATCTACTCCACTTGGGAAGGAGATACCTCAGACTACATTTGGCGCGGAGAAATTTCAGTGGATGATGGAGGCATGTCTGGATAACTCGGGGTCTTTGAGACGTTTCTCTGGGTGGGTATTCACGGATGAGGTTTGAGTTTGGGTGAAGAAAAAGCCAGCATAACTTCGCAGTGGGACTTGCAAATGAAACCCGAGGCATGAGTGCTCTTTTTGTATATTGAGGCATCTTTTCTGTAGATTTTCTCTGATATTGTGTCAAAGCTAGATAGCTGCAAACGCGATTAAAGTCTTGTGCGAAAAAATCAAAAGCCACTCAGCACTACGTACACTTAGAATGAAGTCACGTGCAAAGATTTCCCTCCACTATTTGCCTAAAATATGTTGATGCCTGACGCAGGCTGAGTGGAGTTGTACAATAACAACATAAATTTTATCCAGTTATCCAATATGTCTGCAAGTCCAAGACAGGCGTGGCGAGTCGCATGATTCGCATCCAGTGTCGCAGTCTGCGAATTCTCCATCTCTCGGTAAAATCCCTCTGCACCATTTTCATGAAGCTAACCACAATTAGATTAGATATTAGAGCCGAAGTCTTACTCATCACTCACTTTCTGTCGCGGAGAAGGCGCCATCCGATGAGTTACTCGGCGTAACTAGTACCTGATACGGTGATGATGGATTCGATCAAGTTGGCATCTAATGTCATAATGAAGGGGGATGCAGACGGATACGCGCATCTCTTACGGCACCGCATCTAGGCCTCGTCAGGCTGGAGTTTCCGGTTTTTTGAGATCTTTCTCCGCGCACGCAGTTTCCATTTCTATCAGTTTTTTGGGTGGAAGGTTTCATGGAAGATGTGACTGAATTCCACGGGTAAATACTGAGCTGAATGGTTATTCATCATAGGAAACATATCGTAGATCTTTCAAGTAAAAGAAGAGGATAGGAACACGGTGCAAGGCGTGGCCTGGTTCAGAGAGTTATGTAGCGTAGAAACCCACAAACACACACTATTAGCCTGCGAGAAGGAAATACGTGCGTGCGTTAAAAAAATGGCAAAGTGAGACAGAAGAAAGACACTGCATATTGAGGTCTTGGCTGGATTTTCGAGACTTTTCATTTGCGGATGTTCAGACTGGAGGGGGAAATGCTAGGGCCTGCATGGCGACCTGGCTATGCGTTTTACATGTTTCAAATGGCACGTCCTTGGCAAAGGTCTAAAGTTCTCATTCGGTTGAGGACCGGTGGAGCCGGCATGATCTGCTACCCAGATCGAGTCATCAAGTAAGACTAGCTCCGGAGTAGAGCATTCCCCCAAGGCGTGCGTGGGAGCCGGCATGCATGGCATCCACGGATCCGTCGTCAGAATCTTAATGCTAATATTAATTCGTGATGAGATGAAGGCGTGGTTAATTAAAACAAGCAAATGGAGAATAGCTTTCACTAATATAATTAGTCATGCATAAAGTCGTGTAAGGATATACAAGAGAGTCATGAAGAGGTGGACAAGAACACAGACATTAATGCGAATATATTCGAAAGAACTGATTACGATTAATTTCGGCTGGAAAATGCTTCACCTCTTGTACGTGATAGGTCAGCGTGAGAGAGCTTTACTCCTCACGCAACGTCTTCTTTATTACCCATCTCTTCTTCGGGGAGACTTGTCATCCCTGTGGCCCATTTATTATCATCACTCACCACCTAGAACTTCACTAAGCTATCAAAGCCCCCCCGAGGAATACTGACAACCCCTCACTCATGAGAATGGCACATTTTCACCGATATCATGATTTCGAAGCCACCATGTTCCTCAGTCATCTCCCAATGACATGCTCGGCGCCTCCGCCGATTGCCTTTGTCGCTTCCTGCTTGCTGTAGGATAGAAGACGAAATAGCCTTCTTGAAAGTATTGGGCGTAGTGTTGGCCTGCGCTAGCTACTCTCGCGCATGATCACCATGGGAGCATTGTTGATGGTGCGAGCACACATTTACAGGGTCACGTAGCTTGACAGCCAGACATATACGATCCCCCACACTTTCGCTACTTGGTGTGATGACGCTAGACAGAGGCCGAATGGAACACCATACTTTCCCAGTGCTTCCTAGTGTAGGTGCCGGGAATAATATGTCCTTATTTATTCCACCACTCGCTTCACTTCGGCTTGTTCCCTTGCTTCCGAATCTAGTTAGTCACATTCTTCGGCCTTAACACGTACCCTTCCATGCAAATCCTTTTCACGGACCATTACTTCTTTTTTTTTTTTTTTTAAATCATTTAATGTGTTTTCAGCTATCTAGCTATGACACATGACCGGTACTATGTATACATATAGGATGACTCTTTTGACGTTAGAGACACTCATACTCTGGATTTCATTCGCAAATACCACTATGAGGTATGTTCGCTTACACAAACAGTCAACCCTCCTCCGTAAGTACCCACCAAAGGGAATTTAAAACCTTTGGTTATCCAAGCATGCCTTCATCATCCATGCATACCAGCGCCGCGAGAAATGTAGTTAGGTTTTGCCGGATTCGAACTAGCGGTCTCCTGTCTCGGGTGGGATATGTGTCCTTGCTATCCAGACCTTACTTGAGAAACCGGCCAAGATGATGTACCACCGCACCATCCAACCACGGCGGTGTTTATAGTGTCGCCCGCACTCTAGGACCATTACGTCAGTGCTTGACGTTTGATTTGATTTCAATTAAGCCGGTTTGGTGCCCCGTGTGCTCATGTAGCTATCTGAAACCTATATATCTACATGGGACAAACCATCTGATACAGGCTTCCATCTCAGACATTTATTTTCTGCTAGTCCTGTCATCATCTTTCAGGAAGTACAGGTACACTAGTCCCATGCTTTACCGTCAAATCATTGTAGGTAAACCCCAAGCTTTGAACACATGTTTTTCCTCCCGCCGAGTCTAGACTGCTTGTGGATAAACAGCCTACATCGCTGTTCGCCTGAATGAGCCCATAAACCGAGATTATGTTTCATCTGTAGGGATGATATTGATGTCCTAGTAACTACTAGTTTTTTCCCTCTATACTACTAGCGTTATACTTTGTAAGCAGCTGGTCTCGGATAATCTCCGGATCCAACTAGTAAGGCTAAGCCTCTAGCACTGCTTTCGTCATTCTTTTCTTTTGTGCCGTCCAGGGCGCTGGGGAGTGCCGTTGACTCGTCGACAACAGAAGTCCTCCTGGCTAATTAGCCAAAATCTCCATCTTGGCGCCCACAAACGTTCTAAAGTTGAAAACCTTTCGAAAATGTCAGTCCCAGCATGGTCTTCAGAGACCCATTCTCCCCTCTCCCTCCTCAAGATGAAGAACCCTATTAGAGCATCAGTCCCCCATAAACCATGACCCGAGCCGTGTATATTATGACTTGATTTCCTCCTTATGGGTATACGCAGCGTCGTAAATTTGTAATGGGTGATGGCCGGTAATTAATGGGGCAGGCTGCTGTTTGCAATTGGATCAAATTCTTTATTGGCCGTTGAGGCGAGATGATGCGTGGTTAGAAAGGCATTGTCGAAAAGTCGTCACATGGAGATATGCTTGGGGTTGCTTTCAACTCCGATTCTTCTTGGCTATCCCAGACATGCAGAGCATACTGAACCATTACACCGGCACCACAGGAAAGTGAAGAATTCGTCTTTGCCGGCATAGAAGGTGCCGTAGCCCGCCTCTTTTTTTGCACCAAATGTGAATTGCATATGCAGCTATCTAGCTGCGACACAATTTCAGAGAAAATCTACAGAAAAGATGCCTCAATTTACAAAAAGAGCGCTCATGCCTCGGATTTCATTTGCAAGTACCACTGCGAAGTTATGGTGGGGAGGCCAAGACTGACACATTTACGCGGTGCCCTCTACAAACCTGGGAGTGAAATATTCTCCCAGAGCCAGATTCAGTCAAATTTCGCAATACCGAACAAGTTGGCCCACGAGGCAATGATTCAAGACTCTCCACCTAATCAAATTTTCCCACCCAACAAGATTAATCACCACCAAAACCTCATCAAGTTTGCAGGTACGACTTAGCTCATCCTCATTTCAATCATCACACCTCTCGTCGACTTTCTCTGGCCTCAAATGACCACCACGTACACGCCCACGCCGATTTTTATACCTGACCGAGGAAGCAAATCGTGGCGCACAAATCTGGGAGACTGTTCTTTGGGAAGGGCGTGAGAGGGATCAGGACAAGTTTACAAGATGACATGGAAGATGGTTACAATCTCGAAAGGCGTGTGGTTTTCGATTTCGGCAAGGGGTTTTACGAATTGAGCTTTGCGTGCGCGAATACATGAAAGGCGAGAGTGCAGCGGACACTATAAACAACGCCATGGTTAGATGGTGCAGTCTGTTTGTTTGAATTTTCAAGTCCTAGGTTACATCCACTATCCCCGAAGGGTCAAAGATCGGTGTTTACAGCTAAGATCAAATCTGTGACACGCCCAGCTTGTTCCCACCACGTGAACCGCTACACAAATAGTAGCTAGTTAAATTATATGCAGCAATACTTAAAACAGAAATCTTAACAGAAACTCCCGGCTCCAAAACTGTGAGCTCCAAATTAATACAAGCACTTGCGGTTGGGAGGCAAAGCTTCTCGCCTCGTTTCCCTTACTATCGTATCATGTTCCATGACTAATTTAATTGGATCTCGCTGAGAGCAGAGATCTGTCCTGCAGGTGAGTACCCATAAAATCGGGTTTTCTGTGCAAACTTTATGAAGTCTTCAAGGCACTAGGGTCCGAGAATATGGTGTAAAAAGTCGTCATGGGATTTTAGACCTCGAAATCGACGTATTTCGTGTGAATGTAGTCGACAGTATATGGAGTGGCTTGGAATAGTCTCTTCTCCACACGCGAACTCACTAGGTGCGTCTGCATTGTTGAATCGGCGATGATAGGCCGCAATTAGTTCGCGGAGTAGATGCCTTGATAGAGCCAGGTCTGGGGATGGTGCAGTGATACATCATCTTGGCCGGTTTCCCAAGTAAGGTCTGGATAGCTAGGACACATATCCCACTCGAGACGGGAGACCGCTGGTTCGAATCCGGCAAACTAAACTAAATTTCTCACGGCGCTAGTATGCATGGATTATGAAGGCATGCTTTGAAAATCAAAGGTTTTAAATTTCCCTTTGGTGGGTACTCACGGAGAAGGGTCGACTGTTTGTGTAAGCGAACAAACCTCATAGGGGTATTTGCAAATGAAATCCAGAGTATGAGTGTCTCTAACTTTAAAAGAGTCATCCAATATGGATACATAGTACCAGTCATGTGTCATAGCTAAATAGCTGAATACCCATTAAATAATTTAAAAAATAAACGCCATGTCTTGGCGTGCACAAAGCTCGATTCGTAAAACTCCTTGCCAGAATCCAAAATCACACGCCCGTCGAGATTGTATCCATCCACGTGTCATCTTGTAAACTGGATGAGATTTCCGTGGAGATGGATCTGGCTGGGTGGGAGAGTTTGGTTTCGTGGAGCGTCTTGGATCATTGCCTCGTGGGCATACTTCTTCGAAAGTACGAGATTGGACTGAAGTTGAATCTGTGAGAATATTTCACTCTCAGTTCCGTAGAGGACATCGCGTACAGGTATTTAGTCTTTATCTCCGATATTGGGCGTTACAGCGCACGATCCAGATAGTATTCGATAAAGCGTGATATTCTATCCGACATGGGATACCGAGCAACAAGGGAAAGTAGATCGACGAAATCCCATGAGGTCCCTGAATGTCCATCTGCTGCCCCCTAAGCTAGTAACAACAAGCTCTAATAGGCGAGTCTCAGCCCAACCAGAAGCTTCGTTGAGCTGTAACTATAATGATGATTATTGTGACAATTGCAGCGCATGCTCCGTTGTGATGACACGGAGCCTGCTGGGATATTCACATTACCATGTAAGTCTATTTGCGTCGATCGGAGAGCTTAGCCGTCCAGTGTCAAAAAGAAACATTGCGGTGCAGCGGGCCTTGGTGCCCATCGTGTACTCCCCAGTCTTCCTGTCAAGCCGTCGGAAAGTCCCCAAACGGCGCTTCTGACATGAGTCGTAGGGGTGTCCAAGGACAGCTTGCGAACCCTGAAGTAACGTCGAGTTGCGACATGGACGCCTCGTAAGACAACTGTCAACCATGTGTGGATGACTAGTTGCCCTAGGGCAGGGTCTTTTCCTAGATAATCATACAGGGTTTAGTGAAACATGACTGGTAATGTCGCTCTCGTGATTATGTGTCAGTTCCAAGAGGTGCATTGCTCGTCAAACATGTCTTCATACCTAAGGAAAGCACTCGGCGCCTTGCTAGGCTAACGCTCTAGCTTCTCGTTAAGCACACTATATTTGCCTTCATCATCTTAGCCCCTTGAGACACCTCTCGCTAAATGCATCTTTACTAACCCTCTCGCTTGATACTTTCGCGTATATTGCCAATTTCTCTCTTCTTCCGCCCTATCATCCATGCTGTTATGAACTCAAACTTGACTATTATTTCCGTTGAACATTGTTGATCCCTAACCCATCCAAATTCAATTTGGATTTTCGTCTGACAGGAAATAGCCCCCGAATCACACACTGAGCTTCGCGATATCTCGTCATGCTGATGAGATACCTTGGAGGCAAACAACATCTAGGGCATAGTTTGCCACAAATCTTGCGCTCGTTAATGCTGCACGAGCTGTCTATCAAAAGGGCTATCCGTTGCTTGTAAGTTGAATAAGGTTCTTAGTGCAGATAGGGGTCGTAGCATCTCCTTGTCGATTCCTAGTAATACAAAACTAGGATGTCTTAAAGTTAGCTTGACGTGCTTCATGTCAATCCACAGCTGACAATACTCTATCTGAAAACGCAAAGTAAGAAGCAGATCACTTGGGAAGGGAATACTTCGGTCATGTCATGGAGAGAATTCACAAATGTTACACCTGCTTGAGTTTAATCAATTCTTTGGAGGAGAAAACACCATGCTGCAACGTCTATACATCATCGCCAGCCATCTACTTGCCGTCATCTCCAGTACAAAAGACAGCGTGACGAAACGCTTAGCGACAAGTGTGCCTACAACGTTGTCGCTAGGTTGACATTGCAAACACCGCCACTCCTTTTTTGACAATATGTTGACAAGGATCTGTATTGCGGGTCAAGGACTAGACGTTAGTAGGAGGGATTTTGACTAATCATGTAGCGTACCTGAGAACCGAAAAATGAAGGAGTAAATGGATGAGATTTCCGCATATCCGACGGTCCATCTCAAAGGCGCATAATGATCCAGTTACTGACGCTGCCAGCTGGTTAATTCAAGATCCATCATACAGAAATTCGTATTCTCAGCTGTTTCTTGTTGGCATAGGGACGACTCGTTAGTTCATGAGACTGCAATAAATTAGATCCGATGCAATCCTTGGCTTAAGAAACTCATTTCATACCGAACAATAAACTAGTTCTGCTAGGGATCACCTGCATGGAAGCCTTGGTTGGAAAAGAACCACAACTGTCATGTGGATATATTTTAGAACTGACTCGGTAGCATGAGGATCCCTGAAGATGAGAAGTTTACCTACTGGCTCCTGCGAGCTCAGGAACTTTAGGTCGGCCTATCGCTACCCCCACTAGAGTTACAAAGCTCATGACGAAGAAGCTTTCATGATGCTGCAGCAAGTCATGCGGGAAATCTATAGCCGATGGAAATTTATTACTCTCCATATGTAATTCCGAGGTGCGAGGATTTGGATGGACATGCGGATGGAAGGAAAAACACATAGAGCGGAAGGGATGATGGCGGTGACAATGGTGATGAAGGCAGTTGAAGTGATAGTAGTAGCTGGCGCATTTATTGAATATTTACATAAATACTTGTCGCGGCCATACGGAGTCCATTCCCAACCCCTCCTCCAATCAGCCCGGAGCTTTCATTCAGCTCCTCGAGCTACGCCAGCTTGCTTCAGCTTCAACATCCCTTGCTCCCCGCCAGCGAAACAATCAGTGTCAAACGCAGACCGTGTGAACGGTTGTATGAAAGAGAACAAGCCGAAGACTGTTCACACATCGATGTTGTCTAGCTTGTGGCATGACTGATTCCCTCATCACTTGATAACTGCTAATAACAACTACAAATGGATAATTCCATCTCTCTCAACTAACCCCTACCTCGCTCACTCCTACTGTTGCCTAAGACTCTGAACTTTCTTCACCACACCAACTAGCTCATAGAGAATTCTACAAAACTTCCTCATCACCCCTTCCTGTCTGCTGCCAAACAGAAGCGCGAAGCAACGTACCTCCCGGCCCCTTATCCAAGAATGGTGGGATCCACGACGTTGACAATGCCTCCACGATCTTCGTTGACGTCGTCTTTCTCCGTCTCCGACACCAACAATGAAGTTGTTTGCCCTTTGCGCAATCAAGATGGCTCCAGCTGTCGCAAGCGTTGCCTCGGCGTGAGTGCCTCTAACATGCGACGTCTGCACCCTTTTCTTGAGTCTAAAATACCTTCTTCTTCGTACATTTGTAATAACTAGGTATCTGGGCGGCAGGAAAAACGATATCGCTCCATGCAAGAACACATAAGACGGGCGCATCCTCAACATTACATCGCGAAACTTCCCGCTACCGAAGAAAGCTTTCAACTCATGATAACTACACCGCCATCTGACAATATTCAACTTCCAAATAAAACCAATCAACTTCGTCAACCGACTCCCTTCGCCGTCGAAAAATTTAGTGAAAAAACACAAGACAAAAAGACAGTAGATAATGCAGGAGACAGTCAAAGTTCTCATGCTGAAAATTCGAGCATACCAAATACACCAAGTACCCCGAAATCAACGGAAGAGTATCAGTCAATCTCCACGATGCCAGTCACCTATGCAGCCGTAGCGCTTGCTCAGCTGCACAGGCACAAGATGGAATTAGATCAAGAATTAGCAGGGGTTTGTTCATTAGGTTTCTATTCAAAGTCTTCGTTAACCCATTCTTACCAGGACTGGATGTCAGATACAGAGGCCCACAAACATGCTATGCGCCATTCAATTGAACTCCCCCCGCCACAAATAGGCCAATTTGAGCCCACAAGTGATCCATTTTCTCGGCATCGGCGGCGAGAATTGCTCCCGTCTGTTCTGACAACTTCGCCGCCTGAACGGTCTTCAACTCTCCCACCAATTCAGCGTAATCCAAGCCTAACTCGGCCCCGCAAAGATTCAGTTTCCCAACGGGCTCGGGAGCCCCAACATAAAAAACACCGATCTCGAGGAGAAAATGGTCACCTTTGGAGAGTGAGCTTTGACCGAAAAGCTATGTCAGCCGAGCCTTCGGGTGGAATAGCTACCACTTGGGGTAAGAGATGGGAAGATTTGATTGATGCTGCAACATCTGCTACAACATCTGCTGCCGAAGACAACGAAGACGAACGAAGGCAAAATGTTCACAACTCCGGACACTCTGTCGTGGAGATGGCATCTCCAGCCCCAACAAGCAACAACATAAACTCTCTCCCTTCGTTCATGGCAACGCATTCTCACCTACAAAGATACCAGGCTTCGCCACTTCAACGAGCCTTAACCCCCCCATTAAACTTGTTGGATACTCCTGGAAGATTATCATCTACAGAGAATGGAGCTAGTGGTGGCGGAAGTGGCGATAGTTATCACAGTGACTCACGTGGACCTTCTCACTCCTCGCTCGGATATTCTTCACATATCATGCAAATTTACTGTGCCGCATGCCAAGGTCTTTCTCTTTTGAGAGAATCATATGTTTGTACCGAATGCATATCTGGAATATGTGTATCATGTGTTGAAGTATTGATGTCCGAACAAGGAGCGCGAAGGAAATGTCCCAAGTGCGCGACGATTGGTGGCCGGTATAAAAAAATTAATTTAGATGTGAGGGTATGAAGGTTAACATGAAAAACGAAACGAAATAGCAGGATAATGTTTCCTATGAATGGCTTGGGTGTTGGAAAGAACGTGGTTACGGCGTCAATGAGAGGTTTTTTGAAATTTTGATCGAAACGCTCCTGGAATTATCCAGTTTAGCGGGAGGACGAATGAAGGTTTGGTACTAATTACCGCCATTGCTATTAGGATGGTAAGCAATTTATGCTGGAATTATGAAAAATATGACTTTATATAGCCTAGTCACGTAATACTAGATATCTACGCATCTCAAAGAAGGTGCGCAAAAATTAAGAATTCAAAAGCCGCTTCTAACTTATAGAGCAGTTGGAGGTTACCAGTAAGCTTGCACTTAATCAATGCCGCTCCGTTTTGGTCGGAGAACCATATACGTGTGTAAAACAAGCTTTCTTGTCTTGAAAAAAATGTAAATCTGATGATAGGTCGCTTGTAGTCCATAATCATTGTTAGCGAATTGTAAATTCGAGCTTCTTCTCTACACCTTTTCTGGCCAGAAAATAATTTGTAGCAATTGGCCATACACCGTAATTATTAGACTTCAGTCATACGAGAGAACACTTGCGCATGAAAATTTGGCTATCAGCGATAGAGACCGATAGATTGTCACGATTTCAAGGGCTAATTCATAATGCTAATTAGCTAACAAATGTGTGCGTTGCTATGACGACCAACCGGCTGCCCGTGAGATGACGTAGATTGCCCAATGAGCAATCACCGGGGTATAAATATATTTTTTAACCATCAGAATAACAGTTACTAGATTGAATAATCTGGATATATTACAATTCTAGAATCAATAACTACCTAGCACACTAGATTTCTCTCTAGCAAATGTCACACCTTGTATAGTGCTCCAACCCTTATATGCTTTGTCAAAAATATCTCTGGTGTATTGTCCGTAATGAAAAGCGATTAAGCTCAGTGTATACCCGTAGTGTTTAGCCACCTTCTCCACGGGACCTCTTCATAAGAATAATCATCAAAAAAGCCCCTTAACTCAAGAAATGCGAAGCCTCGACACCGGAACCACACGAAGTGCGTATGACTACCTGTATCCCCCTTCATTGTAACAATTGGGACCAACTCTATCCAATAATCCATCTTCGTACAGGGTCTTAGGTATGCACTGGAGATTCACCAGATGGCTTCTCCATGACAAATCCCGAGTACTGAACAGGGCGTCGACTCTAAAATCTAATCTTATCATGGTTAAATTTGTGGTATCGCTGCTGAGGAATTGTGCTGAGGGATGAAGACGATATAAATGGCAAGAGCGATAGGGGATCCACTCCGAGGCGAGGACTAAAATCCACCTCAATCTTGGCCCCTCTGTGCGAGCCAGAGCTTTTTCGGGGACACCGCTTGTAGGTGATAAGTTGAATTATCTTCTCCTGGGAACTATGAGGTAGTTGCCATGTTCAAGACGTTTTGTCACATTTCACTCAATTTTGGAGAGCTACCTTGCAACCGAATTGACGCCGAGGTGTTAGAGTCACATTAACTAGATCCATTCATTTATCTGTAATGTAATTCAGTTATTTTTTTTTAAATGAAGTCAAGCAGAAACCGGAAGTTCTTTGGCTGAACAAAACATTTCCAAAAATCATGTATATATATATACCATGTATTTATGATGCTTAATTTGCCAGATAAACGCTAGCAAGGGTGCTTTCGAACTATATATAAATCAATACATGCTTCTTGAGACGCGACGAAGTACTGCTAGCTGCGATAAATACATAAATCTATCATCGTATTTCACTTTCACTTCTACATCATTCTCACATTCACAAATTTGCTCACATCAGATCTCAAATTGGTTTGAACTCCACACAAAGATTTAGGCTCTGCTAATCCGTCCAAGTATTTAAACCACGAGTTTGTGACACTTCAGGCTCACTGAGAAGAAGATAAACTAACAAAGAATCAGTGTTAGAGGCACGTCTTGAACAGGCTGATTTGCTGAAGAAGGTTGGCAGTTTCTCCAAGTTAATAAACTTATAACTAAAATGAAAGATCGTCGATGCTATCAAGGACCTTGTACAAGACTGCAACTTCGACTGCAATGACTCTGGAGTTGCCCTACAGGCGATGGATAACTCCCACGTGGCTCTTGTATCTATGATGTTGAAAGCCGAGTCGTTCTCCCCCTATCGGTGCGATCGTAACTTGGCTCTTGGCCTCAATCTCGGATCTCTGACCAAAGTTTTACGTGCTGCCCAAGGCGATGATATACTCACCATTAAAGCAGAAGACGCACCTGATGTTTTAAACCTTCTATTCGAAAGCAGCGAGAATGACAGAATCAGTGAGTACGACTTAAAGCTTATGGACATTGACCAGGAGCATCTTGGTATCCCAGATACAGAATATGCCGCCACTATTAGCATGCCATCAACAGAATTTCGAAGGATTTGCCTTGATCTGATAGCTCTGTCTGAGTCTGGTACGAAAAAGCTCATTCCTTTTAACTAATGTTTCAATAAATCTGCTAACTCTGTCTCTCCAGTGTCAATAGAAGCCTCGAAAGATGGAGTAAAATTCTCATGCTCGGGAGATATTGGGAATGGTGCCGTCACTCTCAGAAGTCACACCAATGTGGAAAAGCCGGAGATGAACGTAGAAATCGAACTCACTGAGCCAGTCTCGCTGACCTTTTCACTCAAATATCTTGTCAACTTTTGCAAAGCTTCGGCCCTCTCCAAATCAGTCAAGCTTTGCCTATCGAATGAAGTCCCTTTACTGGTAGAATATAACCTTGCGGGGAGCAGTTATCTGCGATTTTACTTGGCGCCTAAGGTAAACCCATGTCATCCTACACTGCACCTCTTATTCTAACAAATTATCTAGATTGGAGACGATGAATGAAGAACAAGAAAATATTAATTTGATGACGATACACATGAGGATTCTATACATCAATTGGCTCCTGAGTTCTTCTGGATTGAGAAAGAATCTACACTTCAGGATCGTTGGAGTTTCCGCTGTTTAATCATTACTGCTGGGAAGGGCCTTTGAATATCTAGGCTAGTAATGAGGAGTTCGGCGAAAGGAAATACAAATACCCGGCCTTGCTACAGGTATAGTTTAACTTGCCTGCAAAGATCTAACCACAAGATCCACATAGACTCTGTGCTACATCAATACAAACGTCAACCCTCCACTAAATTCACACATAAAAAATTTAATTCCCATTAAATTCATATCTTATGTTTCACAAGCATGATCCAATTGACTTAAGACGCAACATTGCGCTCTTCCCTAATTCTTGAGAACTGCGGTGGGGAGGATAATTTTTTTTGTACCTGTTCACATGTGCTTAAAGTCCGCTTCGTACGATGTGGATCCGCGTGATAGGTAGACCTCATTTGTGCTAGCCTGTTACATAAAAGCATTTAGTAATGCCGTCACGGATTACTGAAACGTTGTAGCTACACAGAGCTTTAAAGTACAGATTGTTGATCGATAACTAAAAATATGGCTGAAAATGAATTCACAATTCCTGAAACCAAAGTACTTGCAATCGCAAGCCATGTATGTTGGACTAAATCTTTTCGTGGGCCTTGCCCAGTGAACTAACTATGAAAGAGGTGGTGCACGGGTATGTATCCAAAAAGATTATGTTGAATATGTTAATTTATGGGAAAAAAGATATGTTGGTAACACCGTAGCAACACCGGTAATGCAGTCTTTTGGCTGCGACGTCGCTGCTCTAAATACGGTGCAATTCAGTATAACAATGCAGATTTACCCACATTTTAGACTGACTCTAACATTGGATAGGCAATCACACGGGGTACCGTCAGTTTAAGGGTACTTATACGACGGCCCAACAGATCACGGAGATATGGAAAGGTCTTGAAGACAGCCATATCGATGACTTTCATATGATACTTTCTGGTTATCTTCCTAACGCACCTTCAGTAGAAGCACTAGGTCATATAGCTAAGAGTTTAAAAAATAAATCAACCATAGCTCAAGAGAAAGTCTTTTGGATACTCGATCCAGTTCTAGGAGATAACGGAAAATGCTACGTAGACAAAGATGTCATTCCTGTATACAAGAGTCTATTGCGATTTGCTGACATGCTATTGCCAAATCAATTTGAGGCCGAGTGCGCAGTGCCATCATCTTCAGCCTCCCCTAGTAGAGAGAAAGCTGATAGGGAACAGGACATTATCCGGAATCAAAATAACTGATATGGAGACGCTTAAAGAAGCCATTTCAATTTTGCATGATCAATATCATATTCCTCATATACTCGTCACATCTGTCGACTTCTCTTCAGGAATAGATTCGACTTCATTTTGTGCTGTTGGCTCGACAAAGACATCTGACAACCGGCCTCGTCCTTTTAGGATCAAGATACCGCTCATTGACTGTACTTTTGTCGGCACTGGAGACATGTTGGCAGCACTCATGTTAGTATTCTTCAGAGAAGCAGTTTGTGATACAGCCGGACTTTTGGACACCCCACACTGGTGTAGTGATGATAAGGTAAAAAGCACGGACCTACCATTAGCTAAAGCGGCAGAGAAAAGTCTGGCTGGGATAAATGACGTTCTACATGCTACCAAGTTAATCTATGATGTGGAAATGGAAAGCTACTATCAAAAGGTCGGTGGTATGGAGGCAGCTCAAGCAAATGAGACAACGCGAGCTCAACATCAATTGGCAAAATCGAAAGCAGCTGAAGTGAGGCTGGTGAGAAATATACCACGTCTCAAATGTCCGGTAGTGAACTTCACTGCAGAAATACTATAGCGTGCAGCTTGTAGAAAGGTACAATGAGGCACCAAAATAGAAGATTATATGTGTGGCAATATTTCAAAATATAATCATAAAACCACGCGTAGTTTCCTGTTGTAGAATGGCTATGATTTCTATAGTTGTAGTTTAACCAGTGCTCCCAAATCCGCCAGTTCCACGGACACTTTCTTCTAGATTCTCCACCTCTTGAACTTCAGGTGTGACGATCTTCTCCAAGACTAACTGGGCAATGCGATCACCTTCGCTGATAGGAAAATCAACCTCGCTGTGATTGAAGAGCAATATTTTTATTTCACCCCGATAATCAGCATCGATGACACCTGCGCCGGTATCGATCATATGTTTGGCAGCGAGGCCCGAACGCGGTGCAATGCGCCCGTCTGAATCAGGTTAGAAACCATGGAACTCGCAGGGGGAAAGTACAGATAGAAATCGGGGCACATACATGTGCCAGGCGGTACAGCGACAGCAAGGTCCGTGGCGACGAGCACCTTGCCACGTGCGGGAACGCTTGTGGCATGCGCGGCGTACATATCATATCCGGCAGCGCCGCTGGAGCCACGAGTCGGGAGACGGGCATGGGCCGAGAGCTTTTTGATGAGGAGTGGGGTATTCATGCTGAGACGAGTAGATGCGAGGCAGTTGGATGGCGTCGAGGTAGGCGTTGTAGTGCGGTAGATGCGGTTTGCATCCTGCCCATACTCAACACGGCCGCAGTGCAGAGTGTTTGCCTCGCGGCGCCAGCGCGCCCGCCGCCACTGGCCGCGCAGTCGAGCCGCCATGGACAAACAGCCCTCGGGAACTAGGGACCCCTGCGATCAAGTCTTTGACGACGCTGATGGTCGGAAAGAGAGCCGGCGTAGCCACTCGCCAGCTTCACGTCTCATCCGGCGTGGCCTGGACGACGTGGCCCGTCTCGCAGTTTTCACTCCATCCCCTCCCCCGCCGCCCGGGCCCTGGTCTACTCACAAACAGCACTTCCACTGCCCGTCGGTGCGGGCAGAGCTCCATTGCTAGCACTTGCACCTGCACAATCAAGTGAGAATATCTGCCAATTACCTCTTGATAAACTACATGCCGAATCAGCGATTTTGTGTGCCCAAGTATCCATTTGAATTCACGAAAATCTACGTGAAACATACTTGCCTGGGATCCGGGTAGAGGTAGTATTTCTAAATAATCACGCATCCTACTTCAGTCTTAGACTAATGTAGGTTGTACACGGAGAAGTTATATTCATAAGATATGCTACAGTGTACAGTTGCCGGAGCGCTATATTTTCTCACCTTTAGGAAGAAAGCCGGCACGGCCTATGCTTCATCAGAGAAGTTCGAATAGGGATTTACCCGATCGAAACTGAGGGAGTTTGCATGATTGTAACGAAATAAGAATTAAGATTACTACTATATATACTGGGTTCGAAATGACAACACCTCCTTGGTGTTAATAATTATACAGTAACTAAGAAAATAGCTTCATTAACCAACTGAACGCCTTCATCGTCGTCATCATCATCGTTAAAGTATTCATCCGCGAAGCATTAAAATAGATCGTCCAGCGTTAAACCACACTACCTAATTCTGTCATAGGAAAGCTGCTCTTGGTGCTAACTCTCGAGTGGACTTCGTCACTATAGTGCACCGTCTTTTTTGGTCTGGCAACCAATACTTGCGCAGGACAGACAACAGTTTCTTCTTCACCCTCCCCACGAGAATCACCTTTTTTAACAACTAGCGGAAATAATACAACACGCACGATAGATTTTTTGTCCTCTAATTCCTTGTTGGAAAGTGTTTCACCACTCCGCTCATTCATTAGCCTTGCATTGAAATAAACTTTCCTTGTCACATTTCCACTTGGCTCGCGTTCCGGCTGAAGAGGCGGAAGCATCATATATTCGGCTTTTTGACAACGCATTTCAACAGATAGGTTCGCAGCTTCGTTTATGACTCTAGTCAACTGTTCTCTAACCTTTTCTTCAAGGCTACTTGGCGGCGGTAGTATTTCTGATAGGGTTTCAATGATGGTATGTACAACAGCTTGTGTATCTAGAACCCGTTGTTGAGCAAAGGCTGAACGCCTTGAAAGAAGCGTCAAGGTAGTTACACGCCATAAGTGCACGGCCGATGCGGGTCCTACTTCAGAGAGAATCTTTTCCAGGGTCTTGAGCTTTTGCCTCTGTTCACGGTCCATACCGAAGAGGTATCGCGTAAAAATAAATTCCCATATCATGGTCATAACTATTGACATAAATATATCACGACGCTTAATTCTATCGGATAGATATAAATCTACGTCTGAGCCATCTAGAATTGCGCTCTGAAGCCGATTAACAGTTTTATCATTGTTGATCTTATCAGTGAGCCTACAGGCTTTCATGTCGGAGAATTTAGAGAATCGCAGTACCCATTGCTGTACATGCTGACATAGTTGCTGGCATGCTTTATCAAAGTAATCCTCATCTCTCACGACAAAAAATTCGGTGTTATTTGTTTTTGATACTAATATTTGCTTCTGTAGATCTCGAATTTTTTGTTTTGCTTTATCGAGCTCGGCGCAAAGATTCGCAATCTCTTTATTTTTATCTGAGATGGCTGTCTGTAATGCCATCTCATCTTTTGTGGAAACTCTACGATGAGGATCACGTTTCAATTGAATTTCTTGTCCTGAATTCACATTATCAGTCTCGAGAGACTCAATGCGTTCGTTCTGTTGACGCGCAATTTTTGAGCCTGCTGATTTGAGACCTTCATTTAACTCTTTCAGCCTAGAAACCTCTTTTTTGAACCAGTCAAGAGCTTGCGTAAGAGATTCTATTTCGACCACCTTTTCGTGGACGGCTTTTTGGGTATATTGTTTTGCAGTTTTTTCAGCTAATTCTACTTTTTCGACTAGTGCATGGTTCTGTTCAACAAGTTGTTCGATCTTACACTCGAGATCAAGAACTTTCATACTTTGCCGGCGGCGCATGCTAGGAGGTCGTGTGGGAGACCGCGGTGAACTCAGGCGGCCTTCGCCAACACCATCCTGTTAAATATTAGAATCTGAAAATGGATTATATTCTGAATATTTACTCACAAAGACATCTGCCATGTCCTTGACCCGGACACGGCCCTCATTAGCCTGAGGATTCGCGATGTGCGGTGGAGCTGGCTGTCGTGTCAAATTGAGCTTGCTGGTCGGTTGACTAAGCGATCGTAGATCCCTGCTAGTTTGTACTTCACTACCACGGAATGAGGTGCAGGTGCTATTATGTCTTGTGGATGCGAAACTAGCAGGCTCACAATTAGATGATCTACTGACTTCTGAGATGGATCTTTGAGTTTGGGTAGATGATGATAATTGATCAACATTGAGCTTCCTCGTAATGGCACAGCCTTGCAGCGCAGCTCTCTCCAACACTGTACCAGCCACTAAATTTCGAGTCCCCGCAACCAAATTTTGAGCCTTAGGCTGAAACGTTTTGAGCTCAACATATGTTTTCCTTTTCGATTTCCGTTCTTGTGGGTACTCTGAAGAGTCAGATTCTATAAATTTAGGTGCCTCAATTTTATCATCAGATCTCTGAATACGAGAGTCTGGTAGATCCTTATTCAATGTACTCACTATCTTGCTACTCAGAAGACTTGGCGTATGTCGAATATTGGCATATTTATCTTCAGCCCTGTGGGACAATGAGTAACCTGGATCCGAGAAACTTTCAATTTTACCAAATGATGGATAATGTATTGTATGTGGAGCTATTTCGTGCGAGCTAGTAATCATGTTAGTCTTGATTGTGACAAATCATTGGTTATTATGTTCAATTTTATTGGAAACATACCTAGATTGACTTTCTGTGAGTGATTTTGATGTGCTGGTTGTGATAGACTTCTGAGTTTCCTCCATATCATCTGACGAAAGTTTACCTTTCTCAAGAGATGTTGGCATTCGAAGCGAAGGTTGCAATGATAACGATTTATGAGACTGATCCTCACCATTACTTTGATACCCCTGATGGCTTTCCAATAAACTTTCGAATGATTGACAAGACACGATATACAATTCATTTTCATTACAAGATTTCTGTATATAAGACTTGAATTTATATTTTTCTGAATAATTGATGGGGGTTTCGGTTACAGCTAACTTTTCCAATGCTCCAATTTTAGATATTTCAGTTATCCTAACAGGTATTTGGGTGATTTTGTGACATTTATTTTCTTCAGTTATTTCTGGCAATTTTGTCTTAAGCAGAAACATTCCATTATTTATTATTGATGAATTAGGCGGGGTAATCGATGCATTATTAGTCAATTTCAAAAATTTTGACTCAGAATTAATACTTAGCGACTGTGACTGGAAATCTGATGAATTACTCCAATAGATTGTGAGAGATTTAATTAAACTTATAGGTATAGCTTTCGAGAAACTGGGCAGTTCAAGTTGACCACTGATATAAAGGTCTTCCATGATCCTTATCTTGTTTTCTTGACAGAAAGACAAGATTTCAATACTGTTCGCGCCATATCTATTTTTTTCTGGAGTTTTCTTGGTAATTCTATTCAGAAATGAAGTATCTTCAAGATTGGTTGCATTTGATGGTAATTTTTTATTGAAATCTTGAATTTTCTCTTCATATTTTTGAAGTATCTCTTGATTGGCGAGCAAAACAACTACAAGTCTGCTTTTCAAATTTAAAGAGCTTCCGCTCAAAACTTTGTTGGTTTGTAATCCGCTAATTTGCATCATGTTAGAGGAAGAGTTACCAGAAAATAACCTAACTTCAAAGGACCAGAATGATTCAGCACTCTGTCTATCACTCAAAAATAGTGAAATTTTACTGTTTTGCATAGAATCATCTAGGCTTGAAGGTTTTTGCGATGTCTTATCATCAAGATTGGTCTCGAATATAGCCCTAAATATTTTGTACAAATATTTACCCATAGAAAAATTTGAGATCGACTCAATAGTATTAAAATTAAGATCAAATTTAAAATCAGTTGTAAATTGAAACTTTATGTAATTTCCGGTTGTTGAACTTTTGCTTAGGTTATTAAACAAATAAAGTCTGCCATTATAGTGTCTTGAAGCTTCAGTGTAAAATTTATGACAAGGAATTTCGAATTTTTCTGATTGCAAATATCGATCAATGCTTTGATAGTTTAGGCCAGGAATCTTGTAATTAATATCCAATGATTCAGTAACATTTGCAATGACCTTGTCCACGATAAGAAATTTATCCGGTGAAATAGTGGGAGTTCCATCATATTGATTGATACGAAATTCCTCTTTACCTTTATCGTCTATTTCGAATTTAATTATTAAGAACTCTTTACTTACTTTTTTTGGGACCAATAATGTTGTATACGAGGGTTGAAGTAGCCTGAAGGATTGATTCCTATCATTTAAACCGGAAGCTGACTTTATAGAGCCAAACGAAAATACTGTCTCAATTTGGCTGATCTCGGTATCAATCTGATTTTTCACACAATTAAGACCTACAGGTTTCAAAGCTTTGGGTTCTTCAATATTGAGGAAATTGGCCTCATATTCAACTGTATTATCTGTTGTGTTTGGGATACTAGTATAGAATTGTTCTTTATTTTGATTTTTGATTGTTGACATAATTTTATCCAACTCCTGAGACCCCCATCTGCCAATAACGCTTCCTTGATGCTTTATTCCAGTATATTGACCAGGAATTGCTTCTAGGGATTTTGCAACTTGATATAATATTTCATTATCCCCCTTTATGGAAAAACCTTTTTGATTTTCTACATCTTTTGTCGGATTTTTTCTGACCTGGCGGAACTGCCCCCACGTTAGATCTTGTGCAGGATTATAGAACTCAACATTGCATTCTACCAGGTCTTGACTTCCTGCGGTGGGATTACACTCCGAGGACTGACTGGGGTCAGCCAAAGGTGAAGAATATTTGATTTCATCAATTGGGGTCGAAATACCGTTTTTTTGATTTCGCTTACCCTTTCTGGCTTTTTTTTTGGAAATAGGCCGATTACCATTTTTCTCTTCACTATCTCTTTTTGACGCTTCGGAGGCTTCTATTTTTGTAACAGTCTCCTTCGTTTTGACAAGGCTACCACTTGAGTCCATAGAGGTACTTATAGTATCATTAACCTGCGCTATAATATTATCTTTTTTTAAAAGATTTTGGTTGGGTGCAATATTCCTAATAGATTGTGAGATTTTCTCAGAGTTTTCCGTACTACTGAGGTTAGTCTGCGGAAATTTATCTTGGTAAGTGGCCAATTTATTTGATGTCACCAAAGACTCGTCTTTATCTTCTTTATTAACTGACGATTCTATTGTGGCAGAGTTGACAGGAAAATTAGCCTTGCTAGATGTAGTCATGTCTGAACACTTTGTTCCAACATCTTCTTCAAAAGAAAGCATCGAGGGCAGTGCCATATTTTCCTCGTTGTTACTGGCCAAAGGTGTTGAAGATTTTGTGCTGAATATCGTGGATGAGGATTCCTCAAAACGTTTTATCTCAGGCATAGCAGGGGTTTTTGTTCCCTCAGGATCATTCGTGTGGTGATTTTTTGAAGATAAATTTTTGCGACGTGATTTCTCAGGTCTTGCAACTTTGTTACCTTTGATTGTATTCCTTGGCTTGACTTTAGGGGTCTCCGAATCGGAATTAAGCCCCGATTGATCGTATTTAAGACTAGTAGATAACTGGCTATTTGTATCTTGATATAGAATGGTTTCTTGCGGCTTTACTGTTTCATAGAGTTTTTCACCAGGTGCTATACCTTTGGAATCCACTTGTAAATTTTCAACATTGTTATGAATCTTGTTACTTTCCAACGACAATTCAACAATATTCGTCTTGATTTTATCGGTGATAGTTTGATCGTAAATGTTTGAGTTTGAAAGTTGTTCATCAGTTACCTTTCTTTGGACTTGATCTTGATTAACTGCTCTAGTGTCAAACTTGAGCGGTAGCTCATCGCCATAATAATCTTGATTACTAGGCGAGGAATATCTTTTGTCATTGGCGTTTATTTCATCCTTACTTCTATCTGAAGAGTTCTTCAATGAAAGGTGTTTTGTTGAACTATCTGAGATTTTTACATCGTCATTGTCTTTAATCTCATTCAGTTGTTTTTCTGTGCACGAAACACTAGATCGCTTAGACTCTTGTACAGTATTTGAAGCTCCCCCAGATTGATCCCTTAAATTTGTTAAACCATCTCCTTTTTTTATTACGAAACCTAACACCTGATCTTTGTGGGGCGACGTAGAATAAGATTTAAACTCCAGCTCTGTTAAAGGTTTGACTTCGAAATCTTTTTTTATGATATTATTATCAGATGTGTCAAGAGGACAGTTATTCGTTGGTATCTCTACCTGATCATTACTGACCGAGACAAACTTCATAACTTTTTGTTTATCCCCATTACAGAACCCTTCTGTCACATCTTCCTGCACATAGTCAAGGGGAATTGATTTGTTTGCTATTTCTCCATCTAAATCAAAGAAGGTAGTGTCCTTATTTTGATCATCCTTATGATATAAATTTAACGAGTGTGATGGCTTTTTGTTCTCCACAACATCAAACTTTGAAAAATTAACAGGATATTTTGCGGAACTTTTTTTGTGCTCTTCCATCTTAAGTTGATCCCCTACTACGTATTTTTGCTCAGCATGTGAATGCATTGAGCATTTTACCTCCTCCAATCTCATTTCCAAGATAGATGAGCTAACATGGCTATCATTCTGACCCTTGCATACTGTAGCTGCAGTCAAAATGTTTTCCTCACTTGCAGGTTGCCGAATATTATTTCTTTCGCCTATTAAATCAACCGGTAAAGACATATTACTCAAGATTCCTTTCTCGACATCATTAGTTGTTGACTCAAAAACTATTTCTGTTGAGATGAAGTCAGTTTCTTCCTCCTCTTTTTCTTCCAAAGTTGGAACAACTGTCAGATCTTTCATCTCAGGTGCATCTTCGACGGAGTCCGCAGTCTTTTCGAAAACAAGTTCTGAAGGATGCAGGTCAGTTTGTTCCTCCTTATTTTCTTCCAAAGTTGGAACAACTGTCAGATCTTTCATCTCAGGTGCATCTTCGACGGAGTCCGCAGTCTTTTCGAAAACAAGTTCTGAAGGATGCAGGTCAGTTTGTTCCTCCTTATTTTCTTCCAAAGTTGGAACAACTGTCAGATCTTTCATCTCAGGTGCATCTTCGACGGAGTCCGCAGTCTTTTCGAAAACAAGTTCTGAAGGATGCAGGTCAGTTTGTTCCTCCTTATTTTCTTCCAAAGTTGGAACAACTGTCAGATCTTTCATCTCAGGTGCATCTTCGACGGAGTCCGCAGTCTTTTCGAAAACAAGTTCTGAAGGATGCAGGTCAGTTTGTTCCTCCTTATTTTCTTCCAAAGTTGGAACAACTGTCATATCTTTCATCTCAGGTGCATCTTCGACGGAGTCCGCAGTCTTTTCGAAAACAAGTTCTGAAGGATACAGGTTAGTTTGTTCCTCCTCATTTTCTTCCAAAGTTAGATCAGTGGCCAGATCTTTCTCCCGGGTGCTTTGTTGAAGTGAATTTGCCTCTTTTACTTGAATATCTTGTGAGGTATTGTAAACTCCTTGTTTGTTGACATTATTCCCCTTTTGTAGATTGCGATCATAACGTTTCTGATTTATCTTTCTTCTTTGCTTCTTGCCTCTAGGTGCAGAAAAGTATTCCAATGGACCTACAGTTGAAGCCACTTGCATATCAGGATTTGACGAATTAATATTTGTGGTAATGCTTTGATTTTTTTCATGATGTGAATAATTTGAATTTATCGATAAACTGTCTAAGTCAAAGACATCTGAGCAATTTTTAATATTCTGTAGTTCTGATGCGTTATTTTCTTTAGATTTGGTATTAATTTGAGGAGGAGGTGTTTGTTCTTCATTTTGAATATTATTTGGATAATAATCCGTTGAATTCTTATCTATAAATTCAATTTTTGGTGAGATCGGCTCTTTATTTGTACGGTATTCAACTTCTTTTTTTTCTTCTTCGTGCAATACAGAATATTCAGATAACTGAATTTGATTGAAATCTAATTCACTTGATCTATTAACAACTGTAGTTTCTAGAGAATTTGGGGAAGAACTGCGGTGAACAGGCAAGTCTGGTTTCATGAGTATTCTGGGATAATCGTTGCCGGAAGCATCCTTATAGTCTTCTGATTTATTTAAATTTTTGTCTCTTTTTACTTTTGGGCTGTCGGGAAGAGCAGGAAGATCATTGAAGTTATCGCTAAGTGGTGAATTTCGCGAACAAGACTCTAATAGATATAAAGGCTGGTAATCTGTAGTCCTATCCCAGGATTTTGGTCTAGATCTATATCTTTTGCTTTGTAAAAGATATTGAGGCGTTGGTGTACACAAGAAAGTAGGTGATGTATCGGATATAAAAGGCAACTCAGACAATGAACTTGTTCTCTTTTTAAATTGAAGGCTGAGTGGAACTGAACTTTGACTGGGAGATTTTAATGGAGATTCGCGCAGACTCCCTTTGCGAACTTTGTTAAAAGATCGATCCTCCAGCAATCGATCAGTTTGTATAGAGTCCGTTTCACTGTCTGGAAGTTTGGGGAGATTTTCAAGAGATTGAACGGAATTCTTTTCCAGTAAAATCATATCAGATGGCGGCAAGGAGAGGAGATCACCAAACTGGGGATCGATTGATAGACTAAATTGCCGTGAAGAATGCCCTAAATTAGTCAATACTTCTTGTTCCGGAAATGATTCCCGAGCGATAAATAAATTCTCCTCAAATGGATCTTTTTTATAGTCTGTATGCGGGTTAATTTGGCTTTTGAAGATGTTACCTGCACTAAATATCTTTGTTATCGTGTTAGCTGGACTCAAATATGTTCAACCACACAAGTGGTACTGACCTCTTTTCCGAGATTGTTTTCATTACATAAAAGCGAGTTTTTATACAATACCAATGGCGCTTTCTCTAATTTTGGCTGATGGTTTTGCTGTAGCACTTTTCCTCCTGTATATTTTCTCTTACTTTCGGGTTTAGGCGAACAGGTATCGGTATTACTATCATATTGAAAAGGGGCTGAGGAGCTCGTGCAAGGTATTAAACTTTCAGTGGAAGTAGAGCAGTAATTAAGTTGCTTATTGATTTTTTTCGTATCATGCTCATATTTCTTTTTAATTTGGGATAAAGTCTTTTCGGCCTTGCTATTTTTCTTCACTTCTCTCTTTATCGAAGAGGGGTTTTCGTCAAATTCTGAAGGTTTAAAAGACTGAAAAGAGATAAATTGGTCATGTTCGGGAAGCTGGCGATGTCCGACTTCCTTAGACCTTGCATTATGGTTCTGCGTTTCATCCGCTTTTAAGTTTCGATTTTCAAGTAGCTCAAGGTTACTTTCATTATCTGAATCTTCCCTTGATTTAAATATTTTTACTTGAGATACATGGCCCTGACTGTGACTGTTAATTGACGCCAAAGGAAATTGAGAAGAATGAAGGATCTCAAGTGTGTTTTTGTAACAATTTTTTGCTGATCCTTTAGGGGTTTTGTAGGAATCTTTACTAGAAGGGCTTTCTTGAAGGTAACTTTTCTCTCTAAATGGAAATTGCACTACTTTATACTCCCTATTTGTGGTATTTTTCGGTAAATTAGGTCCCAGCACCAGACCTTCGGAAGAGTCTTCATGACAAATTTCGGGTAGGAGTCTCTCTTCATTAAATGCCTGGTAAATTTCTTTTTTCCGTCGTAATTTTGGTTTCTGATATTCATCTTGTGAGTCTACGAATACTTCAACAGGCGTGGAAATTTTGTCTGTGTCTCGCGTAAAGTCGCCAGTTCTAGTGATTTTGTTACTATAACTATCGGCAGTGTCTAGAGCATCTAGATATTCACTAGTTTTATACTCTTTATGCTTAGAGTTACCGAATGGGACAACTCTGCTTTCTAGGATTTTAGAAATATTTGCTGTGGCAGATGGTTCTCTAATATCCATCTGTGAAGGACGCTGAGCCCCATAATTATTATTTAAAAATTCAAACGAGTCAATTGGAACAGAAACACGTTCAACTTCTGTAGAAGACTCTTCGGATTCCATATGGTTTTGATATCGGCCCCGAAATTTAGAATCTGAAAAGCTTGTGGTTTGATGCCGTTTACTAGGAATTTTTCTAGGATCTTTGTTTATTACTATTATCGCAGAAGATAGAGCCTTATTTGATCTTCTGTAGGAAGGTTTATCGCTTTTTCTAGATCCTCTCCTGTATATATTGGATTCAATAGTGTCAGGATTGTTATTTGTGGAAGTAGCATCCAAGCTGGAAGCATTTACTATGCCTCCACCTCTTGGACCAAAATTCTTACTTTCACTTGAAGGAATAATATATGAAAAATCAACATCTGGAACGAGGTAAGAGGAAAGATCACTATTTTGTCTCGTCTTGTAATGTATTCCCTCTTTCTTTTGCAACAAAGCATTCTTAAACATGTTTACATCAATGTCTTTTCGAGAGTTTAACGAACTCATAGACTCCACTGAACTCGACAAACTAATATCCTTCTTTCTACTATCCTCATCCAAATCTTCAGCATTAGACATGTAAGCCTCATTACAGTTTTCGTGACTTTCCGTTGAAGTCTCTGGTAACGCAATGTGCTTTAGTCTATCGATTTTTTTATCTTTACCCCTTGATTTTCGTCCCTTATTAAATTTTTGCTTGTTTTTCGAATCCTTTGGCGAAGCACTTCTCGATAAAGACAGCACATCCTGACAACCTTGGTCCCAAGTTCTAGATTCATTTAGATAATACTCATTGCTTACATTTTGAGATTCTGGAGTCCTTGCACTATATAAATCTAGATCTGATACAGTCTCCGCATATGGGGCGTGATAAAAGACATCTAAATTTTCAGAGCTATGCTTTTTATTTTTTTGGTGGAAAGTAAGACTATCAATTACAATATTAGGGTCGAATCCTGTATCTTGTAGCCCTGCAGCCAAAGTTGCAGTAAAATCAAAATCATCCTGAAATGCGCCAGGAATATTAGTGAATGATTCTAAATTCTCCGGAGATCTACTTGGAAAGACTTTTAGAGTTGCTTTCTGTGGACTATTTTCAAATTCAGTCTCTTCTAAATCTCTTATTTTATTCGGTCGTTTATTCTTGGAAATAAAGTAGTTGTACTTATTTTTCGTCGAGACTCCGTGAGTACTGCTTGCGCCTACTGTAGTATTCCTTCCTCCCATACTTTTATTTGCGTTATTGAAAGGGCTTTCTCTTACCTTATTTGCATTGTAATCAAACTCGCTGTCTGAATATTCGAGAGCCTCTTTATCAGGGTTATCGAAATATTCGTCTTGATTTTCAGATAGAGATTCAACCTCATAATGCTTAGTCTCATTTCGTCCCCAAGTGACACCTTTTGGTGTACTAGGTTGTCTTGACTTTGGAACGCTTTTATTTTTAGAGCTATGAATGGAATCAATAATTGGCTGTCTTTTTTTCTCGCTGTGAATGTAAGTAGGACTCTGCCTATAAAAGATCCCATCTTTCCCCATCTCTGTTGAAGGTGATAAAATTGATTGGACAGGATTTAGAATTGTGCTTGTTTCAATTGATTCGGTATCTTGGTTCTGAGGAAGTTCATCATGCGAATATACAAACCTATTCTTTGGATTGTTAATATTTTGAAGCTTTTCTTGACGTTCGGGAACATCATCAGACGTTGAATTATTACCAGGAGAAACGTAATATTTTCCATACACCTGACGATCACTCTTTTCGGATATGAAAACAGATGCGGTAGTTACGTATTTTTCCGGCTTTTTTCCAATATTTACGCCGGAGCAGAGTGATGGGGGAGTTGAATTTGAGCGAATATTCGTTACAATCCTACGTATCGATGAAGTATCGGGTGAAGTCCTATTAGAGCCTGGGATATCAAGATTGTGTCGAGGCATACTACTGAGCTGAGATTCTATGTTATTGTAGTCAACTCCGGGCCTCTGGTCCACTGATTTTCCTGAATTGGTATCTTTTAGATGGGCTTTAGCAGTAGTATCTTGCTCTCTAATGTCAGTTACCGTGGCAAGATCATCATTCGAGCACTTCTTCTCTTGTTGGTTCTCGTTAGATTCGAAAAAAGGTCGACCAGTTTGATTTTTGCTATAATTGTGAAAAGAATCATAGTTATGAGGGAGTCTTTGTACTGGATGTTGATACCGCAAGTCTTTTTGAATTAAAAGATCGTTAGTAGGCAAAAATTCTAGACCTTTCCGTTGAACAAGATTCTGGGTTGTTATCGGGGCCTCATTATCGTGCATTACTTGGAATTGAAGGGGGCTGGTAATAACTGTAGCAGGAGGTATATGATTTATCGGTTTGATTTGGAATTCTGAATATTTATCAAGTTGTATTCTATTTTCTGGATTGTTATGCAGGTTAGATTTGCTTTGGGGAAGTATTTCATCATTTGAGAATATTCGGCTTTTCATATCAATCTGACAGCTACTTTCTGGCTCAGGGCCATATCTGTTAGAAGACCTTTGGGTTTCTTGATCTCTTCCATAGTCCCGTATTCCCTTACTCTTACGACGCTCAATCTCCATTTGAATGGCAAGCTTCGCTCTATCACGCCTTTGAGATTCATGTCTCTCTTTATTTTGAAGCTCTATCCGTTCTCGCTCTATCTCGGCTAATCTTAGCTCACAACGCTGAATTTCGGCTCCTGATTCGAAGCTTTTTCCGTGTTCTTCCTGAGGGAGCTGGTGTATTTTTTTGTGGTCAAGATCTCGGTTTGAAGTTTCTAGCCGTCTCAGCTGTGCATTAGAATTCATGGCATTGGTAAAACTCTGAGGCCAAGATTCCTCATCTGGCACGCTGGGAAGAGTTTCCATCTGAGCGTTGTAAATGGGCCCATATAGGCTTGAAGAGACAGGCGTTATTGGCTGGGGTTGTATAATTTGAAGTGGAGGTGGATTGAATGGTTGGGGAAGTAGAGGGTCTTCTTGTCTGAAAGTTGCATTTGTTCCTGATTGATTAGAAAGGTTATGGACACTATTAGAATGTAATTTAACTTCAGCCGCTTTCAAATTGCTTGTTTGATGGGAATCAAATTTGTTTTGTGTGTTAAGGTCTCGCTTTTGGTTTAATTCATTGGTACCCGCGTTGGCCGATAAATAGTTGTAGTTCTGGTAGTTCTTTTTATTAACAGTCCATGGAGGAATTTCATCAGATCCAACAGCTTTATCAACGTAGTTAGGGATTCCACTTTGCGATTTAGGATAAAATATTCTCTCTGGGGGAGGGTCCCTAAAGTTTTTATCTATTTTCTTCTTACCGAAAAAAGACCAGCTTGGAGATGGTTCATTTTCATAGGCAAGTCTTGAGTCCACAGACGAGCTAGAGTCACTGCTAGAGGTTGACTCCCAACTACTCTCAGAAAATTTGTCAAAAGTCGGGGGGCTTTCTGGAGACTTTGGGACGCGCATGCTCTGAAATCCACGACCACGCCGGTCGCTGGCCGGTATTGTTGTCTTACTTTGATGGGCCGCTAATCTTGCTAGCCCAGATCCAATAGCTAGTATACTCGCTGTCGGGCTAGTAGTGTCCTGCTGTCTTTTCGAAAATTTGTCAGCATTTTTTGTTGGATGAAGTTTCTGGTCTTTGCCCAGCAAATTCTTCCCAATAAAATTATTTTCTTGGGGGCCATTGTAATTTCTTGGAAATTCTTCATTTAACCCAGACCTTTTCTCGCAATGGTCCTTAATGCTAGCTTTATTCCGTTCACAGTCTGCCTGTCGAACTCTTTCTTGTGCCTTGTGTCTCTTCTTTCGGCTTCTTGGGAGCTTAATAAAACCTGTACCGTAGGCTAGATCACTGTCGACAGATGAACTGCTACTGCTGCTACCACTGCTACCTCCGAAGCGAAAAAAATGTTTCCTTGTCTTTCCCTTCTTCAATTTTTGCTTTTGCTCAGAGGGTGCTGTAAAAAATGATCTGATCCTACTTTTTCGCGCAGGGAATGATCGCGATATTTCCAAGTAAGATGAACTAGAGCTTGTAGAGGACTTTTCGATGGATATCGGTGACTGTGACTGTGAACGTTGCGAATTATGGGTTGGAGAGGAAGGATAAGACTGGACTGGAGCTACCTGCGTCTCTGTATTCTCTGACATGCTCATGGCGACGGGGGAAAGATATCGTGGTAAAGCTGGCGCTGTGTTGCCATTAATACCCTCTACCGACTGGAACCTCGGCTCCGACTGTCGCGACTCATCCTGTGGTAATCTCCGACTAGAGTTGTATGATCCTCGGCGCTGACGGCCTGCCATATGGTTTGATTTGGTTAAACTTAAGTATTAAGTATTTTAAGCTTAGTGCAGCCCGGGACATCTAGATGATAGTAGAAGACGACTACTCGATAGTTTGACGAATGCAATAGAATAGAGGAAAGAAGTGTATTATGAATTATTTGATGATTTAACAATCTCATCGAAGGGACAGACATGAAGCTATGAACAAAACAAGCATGTGAGCTGTTGCGCCTTGGTGGGTTTACGGGAAATTGGATTTATGTATGTCACATGCCTGTTGTCACTCCACCAATAGAGAGCAAACAACTCATGTGGTAACGATTATTATTTCAATAGGCTATGCAGACACTCCAAGCGCCCGTGTTATCTGCAGTGAACCATCAGCTGAGGTGTAGAGTACTGAGATCTCACGAATTTCAAAATTGATTACGATCAGAAATATTCGCCAAAATATGCGGCATTCCCCTTAACCGTTCCTAAGAAGTCACAACACAAACCGCCCCCAATATACAAAAACAAATAGGAAGTCGATCATCGAGCTCGGCGCTCTCCAAAGCTGTTCTTGAACATGGTCGACAAAATTTCAACTATCGCATCAACTAGCACATCTCGCCACGATGCTGAAAGACTCTATTGGAAAGATTCTTAAACCAGGCAGCAATAGCTTAACATAAAAGTAGAAATCCTGATTTACAACGATTTGCTATATGATCTGTTCCCAGACTCAACAACAAATGGAATAATTCAATTGGCACTTCTCAATAGAGTCAACTCAGGAACACGAAGGTCGAACACCTGTCAGTGGTGTCCTCTACGAACCTAGGAATGGAATATTCTCTAAAAGTCGAGATTCAGACACCAACAAGGGTGGGTGAATTTTATTTGATGGATTTTCGGCTTCAAGTAGTTGTACTTGGTATAATAGTCGAGAAATCAGCCGACGGAGATTTCACATCTGCAATAATTTCGAACAAAAACTCAGCACCACCAACATACGATTCACAAATGGGCCTTGATCTACCTGGGCTCGTGACAAAATGACCGACAACTCTCAAGCTCCTTACATATTTGCGACAAAGCTTTCACAGTCGATCCTACACTTGCGACCCACCTCCAAACTTGTCACATCACCTATGTACACACGCCCTAATAAGGAAAGTCATGATGGGAACGGGACGTGTATAAAGGATGAATAATAAGGGAACATACACCAAGGGGACAAAATTTTTACGCAGGAGATTAGATCCCCAATGACGACGACAATCCAACGGTACGATAAGAAGGTGCAAGGCCAGAGCAACGATAAGATCTGAAACGACATTTATATTTCGAAGTCAGTGAGGAATTTGTGCTACGATGTGTATACAGCAGGTTTCTGGACAGTCAGGCTTGGTATAATACAACACACTGGTGAAGTCTGAGGTGGTTCGATCTATTAGGCAGGATGAGGTTTATTGTACTTATATGGTAGTTAACCTGATCCAGCCTCGCCCCATTTGTACTCAAGCCCCAACAGGAGTGAGGATGGTGCCAATTGCACAGCACATTCATGAACAATAAAACAAAAAAACACACAATTCAAGAATTTCTAAAATTCTAATATTCCATTTTTCCCATTTTCCACACCTCTTTAATTTGTCGCATCTATTTCTGAATTGTGATCGAGCTTAGGCATTTTCACCATGCCTCCTGTTCGAAAAAAGCGTCCCAATGCCACGTTAAATAACACCAGAGTCCGCCCGTGGGCTCTCGCACAAACGCCAGGCCTTGCCCAGTCTCCGAAATGCGCGGAGATGGGTCAAGACGTTTCGAAAGGGAAGGAAAAAACCCTCTCCGCCGTCGCTGAGCCCGATACTGACATTATCAGGTCAGTTGAAACTGGTGAGGAAATTCCTCAATAAGCCTCCATCCCCCATGGGAATGGAGAATAGTCCAAATCTCCTCCGACAGCGTCAAAACCGTAAGAAAACGCTGTAGACAAAGCAACGCCAAAATTTACGTTTTTGCCAAAAGTTGACACGAAAGCAGACTGCCCCCCAGAACTTTGACAAATTGTCAAAGCCGAAACACGACGCGCCGCCGCTATCTCTAGCATCGAAGCAACACTCCTCCCTTTGATCAACGGGCAAAATAGACAATTCGTAGACCCCATGAGAGCCTAGCTACGCGCCGCCATCGTGCAATACATGGCCCTAGGCCCGACCTCTACGCCACCCGCCCTCCCTCTTCAAAGGAAGACGCTTCGAAGGCTAAAGTTGACAAACGAATTTTCATTCGCCTCGGTAGCGACCATCTTTAGAGGAAATTATCTCCCAGGGTACACGGGCTGCAATCCAGGTGCAAACTGGTTGTAGTCTATTTATGGCTGACTCTATACACCGAGTCAAGATCAGTTTCGCAATTGTGTCAACCGATGAAGAATTGAGTAGCTAACCCTGAATGCCTCTCCGACCTTGGAAAGTATAAGCGCCAAATTTGAAGAGGCTTCGGATATAGTTTCCTTATGGTTACCAAATGTGCCTGTAAATATCATACTAAAGCGCGGCCCGGTAACGGTCACAGGCGAGATCCTCCGACAGACTGGATTTTAGCCATCCAAGCTGCAATCACATGGAACTTACAGTCCTGTTGTACCATACCGCACCTGTGTAGCTCTTTCCCTCGGAACCCCGCTCCTCATGCGGGCTTCCGCCTCTTTAAGAGTCTGGTTCGGCAATTAAACTACAGACCCATCAAATAATCAAGCAGTACTTCTACTGCCTCGGCCTCCATGCCACTCATGGTTGCTCCCGCGCTCCGGCCTGTCGGAATTGCTGTTCAACAATGTACTCTGAAGAAGATTGCAAGGCCTCCACCAGATGTTAAAATTGTGGAGGACCTCACCGATCGGACTATCGGGACTGCCAAGCTAGACCTAATAAACTCGGCTCGGTGGACAAAGAGCAGCTTGCGGTAATTCGACAGGTCGAGCAAGGAAGGTTTGCAGAAACAGCTCTAGCAAGAGCTGCAGCCAAAAGGGCAGGGGAGACGACTATCGCCTCAAACAAGGACGTCTCTATGGCGGAGGTATCGGGCTTCGGAGTTTTGAAGTCCGAAGAAGAAGTCTGAGGGGACGGCGGCCTCGAAAATGCCCTATAGGCGATTACTAACCAATAGCGGGATACCAGCTGTATCAATGGTACCTGCTAACCCATCTCTTGCTCTCAGCAGAGATCGGAAAAAGTGTCATCTGGAAGGTGTGACGCGCGAAGGTAAGTGTGAGGAGCGCATTGTTAGGGTACAACGTGGAGAAATATTCTGACTTTAGGGTTGTTTTTGATTTTCTTGTTTTCAGTTTTGTCATAATCAGCTGCAATTTTGGTAGCGATTCAAGCAGTTGGAATGAGTGGGCTGTGGAAAAGAACACAGTGATCCCTGCCGGCTCCTCCAGTCCTGTACCCATAGATGGACGTAGAGCTTTAGCTTAGGACCTTGATAAAACATTAACAACACATCCATACAATTTTTTGATATTCGAATTTTCGAATCTTCCTTTTTTTCCTATCCCTTCCCCTCTCTCGATATGGTGGTATCGTTCTCCCTCAACTCAAAATTTGTGAACTATTGGTAGGCTACCAATATGCCCCCAGTTCGCAGTAAGCCATCGCGGGCGAAAGGCATCGTAGAGAACCGCAAGCACGTCAAGCATGTTGCTCGAAAGAAAGCAAGTGACAAGCTGGGCTCCCTTACTGCCGTTCAAGAGAAGAACATCTATCATTTGATCGACGAAAGTACCCTAGATGACGAGATGTTAGATGTTGTTAGCTATGATATTGACAAGATACTTAAGAATCTGAGTAGACTACTCAACTCAATACACTCCAAGCCAGACGCGATCAGAGCTGGAAAGGTAGCGACGAGCCACAAGAATTTGAGGACAGCGACTACCGGGCAGCAAACGCTGCCTATTATTGAAGTTACTGTGCCAGCTGTCAGGCGAGCAGCGATTCCAGACGTTAACAAGGCAAAAGGTATAGCATCTACCCCAAAACCCCTGGAATATACACCAGGGACCACAGAAGAGAATCCCTCTGTCACGGTTTCAGTTCAAGGTGCATGTGCGATCTTGTAGGTACAGTATATTTATTATGATTCTCTGAGGAGAGAATTCCTGAAGCTAAAGACTACATATATATACATTCTGAACTATTGCCTTTCGAGAAGATTCTCCCTGTAACCTGAATGACTGAGACTATTCGACAACTACCTAGAAGGTTCTCGGTACATCTGTCATCCTCATGAACCTTCAGTATGTTTCCAGAAGGTTCAATGAGAATATTCTAAGCTCCGTGGCTTCCGAGACCTCTCCCAAGTATTCGCTTTGTGTCATTGCCTACGGTAGCCAGCGTAGGCTACAGGAATCCTTCGGCTCAACAGCTGTTACACCCTCTCCTCATGGTGGAAATAAACGCAGTCAGACGGAGGAATGCCCCCCCCAGAACTCAGGGCCTGTTAGGTAAATTTATACTGATGTGAATCTCTCTCGAAGTTGATTGAATTTTAATTGTCCTTTACGAGGATACTATTTTATTTCTTAAATACATCTTGAGATTATTCTTATAAGTGCTACCAAAATTCAGATATAGGCCAATAATCACAATTATTTATACAAACAGCTCGTATTTCCCTCCTTTACATGGTTCTGAAATTAGTCGTGTTTGTTCCCTTAATAACAAACTACAAGCGGAAAGTATAACCAGGCATAGTAGAATTAATACGGTTTGATAGGAGATTGAGCGCCTCGATTGTAATGGTAAAATACAAATTGCGAATATCAACGTAATTATGCATAGGAAAGTGGGCATCTATCTAATTGCTGTTTATAAAATATGCATAATTCGGCTGTAGCCAGTAACGCTTTAACCTTGTACTTCAATTGCATACAGATTAATAATCTTAACGAATGTGATTCTTTTTTTTGGTTATGTTAAAGTCCTAAGCTGAAGCTATAGGTACCATACTATTGTCGGCGGGGATCATTGCTTACAGGCCCAGCTCATTCCAACCGTGAGACCCGCTACAGAAAAAGTAGAAGGTAAATTATAACTCAGAAGACACCACCTACTACGACTCCGAATTCGAGACTCCATCCTTCAACCCTAAATTCAAGTACATAAAAATTTCCTCAAAGAAACGACACTTCTCGCCCCGTTCCTATTCGTGTCATGCAAAAGGTGATTCTTTATTTAGAAATTATGATGTCTTGTTCGACAGGGCCTTAATTGAGGCTGAGGAGCGCCGGGTCGCAAAAAACGGCCGAAAATGTTGAAATTTTTGTATTGCTGCAGTAAACGGTGTGGAAAATGCTCTCTCCCCCTGCGCAAAGGGTCGAGTGTTCCATTTATAGACTCTATTAAAGTCTACATAAGAGCTGCAATAGCTCATTTTATGATCGCGGGACCAGGTACAATCCTCCCATCACTTCCTCCGCGCCCCGAAAGCCAGGCTACTATCAGCAAGACCGCAGAATGTGCTGCTGTTAAGTAAAGTGAGCCACGACACAAAGCGATTTAAGCCGAAGTGCACTAGGCCGAATCAAGTTGGGTTTCGATCACCCGGAAAGGTCTGTAGACGCTCCCGGCACCAGCAAAAGTCGCGCAGACAATGCCCAAGACGGCAAACTCGACGCGAACGGCCAAAAATTCAACCCGGTCAACAAAGCCGGCCTATAAAGACGAACGTTTGTTCCTCCGTCTGGGAAAAAAACATCCCTGGTAAATACTCTCACCGTTTGGTGTCAGAGGAGCTGTTATGAAAATGCTCGAATCTCCTCTGACAAAAATTGAGCATGTCTAACGTGTGCTAACTGGCTTCGCAATCAGAGCCAAAAAACTCAGACTTGGCTTCCTTTAGAATAGCGACGGTCCCAGTCGCAAATGACACAATTGTGGTCAAAGTTCTCATCACAGAAGAGATGGTGGCCGACGAGATAGTCAGGGTCACTAAGACTGTTCCGGTCAAAGTACACCAACATAGAAAATGCCAACCGGGAGCACCACACCAATCATGGGTAACTCTTTTCGATAAGGCGTCCACCCCTCGGCCAGGCTTCCGATGGTTTGATGACCCTGGGATTGCAGTTCGCCACTAGGCTCGTCAAGGAATCAATCAGTGCAAATGATACTTACAGTTCCATGGCACTAGTGGCTGCTCGTGCGCCCCAGTCTGTTGGAACTGCCCTTCCACCATGCATTCCGTGGCAGAGTGCAAGTCACACACCAAGTGCCGCAACTACAGGGGACCACATCGATCAGACAGTCGGGATTGTCTACCTCGCCATACAAAGCCTGGAATGACCTCCAAGGAGAACCTTCAGACCACAAGACAGTCTAGCCAACGCGAATTCGCGGCAGTTACTCGGACCAAAGCAGATGTCAGATACACAGAAGCAGCGATGACAGCAGCCGCAGAGACGTCAGATTCAAACCAACCAGGATTTAAATCAAGCAACTGTTTTAAAGCTCTCATGTCCGACGCCACAGCAACTGTGGCCAAGATGGATGAGGCAACAAACCAGCAAACATCTTTGTAAAGAGTACCCCACGGGTCTCTTCAGGCCTCTCTCCTACTCTAAGCTTTATGCCAATAAAGGTAGGTAGAGGGGGCTCAACTGTTATGAATTCGTTGTAGGTAATTTGGATAGGGTGGTGTACGGACTATTTCGTGATTTCGGTTAGGGCTAGGCAAATGGAGCATAGATTATGTTGGTTGGAATTTTTGAATTTGCTCCTTAGTTCTAAAAATTTTGTTCTATGATACACGACCTTGTACCCTTCGAGAATCATGATTCAATAAATGTACTTGCTTAAATATTTGTGATTTATCCGCAACCTTTGAAGCTTTGTCTTGGCGAAACTGACTCGACCTCTGTAGCTTAACAGCTTTGTAATTCAGTCCATAAGTAAGTTCATAACATCAACACAGAACATTGCGCTTGCCCGAGAATTTAAGCTGGGTATCGACGTGGTTCTTGTTCAAGAGCCTCTGTGGAATAAACAAAATAACACAAAGAATTATCACTCAGGATACTCCTATCATCTGCCTCACGGCGGCGAAAATGTTAAGCCGAAGGCTGTAACCCATACCCTGATAGACGATAAAAAGATATTGGCAACACAGCTCTTTCCTTATGTTGTGTTTACAAGAGACTATTGCTGGGCTGTAGTGAACGGTATCACCTTTCTCAACGTTTATAAGGCACCCAACGATTTGAAAGGTATACAGCCACTTATCAACTGGACTCCATCACCAAACTCCGTCGCTGTAGAGGACTTTAACTCAGTATAGTAGGCCTGGAAACCCGGGGCAGAACGGCCTCATATACAAGGAGAAATAATCGAAAAATGGGCCGAAAAACACCATCTAACATGCTATATAATTGGGGAACCCACCCACGGAGCCGGGAATATCCTAGACCTAGCCTAGACTAGCATCGACGGCGCCTGTGATTGGGTAGATCGTAACGAATATGTTACCAGCAATCATTTACCTATAATAGGACAAAGTCCAGCTCTTGATTCAATGATGAGACCCGAAGCTGCTAAACTCCGAGTAACCAAGGATAAGTTGCTCATATTTGCCAAATTTGTTGCAAAGTGGGTTCGAACACCACCAATCCTTGAAACAATCGACAAGGTTGAATAGTATGCTAAAGAAATATGTTTACAACTCACCAATGCCGTCAAAGCGGTAGGAAGCCGAGCCCGCTGCGACAGATTTGCTCTGTGGTGGAACTCAGCGTGCAAGACAGCATTCGCCAAGTACTAAGTCGCAATAAAACCCCACCAAATGGCTCTTTGCGCGAAAATGCTTTTATCTGTTGCGAATTCTTCCAAAAAGGAATTCAAACCTCAACAGGTCGAATCAATTACTACGCCGACTGATGTGTTCAAGTTAATGGGTATGGGTAACCCCAGAAAGGCTAGTATCTCTCCGCCGCTGAAACACGATGGGACGTTAATAACAGATCCATTAAAACGGGCCACGGTCCTTCGCGATGCTCTCCTGGCATAATATCAGGCATCATACGACTTGTCGCCATGTACAGTTACGAGCAGCAGTTGAATACCCTGGGAAGAGAATTTATCAGATGAAGAAGTCCGAGCCTGCACTATTGGCTGCGGAGATACGGCCCCAGGAGCAAACAGAGTCTCCGTAAACCTGCTGGAGGCATGTTGGAATACAATCGGACCATGGGATTCCCAAATGTTCCGAGCTTACTTTCTGCTTTTTATCCATCTACAGTTTTTCAAATTAGCTGAAATTGCTTTCCTTCAAAAGTACGATCGAGATCCAACGACAATCAAGGGTTGGAGACCAATTGCTCTCCTCTCATACTTGGTAAAAGGGTTAGAAAGACTCTTAGCCAAGCGCATGGCATACCTTGCAGTTATTTATGATGTAGTCGGTCACCAACATATCGGTGCGCTACCGAAGCGCTCAGCAACAAATCTGGTCTCATGTGTGGTCAACGACATTGAAGAGGCAAACTCACAAGAATGGGCAGCTAACTTTGTAGCGTTGGACGTTCAAGAAAAGTTCGACGCGGTACTCCATAATCGACTAGTTAGGAGGATGCAGGAGCAGGGATGGCCAGAATCTATACTTAAATGGACTAAATCCTTCCTCGCCAATCGAATGGTTCAAGTACGATATTCTAGAGGCGTTACCGCCAAGAGAGAGTTAGTGTGCGGAGTTCCGCAGGGCTCACCGATCTCGCCACTTCTCTTTCTTCTGTACATGGCAGAGCCCATGCGAACTGGAACCTCAGGCCTGAGGTTTAGCTACGCAGACGATATCGGCATTCTAGGGTTAGGCCGGAAGATTGCGGAGTCTGCAGCTGCGGCACAAGACGAGGTCAACCACCTCTTAGAATGGGCCCGAAATAATGCCGTCGCTTTCGATATTGACAATTCCGAAGTCGTCCAATTCCCGGGAAGATACCGTGAAGCATCGATTGGAATTTATGTTAACGGAACTCTCATAGAACCGTCCCAAATTATCCAATAGCTTGGTGTGTACCTTGATCCCCGGCTAAACTTCAAACACCATGTCACAACTTGGTGTGGCAAGACGCTGAAAATTGCGCAACATATGCACCGCTTCAACACAGTCTACCGAGGAGCCGCTCCTGGAGCGCTGGTTGAAGCAATCGACATATGTTTTGTCCCAATTGCAAAATACGTAGCTGAGGTCTGTTGGCCTGGTCTCAGACGCCCAACGATAAGGGGGATGTTTACACCTCTCACTGCAGGTCTATGTAGCATGATTGATAAGGCCGTCTTAGTGGGTCTTAGATCAGCACTACCGATAATGAGGACAACACCTAACGCCGGACTACATAGGGAAGGAGTAATTCCAACCGGAAAAATCATACTGGAAGGAAACCGACTTCGCCTCTCTGCCAGGATTCAAACACTTGACGACCGCCATCCGTTCAGGATCCGTGCTGCGGTTTGCCCTAATGTTGTTACGCAGAAATTTAAGAAGCATAATCGGAAATCTGCACGTCCTGAAATTCAAATGTTACGTGCTCAGCGTGATTCAGACAGCTGCTAGAAATGAAGACCGCAAAACCTCTTGCCCCACCATTTTACCAATCACGACCGAGCTCAAAGGATAGCCCGATAAAAGACCAAACATCAGCCTGTAAATGTTGGATCACTAGCGTGACAAAGTCGGAAATTTTTGCGTACTGGAACGGAGTATCGGAAGGAAACAGGCTCTCAGCTTGGGGTTTCTTCCTAAAGCTGGATGGGAAAACCTTTCTTAAAGGAATTGGCATAAAGCACGGAGGAGAGGCTTCAGATTCAGAGATTACGGGGACATAGGAAGCTCTTAAAGCAACATTGGGTCACATAAGAGGAAAAAAAGACCAGGCGTAGGAAACGACGCAGTTCATTAATGTGTCGATGGATAGTCGACAAGCGATAAATGCACTCACTACGGGCAGGTCCTTGATCAGCTACCAAGATGTAGGAAAATTTCGAGAACTATCTGATCTAGTTCAGGTAAAAATAAAGTGGGTATCAGGGCACATGGGAATACATGGATATGAGGAAGCAGACGCTGCGGCCAAATCCGCCCTACGAACGCTTCCCAGCGTGGAAACTGAGCCAGCAACCACCACTACAGCATTTCTACATCAAAAAATGCATCGCCAGCGACAGTCTTTGCTCGACAGCTGGTGGAATGAAACTTGTCCGCCACGGTATCGTGAGCTAGATCTGCTCATGCGCTGTCGCAAACCACTAGAGCTGGGGCTTTCCAGGCTACTATTACGAAACTTCATTGCAGCCCATAAGGGCCACGGCAATTTTGGGGCGCACCATCGCCGCTTCAACAATCCAGACGCTCCCACATAGTGTACCTGTGGGAAGGAAACTACCCCTTCTCACTTCATACACTATCACTGAACGCAAATATTACGTGTCGAATCAAAGGATCATTGTCACACAGTGACATTCTACACAAGCTACTCGGATCTAAGTGCTTCGAGAGCTTCAGACTATTTGTGCAGGATACCAAACGTTTTGGGTATTCTCCTGTGTACCCATCTCCTACTCTCAGTGGAGATCAAATTTAATTTGCAAGGAAATTGAACCCGACTGTACGGGAATCGAGACGAAGAGTTTTGGTACCCGTTCTAATTTCATTGCAATCTTTAGTTTGTCAGTTTTGGGAGAAGGAGTTGCTGCGGCGCATATTTTTAACCGACTGCTGGTTTTGTAGTGGTTCATGCGGTGGAATCGAGCTGGGTGTAACTTATATGTAGTCCTGGCTGTAAACACCGGTCCTATACTCATAGCGGACTTATCGCTTTAGCTTAGGACTTTAACAAAACAACACAAACCCACCCGGACACAACTTTTCGAAATTCGAAATTTCAAATACTCCCTTTTTTCCCCTCCCCTTCCCTCTCGCGCTCGTCGCATTCATCCAGAAAATTGTAATCGAGTCGCTGGCATTTTAATCATGCCATCTGTTCGAAAAACGCCCCCCAACGCAATGTTGGACAACTCGAGAGTCCGCCCGAGGGCTCCCGCAAAATCTTTCAAGCATGTTTGCGAGTGAGGCCTTCGTCGAAGGGAAGTCCCCAAACCCTCCAGACAAAGAGATGACTGATTCTGAGCCCGTCAGGCCAGTAAAAATTGGTTCCGAGAACCACATTCCCATTGAGCTTGCCCCAAAGGCAAGCAGCTCCAGGGACGGAAAGGAAGTCGTCCAAAATAAGACAACAGAACACGTAGAAACGTCTGCATGAAAATTCACTGTGCCATCTTCCAAAGGCATAGCTTCAACATCAGCACCGTAATTTCCTCCGGTGCTGCAGTCAGTGATGGAGACCTAAAAGCGTCGCACGACGCAAATTAACGTCCGCATCGCAATCTGTTCCACTGCCACAAGCAGTGTTGAAGCAACACTTTCGCCTCTTTTGATTGGCGAAGAAAAAGAGTTTGTAGACGGCATCAAATTCTACCTTCGAGCGGCCATTGGCCAGTTCGTACAATCAGGCCCAGGGAGCAATCAAACAGCTCTCCCTGCACGCAACAGCAACCCTTCTCTGTCGAGGGCTCAAGAAATAAGGGTACCGAACTCATCGATAACCCAGGCTTCGGCCCAAAAGATAACCTGGGCGAAAGTAGCCCGAGCAAGCCTATGCCACAGCACTGGACCATCAACCAAAAAGGCAACACCGCCCGTCCCCAAAGCGAAAGGTGCCAATTTGAGGACAATAGCCGATTAGCGGCTGTTTATGCGCTTCAAATACGACCACCCCCACCAACTTCTGTCACCAGCTGGTGTAAGATCAGCTATGGCTGAAGTTCCAGGTACCGCAGTAAAGAATATCATATTGGTTCAGTGAGTAAAAACAGTCTTTGCACTCACAGCAAAGAATGAACTGGCTCGGAAAGAGCTCCTGCATTCCTCCGCAGTAAGGAGGAAATCTGGAATCAATCTAGTTGCCGTACAAATTGCCACCCTCCCGGTGAGAATTAACACACTCACAGATCCCATTTTTATTACGGAAAAGATGGTCGCCGACGAAGTCACGCGAGTGACCAAATTGGTTCCTTTTCTTGTTCGTCTTCATGGGACCTGCAAACTCGGGGTGCCATACCAGAACTGGCAAGCGCTCTTCCCTCGCAAATCCACGCCTCGACCTGGATTCCTCCTCTTCGATGACTCCGGAGCTGCAAAGCTCTTCCAATCTCGTCGAAAAATAGTTCAGTGCAAACGATGTCTTGGCTTTCATGCCTCTCGCGGTTGCTCCAGCGCCCCGAGTTGCTGGAACAGCGGATTAAAAATGCACTCGGAAGCAGAGTGCAAAACCCCCACACGGTGTCGAAACTGTGGGTTAACTCACCGCTCAGATTCGCGGTTTTGCAAAGCTATACCTAACAAGTTTGGCCCCGTGAGAAAAGAGCAGCTGGCGATAATTCGCAAGGCCGAGCAAAAAGATCTAGCAGATTATGCTCGTGACAAAGCTGCAGCCGAAATAGCCATTGAAGCAATTTACGGCTCGAAGAACGATATCTATATGTCAGACGGATCGGGTGTTGGAATTCTGGAATCCGAAGAGAAGGTTTAAGGTTACGTTGAGCCTCAGTGACGCCGTCAAGGCTTCAACAAATAAAGAGCAGGACACCAGCTGGATATAGGGTGCCTACAAGCTCATCTTCTGCTCTCAGCGAAGATCAGAAATCGTCACATGGAAGATGTGACAGGAAAGGGAACAGGTGAGAAGCGCAGAATCCGGACCTAGCTTGGATTTCTTCTAAATTTGGTTTTAGTTTTGCTGTTAACACCACCATTTTTGTGGAAGTTCATGCGGTTGGAATGAGTTGGGCCTATATACAGTGATCCTTACCAGCTCCACCGGTCCTGTACCAATAGTAGGATGTAAGGCTTTTTACTTTGGCTCAGGACTTTAAAAATTCAACAACACACACCTACTGACTTACGCCTACGAAAGAAGGATGGGCCCTGTAGTCATACACAGCCCAGCCTGAACCCAACTGGGCCTAGCCCATAACAGCTACAAGTAAAAGTGTAGGCGACACAGCGGCAAAGCCACAGCATAAACGAGGGCGGCGCCAAATAAGCATAGAAAACTGCCTTGTGCCCATGCCATACAGCCGCTCATATATCCAATAGGTAGCCTGAAGCGCTACCATATTACCCATTCCAACCTCTTTAATACACACAAGATCGTGTCGGGAACCTAGACGAAATGAAGGGCCCGTACGTCCACAACACTCTGTGTCTCCATTTCCAACAATTTGACCCGGCTAATTGAGAACTTATAGTGACCGGAGGAGTACATAGAAGGAAAATCAACACGGCTGACTTTTTCATCATGGTGAGAGACCGCCAAATCGAACTATCACCGCACATCTGGCGGCTATGAGTCTAGCTTGACACCCAGCTAAACTTCAAGCAGCATGTACAGGAATGGTCCGGAAAATCTAACCGTCTAATCCACTACTTACGACATATAAACGGAGTTCAACGCGGTGCAACTTCCGGAACTCTAATTCGCACAGTACAGGCATGCGTTCTGAGTACGGCTCTATATGGGGCAGAAGCGTAGTGGCCAGGTCTTACTCGAATAACCATACTGCGAGTTAAAGAATTCGGCACTGGAGTAGGCTGGCACATATCTCTACTGGACAAAACAATAATAACAGCTATCAGAGTAGCACTCCCAGCGTGGCGAACCACTCCAAATAGCGCTCTTCATCTTGAAGCGGGAAAACTCCTAGCACCTACCATTCTCCAGCAAACGATGCTGTGGTCTGCAGTACTCATGCGAAGAATGAATATCTGGCACTCTCTAGCCTTTCGGGCGGCTGGGGACCCAAAGGTGACAATAAGACGCTTAGGTCTTCGATCGGGACAAAGAAATCGCTTGTTCAGACAACCAGAACGGTACATGACGCGCCTGCAAATGAGAGTATGTCAAGTTCTAATAGCCGAAACCCCCTGAAAGCTCTACTTTCCGCATGATCCCTCGACATCGACTCAATGCAGTCGAGAAAAAGAAGGTAGGTCTGGAAACCTAAAGTGATGGCAAGCTTCCCTTTCATCTAACACAGACTGCGCTTTCTCAAATGGATCATCATCGGGTCCCGGTAGATCAGCTTGGGGTTATGTAGTATATCAAGGAGACAAGCTAGCTTGGAGTGATTCTGGTCCACTTATCTCAAAAATGAGGGTTTGTTAGTGCTCCACGGGGTGCTTTGTATAGCCTAGTGAAGATGTAAGTGGTAAGTGAGGATAATAAATGGGTCAAAGGGATGACAGGTCTTCTCTAGGAAGAGACGAATTGGCAAATAGTTGCGGTAGATGTTACACGTGGGTCTTGCTGATAGAATAGAATAGAATTGAATTGAATTTAAGTCCCTACTGAGTCTATGACTATGAAGGACTGGGTCTTGCTGATGAAGAAGTGGAAAATGGATAGATGGTCTTCCCGAAGAAGAGATGGGTAAACAAATGTACCGTAAAGAGTAAGTAAAGAATAGAATAGAGTTGAATTTAAGTCCCTACTGATTCTATGACTATGAAGGACTGCTAAAACCAGACAATATACCCCCAAAATTTACTAGTTTTTATATGTGATTCATTTCCAATCTGAGTACGTAAAGAAGACGTTGCGTGAGGAGTAAATCTCTCTCACGCTGAGCTATTATGCACAAGGGTTGGAGCATCTTCCAGCGGGAATTAATCGTAATTGATTCTTGCCAATTTCCTCGCATTAATGGCTGTGTTCTTGTCCTTCTCTTCATGACTCTCTCGTATATACGTGCATGACTTCTTACATGACTATTATTATTATTAGGAGAAGCTATTCTTAATTCAATCGTTTTAATTAACCACCCATTCATGTCATCACGAATCAATTTTATCATTAGAACTCTAACTACGGATCCATGAAAACTTCCCGTAGCAGAGGTATTCTGCGCGGAAGTTGGAGGCGCTACGAAAGCCTTGGAGTCTGCAATAGCGGTTGGGAAGGCTCACCGATCTACATTCTTCTGGACAGCGCGGGCGCTCGAAGGACGAAGACCAAAATCCTTGCAGGCAGTGGTGGACGAGTTTTCGTCGCTGAGACACGACAAGCGTGTGGACATACGCTGGATTGCTGGTCATGCGGGGATCCAAGGCAATGAAGAGGCCGATAAGCTGGCCGAATCAGGCTCGGGAGCTCTCAATAACCGGTCACTAAGCTCAGGTGCGCCCAGTGGAGAAGATCAACAGCTAACCTTTGCGGGATTACTGAGGTTGGTTAAACAGCGCGGCCAAGAGCTAGTGGAAGAGTGCTGGCAGAAGTTCAACCAATACCTAACTATATGCAGATGCTACGGTCTGCCGAAGAATAAACAGGGTGGAGGGTGACTATGCCGAGATGATATCTAACTCGAGAGGAGATGTGGCGCATGACACCTTTTTTTTGTCGCCTCTGGCTTTATAGCCGATCATGTAGGTAGCAATGAGCCCTCAAAGCCCATCTACCCGCATCACGTCCAGAAGGATGATATGTTATTCCTACCATGTCAAAGGATTCCACCCCTACAATTAGGAGAATAGCTACTACATCCCCGACCAGTCACTGTGCCTTTTGGCCAGTCGACGAAGTGGTAAAGCTATTCCCACTGCAGCCCTCACACGACCACTCCATCCACAACTACCCGTCAAACGTTACCGCCGAGGCAATCTCTGTCTTGAGCCGGTGCCTGTTGTACGCCCTCGACGATCTTAATATCCGTAGAAAGGCATAAATAGATGCGCACGAGTCTAGCAAGGCAGATTTTTGGCATGAACGAGAGAGAGATGCGAGGACAGACAAGCAAGATTATGCTTAGTTTGCATATGTTTAGGACACGAGCAAATCCCTGATATCAGGAATGAATTGTCGTACGGGAGAGCTCCGTGTGCTCCACGACTTGTTGTGTCAGAGTGCACGTGGCGCAATAAACACACTTACGGTTGTGTGGTTTAGTGGTACATCATCTGCATTGGTCTACCACATACACTCTGGACGGCTTGGATACATGTGCAACTTGACATGGGAGGTCACTGGTTTTTTTTTTTTGCATCAGATTTTAATTGCGTATGCAGCTATCTAGCCATGACACAATATCAGAGAAAAAGTACAGAAAAGATGACTCAATATACAAGAAGAGCACTCATGCCTCGGATTTCATTTGCAAGTACCACGGCGAAGTTATGCCGGCTTTTTCTCCACCCCCAAGTCAACCCTCATCCATGAATACCCACCCAGGGGAACGTTTCAAAAACCCTGAGTCATCTAGACATGCCTTCACCATCCACTGAATTTCCTCCGCGCGTAATGTGGTCTGAGGTATCTCTTCAAGTGGAGTAGGTGCCCAGGCTACTCAAACTATACGGGAGAACACCCCCGTAACAGCCCGTCACGGTACGGAATGGATAAAATGCATCCCATTCCTCTTCTCCCAACAGCGTCCACATGCACTTGGCGCTATTTCGTGTGTTATTTCTCGCCATTGTTTTAGCGCTATCCGGCATTCCGAGAAATGCCACGGGCGTCTCCCTCGGTCACAGTTGCACCGACAATCTATTCCTTCGTGGTGATCCGAGATATTGGTGTTGTCATTGCTGTGTGCCAATGAGATACCATTGACACAGGTTTGCCTGTGCTGTTGGTAACACTTGCTTACTACTAGCCATTTCAAGGAGTAGGCCTCGTCACAGCACCCCTCCAGCCCAATCTTACTGCAAGCTCCGAATCCCCATTTCCGAATGCGATGAGGCTAAAAGCTTGGTTATTAGAATATGATTCCTTTTGACAACTGATGCAGGAATACTGAGAGTAGATTTGATAACGTATGAGGTTAAACCGATGCGGATGATACTACTTGGGTTTCGGCACTGTGACGGCAGTTGGGCCGAAAGATTCCTGTAGCCTTCGCTGGCCAGCGTAGGCATTGACACTGAGGGAATCTTCGGGAAAGGTCTCAGAAGCCATGGAGCTGAGAATATTCTCAGTGAACCTTCTGGAAAGATACTGGAGCTTCATGAGGATGACAGGCCAGCCCAAAACCTCCTTACCAAAAAAATATAAAGGTAGCAAAGTGTTATGGTATGCGAGAAGGAGGTAGTCGAGGCCAATTTGATCCAATCCACCATGGCCGTATCGGGTGCTGGATACGCTGCGGGAACTCATCGGATGGCTATTTGTCGGAATACTTCAAGTAGACGGGTTTCGTGACAAGCTTGTTGTAACAATATTGGTATCAGATTAATTCCTGTCTATCTCCATCCCCCCGAAGGAACATCTAATAATTACATTGAGGAGCTAATTCCTTATTCCCGGCGCTATTCCATATAAGGAATTATTACCAGGATATGTCACGTGATATGGTACAGAACTTTAACCAGACACTTTTCCTCCATTATCAAGGGTTGGCGATGAGTGGGGCTCCGGCCTTAGCATCTGATCGTGGTCAGCTTCATGATGGTGGTGATAGATGGATGTGTTGAGGGACGAAGACGATACAGACGGCCAAAGCGATTGGGAATCTTCATGCAAGTGAGATCGATGTCACTCAATCTCGGCTCTGTCGACTTTGCAGTGAGGGCTGGAGGCTCACAGATGACACCACCAACAAAGAAGATGCGACTGGCTTACATGGATGGCATTATATCTTAACTGCACTTCCTGGATGACAGACTAGTAAACTAGAGACATCGAATAGGAAAGATTGCCGTTCCTCCCAGCCCAATGTTTAAGTCATTAGACGACTATATCGACATGTAGAGCAGCAAACTAGTGTTATGAAATCAAATCAGTCGTGATATTTAAAGCATGGGCCTTGGATAATGATGGACCGCAGCGCTAATGGCGCTTTAAGTCCTTGAGGAAAGATGGGAAACATTTCATCTGCAGCCCTGCCGGGATTGGCCGGTATTGAGGGTTATGGGCTTTTTTTTTTTGAATCATATTGTATTCAGCTATGAAGCTATTGTTATAATGGAAGTTGTGTAGAGAAGCTTAAGCTGTTAGGCTTCTGTTTAATATCACCTAGTGAAGCGAGTTGGGAGATTGAAGAGTCTGAAAACTATAGTGGAGAGTTGTTGATTAAACCCACTTAGTATCAGAGTGCTACTTAAACTAATTATTACAACTAAGCGAGGGACACGATTACTAGCTTATTGTGGATAATTGGGAGGCTGGTCAATGTATGAGTCATCATGAACCTGGCTAGAGAACTTATACCTTTCTACGTTCCATGTTAATGATACCCTTCATTACCATATAGCACCAATTTCAACAGCTATGACAATGGTTATAGGCTTTGAGCTGCCTGTGGGCGCCAAGTCAGAGATTTCGGGCAGTGCTGAGGTTTCTGGCGCACGTTAGTAAGCATGAAGTGATAAATGCTGACTGTGAAATTCACGCGTGTCTCGCGGCTCCGGCTACGACAATGTAGGTGGGAGTAAGCCTGTATTTCGATTGTCGTTGTGACTCCTTCACTACACGAATTCCCCATTCTCCCGATTACGTAAGCATCCATAACACAAGGCTGCGTGAGCTGTCAGAATACGGCCGCGGATCGGTGGGGCGCTTGGCCGCTTGGATTGTGACCAAGGAACGCGGGGTGTGAATTCTCCATGGCATCATGAACCTCGGCGGCTCGCTTGCTACTAAACTTGGCCCTCCGCTCGGACTCGGAGTTCGGGTTGCTCAGTGGGACCGACACTTTAAAAATAGGTCGCGTCGCGCCGCGGCGATCTTGATTCGTTTTATCTGTGTGCAGCCTCCTACCCGCGACATGTGGCCGGTATCTTGCGTCTGTTTAGGATGACTCTTTTCATTTCAAAGACACTTAGGCTCAGTATTTCATTTGCTAATACCACAATAGGATGTCTTCGCTTTTGCAGCAGGTTCGACTCTCCTCCCTGTGCTGTTCTCTGGTATAGTTTGAGTAGCCTGGGCACCTACCCCACTTGCAAAGGAGACACCTCAGACCACATTAAGCGCGGAGGAAATTCAGTGGACGGTGAAGGCATGTCTAGATAACCCAGGGTCTTTGAGACGTTCCCCTGGGTGGGTATTCATGGGTGAGGGTTGACTTGGGGGTGGAGAAAAAGCCGCCATGACTTCGCAGTGGTACTTGCGTATAAAGTCCGAGGCAAAAGAGCTCTTGTTGTATGATGTGATTCATTTTATTGTCCTGTCTGAGCCTATGACTACCTAGAACATGCAAGTCCTCTCTACCAATAGGACGAGGATACCTATGCCAGTAGTATATGCCCTCCTATGCCTCCCATATAGCTCACCTCAAACAGTACCACCCCTCATTCCATCATACACTAAGAGGAGCCCTTTGCCCTTCATCATCTCCCCTCTCCAGCCAACGAAAAGATGGCCATTTGCGGATGTATTATTTATCCATTTATGTCCTATTTGAGTTTACAACTATGTAGGACAATTTTGCGGGTGTATGGAAGCTGGGAAAAATCGCAAAAACCACAGGGTGCGGGGCTCCCCCAATGCCGACATTAGGACTAGATCTGAAGACATAGTGACCCTTCTGAAGCGTTCGAGTAGGCCGACCAGCTGGGCGCTGCAGACTTGTGAGTATCTCGGGAAATTCACAGTCTGCCTTCAAGCCTCCTTCCCGAGGGTCGCGCTGGCGTGATTGCTGTATGGTAGCTTTGCCCAACTTCTTTTGTTTCGTCCAGGGCACTGGGGAGTGCCGTTGACTCAACGACAAAAGAAGCCCTCCTGGCTAATTAGCCAAAATCTCCATCTTGGCGCCCACAATCGTTCCAAAGTTGAAAACCCCTCGAAAATGTCAGTCCCAGCATCGTCTTCAGAGACCTGTTCCCCCTCTCGCTCTACATCTCAGCCACCTTTCCTTCCTCAAGATGTGTAGCCCCATTAGTGCAATAGTCCCCCATAAACCATGACGCGAGCTTTGTAGATTATGACTTAATTTCCTCCTCGCGCGTATAAATAGCATCGTAGATTTGTAGTGGGTGATGGCGGGTAATTAATGAGGCAATCTCCTGTTTGTAAATGGACTAACGCATTTATGGGTTATTGACAGCGAGATATGTCTGGTAAGATTACGTTAGAGTAATCGTGTGAGAATGACAAGACCGAAGATTGACGAGAAGTCGCCAATTATAGATGTGCTTGTTTTTGGGTTCAACTTCGAGTCGGATCCGATTGTTCGTGACTATACTCGATGTGCAGAGAGTACTGAGTGCTCACACCAGCGTCGTGGAAAAACTAAGAAATGTCCCTGCTGGCCATCTGCGTGTTAGCTTTCTCAATCTTGGTTCATCTGCGAGCCAGTCACACGGAGTTTTTCTTAGCTTTTTTTCCTATCAGTCTAAGCTGTATTGGGACTAGCTTTTTGTTTCAAATGCGGACGAGCCAGGTATGAGACTAACTATTAATAAGTGAAACCTATTCGCGCCGTTGGAAGCTAGTTCCTGCAGGGCCTCCCTCAGACGCCGCACGTCTAGGTCCGATCCTAGGCCTAGATATGAGATGGACGATTTTATTTCCTGAACCACGAATTTGAGCAGACAACTATAGCAGGCGAAGATTGAGCAACATACTTTATAGTTTACGGATTGGGTCTGACTGGAATAATCTTTATTCAGCTCGGAAGAGCCTGGTTGGGAAGCCTAACAGTAAGGAGAACATCTTAAGGCGACTAGGGAAACTTTGGAAATTATTCATTGGGGGAACGGAAGAAAAGTTTTTGCCCAACCAACCTCAAGCGGGAAGAACACAATGACAGTAAGACCGAGGTTTTCAGAGGAGTCTTGAAGGAGAGGATAGTGAAATTTATCACTGAATTCATTGTAGTCTAAGAAAATTCTCATATTTTTGGGTGCTGATTTAGTTAAAATTCGTCTGGTTAATCTTTGAAAGATTCCTGAATCTCCACGTCTTATTTGACCCGTCGCACATTGACGACAAAAAATCGCACCAAAACCCAAATATTTAAATCTTCATCAATTTTACAGGATGAATCAGAGGAAAACACGGCAAGTTGTGCCGTAGAAACTTTTATCTACAGTCGACGAGTTGTGGGTTACTTGCTTACTCCTGCTAGTAAATAACATGGCCAAATCTTATATTGCGCTCTAAAGCATGTAGAGGGCAGGATGTCAATATACATTTTAATACCTATTGCCCATGTTTCAATATGGATCCTTGTATGCACCCTATAGGGACTGCAAAAACTTACTGAGAATATTGTTGTATATCATGATAAACGCCTCGAGACTTTCTTGCTGGATATTAATTCTCTTGTCCTGTGGCAGCCTCATCTTAGCTCACCGACCATCCTCATGCTGTCCTCACACTAAATGCTAATTACTCGCATTCGTTCCAGATTTACGTGAAAGACAAAGTCGCACTATCCTCCCTCCGGTCAAATAGATATTCGAGGTTTGAAGAACGAGCAAACGACGGCGATAGTGTAAGGAATTTGAATAAGAGAGATCCCTCGGTCTCCTAACTTCTGAACAACCATTATCCAAGCTGTACCTGGAGTAAGACTAGCGACTTTGATACTGGAATTTGGATGTATATCACGTGTATAGCTGACATGTAGCACTGGGCGCTAATTAACGTTCTGGCCAGAGTTCAAATATTCGCGGTTGGTGAGAATTCGAGTCTTGTACGGAAAGATTCCCGGTCACTCGTGTCATGGCTAAAAGAAGTTTGAACAAATACCTCCGTGATTTTAGCACACTGTATCTTTCCACCATTCGGAGTGTGGGCCAGTGGAATAGCGTAACTTACTATGTCAACAATCAGTGAACCATTCTAGCCATCACTTTTTCCACCAAGGTTACTCATCATAGCCACCATATCCTACCGTCTATTCCGGGGTCCTTGATTAGTCGGAAGATTAACAATCTCGGAATGACTCGCCGTCTCCATGAATTTACGAGCAAGTGTCAGCATGTCTGATTCCGCCAGTAGAATGATGTGATTTCTTATCACCAGAGTTCTCTACATCATACCGTTGCCATTAGTGTCGGTCTGTGCGGATTGACTCTTGGTGTTAAATTTGCGATGGACCTTAGGAAGAGCCTCCAATGAATCTACCATGAGAATCAACTGGTAACAAACTGCTCAGATTGATGGGATTAAAAGGCTTGGGTTGAGTGGATAGAGAGCTTGTGGAATCAGTTGACACATTTCGACGGATTCCTATCATCTAGGTCAGGGCATTAGCCACGGGCGCTAAGTGAGATGTTTTAGGTGAATGTCTCCTCTGCCCTCGAACTGGGGGCGGGGGGCAATGTGAATGAGTGAATGAATTGCCATGGATGCATCCAACACACCCACTTCATGATCTTTTCTCTCTTCCGTCCCCTAAACCAGCTCCCCCCTCCTCTGCCCGCCTCGCGTGGCGAAATCCCTTAATCGTCTCATCGTCAAGTGTGTCTACTGCGCTGCCTTACCACCCAAAGACATATTCTCCCGAATAACCTCAGTCTCTCTTTTATCTCTATTCATCTTTTCATTCTTTCCCACTTACCAGAGGTAGAACCTCAAACTTATTTCCAAACTACTTACCTCATAATTGTGCTCCCATCACCTTCCCTTGACTTTCAGATTAACAGCGTCCCATGCATCCTACACTCCAATCTTTTTGACGCATTTGGATGATCTACGAGCCTAGGATAATAGTTGTGCCGAGCCACGGTATCACCGAATCCTACAGACGTCAATTCAACACCACTGGCCATCATGTGGCATGCTCTTACATTATCGACAATTTCACTCATATTAACCGCGACTCTACCAACCTCAGTTCTCGGCGGGCAGGTTCTCCGAACATCAAGCTTCACCACATGTTTGTCCAACACAAATACGACAGTTCAGCATCTAGATATCAAATACAATGCGGAAGACCGAACAGTTACCTTTAATGTAACAGGAACCAGTGGATCCATACAGAACGTAACAGCCCAACTCAATGTCACTGCCTATGGAATTGATGTATACCACAACACATTCAACCCATGCTCCACGAGCACCTTCGTCTCACAAATATGCCCTTGTTTGTAACCTAACTCTCCATAAAAGCGCAGATAGACTGACTCTGTCAATAGTACCAGCAGGAACCTTCTCAGCTAACGGTACACAGACGATACCTGATCAGTACGCTTCGCAGATACCGGATATTGCATTCTCAGTCCCCGACATTTCTGCTACAGCAACACTACAATTAAAATCACTAGACACAGGTGCCGATATTGCATGTGTACAAGCCGAGGTGAACAATGGGAAAACAGCAGGCGTTCCTGCCATTTCATTCGTCGCTGCTGGGATTGCCGGAGCGGCGTTAGTCGTCACTGGCGCCTCAGCTGTCGGAGGAGCAGTTGTCGGAGGAGGCGTATCCGGCGGTACTGTCACAACAACTCCATCATTCACCGAGGTTTTCGGTTGGTTCCAAGGAATAGCAATCAATGGCATGATGTCAGTAAATTATCCGCCCGTATATCGGGCATTCGCGAAAAACTTTGCCTTCAGCACAGGAATTATTCCCTGGACAGTAATGCAGGTATCTATCGATGATTTCCGAGCAAGGACCGGGGGTGATTTATCTCATAACAGCGTTGAGGGTTTACGACAGAATCTTGACGGAGCAAGCACTGCGAAGATATCGCGACGAGCTTACCAAGCCGTACTCATGACAAGAGATGCTTTTGTGACTCCTCCCAAGCTCATGCCAGCAGAAGCTTTATCGGACCCTTTAAACACAAAGGTCGAAGTCACCGTTAAGGGTATTAAAGGATATGTGGAGGAACTATCTGTTCCCGAAACAAACGTCTTTATGACTGTCCTATTAGCTGTAGTGTGCGTCATTGCTGCTATAACCGTCGGGATTCTTCTATTAAAGGTTGTCCTAGAGGCTTGGGCGGTTTTTGGTTCGTTCCCCAAGGGCCTTGCCGGATTCAGAGAACACTACTGGGCTACTATGGCGCGACTAATCGTTCAACTTATTCTCGTTCTCTACGGAGTTTGGGTGCTTTACTGTATATTTCAATTTACCCATGGAGATTCATGGGCTGCCAAAACACTTGCCGGAATTACTCTGAGTATATTCACAGGTACACTCGCTTTTTTCACATTCAAGATTTGGCAAACTGCAAAAAAACTCAAGGAGACTGAGGGTGATGCGTCTGGCCTTTATGAAAAAAAAGAAAACTGGATTAAGTATAGTATGTTTTATGACAGCTACAGTAAAGATCACTGGTGGCTTTTTCTACCAGCCATTATTTACATGTTTGCTAAGGGCTGTGTTCTTGCCGCAGCTGATGGCCACGGTCTCACTCAAACTCTCGCTCAGTTATCTATTGAGTTGTTTAGTAAGTTTATTTCTAGCTAACATAATTGTCTTCGACTAATAGTTTAAGTGCTTATCATATTAATTTGGAACCGACCTTTTGAGCGTCGATCTGGAAATGTGATGAATATAATTATTCAACTAGTGCGGGCTCTTTCAGTCGCCTGTATTCTTGTTTTTGTCGAAGAGCTTGGAATTTCACAAACTACCCAAACTATTACAGGTGTAGTACTGATTGCTGCCCAATCTATTCTCACTGGTGTCCTAGCTCTTCTCATAGTCACAAATGCCATTATCATGTGCTGCAGACAAAATCCTCACCGTAAGCGTCGTAAGGAAGCCGGAAAACTTAATCAAATTCCAGAAAGTCCACCTCCATTAGAAAATGAGAAATATATGACGGATTCGAGTGTGACAGAAGTGACAACTACCTACAGTAATGATCAGCCAAGATTTTATCCCGAACCAGCGGCAGCAAATGATTACCAATATTATCAGGAATCTATGTATTCCAACGCTCAACAAGTACCCGTTCAGCAGTATAGACCATATTCAGGGTTCGAAACTACGAGCTCTAGGGGTCGAAGAACAGAGAGCCGAGATGGCTTGCTGGAAAGGAATTTCCACATGTCAGGAGCGGATCGGCAGCCCTATCAGCAATATCAAGGACGATATTGAGGGCTTAACGTGCAGAAGGGCTAATGATTTGTGTACCTTTCTTTTTGTATGAAGCAGAGTTAGCGCTGTACTCTACCTTTTTGACAGCTTTGCCTTATGGCAGAATGAATTAGATACGTCTAACTTCTCTCTGATTTGAAGCTGCATACGTGCTACCATACCCACCTATATGTCCAGACTTAAAATTGGGGTTGAGATACTTTTTATAGTTTGTAGTTATCTACTAGCTGGGCACTTTATACCCCTCAATCATGTCTTTTGACCAAATTGAATTCGTCGCACTGTTTAGCGGACGCCGGAGTGTGGGGTAATTGTCATGATACCCAATTCTTCTCCGGTATTTTCCCGCTCTACAAAGCCGATAGGTTGAGCCAGCGAACAGCACGGATCAGATCACCAGATACCAACAACACCTCGACGTCATAATTTAGAATTCTATCAAGACGTTGGAGTCTGGGTGACAAAAGTTATTTACCGCTACTCTGACCAATTGAGGCCGGTACTAGCTAGGATTAGACAGCCAATTGACTACTTGAGCATTTACTTATAGGTACACTCGACAGTTGCCATACTAAATATGGCTTCGCTAGATGAACACGTAGATCCAGCTCAGCCAGACACTAGGTACGGAATACTTGAGACTAGCTAAGCATTAGCGCCAGCCAGGGTGCGAGGGTTTCAGTCTAGGATGTACCATATGCATCCGCCCGTCCTCTAGTGCCTCACCAGTAGTGAGCAGTGCATCTACTCTGGTTGGACTGGTACAATCAATGCGTCTGCTGACGGGTCCCGGCGAGATCCGCGGGCGCAAAGTAGCTCCGGTCATGTAGCTAAATGTGGATACGCAGGTGCACTGCAGTGCCACGATGTCAAGTCTGTAGTGGGGTTTCCGCAGGGGCTTTAGCGAATTGACTAAGTCGACTTAGGCATGAACACCTTCCACACTGGAGTTAGCGCCCGTTTTTGTGCAAACTGCTCAAGAGATCTGCATCCTGTGGCCACAGGCTCAAGTTTGCAGTGGAGTTAAGTAGGGCGCATATTCGCTCCAGGGGTTAGACCCCTAATAGCGCCCTATTCGACATGGTACATAATTCTTGTACTGGATCTCAAGGCCAAAAGTAGGGCACAATTTGTGTCATTATCACCCCCCGGTTTTATGCAAATCCTACCCGTTCTCCACTTCTTTCCATCACTTCTCTGACCGCCGACCGCTTGAAAATTACACAGATCTTCTCGTCTTGTGCTCGACTGATAATGAGAATTAGATTTCTCAAATACAGTTATTTATTCAGCAGACACAGGGCTTCACTCTATACTAATCCTATTTTGCAGATGAATCCACCTCAAACCTCACCTTCAGCACCTTGATTCAAACAATTGTCCAGAGATCAAAAAGTATTGCAAGACGAAAGATTAAACATTAACGAATGGAAATTACAGAAATTTTTCTTGTTTATGGGGTCCATGAAGCTGGCAAAAATTAGACGCAGATTGCTGCGCAACTAGGCATTTCTCGGGAATAAGTTAGTTGTTTACTGCGCCGCGGAACTCTCTCCCCCAAAAAGAGACAAAGAGCATCCTCAAGCCTGAAAGCAGATGATGTTGATCAGATTATATCTAATGTTGAATCTTAACTTGAAAATAGCCTCCAAATGATTCTAGAACTCGCCTCTGGCCCCTTTAGATATCTTGGTGCCAGCGAGCGGGTAACACAAAGAGAACTTCAAAAAAGAGGATATCAACGATATGTAGCTCATCTAAAGCCTCCGTTATCTCAAAAAACTACGAAGACACGTAGAGAATGAGTCGAAGCTCGTCTCGTTTAGACATTTGAAGACTGGACGTCAGGTTTATGGACAGATAAAAATTGGGTAGAGGATCGAAGTAATTCTAGAGTATGGGTAACAAGAAATGATCGTATATTCTCCTTTAAGAAGATAAGAATTTGATGCTCTAACATTATGAGCTGGACTTCCCAATAACACAACGCTGATTGTGTTGGAGAAAAATCGAAGAAAGGGGTTGGCTGGATGTTCTGGGTTTGCTTTGCAGGGCCATTAAAGGCTCCTGTTTATTTTTGGAGAAGGAGTGGGGGTCTATTAACTCCCAAAAATATTGCGAGAAAAAAGGTACTCTTATTGATGGCATGGTCTTGATGAGATCTTAGCTTTCCATAATGCGGGATAATGCTTCTGCTCCCGCAGCAGCACGTACAACGGAAGATATGAGCCAGAAGCTCACTCAACCGATTTTCTGGCCGGCCAACACGCCTGTTCTCAGCCCAATTGAAGCTGTTTGGGATAGGATGAAGGATTACATTCAGTGTCATCATCCAAATTTGAGTGGCGGAAAGTAGCATACTCCAGACAGCCTTTGCAATATCGTAGAGGAGGTGTGGGATTCCGTATCTCCCGAAGATCTTGTGAGACTCATTGAGAGTATGCCAGCAACATGTCAGGCTGTAAAAGAAATGTTCCAGCCACATGATCAGATGGAGGGTTAAGATAAGATTGGGATTCTATTTTGTAATCCAAAAACCTTTGAACTCTTGTATACAAGTTATAGAGTCAAGTCAGTAGGGACATCAACAAAATGCTATCCTATTCTATAGAGTCAAGTAGCAAAAATGCACAAATGCTATGCAGCCCCTCATTGTACCAATTAGGTTTAGTACGAAGGAAAGACCCATTGAAAACTATGGTGTCCTGAAAAGAATTGCCATACAAATAGTTTCAACAATTTGCACAAATACGGGCGCTAACCCTAATATGGAATATGTCCATGCTTAAGCAGACATTGTGAACTCGCCAAACCCCCTGCGGAAACCCCACTACAAACTTGAGACCGTGGAAGTACAGTAGTCTCCATTTAAGAATATATTTGTTTGAGATGGATATAGCCTTCTATGAGGCTATATGAGTCGTGGGGGGAACTGCATGACATATCTAGAATTGTACTACGAAACAGACAGTTACTCCTTGATTATAAGGTACCAACTGAAATAAAGCCATAATTGAGCCTGTCATAGTGGTTACATCATGTGACAGTTATTCGATAAAAGGGCGACGGCGACAGCGTTGTATCGAATAACGTTAATCAATATTTTTAATAGGAGAACTTAATGCGTGCGCGAAGAGAATATCATTTCAAAGAGTCCGCACTGTATTCGTTCGCCCTGACAGGGAGAGAATACGGATTATGCGCCTGGAGGGACACGAGACCTGGCGCGCTCTGAATTCCCCACTGCCCCTTTTGACCCCCTCGCTGGATCTCCATCGGCACAACCCTCGCACGACACCATTCCAGCTCCTGTTCTACAAGAGAGATAGAGAGAGGTGTGCTTCTTGATCTACTTGGGCCTTAGACTCTCCAGCACATTGGACTCCTTTCTGGCCCAGGCCGCACCTTGTACAGTGCACCTTGCCTCTTTAGTTACTGGAGAGATCATTGACATGTTGCCCGTGATGAATGGCCATTCAGCTCAGTGCTTACCCCTGGAATGCGGCCACCTCTTCCGCCGAACCTTCGACCCAAGGAAATCAAATAAAAAGGCAGCACTGGAATCCGCGTGCGCGGGCAAAAGTCTCAAAAAACCTGCAGGCCCAGTTGGGCGAGCCCCAGACTCCGGGACCACATGAGGTGCGCATATTCGGCTACATCTCCCCTCTTTGCAACATTTGAGGGAATTCAAGGGCGGTGGTGTGTATGGTCGTAGAAACTTGGTATCTTCAATTGAATGGTTGTGACTACCCAGGCGGCTCGGAATATACTTGGGTGATTATGGCAATAATGTGATGGGATGCGCGTGGTATCTTATTGTGTCTTATATGTTATGTTGTGTTACGGATTTTGATTTGATTTGATTTAGCCGGTTCTGGTACCCTATGGGCCCATGCAGGTATATCCAGCTATAGTGTTTATAAGGAGGAAACCAATTTGGGAAAAACCCGCTAAGCTGTCTTTCTCATACCTAATGGGTTTTTTTTTTTTTTTTTTTTTTTTTGCATTACCTAATGGTTTGTCGGAGGGTTACTACAGGAAGTGCCCTTACACTGCTCATACAGTGTGACATCAGTCCTATCCTTGTCCACATCATCTCGTCTTTTCGTCCACTACAGTCTACTGCTCCTGCAAGCTGGAATTGTTCAAACCAGCCTTTTGACAGAATCCATTTAGTTATTCTTTCTACATCATCTGGGCTATTCATCATTGCGGCAAAGCATAGCTCCTTTGCCTTCCGAAGCACCTCTCCTCTTCCACTTGCCCACTGAGGACACGCCAAGACCATGTGTTTGACATTTCGAGACGGATAGCTACACTGGCATTTTGGATTAACCACTCCGGGGACTCCCCTTCGATACAGATTAGAGTTGAGACCAATGTGCTCACTTCTTATCTGAACTGCAATACTGCTTCGGGCCCTGCTACGCTTCCGGTGAATATTTGAGCGTGTATTTCTATGGGTAATCTTTCTTCTGCCTGTTGTCTCATCTGTAATTATGTTATGGATTGTTTACATGATCATTAACCAGTCCCTTTGACGGGCTTTGCCCGGACTGGGACTGTTCACTAGGACCACTCCGTCTCCGAGGTTGCACGTACCAGATGGGGAGTATGCTACAGGAGAAGAGTTGTGCCTGGGAGAAAGGATGATTCTCAGGCGGCCAATGGAGGGAGTTAAGGCTAGTCTACGCAGAGCTTATAACGGACGGGAGAGTACGTGGTAGATTGTCTTCCCAAGGAAAAAGTTATTAATTCCTAACGAGTTATTGTCTTTCAAGTACATCTGAATTCATTAAACCCTTACAGTCCCACATGCTTCCAGAATGCTCCGTAGCTAGTCTCTTTTAGGAGTGATCCACGTGTGAGTATAGCAATTGGTGGTATCTAAATTATCACTATCCTGTTTCCATTTCCTGGCCCTGCATGCGACACGACGTGGATGATAATTTACTGCTAATGCGAAAAGCGCATTCATAGCAGGAGGCCATCTTCATCCAACCCACCATCTACGTATCGGGTGCTGGGAACGCTCCGGAAACCCATCGGATGGCTTAGCCTCGATGATCAAGTGTTGGTGAGGAGAAGGGCTTCAAACCTACCATCTGATCGTGGCTAGCTTCATGATAATGGTGATAGGAGTGTTGTGCAGAGAGATGAAGACGATATAGGAGGGCAAGACTGAACACCTGTACGCGGTGTCATCTACGAACCTGGGAGTCAAATATTCTCCCAGAGCCAAGTTCAGCCAAATTTCGCAATACTTAAGAAGTTGGCCTACGAGGCAATGATTCAAAGTACTCTACCACGTCAAATTTTCACTCCCAACGAGGTCAACTCCTACCCAAGTCTCATCAAATTTACAAAGACGACTTAGTACATCCTCGTTCCAATGACCACTCCTCTCATCAACTATTCTCTGGCCTCATCTAGCCGCCAAATACACGCCCACGCCGATATTTATACCCGACGGAGGAAGCAAAGCGTGGCGCACAAATCTGGGAGACAGTTCTTTGGGATGGACGTGAGAGGGATTGGGACAAGTTTTCAAGATGACACGGAGGATGGATACAATTTCGACGGGCGTGAATTTTAGAATTTTAGAATTTTGACAACGAGATTTCGAATTGAGCTTTGTGCGTGCGCCAAGACTTCGGTTGCGAGAGTGCGGGCGACTCTATAAAAAAAGTCAACAATGGAAGGTGCCGTGGTCTGCCTCCTGGTGGGGTTCTCCGGTATAGTTTGAGTAGCCTGGGCACCTACTCCACTTGGGAAGGAGACACCTCAGACCACATTTCGCGCGGAGAAAAGTTAATTCATGACGGAGGCATGTCTGGATAACCCAGGGTTTTTGAGACGTTCCCCTGGCTGGGTAATTACGGATGAGGGTTGACTTGGGGTGAAGAAAAAGCCGGCATAACTTCGCAGTGATACTTGCAAATGAAATCCGAAGTTTGAGTGCTCTTTTATTAAATTAAATCATCTTTTATGTACTTCTCTTTGATATTATGTCATGCCTAGATATCTGCATACGCAATTAAAACCGGATGCAAAAAAAGACGATATCGACCGCGAAAGCGACTGGGAATCTTCGAAGTGAGATCTGGAGGTTTGTATGGGACACCACTGACAGGTGTTGAGACTAGTCCCCTCGAGTTGATTCACCCGGACCTATCTTGGTCGAAAACTTGGTACGCAGAAATTTATCGACTGCGCGAATCAACGGAATCAATTGTTTTCCTACCGAGCACGAGCAACAGAGAGGCCTATATTTATCTGATGTACCTACTGCAAAGTACCGACAGCTTTTACCGTCTTGGCTTTACCGGGAAGACCTTTCCCAGCTTCAGTTGTCGTGCGATCATGTACGCATTCACTTCACTACCTATCTAAGCAATCCAATAGTTGTAGATGACTCAACACATAATAAAAATGCCGGGTGACATCCCGTCTTCCGCGAGAGCCGTGTGGTCGAAGCACCGATGTCAAATACATTAACTTGAGGGACGACGAATAGCGACCGATGAGATAGGTCTGGAAACTCATCATCATATCAATTGAAATGATAGAAGGTCAACACCTATCAGCGGTATCCCCCTACTAACCTCCAGCTCTCACTGTATAGTCTGCAGAGCCGAGATATAGTATCACCTTTCAGCTTTGAGCTGAGTTATCTCCCCCCTCCCTCACAGATATGCTTCCGATAACACATCTATCCAACAAAACGAGGATTATGATGCTGGAAATGGGGAAAGAAACCGCGATACCAAACGCTTGAACAGTAGTTGGAGAAGGCCTAGTTATATCACAACATGTGCTACCCACCAGTAGTCAAACGAAAAGCCCACAAATGCAGTGAAGGATCCCTCCGACTTCGAAAAAGTGGAATTTGACTCGTCGAAAACACGGTCTCTTAACATCTATGCTTTCGACAATCCCAGCCAGGAGAGCTTCCAGAGTACATGGTTTACTCGAGAACCCCATGCCCATGACGACTTTCGGATGCTAGACTAAACTCCTTCACGACAGTCACTCTCGACCAAGACTTTTCTGACATCCTTTCACGATCCTCGGCTTGTCCTGTGGCATGAATTAGTGGAGGAATAAGGGATAGACTAGTAAGGTTGAGAGATGCTCTCAGGTATACACAGGTCGGCTGCGCCCGGCTGACCAGCCCATTCAATTACTTCAAGAGGGCAGCTATGTGTTTGGATTTAATCCTGATGTCGGAATTTGTCTACATGTCCTTCCAAATAAATCGTTCAATTATACCAATTTGAAGTTCTGAGGGGCTACGAAGGTATTTTCGACATGTATCCTACATAGAGACTCACATTGACGCTTGGAATACTCAAGCTCAGATCTCTTTTGCAGATACCAGTCGAAGTTAATATTTACGGCATGTAAATTCTGTCGTGCCTACCCACCTCAGAGTAAAAGGTGGAAACTTAATGGGTATCTAGGCGTGCCTTCGGCCCTCTAGATGTAAGATAAGACCGCGAGGCAATGTGGTGAGTGGGCTTTACTGCGTTCGAAGCAGCTTCCCCTCGTCTCAAATGTGATGGATGTTCCAGCCGAGGATTTCGTTGGGAGAACGGCCTGAACGGTGTACTCCTGCACCAATAAACTCCATGTCCGCCAGTCATTAGACTCAAAATTACGTTAAATACAAAGAAATTAAAATAGACGCTGCTACATTTTTCATAAGTTTGGTGAAAACTTACCTTTGTAGTCCTGCTCAGGCTCTCTTTTAGGTTTGGGGGGACAGCTTAACACTGCAAGAGATAGAGCCAAAAGCACTAGTTATACTAATTATTTGATTTTTTATTTATTTTTATTTATTTAACGTCGTGCCAGCTCACAACACAACCGTAAGGTCTCGTATTGGCCAGCTCAGTCTATATAAACTACCCGACGTGCCGACGCTTTTAATTAAGCCCGACATGTAATAAATGGGCCAAGACCAGCCTGCCATGCACCCCGAACTATCAACTGAAGTCAAAAGTACTCTCCAGCTGAGACTTTTGTATTCTAATACAGTAGAGAAGATATTTATCTATATTAACAAGAAAATTATCCATCACCTAGACTAATAGTCTTTAAATCAGAGCTCTTGCAAATACATGCCCAATATTTATAGTTTGGGGCACTAGTTAGTGTTGTTATTGCATGTTTCAAAAAAGCATGTTTCATGAAGCCATTTACTAAATGCTATGGCACCTTCAGGAGAGCCTAGAATCCAGGGAATTCCCGGTGTTGGATGTCTAGTATTGCCAAGGAGGCGGGACCGGCTACGATTGAGTTGACAAAAGAAAAAGTGATCAGGCGATTTTTCTAGCCCGCAAGCGCATAATAGAGGTGCGTCCGAGTGGTGAAAGCGGCGGTGATAGTCTGCAAAGTCGCCGTGACCTGATCGGGCTGCAAGAAGGCGACCAAGAGCGTAGCGATTGAGGATCTTGAGCTCTGGGGAGCTCCCAGTATTGGCGTTTATTCCCAGTTGTTGGTATCGTTCAGGAGCGTTTTGGGACCAGTACAGAGATATAGAGGATTTGTATCGAGTGATTACGTCTCTCTTTGCTCGAGAGATTGTTGGAGATAGGGGGGGCGTAGGGGCTGTGCATGCTTGTTTAGCAAGTGCGTCAGCAGCTTCATTGCCAGGTATGCCGACATGTCCTGGACACCATCGTACTCTAACTATACCTGGTTTGGAATAGCAGCTGCGTTCTCTTTCTATCCACCTGGTAGCGAGGTGTCGGAACCGAGCGATACGAGAGGAACTGCTTGGGGTAGGAGTATCTATGAGGAGGCGAAGGGCGGCTTCCTGATTATCTAGGCATACCGTAATATTTGTGGCCAATCGGGCCATCGGATTATGGAGAGCAGCATCTAGGCCTACAGTGGCTCCGGCTATTTCTGCATCATACACTTCGGCCGATTCTCCGAGAGGAAGAGTCCCCTGCCCAACTCTCTGTGTGAGGCCTCGATAGATGACATATCCGGACCCGGCTCTACCATCAATAAGGGCGCCATCAGAGAAGACGAACAGATCTAAAAGGGATTGAGAAGCTTGCCATCTATTGAATTCTTCGAGGCCATTTCTTCTGCCTATAGCCCCGATGTTTTGTAGAAGTGTTTTGCGACTAGCATTCCAAGGGGGTGGTATTGTATCAGTAGAAAGTTCGGGAGATGTTCTTTGTCGGATCCATAACATTCGGGAGGAAGTCCATCGCCGCCGTAAAGGGTGACGTGGGTCTGCTGATGCTACTCGTACCGTAAAGCGGTCATGTATTCGTTCTAGCCAAGTACTAGCCGCCCCCCACCCTGTCTCTCTAAGAAGGGCAGGAGTTGGGGTAGTGCGGTAGACAGGGAGAATGGCTCTAGCGGCGTCGTTGATCCTACGCTGAACACGCCTTATTATATCCAGTGGCGTGTTTTTGGAATACCATGTCTCGGCTCCGAAAAAGAGGATAGCGAAAGCTGTTCCTTGAATAGCTTGCCGAAGAAGGAAGGGGCTAATGCCACGGGTGGTGCATGAGAGTCTCTTAAGGTGGCTTGTAATGGCTAAGGACTTCCTACAGGCTTCACTCACATGGTATCGGAAGCGTAAGCCACGATCAAAGTATACTCCGAGCCAACGGGTATGGTTGTTAGGCGCTATCTCGATTTCTCCCGCGTGGATTGATGGCTCTACTATTTCGCCGCGTTTTCGGTGAAAGTACTGTAGCTCAGTCTTAGAGATTTCAAAGGAGATGCCGTTTTCCCGCCCCCAGGACAGGGTATTGTTAAGTTGAGTCTGGAGGAGGCTGGCACACGAAGTCAGGGAATTTGCGGAAGAGAAATGCGAGATGTCGTCAGCATACCCAAAGCGGCCACGGGACAGTCGAAGCACTCCTTGAATTGCCAGAAGGAAGAGGATAGGAGAAACAGGAGAACCTTGGGGTAGACCACAGAGGGTCCGGAAAGAGGAAGATAGGTGCCCATCTAGATATATTGAAGCCTCTCGTTGTTCCATAAATGAAATTACCCAGAGTACCACGTTGGGTGGCCAGCCCTGATTTCGTAGACAAAGTGAGAGACGCCCTTTTTGGATGCCATCAAAGGCACCTTGTACGTCTACTGTTACAATTCCTGCTACTTTCTTTTTATCCCAGGCTGTTTGTATATCGCATGCAAGGGCTGTGGTAAGATCTGTAGAGGAGCGGCGAGGGACTGCACTGCACTGGTCCTTAGCTAAGATACGATGTTTGAGGGCGATGTACGAAAGTCTTCGGGCTATTAGTCGCTCGAGTCCTTTTCCTAGGCAGGAAAGAAGAGCTATAGGCCTGTAGGACTTGGGGAGGGAGTAATTACGGCTTCCAGATTTTGGTAGTATAATGACGCTAGATTTCTTGAATACAGATGGGTGAATTCCTAGCTGGACACATTGGCGAAACAGAGCTATAATCCGTCTACCTATTATAGGCCAAGCTTTTTTAAGAGCGTCTATGGTGATTTCATCTAGTCCTGGGGTGGTGGACTTCGCCTGGCAGCATGCGCGGAAAATTTCGTCCTCTGTTAGCGATGGCCAGGGGAGACATTTCCGGGGTACAGCTGGCGCATCTATCGGAATATCTTGTAGGTTTAGATGACGGCTAAGAAGTGTGTCCCTGAAAAGCTTTGCTTTTTCTGCGGGAGTGACGGCTGGGCCATCAGGTCCAGTCAGGGGAGGGGTATGCGGGCGGGTTTGCTTCTTATGCCAGCTGGTGATTTTGTATGCCTCTGTAAGGTTGGCGACTCCATCGATCTTCTGTCGCCAATATTCACTCTTGGCTTTCCTCACGACTTTACCAAACAGCCGACGTTCCTGAATGGCATCATTATTGAGGCGTCTAGCTCGGCAGAAGTCTCGGTGAGCTTTTGTACACTCTTCTGTCCACCATCTACAGCCTCTTGTTTTCTCACTCGATCTAGGGCAGGCTGCGCGCAAGGCTCCTGATATTGCTTCTACAAGAAAGGTAGCTTCCTCTTCTGGATCTGTCTGCGGGGGTAAAATAAGTCGATTAGAGAGGATTGTGCGGAAATTATTCCAGTCGCAAGCCTTATATCGAAGACGGCCGTACTCAGGAGCTTCGGCCCCTTTGTCTGGGAGCTTTGTTAGAAGAGTCCTGTGGTCTGAGCCAACTTCAAGGTCCGGGCGAACTTGGCATTTAAAGTTTGGGCCTATCTGAGCAAACAAGAGGTCGATGACTCCGCCAGCATCGTGTGTTGGTACTCCATATGGGTTAAGAAGGAGAAGGCCTTTTTCCAGTGCCCAGGTGAGTAAGGATTCTCCTGCAGCTGTGTCGTTCCTGGTCGTCGCATCCCATGCGGAGTGGTGTATATTGAAGTCTCCGGCAAGGATATCTGGGGTTTCAGGGAGTGTTAGAAGTAGACGCAGACCTTCCCCTGCATCCAGAGAGCCTATTGGAGCGTTATAGATATTCCAGCAGTCGATCATGGGCTTTCCTTTTCTTTGGACACAGACTCTAAGTAAGTCACGCGAGTGGATACTTGGCTGGAACGGTGAAAGACCACAACCTTTACGTGTGTAGGTCATGACCCGGGGTCGACTCGTCCAGTCTGCAAGCGGAGCAAAAGCAAGGAAGCTAGGGTGAGTTTTAGTTTTCTTTTGAGAGATGTCTGAGAAAACCCATGGCTCTTGTATAAGGATAAGGTCAGCCCTAGATTGAGAAGCAAGCACGAGGGCAGCGTCATGGGCTGGGCCACATTTAGCAACATTGATTTGGAAGATGCAGAGGCCAGTGGCTGTCTGCGTTGTATGTCCTCGCTTTCGGACCATTAAAGTTGTACTTCAGTTGTAGGGGAGGACTTCTGCGTCGGGATGACTTGTGCTAGGATGGTAGGGCTCTCGCACGTCTGCATGTTATCATTAGGGGTCGGTATGATATTTGGATTTTCAACTGCCTGGATTGTTGGAGGGTGGTTTTTGGCCTGCCAAGCTTTGTGGCCTTGTTGACGTATTTGCCGAAGCCTTTCCTTGTCGGGACGAACTAGGGTTCCATTCTCGCGGCGAGGTCTGGCGGGGCAGTTAGCTGTAGCTGTTGGATGCGGTCCACGACAGTTTAGGCATTTATGAGGGGTGCTACAAGTTCCATCGTGTGAATCAGCGGCGCAGAAAGCGCAGCGAGACCTACGAGTGCATGTGTTTACATTGTGGAATCCATGACAATTGGAGCAGGAGGGAACCTGTGCTCGGTCGTCGGCTGGCCTAAGTCGTGCGGCTCTCGCAAAGAGACGTATATAGTTTGGGAGATTCTTGATAGATGATGCTTTGAGTACTAAGCGTAGTGTACCATCGCTTTGCGAGGATTCGTTAGACCGGCGAGTCCAAGACATCGCATATATTGACTCTGAGCTGATTTTCTCTGTTTCGAGCTCCTGTCGGATCTCGTCATAGGTAAGGGCTTCTCGATTTCCCCACGCGTTGTATCCGTATTTGGGTACCGGGCCCAGTAGGTAGTTTAGTCTTTTCTCATGTCGTTCCATCAGTACGTCACCTGTAATAGGTTTAAGATCAATGGCCGCTTCAAGTAAATCCTGAGCTTGTGACGGGCTAGGGGCCACAAGTGCCAGTCCTGTTGGCACCCTTCGGATATCTTTGATAAGTTCTGGACTACTAAGTAGTCGGCGTAGCTTGGTTCTTACAAGAAGTGGGTCCTCACTTCGAAGAGGGTGTTCCGCGGGTAATCGAATAATTACTCTGGCGTCGGGTTTTGGAGTGATAGACTTTTTGGCGGGTGTCTTTTTTGTTGGTAGTGGGGAATTAGTACCTTTCTGTGCAGCCATTGCGTATGTGGGAGCCAGTTTGGGGGCCACTCTTTCCTTTTGGGTTCTTATATCTAGCATGTCTGTATTGGTGGTGTTGTTCATGGGGGCGTGATTATGAGTACTAGGCTCATCAAAAACTGACAGGCCGGCAATGACGCGTGCAGCACTTCGAGTGGTAATGGCTCGGAGATCTGCAGCAATGGATGGGGGAGATTTTTTAAATATTTGGCTCCTGCATTCTGCCAGGCAGTCAGTACTGCTGCGAATTCATTGATAGATTTTGGAGGAAGCTGAGAGGTAACAAGACGGTTATTCATGGCTGGTGTACTTGTTGCCTCATTATTAGGTAGAGGAGCACTGATTGCAGGAGTTGCATGTATGGAATATTCTAGACCCTGTAGGGGCTTTATAGGGATTGATGTTGCCTTAGTATGTGTCTCTTGTGCACTGGGTGTCATGTCAATTGAAGGGTAAGAGCTTGTGTCATCTAGCATTATCTCGTCGTCGGGGGCTGATGATAATTCTGAGTCAGAGTCAATCTCGATGTTCTCTGCCTGGGGATTTTCATTCAAGCGGTCCATCTTGGAACAGCCTCTGGTAGTGAGAGCTTCAAGGACGGCTGTCTTAGTGAGGTTTGAATCGCGACTTTTCACGATTTTTGATGTCCCAGAGACGGTTGGCTTCAGGGGTTGGAGTACCCCGCGAGCTTTTTTCCGCCTCCCCGGAGGCATTCTAAATAGTGTGGTTATATACTGAACTTGTTACAAACCAGTGAAAATGTTTTTAGGCTATGGTCGACCTGTGGAAAGATTGTGTTGAGAAGTGATCAATGTTAGTCGATGCAATGACAGGCCGATGTGACTAATTATTTGATGATTCAGAAAGTGAGACGTAAGCATAGGCACGTCACACGTTACAGAGTATCCGGTAAAGCTTGTTGAGACCTAGGATATACAATATTATTGCCGGGTTAATAATGTATGTGTCGGTAGGTAATATACACGTGTACGCGTACGCAATGAATCTTTCAATGAATGAATGATTGTTTATTCGTGACGGGCACAAAACCTGCACTCAAAGAGCATGACACGGAGAAGACTAGCTTCCCAACGACTATATACGACGATAACTCAGTTTGACATTTGCACTACTCGTGTAGTGGGTGTATTCGTTGATATCACTCGAGACCTTTGCGCGAGGGACTTTTACCCTTCCCTCAACAGTTGATATCCGCCAAACGGTAAACAAGAAAACCCTTTGGCTACCCTAACATGCCTTTGTCATCTTGTATATAGCCGCCGCGCGGGATATGACCTCACAGTCCTCCATTTCTCGAGTGAGGTAGGTGTCCCGGCTACCCAGACTTTAATTCGGGGATATGACGACCAGGAGGCGGACCAAAACACTTTCCATCGTTGTCTATTTACAGGGTGTCGGTTGCATTATCCGAAATAGTTGCCTCTACGCCCACAGACACCCTCAAGTCAAAAAAAAAAGAGAAGAATGTGGGTCACAGCATGCCTATTTGTGGCCTCTTCATTCGTTCGTCCCACGTCCCAGATGGCTTTCCTACCTCAAGATGTAAAGCTCCATTAGAGCTATGGTCCCCGGTAGACCAAGACCCAAGCTTTGCAGATTATGACTTGATTTCCTCCTCGCAGGTGTACATAGCAACGTAATTTTGTAGTGGGAGATGGCCAGTTTTTGATGAGGCAAATGCCCGATTGCAATTGGAGTAACACCATTTTCGGTAGTTGGGGCAAGGTGGTGTATTAATATTGAGGTGGAGGACTCGTGCGAGGATAATAGGTCGAACATTTGTCGAGAAGTCGTCGATTTTAGCTATGCTTATGTTTGCTTTCGACTTCGATTCTGATGCGATTATTCTTGGCTATCCCAGATATGCAGAGCATAATGAGCGATTACACCGGCACCACTGGAAGGTGGAGAATTCGTCTTTGCCGGCATGAATCTCTCAATGAAATGTTGGTTCTTATTTTTCTTCCAAGACGCAGGCTTGTCAGTCTTGGAGGCAACACGGTGAGCTGCACTTATCCACGTGACTAACTATCAGCATATTGTGGTCTATTTGTTGGCTCATGTACATCCAAAAATAGTACTACGACAGTATGGGTCACATATTTACCTGATTGTTACAGGTCACCAGTTGGCAGGAAGTCTACGTGATATGTTATGTTGAGGAAGATCCAGGTTACATGGCATTGACCTTCGGATATTGAAGAGGCAGGAAGATAAATAACTCGCTCCGTTTAGGTCACGATTAAAGGTTACGGGTAAGAAAAAATTAGAGTTGGCTATACAGAGCTAGATCACTCGTGGACTATGAATGATGTATACAAGATAGGAAACGTGTATTGTAGTTTCATTAAGCCTTTATTAATGTATCAATGGTTATTTCATAACAAAGTTTGCGAAAACCACCCTTTTCCATTCATAACCCTATTACAAAAAATCAGCTATTTGTGAAATGGAAATCTACTACAGAGAAAGGCCATTGTTACCTTCAATGCTAAAGAATTAGGCATCCGAGTTGCTCGAGGTTCAGATTTATAAAGACCGTTAGACAGCTAAGTGATGTAGCATAGATGAAAATTCGTTTGACTTAGAAACCTTTTGTGACTTGAGATGTAATTTATTTTTATTTTTCTCCACCTTTGTGAAGTTGAAGGATATAAATAACTCAACAGATCACGAAGAAAAGGTCTGCCAATTTGAGCTCGACTGCTTCTAGCCCATAGTAGCTATCGAGATTCTTTCGTAATATGTTCTTCATCTATTATTTACCAACCAACTCTGGATCTTTTCTATAAAAAGAAGAGTTTGTAATGCTTTAGATAATTTTTGCTCAAAAATAGTTGACGTCTATTTATGTAAAACTGGTCTTCAACAAGTTCTGACATTTAATCATCCAGAGCGGCAAATCGCAAATTGTCATGGATCAAATAATTAGCCCACTGAATCAAACACCCAATGATTATGGTACTTTTCCATATTTAACATGGTATCAGCGAAAAAGACTACGTATACCATCTGGGAGTACAGATTTCCCTTTCCCATTAACCTTCCCGCGATTAGATTCTTTACGAGGAGATTGGGATACATCCCAGCAATTGACTGCTTCTTTATCACTGTTGATAGAGCTTATGAACATCTGATTGGACTTTGGTAGTGTAAACGGCTTGTAGCGGCGACTTTCATTCTCGGTAGGAGTTTGAATTGATGACTTGGTTTCCTTATGGCCATCAAACATCCAACCGTCTTTATTTTTAGGTACCCTTGCACATGTTGAGCCAAGAATTCTGCCATCTAAGCCACCCAAAGCTATATCTACAGGATTTTGGCGGAAGTAATTGTGTGAAATATTTTCTTTCTCGTCTTGAATAACGGAAAGACGCGACTTTTTTAAATTCTCTGGCTCTTCAAATAAAAATTTACCGATAGAAGATTCTGTGACAGAATGATGTGAGCTACAATCTTCAGCTCTAGAAACCTCGTCATCTTCATCAGAATTCTTTTGCAAAGATGCAATACTCTTGGATCTCTTCGTGAAATTGCTAGCAATACTTGCCACGCTCAGTTTTCTCATCATTAAGCTTGCAGATGCTCTAACAGTGTGTTCACTACGAGCTCTGTGAGCCATCCCAGGGAAAGGCAACACATCTCGAGTCCAGACATCAGCGAGGAGAGCTTCTAGTCGAGTACGTTCTGAACGCAGTGGCGCAATCACAAAAGGTCGATTTACTGTGAATAAAGACTGCGACCTATTTATTGGATTGGAAGAAGTTGAATCCTTAAATGAGTTTGTATTTTTAATAATAACCTGACGGAGCCCCGAAATTGAGCCAACAGTCGTCGCACGATGCACCGAAATGCATCGGGCGATACTACCTGTCAGGTAAGTCAGCGTGAAATATCAAGCAGTACTAACGATAAATACCTGGTTTTCCAAAAATTGTCCCGAATGCTTTTACGGGTAAAGACAATGATGAATATAAAATTTGATCGCCTCTGTTAACTCTTTCTTTATAAGAACGACCTGTTAATCTACTTCGCCACTCGAGCTCTTCCTTAGGAGAACAGGCACTCATGGTTAGTTCAAACAATTGATGATCACATATGAAAACTATCTTCCACGAAAACTGAACTGTGTAACACTGCAGACCTTTTTATAATTAACATTATCATCTAGCTTGACGAATTTAAATATAATAATTATAGATCAAACTTATGTATGAAATGCAAGGCTTACCTCTACCATTGTCAGATTCTTCGATACTAACTTCAGAAAGTTCGATGCATGCTTGAACGTTGTAGACTTGATCAAAATTTGGTGTAGAAGCTAGTAATAAGTAGTCACGATAAAGTAGACATATCAAGTTCTGTCCATCGACACCATCCTGGGTTTGCCACGAGACATGAAGTACACCACAAAGATGAATGTGGCCAAGACTTCGTATTAAGCTTTTGGATCGAGTATCAGGCTTTAAAAATCAGCAAACTCACATGATGGTGCAACATTATTTTACCATGTCTGGAAATATGATGCGATCCTGCAGAAGCCAGGACTTTTCCATCAGATTTTTTTTTCGCGGGTCATCAGCCGCCTGATTTATTTCTGTTGTGGCTTCTTTAAGTCTAACCATCACTGTTTCTATTTCCAAGTGCGAGTCTGGACAATCGCATACTGGTGTTTGTCTTAAAAGTTCTGAAAATAGCAGTTGATATCTGCAAATTCGCTGAATAGGCTACCAAATTAGTTAAGCATGGCTTTGTAATGTTTTTAACAATCTCACTTTGATAAGAAGATCACCAACAGTCATTGCCTTCTTCGCGCTATCTTGTTGGTTATTTATCGAAGATAAAGATGAAGCCAAAGCTTCCAATCCCTTTTGAAAATCATCCCATTGAGGAATAGTTCTCTGTGTCGATCCAATATCCTTTATCATTAGTTCGTACTTGGCACCATACTCCTCATAAATGAATAGTCGATTGATCTAAGGAGTATGAGCAAGAGAAATTTTGTACAATAAGAGCGAAAAGTTCTTGCCTTATTACCAAAAATCTTTGCCACCTCAGCAGCTATATGAGGTTCAGCTGTCATGCCCGGTATTCTTTGGAGCCAAGAAACACCACCTGAATTCTCAGGAACAGCATCAATACTACGCCATCTCTGGTGCCCTCCAGGTGATACTCTAGTGGGAGAGCGAGGGAGGCTTGTTTGTGTATACTCAGAATGTGGAACTACTCGATGTAGCTCACCGAGTATTTCTTCGTGAAGCTCCAGAATTTCATTGAGATTACGATTAATTGAGGCTCTAAAGTTTGATGACAGTCTCGGCATTGAAGCCAACAACGTTACATAAACCTCAAGAGTGTCAACGCTATAATTAATAGATGAAGGAAGCTCTAAGAACTTACATGCATTAGAAATTTAATATCTGCCACATAGCTTTCTTCAGTATTAATGATCTCCTCTAAGACCCTGCGACGGTGGAGTAAGCGATTTACAACTGCTTGGTCGAAAACAGCACATTTAGATATATGTGAGCTATCCTCGGAAGTTCTACCTAGCTGAGATGCTTTGCTGCTCCTGTCGGTTCGCTGTTGACGTGATGAGACTTTAGTTCTTTTAGACCTAGCTGCAACACTGAAACTTGCTAAACTGATACTAGCACTTTTTACTGCGGTTACGAAACCGAAAGAAGAGCCAGATGAAGACTTTTTGTGAGCTGATCTCCTAGCAGTCCCCGGAGATTGAAATAGATCACCACCGGAGGCAGGCATACCCATATCACAACTCACTGTCTTACGCCTCCGACTTGCACGGCGTTCAAAGTTTTTAGACCATTTAGAAAATGGTATACTTGGTATTGAAGATTGATTTTTGAAGTCCTCGGTGCTTTCAAGAGAAAACCTCTCAAAAATTGGTCTTTTTTCTGGCTCAGCTTCTTCACACTCAAATGATAACCCCAAAGCAGATATATTTTTAAGTTTGTCAAATGTATCCTCATCCTGGCTACTATCTGAATCCACTGAGTTTTCATGAAGGTCAACGTTGTCAAACACAGTCTCTCGAGAATTATCCGCGTTATTTCTTAGGTACGGAGAAACCTGAATTGATGACCCGCGGCTTGTTTTTCGAAGTGCATCCAGCGAGCCTCGGCGCGAACATGTCGGTGTGGATAGAACTTCAAAATTGAGAGCCATGGTACCAGTGGCTAGGAGATCCATATTTTCGTGGGAAAAGGTCAAAGATAATGAATATACAAAATAATTATTGACTTCCAAGAAAGTTTTGCTCGGACTGTGCAAAATTCTAGCAAGAACTGCATCAAATCACATTGAGCAAAAGAAGAATGACCAAAATTAAGGAAGAGAAATGACAGATATAGAAGCTGCAAACATTGTCATGAGTTGCATTTGGTTCGGGAAATGCAAGAGCGACCTAGGCCTCGGAAGTAGAGCGACCAGCTTCTTTCATTATCGGTACACTTTGAAAAGAAAAATAAACTATACATTCTGCTTATCTTATTTTAATATGTGGGCTACCCTTCTTGGGGACCCTGTGTGACTTTTTGAAGCCTCGCAGTTTTCTTTGATGTATGAATGGTTATCTTGAATATCGTTGTTGATATATAGTCTCGTAAGCTGATGGGTAGTAAATGACGTACGACCAATTTTGTCATGAAGGAATCTGGAAAATCATAATGTTTTTTTAATCTAGATTCGTACTTGGTTATGATAAACGTAACGTATTGACAACACCTGCTTTCCCATTTCTCTCTGGAATACTTCCAAAGTATTAAAATGAACCCGTTGCGGGATATGAGTGTTCTTCGCTGATAAAAGGATTTGAATTTAATATTGGAGCTGTACTAAGTTGAGGCCCAGATTAAATTACATTCACAACTGTTAGCAAATAATTTAATATAGCGAGTAAATCACTAGAGATAACAGCTAATATTTGCCAAAATTCCAAAGCCGCCTCCTATGATAGAGTCTCTTTATCCTAGATCTGATCTTAGTGAACTAGGAACGAACGCATAGAATAATATGCCAGCAATACTATATATTCCACAAAATTTATGCACTTGATAAAGTGGTTTTATGGATAAATGAATGTTATTGTCACGAACATGTTTAAGATGAACTTCACGAAGTATACGAGGCTGGCCATCCAGCCTTGCACCGTCACTTTACGTCAAGACTGAATTCCCAAGTTTCCCTGCATGTTTTTACGGATATTAAGACTTAACACCTGTAAGCGGGGCCCTCTTCGAATCTGGGAGTGAAATGTTCTCCCAGAGCCAAGGTTCAGTCAAATTTCACAACACCAAACAAGATTAATACCCACCAAAAACTCTTTAAGTTTGCAGGTACGACTTAGTACATTTAAATGATCAAACCTCTCGTCGACTTTCTCTGCCCTCAAATGACCACCACGTACACGCCCACGCCGATATTTAAACCCGAAGAAAGAAATAAAGCGTGGCGCACGAATATGGGAGGTAGTTATTTTGGATGGGCGTGAGAGGGTTTGGAACAAGTTCACAAGATGACGTAGCGGGTGGCTTTAATCTCGACGGGCGTGAAATTTCGAATATTTGACAACGAGTTTTCGAATTGAGCTTTATGTGTACGCTAAGAATTCGGCTGCGACAGTGCAGGTAACACTATAAACAACGCCATGGTTGGATGGTGCAGTAGTATATCATCTTGGCCGGTTTCTCAAGTAAGGTCTGGATAGGTAGGAAACATATCCCAACCGAGACAGGAGACCGCTGGTTCGATTCTGGCAAAACTAAACTACATTTCTCGCGGCGCTAGTATGCTTGGATAATCGAAGATTTTAAATTTCCCTTAAGTGTGTACTTTTTTTAAAAAAAATTATATTGTATTCAGCTATTTAGCTATAACAATGAAGTATCTATTTATTTTTGACAATTAAATTGACACTAATAAACGCCCCATATTTTTGGTAAGAACTTACGGAGGAGGGTCGGCTGTTTTTATAAGCAAACATACCTCATAGTGGTATTTGCAAATGAAATCCAGAGTATGAGTGTCTCTAACGTCAAAAGAGTCATCCAATATGTATACATAGTACCGGTCATGTGTCATAGCTAAATAGATGAATACAAATTAAATGATTTAAAAAAACAGGGAGCTATGGCGCTTTCTAACTATAATGCGTGTTCCAGATCCCCTGGGCTTTAGACGTAACCTACTAATACTTTAGTACCCTACGTAGATTTATCTACTTACTTCCGCCCACAACGCAAGGATGGGCCATATAGTCATACACAGCCCAGCCAGATCCTAAACAGGCCTATCCCGTAATATGGAGAGAGGAAAGTAAGATATATAGAGAAATACGTTCTCATTACAACCGCATTGTAGGGTAACAATCACTGCCGAGGTGTATTCAGTCAATATGGTGCAGGGGAAAGTAGTATTACTAGATGGCCAAGTTGGGGAGTTGATACTAGCCTCGGCTGAGGACATAAAGTCAGGAGACGACGTATTGTATAAGCTTCCTGTGGGATAAATTATCAGTTTCCATTGAGTTATCGTCTCTCAGGTACTTCTGGAATTTTTTAAACCTTAAAAACTTCCTTTTGTATTGCCTCTGAAGATCGATCGAACACTTTTGGTCGTCTAGTGCGACAGCTATTCTTAGACTTTACCTGATCCTTTCCTTTCTGTAATTATCAGATCCGGTCGATCATGAGCCAGTGAATTTTGGACCCGATAGCCGCCAAGATCTTCTTGATAATGCCAATATTATTAGCGTCTCTACTTCTCTCGAATTTGGTAATCAAAAACTCTGAACATCACAATCAGAAAATTTGGCCTTGAAATTTTGAATCTGTAGATCGTGAAGTTTTGAGCGCCACCTCTGTCCGGGACGTCATCTATACTAATAACTCGGTGTCATTGTTTCTTATATGGCGGATTGAGTTAGCTCTTTTCAAGTGCCTTTTCTTTGAAAAATAGATTTTATGGCTGCATATTTTTCGATTCGTAGATTCTAATTTGAACCACAGCTTTTGTTGCAGACAACGCGATGAATGACGCGTAAGACCGTGGATCAGGCTTCGTCAGAACTATTGCCGGTACCGTATTTCAAGGGGATCCACTAAGCTCTTCTTAAAAGATTGCTCCATGATCATCATCCTCTCGTCGATCGGAAACGTATTTTGAGTCATTCTTTCCAGGCCTTCTTGTAATTGTCATAGACTTATGCCCTTTTACTGATATTGTCCATGGTGTGTAAGTCTTTACTCCTCCCAAGACAATCTGCTCGATTTTCTTCAGTTGATCCACAGAATTCCTAAATTTTCCGTATTTCGGGCCATCTATATTCTACTGCCACTGTTGCTTCTTATCAGAGGCATTTTCTGAAACCCGTTTATTCCGCAATTGTGCACACCACCAGCTCCTAAATCCGCCATGGTGTCATACGGGTAATTTTGTTGTGGCACGGGTTTTGCAAAGGGTATAATATATACTCACGGCGCTGATATAATGATATGAGCTATGTGTAAGTCACATAGCTCGTCATGAAAGCCAGTGTTGTTTTATTAATCGTAAAATTAAAAATGTCTAATCACAAGCCTGGTCTGCTGAGCTCCCCTTAGGCCATGAGAAACCATTTTTGCAAATCTGGTTCTTTTACCACCTAATATAATTTGAGGAAGTTACAGGGCCCTACTTATAAAATCTGATAACGAGAAATTCTAAACTAACAACTGAATTCTGACTCACTAGGACTTAACTACCGAAATCCTGCGATATTTGAAGACGAGAAATCAGCGGTTGTTCATGCTTTAAAGAGGTAAGATATGGCATCCAAGTAATCCTCTTCCGCCCCAACTCTTACTCGGTGTAAGCGATAGCGTTAGTTCTTGGATTTGTCCGCACTTTAATTCTCTCATCACTTGCACGTGGATTAGTCGCTGTAAACTGTTAGTTTTGATTTGTAGATTATAGCCTTTAATTGCCCATACCCCTTCACTTTCTTGTACTAGATTTTTAATTTGATTCAGACAATCATGATTTGAGAAGTTTATGTGTCCAAAGCTACTGATTTTATCTCCAATCTGGAGTCCAGCAACTGCTGAAGGGCTATTGTGAACTATACTGTTAACTTTGGCAAAACATCGGTCAAGCGTGTACTTGTTAGTTTGAGAAGGTGAAGAGATTGTAGTTTTTAAATCTAAATTTAAATCAGAATCTTCAGTTACATCATCCTGAGATTTGCTGGCAAAATAAGCATGAATGTGCCTTTCAATCACACTCATGAGGCACTTCAAATCGTTTTGAATGTGTATAATCTTTGCCCGAGTTGTCCGAACTATACCCAATTATTACGGCAGATTCACGACACGAGACAACTTACTGAGTGCGACATCAAGATCAGCTCGAGGAAACCCATCTGGCGTTATCAAGGGCGTCTTCATGTTCACTTTGTGCTTTCATAGTCAGAAAGGTCTGATATACATACGCCAGAACGCACTGAATCCATTACACTCCCCAAAGCCTGTAGTTTAGCTTCCATGTCCATCTTTTTAGCCTGAAGTTGAGCAAATGTGAATCCATCAGTTTTAATACCATCGCCTTGGACTGTGTTCGAAATACATTCCGAGGGCAGAGTAGGTACGTGAATACTCTCCATTGTTTTGTATCTACCTGTTAACCAGAGTATATGGTCCACGTTGAAATGTTAGGAAATGCTGCTTAGTCAGCTTATTGCTTAAGTCAAATCCACAAACGCCATCAGCGTATCGTACCCAGCACAGCACTGAGAAGAGAGGCCTGAATTCTAACGGCACATATTCTCCTCGAGGAGGGCAAGACTGAACACCTGTATGTGGTGTCCTCGTCGAACCTGGGAGTCAAACATTCTCCCAGAGCCAAGTTCAGTCAAATTTCGCAATACCAAAGAAGTTGGCCCACGAGACAATGATTCAAAGTACTCCACCACGTCAAATTTTTACTTCCAATGAAATCGACTCCTCCCGAAGCCTTATCAAGTCTGCAAGGACGACCAAGTACATCCTCGCTTAAATGAACACACCTCTCATCAACTATTCTCTGGCCTCAGCTAGCCGCCAAATACACGCCCACGCCGATAATTATACCCGACGGAGGAAATAAAGCGCGGTGTAAAAGTCTGGGAGACAGTTCTTTAGGATGGATGTGAGAGGGATTGGGACAAGTTTGCAGGATGATGCAGAGGTTGGATACAATCTCGACGGGCATGGAATTTTGAATTTTGGCAAGGAGTTTTACGAATTAAGCTTTGTGTATGCCAAGACTTCACTTGTGAGAGTGCAGAGGACACTATAAAAGCACGCAAATGATAGAAGATGCCGTGGTCCGCCTCCTGGTGGTGTTCTCTGGTATGGTTTGAATAGCCTGGGCACCTATCCCACTTGAGAAGGAGACGCCTTAGACTACATTTCGCGCGGAGAAAAGTCATTGGATGACGGAGGCATGCCTGGATAACTAAGAGTTTTTTGAGACGTTCCCCTGGGTGGGTATTCACGGATGAGGGTTGACTTGGGGTTGAGAAGTCATAACTTCGCAGTGGTACTTGCAAATAAAATTCGAGGCATAAATGCTCTTCTTTTGCATTCAGTCATCTTTTCTGTAAATTTTATCTGATATTGTGTCACAGCTAGATAGCTGCACACGCAAATAAAATCTGATGCAAAAAGAAAGAAAATCTACCAATCGCACAATTCGAGAAGTTCGAAAATTCTCTCTTTCCACCCCTCACGAACTCGTCGCATCCAGTATTGAATTGTGATCGAGCTCCTGGCATATTTAAAAATGCCTCCGGTCCAAAAATGTTCCCCAACTCCATGTAGAACAACATGGAGCCCGCCCGAGGGCTTTCGTACAAACGCCAGTCCTTGCCAAGTCTCCAAATTGCATGGAGATGAGCAAGACCTCGATGAAAGGGAAAGAAAAAGTCCTCCCTGCCTCACCTGAGCCCAATACTGAAATGATTGGGTCTGCTGAAATCGTTGAGAATTTCCTCAACCATCCTCCGTTCCCCACAGGATTAGAGAATCGTCCAAACCTCCTCTGACCGCATGGAAACCGTCGGAGAAAGCTGCGTCAGAAGCAGCGTCAAAACCAACGTCGCAGCCTAAAGCTACCATGAAAGTAGACAGTCACCGGATCTTCCACCAATTATTGAAGCCGAACAACCATGCGCCGCCGAAACAGCGGCAAATCTGACACTGCTGTCGCTTGCAGCATTGAAACAAATCTCCTCTCTTTAACCGACAAGTCTAACAAGCAATTTGTAAATACGATGGGAGTCTATCTACGCGTCGCCATTGTACAATACATGGCTTCAGGTACAGCCACTATGCCACCTGTCCTTCCTTGCCTGGCGAACTGTTATGAATCTACTTATTGGCTGATTTTCGAAGCTATTAAGCTGCAGAGGTCGAGTCGGTTTCGACAAAGACAAATTATCCAATTATCAAATTATTAGAGCTAGAGAATAAATTCAAATATCCAGCCTGACGATATCTAAATCTCATGTCCTCAGCCCAACATCACACCTTCGATCATTTTTGCCAGAAAGCTGCGCAGCGCTTCATGCTACTTTTATTATATTCTTGACATCTTGAATCACATTTATAAATCTTCTTTACTCTCCAAACATTATTTTGCTTCCTATGCTCCAACGTGGCGAGTTTGGGTGCTAGTTTGGGTAAATCCAGCGGTTTTGCCTCGTCGCAAAATGCGACAATGGTGATCACAAATAACGACAGCAGAGCGCACATAGCTCCAAAGGACAAGAACCTTGAAAGCTTAGGGAAAATACTGAAACAAGATAGACTAATCGTCATGGGCGAGATGGATGAGGAAGACTTAACATTAATGGAGGATGTGAACGAAGTCGTGAAGGCTTTCAACGCGCACAAAAGAGCCTGGACGGAGATGTGCCAGAAGAAGTCTCTAATCCAGGAGAGGACTATGAAGCTAGAAGAAGTTGTCAAGAAGATCCTCGCCGATCCCGTTCGTAATGCTGCAACTAGGGACCTACGCGTCGGTCGTAGCTCCGCAAATGACTAAAACAGCAGTACGTATCAGAATCGACGGAGCGAATTAATTGCAGCCCAAAGAACTGCTATCAAGGGCGGACGAGTATATCGATGACGCACACGCAATTTGTCAGATGCGCAGTAACTACACTGAGGCTTTCGTCCAGTCGGCGCCCTAAAGTGACGCAGCGCTAAATATTCCACAACCTGTTGAGACCTTGACTATACAATATTATTTCGGGGTATATGACGTATGGGTCACATATTTACTTGAATGTTGGTTTGTTTTTATTTATTGTCCTATAAAGTCTATGACTATGCAAGGACATGTAGGTCCTATCTGCCTACAGGCCGGGAGTATCTATACCTCGGGTAGTGAACTCCCTCCTATGCCTCCTTCACGACTTCTTTCCAGCAGTAATACCCCCACAGGTCTTCATTCGAGCACACACTAAAAGGAGCCGTTATCCGGTCATTATCTCCCCTCTCCAGCCAGTGAATCGATGGCCATTTGCGGGTGTGTAGCTGCAGGGAAAAGTCTCAAAAACCACTGGGTGCGGGGCTCTCCTATGACAAAGAGGCCGGCCAGCCGGGCGCAGCAGACCTGTGTATACCTAAGAGCGTCTCTCAACCTTCCTAGCCTCCTCCTTACTTCTCCCCTGATTCATGCCGCAGGACAAACCGAAGATCGTGAAAGAATGTCGGAAAAGTCTTGGTCGAGAGTGACTGTCGTGAAGGAGCTTAGCCTAGCATCCAAAAGTCGTTATGGACGTGGGGTCGTCGGGTAACTCATGTATTCCAGATGCCCTCCTGGCTAGTAAATTCGGAAGTTAAGATTAGAAGGGACGATATTCTAGACGAGTCGAAATCTGCTTTTCTTGAGGGCGGAAGGGCCTTTACCTTTGCTTTCGTGGGCTTTTTGTTCGCCCGCCGGTGGGTAGCACATGTTGTAATATGACGAGGGATTCTCTGACTACCGTTGTAGCGTTTGTTACCACATTATCTTTCCTCATTCCTAGCATCATTATCGTCGTCATGGTCGTTTTATGTGTTATCGGAAGCGTATCTTTGACGGAGGGGGAGATAACTCAACTCCTGAATGTGAGTGGTTACCAGTTATCACTTCACCTGCTGCTCAAACCACCACGTCCATACACCGCCCCTCGGCCCCTTCGATTACATCGTTTAACAGTGAATCAGCCAACTTAAGGTTCTTTTGCTCTCAGTTGCAGGACCAATTTATAGATCAAGCCGAATGTTTTCCAAAAGAAGGCTCGAAGGTTCGATATGCCTATCGTTGTCTTGGTTCTATAGCACTGTCAAAAACGCAAACCTCGTTCCATTGCTATGAAGATCCGAATATACCTACAGAAACAAACACAATTTATCAGTTCTACGATGCTCTCCGACAACGTTGTCAAGATCCAGGCCTAATGGAAAGAGCTAGTCGGAAATTGGAAACGTTGTACCAGCGAGATATGAATTTTCATGAATTTATATCTCTTTTCGAAAACAACCTCGCCAACTCAACCTATTCCAGTTATAACAAGTCACAGTGGAAGACAATGCTAGAATGCCGATTGTCCAAAGAGCTAAGAACCTTATTAAATCCGGCCAGTGATGCTCCTACAGAATATCATGAATTTTTCAACTATCTGCGAAAGAAGAACTCCAAAATACAGGTAATTAATACGCCCGTGCAAGCTTTCTATCGCCCACGAAAACTAGTCACTCCTGCTCTTATCACTTTTTGTACTCCTGACATACTCGCAGCGTCCGAACTCACAATATCTCAGGTTGGATCAAGAATGGACCTAGATGCTGTTTCTCATCAAAGACAGCCCGGGGGTCGGTTAACCCAACAGGCAAGGTGCTCAAAGGCTACTTGGCCGATGCATACGTTACAACAGACCCGGCTATGCCACTCTAAACTGCTCGCTCCCAACACGAAACATGGCATCCGTGGAAGTACAACTGGAAGGCCACGACCAGTTGAAAGATTAACTCCAACAAGTCGCCTGTTGGGGTCGTATTTAGTGATCCAGCTTGAGCTAAAAGCCCTCCGCGAGTACATTTACAAAGAACTTCCTAAGGAATTTATTCGCATATCGCGGTCCCCAGCAGCAGCCCCTGTACTATTTGTCAAGGAACAAAACGGGGACCTTCAATTCTGCATTGACTGTTGAAGACTAAATGCCATCATAGCCAGAAATCGTCACTCTCTTCCTCTTATTTCCGAAACCTTGAGTCAACTGTCTCAAGCAAAATATTACACCATACTTGATGTGATTTTGGCATTCAATAAACTTAGAATAAAAGAGGATGATAAATGGAAAGCTGCCTTCACTTATCGTAATGGACTCTTCGAGCCCTTAGCCCTGACTTTCGGTCTCTGCAATTGCCCCGCATTTTTTCAGGCATATATTAACCACGTTCTTCGAGGAATATTTGATCAATTCTGCACGGCGTACATGGACAATATACTGATATACTCTGACAACATAGCAGATCATCGACGCCATATCAAAACAACACTCCATCGCTTTCGCGAAAATGGCCTGCAGGTAGATATACCCAAGTATAGTTTTGAAGCTACCGAAGTTACCTATCTGGGACATAATGTCTCTATTGAAATATGATAAACCTTGAAATACCAAGTGTTAGAAGTTTTCAAGGATTTCTAGGAGGAAATATCTCGAAGAATAAGTGTACAATTTCGGACAAGAATATATTGATAGTTGTATAGGATATCGAACTCTCTTCTCAATATGAATTAATAATATATAATATTCCGTTAACTTGGTTTAACATATACAAATAAGCCAACCATTAATTCCAGATCCCCGAGGGTTTAGGGATCCCGAACTCCCAGTGATCTAGCAACGACTAGTCACTAAATTACCGCAAGGTAGCATTTCCAAGCCACTGCATTTCAGATACTACTGAAACTTATATCCCCTAGCTAAGCTTGATCGTATGTAATAGAATCAAGTAAATTGATCTTGATGATCAAACCTGGAAATCTAATCCTTCAAACATACGAAGTCTAGATTTCCAACACCAAGAATAACTCATTTGTAAGTCTGGCTAATTAGATTATCAAATTCCCCATCTTATATCAATGTCATCAATACATCCCTCACGGAAAGTTTAATTCACATTGGCATTTATTTCACACTAGAATTACAGCAGATGACTATGTCTCAAATGCAGGTTATAGGTTTCTTGGATCTATTACTGACACATGTATTTAGCTTTATATTTCTGGCTCATATATCTGTATGTATATAGATCTACATCTACAGGAAACATAACTTATGATCCATGGAGATTGATAATTACTGGTCAAAAATCATAGTTGATAAGATATGCGCACAGGCAATCTCACTTTAATCATTTCAATTTACTAAGAACCATACATCTCAATACAATAATTTCTACCCAAATCTTCCTTCTACAACCTCATACAAGGCTTACTGTATTGGTCTAACAGCCGACACTGATTCCGCTCTAACCTCCATCTTTCTTCAGGCTTATAACTTCTACAAAAATCCCTAATAACACCCTTGGGCCCACGCCATACAGCCACTCATGTTTCCATTAGTTAGCCTGAAGTGCTATCATATTACCAATTCCAACCTCTGAAATACACACAAGATCGTGTCAGGAAGCTAAACGGAATGGAGGGCCCGTACGTCCACAACACTTTGTGTCTCCATTACCAACAGAATTTTCTATCTTTCGGATTTGTTTTAATTTTCGTGGTTTTTCGTTTCCGTTTCATCAGCTGCTATTGTGATGTAACTGTCACAGTTGGCGTGAGTGCACTCATTTCTAAAGTACTAGTGCTAGTATATGAAACAGGGATTAAATAGCGCCAGCATGACTGTTATTACAATCAGCGCTAAGAGCTGAGTGTTACTAGTACAACACAGTGCAGAATATATTACTCCGGTTACGTGACAATGGACTGTGTTATGGGTGTAAATAATATACATTTATTTCACTCCTATCTATGGGACAAAAATCTACGAATAAATATCTTTTAACTTGTCTCACATTCTCAGTGTCCCATTATCTCTTTCTACTTATTCGCTATTGTCCCTAGCCTATACACCATTCTATATCTGCTCATAACCTAGTCATAATAGCTGCACCTTTGGCAGTGATTCATGAGGTTGGAACGAGTTAGGCTGTGGGAAAAATCACAGGAAATTGTGCTAGCTCCACCGGTCCTGCACCCATAGTGAACAAAGAGCTTTGGCTTAGGATCAATTGAAAGAAAAATTGCTCGATTCGAGAAAGTTGAAAATTTACTTTTTCCCTTGTTACGACCCTCTCTAGCTCGTCGCATTTACCTTTGGGTTATGATCGAGATCCAGGCACTTTCACCATGCATTCTTCCTTTGAATGGAAAGCAGCCTCCAGATGCTAAAACTATAGAGGGCCTCACCAATTCGGTAACAAAAATTACCTAGCGCATTCTAACAGGTCCAGTCCAGCTACCAAGGAGCGACTGGTGACGATTCGACAAGGTAGCCAACGCGAATAGCAGTCTATTGCTATGGCCAAATCTGCGGAAGTTTCTGCGGAAGAGATCCCACTAAGCTCACCAGCTACTGTGAAGGACACCTCTTCGACATATACAGCAATGACTCAGAGTTCGGGCTTCGGGGTCTGGAATGTTGAAATTGGGGCTACTCGGCAATGAAGAGTCGCAACAACATGGAACGTAATAAGGCTTTAATATTTATTGTGATATCATAATATCTGTTGAATTAGTATATGATGTAATGAGAGTTCCTTATGGTGTTGCTCTCAGTTCGCTGTGTAACAATGAAGTTGGAAGTGCCAACTATTAACCGGGAAGTGGTATGCACTAGGTGGAGGTAAGACGAACCTCAACAATTCTAGTTAGGAATGCGCATAGTTAGGTGGAAGAATATGATAGAAACTAGGTCTAAATGTTATGTATATATAGACCTGTTCATACAAGAGAAAATAGAAAATCATCCGAATTTTACAATATTATTACTAGCCACATCCATGGCGACTCATACATTGACCAGCCTCACAAATATTTAGCATAGACTAGTGGATCGTGGCCTTCACTTAGCTGTAGTAATTAGTTTAAGTAGCGCTCTGATACTAAGTGGGTTTAATCAACAACTCTCCACTATAGTTTTCAGACTCTTCAATCTCCCAACTCGCTTCACTACGTGATATTAAACATAAGCGTAACAGCTTTAGCTTCTTTATACAACTTTCATTACAACATCGAGCCCTGAGCAAGCGTTGTTAAGGGCGCCTACGAGCCTATTCTCGCCCCCCTCCTACACAAGGTTTTATATCAATCAATGAAGGCATGTTGTGGTTATGAGCTGTGAGGTATATGGCGATTAAATGACTCTGCTGTCCTTCGGTGGAGTGGCACGGGCTCATGTGCAATGGTGAGTCGCGGAGATGGCGCGCTCACGCTGGGTGATGGCACGATGGACACTGAGTGCGTATCACTGTGGCCAAATGGGTGTCAGTAGGTATCAAATGTGAACTCTTACTGACAATGGTGATCTATGAAGGTGATGCTAGATGTGCATCCCGACGATTGATAATATCATCTAATGGATGATGTGAAGTATGATATTATTTTGGATAGATTTTAATTCACTAAACTCGGCAGGTGAAGAGATTGTAAAGTACATGAACAGCGTCTGTGCACCAGCCTGTATTTTCCACCCTTTCCTAATACAGCAGCCCATCCTCCGTTCCCCTGTCTCCTAACAACTAAACCGAGCCAGCACAACAAGGCAGGCGTTGGAATTTTTGACTCTAGAATTAAGGACTCTAACATTATCTGTTTCGTCTCAGGTTCCCGACAAGATCAACTCTCTTTCTATGCATATCCTGGGTTTGCTAATTGTATCGTCCGTTGTATATGTTTGGATATTTACGTACTACAGTGTACCTTGGATTATCATAGTAGATGAGAGGTGGCTGGTCACCATCAGGTTTGACAGGCACATAATACTAATAGGAATTTCTCCCTTAGATGTATATATAAGTCCAATGTTCCCATGGTTGTAAAATATCAAGTCTTCTTTATTTCATCATGTATATTCATACAATATTGTACAGAGTATAATTTACAACATTAAGGGAGGCCCAACTCACAACATTGCGCCCTCTCGAGCTTACAAGCTAGACGACGATGTTGTGCGAGTCCAAGAACCTCGATGCAACAACAAAACAAAGGAAACCATGTCACACCCAGGCTACATCTGTCATAAGCCGTACGGAGGTGTAGATGTTGTGATTTTGAGCTAACGGTAGTTGATGAGCTGAAGCTTCTCTTTAGCATTATACGCAGAACGTGAAAACTTCATGATCTGATTGTATGTATTCAGGTCTACATTGATCTAATGAGGAGAGGAATTTTCCTATGTACAAGATTGAGGTCTCCGTGCACTGAATATTACCCAACACAACTGCCACTCTAATCTAATCTAATCTCAATAGACCACATATTAAAACAGTAGATGCTAGACCGAGGGCGGTGACTTACGCTCGAAAGAACGAAAAGGTAATATCAGCGAGCAGCTAACTCTCTAGGCGTCGTATTTTTGCCACGTGACCTAACTTTCTAGTTTACTGTGAGCTTACAAAAGTAGAGGATTTTTGTGGAGCTAGAATCGGTTGGTTTATCCGAGAGTAGATGGATGGCAGCCTCCTGGTTTTCGAGGCAAATGGTGACATTAGTTGCATAGTAGGCCAGTTAGTTGCGGAGTGCTGTAGCTATTCGAACAGCTAGGCGATTATGAATATGGTTGAGCCACGATTTGGCAGGGCCCCAGCCAGCTTCCAGTAGAAGTGCTACTAATGTTGTAGTGAGATACACTAGGAGGGCTGCTCGAGCCGCATCATTGATCCTATGATGTACCTGCAAGATCATCTTTTGAGAAGTTTCTTAAGAGTACCATGTTTCAGCTCCGTAGAGTAGAATCATAAAGGCGGCATCTTGCAGAGCTTATCTTAGAAGAATGGGGCTGATGGCTCTTGTGGTCGTCGAGTGTCTTTTCAGGTAGCTTGTGGTAGATAGTGACTTTCGGTATGCCTGTAGCGCATGATATTTAACCGAAGAGATTGATTGGAATACATTCCAAGCCAACGAGTGTGATCATTTGTCATTATGTTCGTCCATCAGATGTTAAGGGCAGGCTCTAGTGATGCAACTCTCATTTGGTGGAAGTATTGTAGCTCAGTCTTTGAGAGCTCGAAACAGATTTCATTGGAGAGCCCCATGATATAGTACTATCTAGTTTTTCTTGGAATCTTTATGAACATTTAGCGAGAGATGGCGCGGATGCAAAAAAGGCAATGTAGTCAGCATAGCCAAAGCGCCCAGTGGAAAGGCGTAAAGCTTCTTTCATAGCCAGTAGAAATAGTATTGGAGAGACTGGCAAGCCCTGTGGAAGGCCACATCGGGTCCCAAAGGATGGAGAGGAGGTATCTTCAATAGAGATTTTGGATTCCCGCTCTTCCATGTTAGATACTAAACATTGAATCAAATTCAATGGCCATCCTTGGCTCTTGATGTGGTCTAACGCTTTTTATCCTCGGTGTTCATGGTAAGCAGTAGCTGTATAGCACGTGACGCCGTGCTGGGGAGAAGGAACATGATGGAGAAATCCTTTTCTTTTTTTGGCATTAGATTTTAATTGCGTATGCAGCTCTCTAGCTATGACACAATATCAGAGAAAGTGTACAGAAAAGATGACTTGATATTCAAAAAGAGCATTTATGCCTCGGATTTCATCTGCAAGTCCCACTGCGAAGTTATGGCGGCTTTTTCTTCACCTCCAAGTCAACCCTCATCCGTGAATACCCACCCAGGGGAACGTCTCAAAAATCCTGGGTTATCTAGACATGTCTTCATTATCCACTGAATTTTCTTCGCGCGAAATATGGTCTTGGGCGTCTCCTTCCCAAGTGAAGTAGGTGCCCATAATACTCAAACTATACCGGAGAACACCACCAAGAGGCGGACCACGGCACCTTCCATCCTTGACTTTTTTTGCATCAGATTTTAATTGCATTTGCCATCGTTGACTTATGTTTATAGTGCCCGCTGCACTCTCGCAAGCAAAGTATTGGCGCGCACACAAAGCTCATCTCGTGAAACTCCTTGCCAAGCTTCAAAACTGAACGCCCGTCGAGATTGTATCCATCCTCCGTGTCATCTTGTAAACTTGTCCCAATCCCTCTCACGTCCATCCCAAGAAGATGTCTCCCAGACTTTTGCGCCACGCTTTTCTTCCTCCGTCGGGGGTGAATATCGGCGTGGGCGTGTATTTGGTGGTCAACTGAGGCCTGAGAATAGTTGATGAGAGGTGTGGTCATTGAAACGAGGATGTACTAAGTCATACTTGTAAACTTGATGAGACTTAGATAGGAGTCGAAATCGTCGGGGGTGAGAATTTGAAATGGCGGAGAAATTTGAGTTATTACCTCGTGGGCCAGCTTCTTTGGTATTGCGAAATTTGGCTGAAATTGGCTCTGGGAGAATATTTCACTCCCAGGTTCGTAGAGGACACCACGTACAGGTGTTCAGTGTTGCCCTCCGGAAAAATCCCTTCTGTGTATGAAATTAAGAAAACAACCCAAACTAGTACAATAACAAAGGTAAGGAACTCAAACATCCACACCTCAGTTATCTCATACATCGTGACCCATAAATCTCTACCTCATATCTATCACTCAGCGACAAAGCTTCAATAATCTCTTTGTCGTGAAGAGTTGATAAATTTCTTTGAAGAGATTACACACTCGCAAATTTGCTTGAAAGTTTCTGTGCGAAGCCTGTTGGTTTCGGACACGAATGTATCGGTTCCATATCCGACTGAAGGTATCCACTCTGGACGTTTTTGCCTCACCGGCGGTATTTTTGGATACCTTCAGATGGTCATCAATTGGAGAATTTAAGCTTAGTAACTCACATAGAAGTGAGAAAGGGAAAAGGGGAATTTTCAAATTCCTCGAAATCAGTGTTCCTGTGGCTTCGAATTTCCCGCCTACACTTGTGCTTAGAGCGTACAACCTCCATTCTTTGAGCAGAAATCTGGATACGAGACGTGTTCAGCCAATTTCTTTTTCACTTCTGAGAATACCGAGCCCATTATAAGCGCAATATTCCTTACTTGAGCCATGGATATGTCTCCCTACGGATATTCCATCTGTCTAGGGCGCATTTTTGGTTGTCAGCTGAGAACAAAGTCAGTCGAAGAGCGATTTGGTCACTGGAATGAGGGTCATCTAGGTCGTAATCGTAGGCTTTACAAAGCTTCTGACCAGAAACTGTTTTGCTGTGGGCCTTGAATCAGTGCCTCGTATACCAACATTGATACTGCGAGAGATGACTGAGCTTGAGTCTGGGAGATTATCCCACTCCCAGGTTTGTGGGGGGCAGCGCTGATAGATGTTGAGTCTTCGTCTTCATCGTTCTGGTCAAGTGAAGCATGGTATAATAGTCCATTTAGCTGTTTGAGATTTCATAGCCTTTGTGGATTTTGGTATTTCGTCCAAGGTTAAAGGTCTAAAGTTAATATTGTACGAGAAATATCATTTGGGGCTTTTGTGTATACAGTCTGAGGCACGTAGAGTTAGTGAAAAATCTCTTTAGTATTTCTTGCTAGTATTAATGCAAAGAATGAAGTAGAACACCTTATGGATGCCACGATTGTGCATAAACTACAAGATTTACATAAGTGCGACATGAATTTGGAGTATGCGTCTCGAATCAGCTATATATTTCTGTCTTACAAGTCCCGTGATAACGCTACGCCCGCCATCTCCTAAAATCGTGGAACTGCGACAAAAACGTGCGCAGTCCTAGTGATACATCAGTACCAAACCCATAAGATCTTTGCTTCTCATCAACTTATAGAAAAGCTTGGGCAAAATAAACTAGGTATTTGGTGTCGAAATGATAATCTCGTATATGATACATTCAATGCTGGAAATCCCGTCCAGTGCAGCAATTACATAATCCCTTGTGTCTCTCAATGACCTGGATTGTTCAGGAGCTATCTCATGGTGGTGTTTTTACTTATGTGAACGGAGAAAGAGCTTGTGGATTCAGGTGAATCTCATTCTGCTTCTCAAAATAGCGTACATACTTCGCCTCCCCCCTACGAAGTGTTTCATCGTCTAGCTCCCCAGACAAGAGGCCATTTTCTTGTGATTTGCTGACAGATCTCGTAGATGACATCTTCGCTTTAAGATAGGCTGGCTGAATAGAAGTTGGTCTAGTTTGGTCAGTTTTGCAAAATTTTGGGGGGTATTATTTGTCTCATACCCATTTAGCTCTTTATCAATTTGTAGAAACTCCTTCATTGCATCCTTACTACCCCGCTGTTGTAAATAAGTGAAATAAACACTGCTAAGGTCTCTTTTAGTTGCCAAAGACATTTTACTCTTTCTTATCATATCCTGATTGACTTGCTTTATCCGATTGTAGTGTTTTTCTTCTTCTTCTGCTGTAGTCGGTTGAGAAATCTCGAACTCTAAATACTTGAGCCAAAAGTGCCGACTTTGTAAGTACCACTGTTGATTTTGCTCAAAGACTTGACGTGCCTGCACAACTGATCCTCGGATTTTCCATAGTAGATAAGCCCATTCCACAACTAGGGCTGCTTTAGCAAATAGATCAACAACTGGATTATCAATTTGATTTTGATAAACTTGTATGGCGGCGTCAACACCTGCTTGACGTCGCTCTAGATTCGCCCATGAGACGATCGTCTCAACATGGCCTGGCATACGATCGAGAATAGCATCATGAATATCACGTGCTACATCAATCCGATCCGACATCTCTTCAAAATATGCATACTGTAGCCGTATTCCAGGTCGACTAATAGGAACATAAAAGACACTTGCTCTTTGGTATATATTCCGGACTTCTTCCTGCTTTCCATCTTGAGCAGACATCCATCTTACGTAACGGAACCAGAACTCATCGTAGAAAGCGCAGGTAACCAAGCATCTTTCGTATAGGAATACTGATCTCGTGTAATCGGCTTCTGCTTCTTCGAAGTCTAGATATTTTCTCCAATTTGCTAGTTGTTGGTTATCAAGCTCGGTAACGTGAAAATAAGGACGTTTTATTTCTGATTCATACGTCCATCGCTTTGTTGTCTCAGTCTGGGTGGAAGTAAAAGTCTCTAGATGAAAGTTATCAATTTTAAGCCGAACTTCACGTTCTATTTCGAGTTCCCCTTTTGGCCCAGCTTGGAATCCATCGGATTCAACCTCTGCTCGGAACTGTGCTAATTTTTCCATCGAGACAAGCTCTTGTAGCGGTCTATTATGTGCTAATTGGCGAAATCTTTCAAAATAGCGAGCGTACTGGTGCATAGGAATCTTAATTACTCGACTTAAAATGGCGAATATTCTATCAGAAGCCTCTAACCGGTCTTCAAATTCTAAATACTTATCCCAGAAAGGATGGGCTAGAAAATCTAAACCAACTGAATTGGCACTGCGCTCGAATAGCCTAGCAGCTAGTGTCAGTTGAACCTTAGAAAGAGGGAGAATGGGGTGCACAAGAGCAGCAAGGAGTGCAAATACGGGAAAGGCAAGATGCTTGAATTAATGATTTTCGAACTCTTTTATCGTCGTGCAGAGTGATACGAAGTAAAAGCGAATATGTGAGGGTAGCAAAAATTAACCTGATCGTGCGGGTGAGAAGAATATCATAAGGTATTTTTTGCTGTTGATAAATCTCACCGACAAAAGCCCAAAGGTACTTTGAATATATTTGAAGGCGACGATGAATATCAATGACTAGGTCGCGATTTTCTGTGTTAAAAGGAAAGGAAATTTTCCGGGATACTCACTCTCTGATCACATCAGGATCATGGCATGTCTCGACTTTGAACGAGCAGTAGTCTGTCCATAAATCGACTGAGGTGGTGATACTCGCGACTCCTCGTTCAAATACCTCGATATAATGTTAATTTCTGTTTATGTTCTGGGTGCGCGACAAACCATTTCAGCTGCTTCTGTACCGGCAATCGAAAACTCTAGATCTGCATATTTCTTCCAGTATCCGAACAGCAATGGGAATTTGGCAAGAAAACGATCATAGGCGTCGCGTGTTGTTGCTATCGCCTGTGGACTGGAGTTGCGATTTAATCCACCTTCTAATGTTTCGGCTGCGCGAACAAGTTTTTCCCAATTTTCAAAGTTATCAATATCCTCGAGCTAAGAAGATGTTATTATATTGATGATTGATAAATTTTGCTAGGAATACTGGCTTACAACTTCTTCGTTAAGTCTTTTAATCTCAGCGGATTCCTCTTCAGTGCCGCCGTAATTAAAGTCGCCCATTTTTGCGCTAAATGGTACAGTCCAATCTACACGTATGAAATATTGATATCCGGGGTTAGAAGCGATAATATTTTGAAATAATAAATAGATGGATTTGGTGATGAGATACGGCAGGCTTGGGGTTGGAAGTTTTCACTAGACTGTTTGGTACTTAAACTAGACCCACTATTTTATCACTATAAAGGCCACGACGCGATCATACTTAACTTCTCAACATAGGCTAGTGATGAACGATACAACATATCAATATAATAGGAAGAGATTGATTACTCTTTTAGAGTATGATAACAAAAAGACCAATTCTGAAGCCTAGCCCCAAACAAGAGAAGGCATCCTAGTTTGCACATTTTTTGTTAATCAGTCCCACTGTCAAATCTCTTAAATCCATCGCATCCCATCTACGCTCAACTAAGGTACTACCTATATTTGTTCAAAAAGACTGCCATTAATTCACACGAACCCATCCAACATTTTGATTCTTGTTCATGCATAGACCTAGTAAGATTTTCACTACTATGTTCATCGTCTACAAAAGAATGGCACTAGGATCTTTGCAAGTGCAAAACATCACAGGAAAACCACTAAAAATATTTATCCTTACACTTCTAAACAGAGTATTCGAAAGGTTTGAGTGAGATAAATAAGGCAGAGATACACAATGTAGTTCCACGAGGCCAAGCTTTATCTGAGTTCAGTCGTGCTACTCCGTGCAAGTCGACTCCTCACATACGTGAGCGGCTATGAAGTTTCTTTGCACTACCCTTTATTTTTGTAATGTTTAATCTAACATTTTAAACTCTAAAGAACTCCAAATTTAGAGACATGTATTCCCAAAACCATGAACTCTTCATTGTGAGCCAAATTTATGCAACAACTTAGATTGCACTTTAGTTCCAAGAACATATTACTTTCCCCACAAAGCCTCTCTTCAAAATATTCTCCACTGGAGAATGCCTCATAAGGGTTGGAGGTGATAGCAATTAGGATGGACGGACAAAATTAAACAATTGTTGGATAGATTAACAAAATGGTGAGATTTCAGTTTCAGACTTCGGATTTCATTAATTGGATTGCGATGTGCGCGCCAAATGTTTGCTGACAACCACGCATACGTGATATTTAAAATGACATTTGCCGAGTGATGCTGTGGAACGTCATTCGGTATGGTCTTTCAAGTACAATGTGAACAGCTTGAACACCCATCCTTCTTGGGCGATGAATTCCTGTTCCAATTATAGCCAAGCTTGACTTTATTTCCCACGCATTCATGGTCACAGATGATGTTAATATTCTTGAAGGTTGAGGGATATTTTGATGCTCTCGGGCGGGTACTCTTAGAGGTCGATGTCTTACGTAGACAAGCTTACCTCGATATTTATTTTATTAATTTATTTTTTTGTCCTGTATGAGTCTATGACTTGTAGGACATGCAGGTCCTCTCTGCCTACAGGCTAAAGATACCTATGCCTCTCATACAGCTCCCTTCAAACAGTACCACCCCTCATAAGCCCTCATTCGATCATACACTTAGAGGAGCCCTTTGCCCTCTATTATCTCCACTCTCCAGCCAACGAAACGATGGCTATTTGCGGGTGTATGGCAGCCAGGAAAAATTGCAAAAACCACTGGGTGCGGAGCTCTCCTAATACCTACATTAGGACTAAATCCGAAGACATAGTGCCCCTTTTGAAGCGTTTGAAGAGGCCGGCTAGCTAGGCGCTGCAGACTTGTGAGTATCTCGGGAAATTCGCCCTCTGACTTTCTAGCCCCCTTCCAACTCCTTCCTGAAGGTCGTGCTGAAATTTCAGGAATGCTTTGACAGAGTATGATTATTGTATGGTAGCTTAGCCCAACTTCTTTTGTGCCGTCCAGGGCGCTGGGGAGTGCCGTTGACTCATCCACAAAAGAAGCACTCCTGGCCAATTAGCCGAAATCTCATCCTTGGTGCCCGAAAACATTCCAAAGTTGAAAACCCCTCGAAAATGTTAGTCCCAGTATGGTCTCCATAGACCTGTTCCCCCTCTAGCACCACATCTCAATCTCCCATCCTCCCTCGAGCTGTTTATCCCATTGGGCAACAGTTTCATCTTAGGCCAGGACCTGGGCTTTGTATATCTCGACTTAATATCTTCCTTGCTGGTATAAATAGAGTCGTCAATTTTTAGTGAGCGATTGTCGGTAATTGATGAGGAAATATTCAGTCTGTAAAAATAACAGTACCTCATTGTCAAAGACTCAGCAGGGACATTTATGAAATTCTTTTCTATTATTTTCCAGTTTGTAAATGAAGTAATGCCTTTGTGAGTTGTTATCACGAAAAGTTGTATGGTAAGATTAAACAAGAGAAATTGCGTGAGAATGGCAAGAGCGAAAATTGACGAGGAGTCGCCAATTGTAAATATGATTTTTTTTTGCTTTCGACTTCAATTCGGATGCAGTTCATCATGACTATTGAAATGTATAACCCACTACTTAGTTCGTGGACTTATTGGTAGATGGAAGCTTATACAATAATGAAGGATAAAAGTATGTCAATTCGACTACTCTTCTAAACACAGGTACCAGACTCCTTTTAGTCCCAAAAGACAGCCCGTGCAGGATCTCCTATTAACAGCAGTAAACAAAGCTAACACATAGTATACGCAATCTCCGTTCGCCAAACACCTGTCGGTCGGGAATACTAATCATCGAGCCTAGTAGGATCGAGAATGTGTATACACACACAGAAATAATAGAAAATTCAACAACCAAACCCTTCATCAAAACAATTCGAGAAGCCCCCAATTTGCCCATTCCCACCCTTTTATCCATCTCACCCTTTGAGGAACGAATCGAATCGAAATTGTTTGCCATCGGCGGCATTTCTAAAATGCCTCCGACGCGTAAAACGCACAAAAACGCGATCAGCGGAATCACCAAAGATCGCGTCATCAAACCCTACCAATGGACTCCAGCCATTCAAAACCACGCGAGAAACATGCTGACAAGAAAATGACTCGAGTCCAATCTTCAAAATATGAACACCATCGCGGCTGCGCTCCAAGCGAAGGAGAACGATGTCCCCGAGGTAGATATGGTGGACGCAGAAGTCGAGAAGCTAAAAACCCTCGCCGATTCAATTTGGGCATCCTCCAGCCCAGAAGATGCAGAGCAAGTCTTGGATCCCACCGGATCCCCAGAAAAACCGTCGTCGCACCCGAGAAGCGCGCTACGGTTCCAGCACTACCGCGACCGGTAGAAGTGAGGCCCACGAAAGAGGCCGACATACCCACAGCCAAGGCAGCAGGAGCCGAAAACTCTTCGCTGGACCAACCGCCTACAGCACCAGAAGCAGCAGGCAGAGAAAAAATATTCCCCCCAGAATTGCTGGCAGCGATCGAAGCGGAGGAGCGCAGGGCAAGGCAAAAAGCTGCGCAATTCCATATATGCTCGACAGCGATTAGCAGTGTCGAGACAGCCCTTTCACCGCTCTCCACCGGTGAAAATAAAATTTTTGTAGACTCCATCAAAGTCTACCTAAAGGCAGCCATCGCGCAATTCGTGGCGGCCGGGCCGAGCACCGCTCCGCCAGTCCTGCCCAAACGACCAATTGTCGCAACTCCCCTCGCGACCGCCATCCCAGTAGCTGTTCCTCGGAATATTTCAAAGGCTGCAGCACCTCTCCCGCTCAGAAGCACCTGGGCTACTGTCACCAGAGCAGGACACCAAAAGTCAGGCGCACAAGCCCCTGCAAACATCACCTCGGTTTCGGCTGCCCCATCTGCTAGGAAACCAGAGAAGAAGCCGACAGCATCAACAACAACAGCGAAAGATGACCGAATCTTCCTGCGTCTTGATGCAAACCACGAGTGGAGACAGCTCTCTCCAGCTGGCGTCCGCGAAGCCGTCGCTAAACAAACAAATTGCACCCCTGCTGATGTCGACCAGGTGCAACGCGTTCCCACTGGCTTTGCCATCCGTGCCAAAAACCCGGATGCAAAAACTCGACTGCTGGAGGCCTCCAGCCTTCACACAAGTGGAGGCAAAACTAGAACCACCAAGTGATCTAGTTTCCCTCCGGATCGCAACGGTTCCAGTCGCCGTGTTCGGCTTAGAAGGACGAGTCGAAGTCACTGCCGAAATGGTGGCCGCCGAAATCCTTAGAGTAACCAGTTGCACTCCAGACCGAGTAAGGATACACGGAAAAACTAAGCTCGGCGCTCCCTACAGATCCTGGTCGGCCTTGTTTCCCAGGAACGCTAGCCCAAAGCCTGGATTCCGACTCTTCGACGACTCAGGAATAGCAACATCCAACGAAACCGCCCTCCCATACAGCAATGTAGGCGATGTCTCGGTTTCCACGCCACCCGTGGGTGTTCTCGCGCGCCAGCCTGCTGGAACTGCGGATCCACCATGCACTCGGCATTCGAGTGTAAAGCAGCCTCTAAATGTCGAAACTGCGGAGGCCCCCATCAATCTGGCAGTCGAGACTGTCTTGCTCGTCCCAACAGGTCTGGCCCAGCTACTAAGGACCAACTTGTGACGATCCGACAAGCTGGCCAACGGGAATATCAGGCAGTTGCCAGGGCCAAAGCTGCAACTAAGGCCGCAGAGGCTGCTACAGCTGCCGCAAGAGCGACCCGACCAGCTTCTCCAGCTTTTGGTAAGGACACATCTTCGACAGACACAGCAATGGCTGAGGGTTCGGGCTTTGGTGCCTTGAACCCTGAAGAAGCTTTGTGAAGGGCGCCCTACGGGCCCCTTCTCGCCCCCTCCTACACTAAGTTTTATGTCAATAAACGTAGGCAGGGGTGGCACAACCCACAACATTGCGCTCTCTCGAGCTTATGAGCTAGGCGTAGATGTTGTGCTAATTCAAGAACCGCGATGGAATTTGAGATCAAAAGAAACCATATCACACCCAGGGTATATCTGTCATATACCGTACGGAGGTGTAGATGTCAGACCGAGGGCTGTGACATACACTCGAAAGACAAAAATGTGATATAGCGGAACAGTTATTTCCTTGTTCCACACCCACTGGTGATTACTGCTGGGTAAAGGTCAATGGAATCACATTTCTCAACGTGTATAAGGCCCCTAAAGACTCGACTGCTGTTCGCCCGCTTTTCGACTGGAAACCTTCTGCGAAGTCCATTGCAGCCGGGGACTTCAACTCAGTGCATGCTGCCTGGCAGCCAGGAGTAACTCGGCCATATGGACAGGGTGATGAGATAGAAAGGTGGGCAGAAAGCCACAATCTCTCTTGCCTTATAATTGGAGAGCCGACCCATAAAGCTGGCAATACTCTGGATCTCGCCTGGACTAACATATCTGGAGCCCGCGCTTGGGTCGATCGGGAGGAGTGTATGACCAGCGACCATCTTCCGATCCGCGGAATCGTACCTGCAGCAACCGTTACAAGGGACACGGCTCCAGCAAAGATCAAGGTACCCAAGGGAAATCTGCCAAAGTTTGCGCGGGCCATTGCAAAATGGGTACATCCGCCCTCAGATTTGAGTACGATAGAGAAAGTGGATGCATACGCTCAGGAGATATGCTTCCATCTCACGGAGGCCATTAAAGCAACTGGAACCCGGGTCAGAAAGGAAAGCGGAAAATCTGCACCATGGTGGACTCCTAGGTGCAAATCCGCACACGCCGAATACCGAGCCTCATCATCACTCTCACAGCGGGCTATCTGTGCGAAGAAGCTACGTGAGACTATTACAGCCGCCAAGAAGGAGCACCAGACATGCCAAGTCGAAGCGATGACATCTCCGGCAGACATATTCAAGCTGATGCGCTCGGCCAACCATAGACAGGTCAGACCTCCTCCGCCGCTCAACTATAACGGTTCCGTTATCACCGACCCGTCTGAGCGAGCCACAGTTCTCCGTGATGCTCTTCTTACACGTCACCAAGCATCGGACGATCTTCCTACGTGCACTGCACCCAGTAATAACCGGATACCCTGGGAAGATGACATATCGGACAACGAGGTGCGAACTTGTACCATTGGCTGTACTAAGGCAGCCCCAGGAGCAGATGGAGTCACAGTTGAACTTCTTGAGGCCTGCTGGAAGACAATCGGACCGTATGTTACGCAGCTCTTTAAAGCTTGCATACGGCTCGGCACGCATCCATCTTGCTTCAAACTTGCAGAAGTGGTACTATTGGAAAAGCCAAATCGGGATCCAACTTCAATCAAAGGTTGGAGACCAATCGCTCTACTCTCGTGCCTAGGCAAAGGATTAGAAAGACTCCTGGCCAAGCGAATGGCGCACCTCGCAATCATTTATGATGTGGTGGGCCATCAACAATTCGGTGCGCTCCCAAAGCGATCTGCAACGGACCTGGTCTCCTGCGTAGTCCATGACGTCGAAGAAGCACGCTCCCAGGGATGGGCCTCGACATTCGTGACCTTAGACGTCCAAGGAGCGTTCGATGCAGTGCTCCACAATCGCTTGGTTAGACGCATGCAAGCCCAGGGATGGCCAGACTCGATCCTCCGATGGACGACTTCATTCCTCACACATCGGAAGGTACAAGTGCGTTTCTCCGGTGGAGTCACCACACAGAAAGAGCTGGTCTGCGGAGTCCCCCAGGGATCACCAATTTCGCCATTACTATTCCTTCTGTACATGGCGGAGCCGATGCAAAGTGGCAACCCAGGATCGAGGTTTAGCTATGCCGACGATATTGGAATTCTGGGGTTTGGACGCACAGTAGCTGAATCTGCCGGCGCTGCACAAAGAGAGGTAGACCATCTTCTCGAGTGGGCAGGGAAAAATGCTGTTGCCTTCGAAACGCAAAAGTCTGAAGTCATCCAATTCCCAGGACGACGCCGAGAAGAAGCAGTTGGGGTTCACGTAAATGGAAATCTCATCGAGCCCGCTGATCACATCCGCTGGCTTGGCGTACATTTGGATCCGCGACTCAATTTCAAACACCACGTAACCACCTGGTGCGGCAAAGCGATGAAAGCTGCACAGCAAATGCGCCGCTTCAACTCTACCTCTCGGGGAGCAGCCCCCGGGCCGTTAGTCGGCGCAGTAGACATGTGCATTGTCTCTCTAGCAACTTTTGGATCTGATGTCTGGTGGCCAGGGTCCAAACGCCCAACCACACGAGGAATGGTCACGTCACCTACCTCAAACCTCTGCAGCATGATTGACAAAGCTAACCTGATGGGATTGCGGGCTGCACTGCCAGTGATGAGGACAACGCCAAACGTAGTCGTTCACAGAGAAGGAGGAATCCCGCCGGCAAAGGTCATACTTGAGGGAAACCGACTCCGACTTTCGGCAAGGCTTAAGACCCTTGATGATAGACACCCGTTGAGGATCCGCGCTTCCGTGTGCCCGAATGTCGGCACTCGAAAGTACAAAAAGACCGCCAAACTCTCTGCCAGACCAGAGATTCAAATGTCACGGTTACAGCGTGCTTATCGAGAGCTCCCGGAAGCAGAGGCCCCCGAGGCCCTGGCGCCGGTTGTCTACCCTAAAAAGTCAGGCTCAAGGCTGACGGAACGCAATGACTGCGTTGGATGGATCAATAACGTGACAGTAACGGACATTTGCGCATACTCAGATGGTTCATCAGAAGGACACGGACGCTCTGCCTGGGGTTTCGTTCTGAAAAAGGATGGGAAAGACATCGGCAAAGGAAGTGGCATCAAGCACGGGGGAGAGGTGCTGGATGCAGAAAAATAGGAGCAAGGAAGGCTCTGGAAGCCGCACTGGAGTTCTTGGATAACGGAAAGTCTAGGAAAGTAGGAGGGTCACAGCAAATCCACGTGTTTCTAGACAGCCAGCAGGCTGTAAGCGCACTAACGACGGGCTCATCCTCAACTAGCCTAGAAGATGTACGCAGCTTTCGTGCATCAAGTAACGTGGCAAAAGTGTTGGTAAAATGGGTGCCAGGGCACGCAGGGATACAAGGAAATGAAGAGGCAGACACCATTGCCCGTGCCACCCTTCGAGAGCTACCTAGCCAGGATACTCCACCAGGATCATGTACTCTGGCATATCTTCGTGGTCTCATGAATCACCGGCGGCAAAAATTGCTGGAAGACTGGTGGATAGAGGCTTGTCCGCCTAAATACCGCCAACTTAACCTACAGGTTCGGCGACGCAAACCACCCGAACTGTCTCTCTCTAGGCACCTGCTCCGAGAATTAATTGCAGCCCGAACGGGTCACGGCAATTTTGCGGCATACCATCGCCGTTTTAACAACCTATGCGCTCCTATGGAGTGCTCTTGCGGGAAGGAAACTACTCCAACCCACTTGATCCACTGTAGCCGCCACGCACAACACACGCGTAGGCTCAGAAAGTCAATGTCCCACGTTGAATTTATCAAAAAGCTTCTCGGGCCCAAATGCCATGAAAGCTTCAAAACATTTGCGCAGGAAACCGGCTGTTTTGATAGACGACCTGCTCACTCATCCACTGCTCTCAGCGGGGATCAGATTAACTAGTCATTGCCACAACGCATGACACGAAAGGGAACGAGGCGAGAAGTGTCGTTTCTCTGAGGAAAGATTGGAGCTATTTGGATTTAGGGAAAAGGATTGATTTTTGATCTAGGAGTTGGAGTAGGTGGTGTCCGCGTCGTAATTTACTTCCTACTATTTCTGTAGCAAGTCCAGCGGTTGGAATGAGTTGGGCCTGTAAGCAGTGATCCCCGCCGGCTCCACCAGTCTTGTACCTATAGTGGACCTAGAGCTTTAGCTTAGGACTTTAATATAAAAAAAAAAAAAAAAAAAAAACCTTTCATCAATAACTGCCATTTATCATCATCTGACTTATCTCTGTACTTCACAATTTCAACAATGGCTGCACTAGACATTCAGAGCATACTGAGGCATTAAGCCGGTACTACCGGGAGGTGAAAAATTCGGTTTTGCCGGTAATATTATAGGTAAAGACTGAGCTGGATGGCTATTCATCACGGGCAGTTTATCAATGATCTTTCGAACCACAAAAGAGGATAGGAGTACTCTACAAGGTTTAGTCTGGGCTAGAGAGGAACCCAACCTTTTAGATAGTCATAGACTCGAGCAGCACGAACCTGGGAATGAAATATTATCCCAGAGCCAAGTTCAGTCAATTTTCGCAATACCAGAGACTTGATTCACCCATGAGTTGATATTGTTAAAACGATCATGACTATATCACAAAGTCATGTGTAGGCACGATTCATCTTTTGTACTTGTTGTATCAACCATGACTACGTCTGAGTGGTGGGAGAAACATCATTGACTAGTTACTAGAACCCTAGTCAAGATCCTAAACACACAACCAAGACTAGGAGAATATTACTGAGTAGCTAATTATTCTGATGAATCTAGATTTGGAGGAACATAATATGGTTGCTTGGCTCGAGGTATATAAACCTGAGCATATCAATTATAATAAAAATATATAGAAATCTATCTCAATCACAATCATCATCTTAATTCATGTCACCATCAATAGCTGCAAAGGACAGTTTAAACATTTCCTTGTAAATTTCGCAATATCAAAGAAGTTGGCCTACAAGGTATTTGTTCAAAATACTTCGCCATGTCAAATTTTCGCTCCCCACGAGTTCGACTCCTTCCCATGTCTCATCAAGTTTACAAGTACGACTAAGTATATCCTCGTTTCAATGACCACTCTTCTCATCAACTATTCTCTGGCCTCATCTAGCCGCCAATACACGCCCACGCCGATATTCACCCCCGACGGAGGAAGCAAAGCGTGGTGCACAAATCTGGGAGACTGTTCTTTGGGATGGACGTGAGAGGGATTGGGACAAGTTTACAAGATGACACGGAGGATGGATACAATTTCGACGGGCGTGTAATTTTGAATTTTGAAAAGGAGTTTTACCAATTGAGCTTTGAGTGCGAGCTAATACTTCGAATGCAAGAGTGCAGCTCACACTATAAAAATAAGTCAACGATGGAAGGTGTCGTGGTCCGCCTCCTGGTGGGGTTCTCCGGTATAGTTTGAGTAGCCTGGGAACCTACTCCACTTGGGAAGGAGACACTTCAGATCACATTACGCGCGGAGAGAATTCAGTGAATGATGAAGGAGGCATGTCTAGATAACCCAGGGTTTTTGAGACGTTCCCCTGGGTGGGTGTTCACGGATGAGGGTTGACTTGGGGTGAAGTAAAAGCCGCCGTAACTTCGCAGTGGTACTTGCAAATAAAATCCGAGGCATGGATACTATTCCTTAAATTGATTTATCTATAATATACTTTTCTTTGATATTTTGTCATAGCTAGATAGCTGCATACGCAATTAAAATCTGATGCAAAAAAAAAGACTCCAGCAGCAAAATAAACTCACACACACATACACTTCTATTCGTAAGTGTTGGAATTTTGAGAACTTAGTAACCAAGTGATGTTATATAAGGAGTGTACCCGAGTTCTAGCATAATCTGTATCGGTCGACTATAGTAGAGGGAAAAGGTCCATCGACACAACCGCAGCAAAGTGATATACAGATTACGTTACCTAAATCGTATCAAAGTTGCCCGACAGTAAGAATCGATGCCATTAATCGAAATCTCACTCTTTTCTAATTTTATCTACAATTAGCAATATACTGCCTTTCTGTTCAAGTATCTCCCTTTCCCACCAGAGAATCTACCTCACTTGGCTGGTGCGCCACGATTTTCTTTTGCCTGCTGATATTTACATACTCTGGCTCAGGCTGGCCAGCCTAAGCCAGAGTATGTCGATGAGAATCTTAGTCACCGAAAAAATTAGATTCTGATTCATACTTGCAAAATTGCTAATTTTTTTGTGGGAGTGTATCTCAGAAGTGAGAAGTTGATTTTGGAGAGGGTCTTGAATTATTGCCTCGTGGGAAAACTTGATACTGTGAAATTTAACTGAACTCAGCACTGTGAGAATATTTCACTCCTAGGTTCGGTGAGGGAGTCGCCGACAGGTTCTCGATTTTTGCTTCAATAACCAGGAACATAGATTTTCAATGAAAAAAGGTTTTACAAGACCGTGGTGACAATCAAGGTCAGAGAGGATCAATGATGGGGTTATAGAGTGAGTTTTGTAGTAGGTGCTAGTGAATCTAATAGACCAAACCATTTAGATAATTGGATGTGGTTGGCTATATTCATTTTCAAACTAGTTTTGTCGACTAGCTTAATTAAGAAAGAGTGACAAGAAGAGTACATCTGCTAGTTTAGATAAATTTACTGCCTTTCGATATATGTATTTACCACTATCACTAAAGAATTGAACATACATCGGGTCAAATGGCAAGCTTATACACATGCAATATATAGCCCTGAGCTAATGTAAAGCCTTGGTCTTCTAGGTGCCAAAGAATATACCTCCAGCGTCTAAACAGGCCAAGATCCTAGATTACATGAGGAATACAATGCAGGTTTTCACATTGAAGGAGCTAGAAAAAACACTACAAACGGTAGCATCTATTAATCCAATGCAAACTAAGGATTATCTTCAAGCTCTACAAGACGAAAATCTCATCAGGGTTGAGAAAATCGGGAGTGGCAATTGGTACTGGAGTTTTACGTCGGACGCCAAAAAGAATCGAGATAAGGTCATGACAAACTTGCAAGCCGAACAGAACCGACTGATGGAGTTAATTGCCATGACGGAGCGTGGGAAAAACGAGGAGATAGAACGACGACGGACTGACGCTGAAGAGGCAGTAACGCCATCAGGTATCAGGGAGGAAAACTCGAATACAAATCCTAGCGATTCTTATCTTCAGATCCATGAGGCTTTAATGAGCGAGTCGGAGATTCTAGATAAAGATTTGGCTTGCTATGGCGACAGCGACCCCACCACTATAGCCCATAAAGTAGAAGAAGCAACTAGGTTAAAGGAAAGCGCCTTACTATGGACAGAAAATATCGAGGCTCTTGCTGGATTCCTTGCTGCGCGTGTAAGTGATCGTACTCAACTGGCGGAAGTGATGCAGGCAGCTTGTGGTGAAGAGTATGTTATGGGTGAAGGCCTGCTTGAACTCTAGTTCGTTAAGATAATTATGATGGTGCACAACTCCTATAAACTGTAGCAAAGAGATGGAGAACGCAAAAACTCGTCAAGAGTCTGAATAGATATTTCGAACAGCAGTGGTTACCATTTACGATAACTGTTTATAGTGAAAGCGATAGGAAACTAACTTAGAGAAGACAATCAAATATATCCTCTCTCAAACAGTACATGGACCCCAACTTGGATCGATAAACACTAGTAACTTATATTCTTTTGTAACCAAGCACATTATTTTTTTGCAAATCATATTCTGAGGACAGACATAACGAGATGCGAGTGAACAATTCGTCTATTTCGAATAGATATTCTAGTAATCCGCACATTGCTCGGGTATAGAGCAATTACTAGCGTCCCTTCAATGCGAGTGTGGGCCACGTTGTCCCAAATGTACCGGTGAAGACGCGACCTCCTAATTAAGTTGCGCACTGCCTGTATAAATGAGGTATGTGGATAACGACGAGTCCGAAAAAATGGAAGTAGTGTAAATCTAGGTGCATTATTAATTTAATTTATTGTCTTGTGTGAGTCTATGATTATGTAGGACATGCAGGTCCTCTCTGCACACAGGCCAAGGATACCTATGCCAGTAGTATATCCCCTCCTGTGCCTCCCATACAGCTCCCCTCAAACAGTACCACCCCTCAGAAGCTCTCATTTGATCATACACTTAGAGGAGCCCTTTGCCCTTCATCATCTTCCGTCTCTAGCCAACGAAACGATGGCAATTTAAGGATGTATAGTTGCCGAGAAAATGTAAAAAAACCACTGGGTGCGGAGCTCTCCTAATACCGACATTAGGACTAAATCAGAAAACATAGTGACCCTTCTGAAGCGTTCGAAAAGGCCGGCCAGCTAGGCGCTGCAGACTTGTGTGTACCTCGGGAAATTCGCCATCTGACTTTCTAGCCTACTTCCAACTACTTCTCGAAGGTCGTGCTGAAATGTAAGAACAGTCTTGACAGAGCGTGATTACTATATGGTAGCTTAGCCCAAATTTTTCGTGCCGGTGACTCATCGACAATAGAAGCCTCGTGGCTAATTAGCCAAAATCTTAACCTTGGCGCCCACAAGCGTTAGAAAGTTGAAAACTCCTCGAAAATTTCAGTCCCAGCATGCTCTTTAGAGACCATTTCTCCTCCTCATTCCACATCTGAGCCGCCTATCCTTCCTCAATGTGTAGAATCCCATTAGAGCATCAGTCCCCCATAAAACCATGACCCGAGTTTTGTGTATTATGACTTGATTTTTTCCTTGCGGGTATAGGTAGCGTCGTAAATTTGTAGTGAGTGATGGTCGGTAATAAATGGGGCAAGCTCCTGTTTGCAATTGGAGCAACTTCTTTATTGGTCGTTGAGGCGAAATGAGACGTGGTTAAAAAGAGGTTGAGGACTCAGATGAGAATAATAAGAAAGGCATTGTCGAGAAATCGTCAAATGAAGATATGCTTGGGGTTGCTTTCGACTTAGATTCGGATGCGATTCTTCTTGGCTATCCCAGATATGCAGAGCATACTGAGCGATTACACCGGCACCACTGGAAGGTGAAGATTTCATCTTTGCCGGCAATCTAGGTGCATGTTTGGCTTCATGTCATAATTTTGACCGGCCTTGCCCTGTTATACCGGGCCTTCTTGTTTCAGGTTATGCCTTAGACATAAAATGATAAGGGGAAATCTACAAACAATCAGGATTAATTGGGTTGCAGTGCTGAATAAAGGAGACATCGGGGGTTAAAAAATAATTCCACTTGCTAAGGCGAGGGTTAACAATGCGTGTTGTTGAAGTAGGAGCCGGAGTTTTTGGCGCTACAAGTTAAATGACTGGTTTGTGAAGTAGGAATTTGATTTTTGAGTTTGCAACCTGCATTAGTAGTCGGAGATGGGGCAGAAGCAATAAATCACTATTTGTTCATTGGCTCAGACTAGTTGATAGTAAAGGTGGGTAAAGATACTCCAAGAGACAATCTATTTCGCCAGTTACATGTGTATATAAGGTTATTACAGCCTAAACGTCTATGTCAGTCGTTGGGTTTCCGATCACGTTCAGCTCCTGATATACCCGGACCCGGCATGTCCGTCACGAGATGCCCCTGCCCAGCCTTTAGACTTAAGGTCTGACCCCGCCGTTTACTCAGCGCCACTTGGCATTTGCGACCAAGTTCTTGGCAATCAACCCACGATAACGTTGGTCCCTTTGACATGTGCGCTAATGCCACACTTATGCCTTCGACCTCACTGTCGCCGTGGGTAACAACAAGTCGAGCCTTATTATCCCGATTAAGCCTACTCTCTCCATTACGATCTCATGCTCGCAATCTCACTGAATTTCATATCCGCCCGGACGAGCCGTACCGAAACTATTCCCCCGGAGACTCCGTAAAAGGTGCCGTCGTTTTGACTGTTATCAAACCCATTAAGATAACGCATCTCACTGTCTGTCTACATGGATTTGCTCGTGTTTACAAGAATGCTAATGGCACCAACGAGCCTTTTGTTAATCCTGGACTGACTGCTGCCCACGATACAAGGAAACTGCAACACCTACGCAATCGCCATGTATCAATTTTTCAGGATGAAATTGCGTTATGCGGAGATGGGCGACTTGATGTTGGCATTTATGAGTTCAACTTTGAACTAGATTTCCCGTCAAAAAGTCTTCCGACTAGTATCGATGTATGTCCACGCCCTCTCAAGTCCGCGCTCAACAAGCTAACCATCGTCAATATAGTTCGAGAGAGGTACCATATCTTATTACATTACTTCTACAATAACCTGGCCCACATCCACTAATGCCACGAGCACTTGTAGTCGGAAGGTCTCCCTAATTGAGACCATCGATATTGGTCATTTATTTCCACCAAAATCTCGAACCATTGCCCTCACGCCTACATTACGGAAGAAAAAACGAAAACAAGCAAGCCGGAGAGAAAAAAAATCCGGCTATCATAATGAAGTGGAGACCCAAACAGAAGTAACACTATCCCGTACATCTGATGATTATGTCAGAACTAGCAGTTCGATTGATAATCCCGAGAGTTCTCGGGATTCAGAGACAAGTGAAAACCAGAGCGATATTAGCGTTGTAAATAGCGCCAATAGCACTGAAATCAGTTATCAGGTCACCGGCTTGACCACATCAACTGCAGCGAGACTTTCGGATGGACCTTCATTGGAGGATCAAAACATCATGGCAACCATAGAACCACTCAAGTCAGGCTGTCTTCCTGGAGACGTTCTACCAGTAAAAATTTCTATCAAGCACACGAAACCGATCAGAAGCATGCATGGTATTATTGTAACACTGTATCGTCAGGGAAGAATTGATTATATTCTCCCCTTATCTTCACCCTCACATACTGATCACAAAGAATCTGCGAAATCAAAGCACGAGGAGTATTATCCAAAGTCAAAGACTGGACTAGGAGGATTGTCCTTGACTTCTGCTGGGTCCAGTAGTTCTTTCCGCAAAGATCTTGCGCAAGTTTTTGCGCCTCTCATAGTTGATCCAGTCACACTTACAGCTGTCGTTCATGCATCCGTAAGGATACCTGAATTCGCATTCCCGACCATATGTAGCGTGCCGGGACAGATCATCGCATTCAAATATTACGTTGAGGTAGTTGTGGACTTAGGGGGGAAGCTTAAAAACCAACATCGTCATATCCCTTTATTAGGAACGGTCACTTTACCAACAGCTTCGAACTACATCAGCTCAAATAATACTTGGCATGAGAATAATACCAACATGCTCGCAACTTCGGGTCGAAATATAGTTGGGACTGAGAGTATTCGGCGAGAAAAAAATGTGGTAGCGTGCTCATTCGAAGTTATTGTCGGTTCCAAAGACAGTTTACGTAACCGGAAGCATAGCGATAGCAGTAACAGCCCATCCTCATGCGATCACACTGAATTAGCCACTGAGACTCCTTTGAACTGTATTATTTCTAATCAAGAAGAGGAGATCTCTTATATCACGAACGAGCCCGATCACAGATACTTGGACGAGGAAGCAATACTATATCAAGAAGAGATCGACTGTTCTAGTACTGAAGTCTACCCAAATGGTAGAAATGAAACTCGAAACTTTTTAGGAAATGAGACCTTACCATCTCATGGATTAATACCAACTGTATCTCCGGATATACATGATGATGAGTCCATAAATGAGAAAGAGCGATTAAAGCGCGCAGAGGAAAGGTTATTACCTAGCTGTCCACCTATGGGTACTGTTCGCTCATCACGTAGCATCACTGTAACTGTGCCACCGAGCGAAGAAGACGGGGAATTTTATGTGTCCAGATTCAGGGCAGCTGAAACCACTAGCTCTAGCCAGGAGGCAATGATACCTATTATTACGGAGACTAGTGTAGCCGTTCTTGGGCGGTTTGAAGATGATAAGCAAGAGCTTAGGCGCCGACTGCTATGTTCACAAGCTAGTGCGCCCTCCTACTTATGTGGCGAGCCAGTAGACACTGTTGCTGCTCCAACAGCCCCAAGCCCTGATGCCGTTGAAGAATTGTCTCCACAGAATTACCTACCTGACAGGCTGATTCACGAATCATGTGAATCCTTACCACGCTATGAAAAGTGAGTGAGGCTAGGGTTATTTTTGACAGCTGTACGCACAAGTCAGAAAAAATAGAAACATCAGGCGAAATATTGTCATGGCCACGACTACTAACCTCGCAAAATACTCCGCACATATCCGCGGAGCGAAATCTGAAGGTCGATTTGATGATAATTTAGAGATCATTTTATACCGCTCTTGACCCCAAAACAGCGGCGCCGCTAGACCTGCTACTTCCGTCATAGTTGGTGGTTTAATTGTCGCACAACAAGCCAGCGTCACTATGTGACCAACGACAAAAGATAGGTTTCCTACGGGCTCAAGTGTTTGTGAAACACAACCAAAATATCTATCATCTTACCATGTAACGATATTATAATTCATGATGCGGGGCACGATATCAATGAAAGTATGGAGAAAAAGACATCAGAATGAAGATGACTATGTTTTCGGAAATCATGCTGTAGCACGTATCAATTATGCAGAGAACAGTTGATTCAGCTATGCTACTTTTATATCAAGAGTCTAAAAATAATAAAGGTTATCTAAAGCGTGCTCCGAGACCCAGCATTATTCACATATAAATCGACCCATTCCTTGACATCTTGTCTGTCACGCTTCAGCCACGCAGCTTTGGATTTGATATTGTCGCAGCTTTGAGCCAGAGCTTGATCAAATCCCTTGGTGCTTTTTTCCGAGAAAAACTTCTCTACCCGAGTAAGATCATCTTCACTGGTAAAGGCCGATGTACACATCGACACTACTGAACCAAGCATTGAAAGTCCAGCCGGAAGACGCCTGGTCAATTCGTCCCAGTTTTCCATCATCCAAGAATAAAGACTCTCTATTCCTGCTGGATGCGTCCGAAGAGCACTGATCGGAAGGTAAATGTCTTGATCTTTCACTTCTCCTCCGAGAGTCAGTTCGAGTGTTCTCTGAATCAGTTTGGGGTCCTTAGCCCTTCCGAGTGATCGAAGCGCAGTATTACGCTCATCGGTATTCTTAGAATTTCTGTAGGTATTCAGAATAAAATCATACTGTGTAAAATTAGCCTCTATATTTAAATCACTAGTAGAAAATACCTCGGTTTCCCCACCGTACTTCAGCACGATTCCAAATATGCTTCCACGAATGTTAGGATGAATGGCTGAAGAATCTCCACCGGAGAAGGCTGTAAACATTGACTGTGCAGCTTTGACAATTTTAGGATCGCCTGACATACCTGCACTGCCGAAAAGCAGTGCCTTGAATTGCTGTTCTATATGTCCGTCGCTATCCTTAAATTCCCAACCGGCTTGGTGAGCTTTCTCGCTGATTAATTCTCGCTGGAAGGCCTCCAAACCGCTTCGGACATCTTGATTTTCGAAAATCCAAGTAGCCTGAATTGTACCAAGACGAGATAGTATCTCATTCCATACTACGAATTCTTTTTCAGAATTAAATCCTTTGAGTAACTTTAATACTCCAGACGTTTTTCCATACCCAGAGGCAGCCAGTGCACCTGCATCAGCAATCATGCCTGCGCGGTCCTCAACTGATAACATCCCAGACATAGCTGCTGCTCCGAGTTTTTCTAATCGAGCTGGAGAATATGAGGTGCGATAAATTCCGCTATGATCTGCGTTAAGCTTGAAGAAATCTAAATCTGGCAATTTAAATTCTTCCTCCCGGGTTGAGAGTACCAAGGATTCATCAATTCCATTTTTAGTACGCATGCCCAAGAATACAGGATACAAAATCTCATCTTCATTTGGCATTACATCTGCAGTCCGGAGGAATCGGTTCTGCTTAAGATGAACTGACTTCTCAGCCTCATTCTCCGTCACTGTTATAACAGGGTATCCCACGTGTTTTGTCCAGATGTTCATGACGCTTTCTATCTCCTTTCCGCTTGCGGCGGAGAGTGCAGCCCACAAGTCACCAGTCTGAGTATTTCCATAGGCATGCTTCTTTAGGTATTGTCGAATACCTTCCATGAATATGTCTTCACCTAGATACTTAGATATCATACGGAGAACACAAGATCCTTTGGAATATGAAATAGCATCGAAAATCTGATTGACTTCGTCTGCCCGCTTGACTGGTACTTCGATTGGATGACTACTTCGAAGTGAGTCTAGGGATAGAGCACTTTGGAGATTATCTGTGACATATCCCTGCCAAACTTTCCAATCAGGGTAAAAAGCATTGCACGAATACCACGACATCCAGGTTGCGAACCCTTCATTCAGCCAGAGCCCATCCCAAAAATCCATGGTCACAAGATTCCCGAACCATTGATGTGCAAGTTCATGTTGAACGACTTCAGCAACTCTTTGCTTAACTGAAGCACCGCTAGTTTTCTCATCAAACATAAGATCGACAACTCGATAAGTGATAAGTCCCCAGTTCTCCATGGCCCCAGCAGCAAAGTCTGGAATTGCGACCATATCCATCTTTGGAAGAGGAAATTTGCTGTCGAAAGTCTTCTCGTAAAATTCAAGCGTTCGAGCTGCAAGCTCAAGAGAGAATCGGCCATTCTCAATATCTTGGTTAGGTGGCGCGTATACTCTGACGGGAACTCTGAAGTTATTCGTTTCTATGCAATTAAGTTTCCCAACTATGAAAGCAACAAGATAGGTTGACATTAAAGGTGATTTCTCAAATTTTACTTCTTTTTTTATGCTTCCATCAACTTCAGACTGGACCTCGGTTTCGGATACTGCGTTCATATTACTTAAACAGGTGAGATCTTTGTCAGAGATCAATGAAATGGTGAACGCAGCTTTAAGTGCAGGCTCATCAAAACAAGGAAATGCTCTACGGGCATCGGTAGGTTCCATTTGTGTTGTGGCTAATACGGCAACGCTTCCATCTGTGTTCTTGTAAGTTGACCGGTAGAAACCAGCCATTTTATCATTGAGTTGGCCTGTAAATAGCATTTCAAGTTTTGCTTTGGAGCCTTTGGGAAGTGGCTTTTGAAACAAAATTTTTGTCGTCTGTGTTGGCTCATCGTACGAAAGACTAGGAGCAGAGCTAATAAGAGCTGTCTCTGAAAAAATCTTTGTACTCTGTATCTCAAGCTCTAGAGTATTTAGAGAAATAGAAGTGGATTCCTCTACGACGTCGAGGTCAATCTTAACTGAACCTCTGTAGGTAAAATTTTCAAAATTTGGCTCTAATGTAATGTCGTAGTGTCTGGGAATTACATTGGAAGGCAGAATTTCTCTTCCACTTTGAGTTATCATTGCAGAGGCGAGGGCGTCTGGGTTATCATGTAGTCTGCACATGTTGTTACGTCTGTAGGAGCAGTTTCTAATGCTTGTCGAAGCTGAGGGTGTTTTTCTCAGTTGTTTCAACAATTGATGTCGTTGAGGTGCTGTAAAAGCTCTGCAAAGCGTCAACTACCGACATAAGAATAAATGAAAAGAATGCCATGATTGATGATCCAAGGATACAGTAAAAATTCTTACCTGAAATTTTGTGGTGAACAATGAGTACCGATATAGCGTTTGTTCGTAAAACTGGGAATTCTTGCAAGGAGTCTTGATGAGCACAGAAAAGGATTGCGATAAATCGCTAACTCGACCAGACTATTACCTATGCTACGCATTAGTGAACAAGAGTGGATCATACAACTACGGCTGACACAGGTGAGTACCATTACACGTGGGTATGTCTAAGAGATGTATTGCCAATGGAGCTAGCTTAGGCGGTGTAGGCGAGGGACTATAGATACACAAAGATTCTCCGTTAAAAAACCTCTAAGCAGCCACTAATTAACCAACACGACCCGATTCATTTCATCATGACGTGTTGGGAATTTTCAGCGTATCTCATTACACTTGAAAGCTGCAAGATCAAAACTCGCAGGTTTGAGGCAACCAATAGCCCTTGGGCACTGATTGGAAGTCATAGGAAGTCGGTACATTACGTCGATTTGATTTGATAAACTATTAGTCCTAGTATCGAACGAAAGTTGCTATTTCATGAGCAGAATTCCTAGCACCCATGAATTAGTTTTATTTCATTCTCTGGCACGAAACTTAATGCATATCATTGATCTAATGATGTGATGATTCAGAAGAAACACGATATATCGCTTCAGGTGGATTGTCTAAGATGCCACAATCCGTGTTATCCGTTTGTACGCTGGCGCTTGATTCTTCTTCCAATACCCCAAACAGTACAGTTAGCCACAGGCTACACCCTTTGCATTCAATGCTGATCTCACCATCCTCCGTCGCTACCTCTAAGTCTTTTTCCTGAACAATATACCCACGGTCATCACCACACCTGCAACCCTTAAACCAAATATTTTCCGAATCGTCAAAGCATATTTCTTCTAAATCAACTGTCTCAGTGATGGGGTGATAATTCTTTGCCCAAGTATTCCCGTAATTAGATACAGCCTTTGACTCTAGCTCCTTGCTGTACGCGGCAGCCAATTTTGGATCGGATAGAGTAGAGAAAGCTTGCGTTATTTGATCGACTGTGTAGGCCTTCATAGGCTCAATTTCGGTGGCACTTGAGGCCTTATCTGGATGGTTCCTAAGAAGAGCCTTGTGATATGCCGCTCTGAGGATCTTTAAAGGTATTGCCGAGTGTGTGTGAAAGTCTTCAGGCAAATCAAGAATTTTATAGAATGTTGGGGAGTCTGTCATTGTGATCGTAACGCAATATGAATTTAACTATGATTTATAACTTCAATAGGAATGGTGTGCCATTTCAATTAGTAGCCATAGTTTCCGAGCTAAAACTATTCGCAAAGGCTAATAAGTGACCCGGCATGAATCCATGCCTAAAATTTAGTATTATCCATTCGGTAATCTTATCAAACGTGACAGGACTTATGTTGATAAGTTCGTTTCAAGTTCAACCACGCAATAACTCAACGCATAGCAAATTTGCCACCTCCTAACAAATCTCAACCTAACTTAGTTAACAAAGTGTTATGTCAATATTGTGTGGCAACAGAGCCATCAAATTCAGCACCCCAATAAGCTAACCTTAAAAAGTGCCTTTAGAATTTCTTAGTTTCTCATACACATCTTTTCAATAGCAAGTGAATCAATACCGAATGCTTAAATACGGATTTTATAATGTGGCCAATAATTTCCTACTAGATGGTACCTAGAACTGTATAATTGATTAAATTCTGATCATAGCTCATCCAGGTTCGCGATAAGGGTAATAAAAAAGTCAGGCGCTAGAGGATAAAAACTTAACACCCGTCAGTGGTGTCACCTATGATCCTGCAGCTCTCGCTGTAGAGTCTCTAGAGCCGATATTGAGTAACATCGATCTTACTTTAATGAGGATTCACAATTGCTTTCGGTCTCTTTATGATCTTCCGTTCTCGGCACAATCCCCTTTCACCATTATAATGAGACTAACAACGGTCGAATTAGATGGTCTTGGTATGACCACAGACGAGAAGATACTGGAATGTGGAGTAACTCAGAGCTCGCCACTTCTCTTCATGCTCTATACAGCTATACTTTTTCAGAATCATAGTCTCATGAACAGATTCGGGTACGCGGATGACGTAGCGATCGTCAGAATTGGAAACACTGCGGCGTAGGCTGTCTCCGCAGTCCAAGACGACGTCAACAGCCTCATCCTTCTCGCCAGAGAACAAAGGATCGAGTTTGACCCAGCAAAGTTAGAACTTCTAGTGACCGGAGGAGGACCTAGGAAGAAAATAAACACGGCTGACCTTTCCAATTTGGTGAAAGATCGTCGGATCGAACTATTACCTCACATTCGGCGGCTATGAGTCTGGCTTGACACCCAGCTGAACTTCAAGCAGCATATACAGGAATGGTCCGGAAAAGCTAACTGTCTAGTCCACTACTTACGAAATTTAAACAATGTATAACGTGGTGCAGCTCCCGGAAATCTAATTCGCACAGTACAAGCATGCGTTCTGCATACGGCTCTATATGGTGCAGAAGCGTGGTGGCCCGGTCTCACTCGAATAACTACACTGCAAGATAAAGAAGTCGGCACTGGAGTTGGTTGGCATATATCTCTACTGGACGAAACGATAATGAAAGCTACCTGAGTAGCACTTCCAGCGTGGCGTACCACTCCCAATAGCGCTCTTGATCATGAAACTGAGTGAGTGAGTGAGTGAGTGGGTTTTTATTGTACTACTTGAGTCATAGACTATCTAGCATATTGGGCTCCTCTCTGACCCAGGCCACACCTTGTACAGTACTCCTTGCCTCTTATGTTTCTTGAAAGATCATTGATATATTGCCCTTGATGAATAGCCATTCAGCTCAGTATTTACCCATGGAATTCAGCCACCTTTTCCACGGAACCTTCTACCCAAAAAAAATAAAAATGGTAGCAATGGAAACTGCGTGCGCGGGAAAAAGTCTCAAAAAACCTGCAGCCCCAGCCAGGCGAGGCCTAGACACCGGGACTACACGAGGTGCGCATATTCATCTATATCTCCCTTCTTTGTAACAGTCGAGGCCGACTTGATCCAATGCACCATCTCCGTATCGGGTGCTGGGTACGCTCCGGAAACTCATCGGATGGCTTTTCCTCCATGATCAAGGGTTGGTGATGAGAAGGGCTCCGACCCTACCATCTGATCTGATCGTGGTTAGCTTCATGATAATGGTGATAGGGGGGTGTGTTTATGGATGAAGACGATACAGACCGCGAAAGCGATTGGGAATCCTCATCGAAGTGAGGACTTTTTACTCAATCTCGGCTCTGCAGACTCTACAATGAGAGCTGGAGGTTCGTAGGGGACACCACTGATAGGTGTTGAGATTAGTCCCCCATCATGAAACTGAGATACCTCGGTATCGATAACTCTCCAGCAAAAGATATTGCAGTCTGCAGCTCGTATGCAAATAATGGATGCCTGGCACTCCCCGGCCTTTCGAGTGGCTGAGGGCCCGAAAGAGACACTAACACGCTTAGATCTTGGATCGGAACAAAGAAATCGCTTGTTCAGACAACCAGAACGGTACATGACATGCGTGCAAATGAGCGTGCGTCAAGTTCCGACAGCCGAAGGCCCTGGAGAACTACACTTTCCCCATGGTCTCTTGTAATTGACTCCATTTAGTTGAGAAAATGAAGCTAGACTAGAAAGCATAAATCGATAGTTAACTTCCCTACCAGCCAATACAGTCGTGGCCTTCTCTGGTGAATCGTAATCTAGTCCGGGAAAATCAGCTAGGGGGTATGTATTTTACCAAGGAGGCAAGCTAGTTGCAAGTGGTTCCGGTCCACTTCCCGGAGCAGAGGTATTCGACGCAGAAGTTGCAGGTGCCATAAAAGCCTTAAAGGCTGCAATAGAGGTAGGAAAAGACTTACTTATCTGCATTCTTCTGGACAACCAAGCGGCTACCAAGGCGCTTGAAGGAGGAAGATCTAACTCCTTGCAGTCAGTAGTGGACAAGTTTTCGTCGCTGAGACAAAAGAACGAGTGTGTGGAAATACACTGGATACCTCGTCATGAGGGGATCAATGTTGTAAAGGTAAGAGCTTACGGAGGTTAATTGGCAGAAGGTTTACAGATGATTATCGATGAATCAATGTGAACTGCTGATATATTTAGTATTCAGAACTATGAGGATTTAGGAGGTAGAAAGAGCTAATTATATACACATCTGAGGTTGCTAAACTCTCGCCTCATCTTCCCAAATCAGTATCACAGAATATTCTAGTATCCTCCATCTGGTAGTATTATCTAGAAACACTTTCCATACAGTGCTCCATTGTTCCTCTACTCATCATGGAGCCACCTGGAAAGTTCTTCCTTCACCCTCAGTGATCATTACCCTGTACATCGTAATCCTGGCCATCACCAGCACAACAATGAAAGGCGATGAAGAGGCCGATGAGCTGGCCAAATCGGCCTTGAGATTTCTCAATAACCAGTCATTAAGCTCAGCTTTGCTCAGTGGAGAATCTCAAAATCTAACTTTTGCGGCCCTAGTCAGACTAATTAAAATGAGGGGTCAATAACTCGTGGAAGAGTGATGGCAGGAGTCTCGACCGGAACGTTACAAAGACCTAGACCTCTTCATGCGCTGCAAATAGCCACCGGAACTTGCTCTACTGAAATTGGTATACCTGTGTCTAATTGTGACAAGAACTGGCCACGGGGACTACACCGACTACCACCGGTACTTCGACCCCGACCATGAAGACCCAAAGTGCAGTTGTGGCCGAGAGAAAAGGCCCTGGCATTTTTCAGAGTGCCAACCCACCTTGCAACGTTAGAGAAGCTGTGAGAAAATGTACCCACCTGGGGCTCGGTAAATGATAGGGGAGAGGGGATGGCAAAAGTTTATCCAATTCCTAACTACAAATAGATGCCACAGTCTACTGAATAATGAACATGGTGGGAGGTAACAATTCCGAGACGGATTCCAACTCGGGAGGGGATGTGCTTTGAGGATAGGGATGCAACGCAGGGCACTGTAACCCATATATTTATTGTTCCTTTTTATTTCTTTTATCGCTTCTGGATTTTATGCCGGTCATGTAGGTAGCATTGAGTTCTCAAAACTCATCTACCCGTATCACGTCTAAATAAATGTTAGGTCCGTCCTGTCACATTAAGGGTTTCAAATTCAAATTAGATGGTAGGGTCAAAGTCCAACTCGTCACACACCCTTGATCATGGTGGAAAAGCCATCCAATGAGTTTCTTGAGCGTAACCAGCAACAAATACGGCAATGCTGCGATTTTGGATTCAATCAAGTTGGCCTCTGATGTTACAAAGAAGGGAGATATAGTTTTATGTGCGCACCTGATGTGGACCAGGTTTCTAGGCCTTGTCTGGCTCGGCTAGATTTTTAGTTGGAAATATTCGGTTTTTTGGGTGTTATTCATTTTATCATCCTTTCCAATTCTACGACTATATAGGACATGCAGATCCTTTCTATTAGTAGATCACTTCCTGTGCCTCCTATATAGCTCCCCTCAAGGATCCTCATTCAATAATACAATTAAAGGAAAGGTCCGGTTGATTGTGGCTGGGCTGTTGATGGCTATAGGTGTAATGATGCGAATCCTTTCAGCCAATAAGATAAGCTGTGTTAGATGATATGAGTCCTACAGTCTCTTATGGGTAGAAAAGATATATATCTATCTCTGTTAAACATTAGTGCAGCAGACCGATTATTGTGTGGTAACTAGATTACAAAAGGATGATCTCTTATCATCGTGAAGCTTACTGACTCGCGATGCTAGCCTAGCTTACTAATCAATACCTTCAAGTGATACTGAAGACTTGGTCTGAAACTACCTATTTCAACAATTTCAAACATAATCGCACTGTACCACAAAAGTATACATCGAAGCCTTCAGTGTGGCTTGCAAAAAAACTGAAGCATACTACATGTTTTGTATTAGTCTGCTCCATCCCAATACTTTGTGTACCCTACATTTGCCTTTATCACCGCTTCACGTCTTTTGTGCATTCTAGAAACTAGTGACGATAGTTCCTCAGAAATGATAGAGTCCTATGCGGGCTCTTGCAATATTCTTAAAGTGGCAGAGAGCTGTTGAAATCTAGACATATCAGACCGAACTGCACGCAGTGCGGAGTAGACGAAGACCACTCATCTTCGATTGCTACCAACTTTGGTGAGGTCTCGGTTGGTAATGATCTCGGTGGTGTGAATGTTATTCTATCACGTAATCAGAACACAATGTCTTAACCTAAGCGAGGTAGAACATAGATAGACAATTAGATGTAGATTAAACTACATACTTTCAACTAACTAAATATAAGTTCAGTAAAACCAAAAACCTCACTTATCCTAACCTTTTATCTCTGATCCTTAAATCCCCAATATCTTACGATTCGTACAGTATTGACTTGACGGTCAACGTTCACTTCTATCATTCCAGATAAACCTCTAGAACTTTAATAAGAGCACAAGCCTGACCCCATGTATCTCAGAACTATTTACTTGAATATAATTTTTTAAGATGTTCCACAATGAGTCGGTCGGATTCAGGTCCGGAGAGTAAGGTGACAATCTAATAGGCGTTATTCCAACCTCACGCAGCACCTCAATTATTGAGTATGCTTTGTGACATAGTGCATTGTCGTGCATGTGTAGAATTTTCGGATTTTCCGAGTGAAATTAATTCAAAAGAGGCAAAATCCTTTCACAAAAGGATGAGGCCCTCATTGATCCCCAAAACATCCAGCTGTTCCCATAAGCATGATGAGCCACAATACAGGTCTCATCAAGCTCATCATCAGATTAAACTCTGCTATTTGTGCAAAGAAGATTTTAATAGAATTCATATGTATTTTTCTTGTGGCACGAGGGTTCGTATGAGAATAACCCAATACCCAGGTTTCATCATTTCAAAGTATTTGACTCCATCGTCCCTCGCTCCAATCTGAATGTAATTGGGCGAACTCAATTTTTTTCTGCTTGTTAACCGCACTTAACGGAGGCTTCTTCCGAGCAATGTATCTACTGTAACCTCTTTTTTGAGGGCATTAGATAGTAGATGCTCACTGCATCCTCAGTAGCCGAAAGGTCCTGTCACTAGTTCCAAATATCACATCTAACGATTTTCAAGCGATTCCCGGACGAAAGCCTTAAGTTCATCGACTTGTTCCGCGTTTAATTTAGGCGGTCGTTCTTTACGAGGTTTAGAATTCTCATCCTCTCGAGCACACGCACATTGTACATGACTTGTTATAAAGCCAAGCTCGTTGGCTATATATTGTATTTTCAAGCCAAGTCCTCTTAAAGTATTTATTTCAATTCATTGATTGCGGGTTAGCTGCTTGCGAACTTTGGGTTCAGAAGCAGACATTTTGAGAGATAGCGTTTGCTAGATTAGAGTATAAGTTGATAGTGATGTTACGAGCTAGCCTGAGCGCACCTGTAGGGTTATCCCATAAACAGCCCAATCTAAAGTTATACCCTTTCTATCCCAGAGGGGCTGAATTCAAGATGTGGTTGGAGTAGTGACATCATGGATAGTTGCATGTGGATGATATGGACAAGAACTTAGATTATTCCATAGCATTTGATAGGATATTCTATACCCCACAATGGAATATTCTACTAGCAAGTAGCTAGATGGGCTATAGGTATAATCAGGAAAATTATCCTCTATGTAGGTAGCGATCATCGGGAAATGAGTCTAAAAAACAAGCATATATCATCGTTCACTCTTTGAATGATTGATTGATTGTATGTGTTTATTGTCCTATAAAGTCTATGACTATGCAAGGACATATAGGTCCTATCTGCCTACAGGCCGGGAGTATCTATGCCTCGGGTAGTGTACTCCCTCCTATGCCTTCTTCACGACTTCTTTCCAGCAGTAATACCCCCACAGGTCTTCATTCGAGCACACACTAAAAGGAGCCGTTATCCGGTCATTATCTCCCCTCTCCAGCCAGTGCATCGATGCATTTGCGGGTGTGTATCTGCAGGGAAAAGTCTCAAAAACCACTGGGTGCGGGGCTCTCCTATGACAAAGAGGCCGGCCAGCCGGGCGCAGCAGACCTGTGTATACCTAAGAGCGTCTCTCAACCTTCCTAGCCTCCTCCTTCCACTTTTCCCGATTCATGCCGCAGGACAAACCGAAGATCATGAAAGGATGTCAGAAAAGTCTTGGTCGAGAGTGACTATCGTGAAGGAGCTTAGCCTAGCATCCAAAAGTCGTTATGGACGTGGGGTCGTCGGGTAACTCATGTATTCCAGATGCCCTCCTGGCTAGTAAATTCGGAAGTTAAGATTAGAAGGGACGATATTCTAGACGAGTCGAAATCTGCTTTTCTTGAGGGCGGAAGGGCCTTTACCTTTGCTTTCGTGGGCTTTTTGTTCGCCCGCCGGTGGGTAGCACATGTTGTAATATGACGAGGGATTCTCTGACTACCGTTGTAGCGTTTGTTACCACATTATCTTTCCTCATTCCTAGCATCATTATCGTCGTCATGGTCGTTTTATGTGTTATCGGAAACGTATCTTTGACGGAGAGGGAGATAACTCAGCTCAAAGTTGAAAAGGTGTTACTCAGTCTCGGCTCTGCAGACTCTACAGTGAGAGTTGGAGGTTCGTAGGGGACACCACTGATAGGTGTTGAGAATAGTCCCCCATCGTTCACTCTTTAATAGTGTCAGGTACGTCATAGTGATAAAGCTTCTGCATGTATGCAATTCTTCCCCATTTAATCACAATGACAGGGCCCTGTCACGAAAAATGTTTGTGATCTGAATGATCGAATGAAGTACACGAAGTTTATACTGATTTTCTAAAATAATGATAACGCAAGAAAAAATACAATACGGAATAAGAGCGTCTGTAAGAGAAAGTTACTTCTCCGATATTGTGTCATAGCTAGATAGCTGCATACGCAATTAAAATATGATGCAAAAATAAAATCCCAATTATCGCAAGATCAAGTAGCATTATGGCTGCGTTAATGTGATGGGCTATCACCAAAACAATAAGAACAAAGCAAGCTGGCCGTAATACAGTCTATTTTCTAATCATCTAGGAAATGGTATCTATCTAGGCTGTAGGACATATTTACATGTAGCTCTGACCCCAGGGAGGTTAATACCCATCGGATCGCTGATCATCCGCATTCTTGAGGTGATCTATCGACGATTCGTATTTGTCAGATCGGTAATCACTTATAATCCAATAAATCAACATCGGCGATTAGTACATAGATAGGCACAAGTACATGGATGTAAGGCGCAGCCTGTAACAGTTAAACCAACCGTCATCCTCGGCGTCTATCGACTCATGCGATCACTTACACCCAAGATTTCTTGGGATTGCAGCCGCAATGGAACAATCAGAATGTGAACAAAAGCAGCGAATGAGCCTAGCTCAAGAATTCTTGCAAAATATTGACGCTTGGGCGAGGTCCAAGACGGGAACAGAGGTTGTGGCCTTAGTCGTGCCTTTCATCGAAAAGATTTCACAAATCGTGAAAGCTTTTGCGATAGGTGATATTGATGGCACAAACCCCCAGTGCGGGATCCCAATCCCCAAACCAATTCAGATAACAACCTCTGTACCTAGGGCGACAAAAGCAACGGAGAAAACTCAACATTAACTGCCCGCAAAGCCACAATAGAGTGCCTCTTCGTGGGCTACAGTGGTCCAGAAAGCAGCCAATCTCCCGGATCCACCTACCATTTAAACCGTTCAAAGACCTACTGCATAAGCAAAGTCTGGTATACAATACCCTCCTAAAGAAGATAATCGGCTTTTCGTCCGGTTGGGGCAAGAACATGGCTGGCGCAGATAGTCACCGGTCACAGTAAACAAGCTGATTACTGGGAGAGCCGGAGTTGCTGCATCAGCCATTATTGCAATAAACTAAGTTCGATTGGGCCTATCACTAGAGTGCGCATCGGACGGGCTCGGAGAATCAATATTGGGAGTTTCAGGCTCATTCCGGCAAGAAAATATCTGCATTGAAGCAGCATCAGGCTGTACTTCTGTCATAGTGCCGCATGTACCGCTATACATCAGGACTGTAGAAGGTAGCATTTCAGTCACGAAGAAAATGGTGACAATGGAATATCAAGCTCTGTGCGGGGTCACACCGGTACAGGTACGACCGAACCAAATTAAGCTTGGAAAATATTCTACAAGCTGGATTATCCATTTTAAACAGAAACTTGCAAATCTCGAGTTCGGACTCTTCGACGAGAGCGGACCGGCAATTTCGTTCGTACACCGACGTCCTACTGAAAAGTGTCACGGATGCTGGGGTTTCCACAGCACACTGTCATGCACCAAAGGACAAAGATGTGGACGATACATTGGAGTGCAAGAAGCGACAGAATGTCAGATCAGGGGACCTAAATGTGGAAATTGCGCAGGACCTCACGAATCGACCAGTCTGTACTGCATGACCCGATCTAGACCCCTCTGATGCAAAAAAAAAAAATCTAGACCCCAGAACGGAATAAAGTCAGACTCCTGATAAGACAATCATGGTTAAACCGATATTCCCGTTTATACGATATTTTTTCCGGAACGGACTTCGTTCCCATACATTTACCGATTACTCGATTATCGTTCTTCAACCTCTAAATATCGTCTTAACCAGGGTATTTTTGTTAGATTGGTGCTAATAATGCCGCTAAAGAAGGGAATTTCTGTAGAGCAAGGACGTGCTCTACGACGATGGGCGCACTGCCAGGTTCCAAAACCAACACAAAAACAGTGCATTGAGTGGTTCTTCGCTGAGTACTGCCATCGATTAAGCCAGTCCACGGTCTCCGAGTCCTTGAGCAAGACCTGTGCGAAAATCGACGAAGCTACAAGTACTACTGCGCTACGACAGCGAGCTGGAAATTGGCCTGACCTTGAGGGTATTCTCCTGGAGTGGCAAATACGAATTGAACAAGGAGGAGGGATCACAACTGGCGATTTGCTCCGTGAGAAGGCAAAGTAGATCTCGACACAATTACCACAGCACTCGAGCCAACCGTGCCCTGAATCCAGCGCTCGTTGGCTTGAGAATTTCAGGAATCGAAAGCATATTCAGAATCGGCTACATTATGGTGAAGTTACTTCAATTCCAGCGGCTGCAGAAGCCGAAATGAGAGCTTTACAGACAATTTCAGGAGAGTTTGAGGAAGAAAATATATTTAGTATGGACGAGTCAGGTCTCTTTTGGAAAATGCTACCTTCACATGAGCTATTGTCACAATCTCGACCCGGGCTCAAGAAAAACAAGGACCGAGTTTGTCTCTGTTTTTGTACGAATGCTACAGGCCCTGCCCGACTTCCCATTTATATTATCGGCAAATATAAAACGCCTCGGGCCTTGAAAAAAGTTAGTATTCAGACAATGGGTGGCAAGTGGAGGTGGAATTCCAAAGCATGTATGAACACAGAAATTATTGGCGAATGGCTTCAAGAATTCTATCGCCACATTGGAAATGCCCGAGATGTACTATTGATAATGGATAATTTTTCTGCCCATTATTCTGCCGTTGAATTATACCTTCCTCCGTCGAACATCAAGATCTGTTGGCTTCCAGCTAATAGTACAAGCCGGTACAACCTCTTGATCAAGATATTATTCAGAACTGTAAAGTATTCTACGGACAACACTGGCTCCACTTTGTTCTACAAGCAATTGAAGAGAGTACAGATCCACAATCAAGTGTCAATATTCGACTAGCAATTCGCTGGATCTTACGAAGTTGGAATGACGAAGTTACAAATACAATGATTCATAATTGCTTTCGGTAATCGACTCTTATTTCCAAGCCAATTGCTCTTCCTACGTCTATACTTCCGACTGAACTTTCTGAATTGTTTAATGAGGTTGGCAGAGCAGGAGACATACGAGATTCAATGGCAATAGACAATTTTCTTAATCTAATGGAGGAGGAAGAGGAATGGAATATGATGCTTGACGAGGCAACGATCTTACAAGAGGTGATAGGAGAATATTTGGGAGTAAATCAAGACGAAGAAGAGGTAGTACAAGACGAATAGCTTTTGTGGACAGTAAAAGAGGCTGAAATGGCTCTAAAAGTGTTGATTGAGTATACTGAGAGTCAAGCTTCTCTTCATTCGAGCTATTTGAGAGTATTAGAGCAATTAGAGACGGCAATTGGGGGTCTAAAAGAGGCATCAAAAGTACAAAGTAGCCCAGATAGCTGGATTAAATAATCATATCCTTTTAAACGATATCCTCTGGATGACGATATTTTTGACGGCCCCGATTACATCGTCTTAACAGGGGTCTGACTGTAGATTAGATTAGATTAGATTTTGTTATAGTCCTAACTGAGTCTATGACTATGGAGGACTTCTAGAATCTATATAAGATACTAATTTATATGATTTATTTCATGCTTATAACTTCATACTATTTTCTCATTGATAGTGAGGAACAAGTCCTGTTCGGGTCTGACTGTACTCTACCTGCGGAACTAAAAATAATACGAGAACGCGGATATCGGGACTTTAAAGCTGTGCTAGCGGGGTCAGGAAAGAACGGTAAGGCACTGGAAGATTTTTTTGCATCAGATTTTAATTGCGTATGCAGCTATCTAGCTATGACACAATATCAGAGAAAATGTACAGAAAAGATGACTCGATATTCAACAAGAGCACTTATGCCTCGGATTTAATTTGCAAGTACCACTGCGAAGTTATGGTGGCTTTGTCTTCACCCCAAGTCAACCCTCATCCGTGAATACCCACCCAGGGGAACGTCTCAAAAACCCTGGGTTATCCAGACATGCTTCCTTCATCCACTGAATTTCCTCCGCGCGTAATGTGATCTGAAGTGTCTCCTTCCCAAGTGGAGTAGTTGCCCAGGCTACTCAAACTATACCGGAGAACACCACCAGGAGGCGGACCACGGCACCACCCATCGTTTGCGTGTTTATAAAGTGTCCGCTGCACTCTCGCAAGCGAAGTATTAGCGCGCACATAAAGCTCAAACCGTTAAACTCCTTGCCAGAATTCAAAATCACACGCCCTTCGAGATTTTATCCATCCTATGCATCATCTTGTAAACTTGTCCTGATCCCTCTCACGTCCATCCCAAAGAACAGCTGCTACATTTATACACCACGCTTTGCCTCCTCCTGTGGAAACAAATATCGGCGTGGCCGTGTATTCGGTGACCGTCTGAGGCCAGAGAAAGTCGACGGGAGGTGTAGTCATTGGAAAAAGCATATACTGGACCATACCTGTAGACTTGATGAAGCTTAGAGGGATCGATTTCGTTGGTAGTAAAAGATTGATAGGGCAGAGTATCTTGAATCATTGCCTCGTGGGCCAACTTCTTTGGTATTGCGAAATTTGACAGAACTTGGCTCTGGGAGAATATTTCACTCCCAAGTTCGTAGAAAACACCGCGTATAGGTGTTCGGTATTGTCCGCCTGGCCATACGTCTACATAGCCCTGCAAATACGATATGGATAAAACATTAAACAAGAAAATAAATGTTTAGTCATCGATGCCTAACATAATGTTGTAACGTTGCAGGCTTCAACTCTAACCAAATACGGGATCCATGTCGTAGGTTATTTCTATTTAGCGTTGGAACTCTGTCTGATCCCTGAGCATAATGCACATCATGCAGGCCTTTAAGTCAGGGGATATTAACCTCAGTTAAGCTAGTTCAAAATGGTCAGTTTATGTAATGACCAGGATTCTTCTATTATTAGTAACTCACAGTCCCGGTCCCTGGACAATGTGAGATGTCAGGTTTTGTAAACAAGATCCCGTAACCCAGATGGTATACATGTGTGTAAAACTTGTAGGGAGGGCGAGACTGAACACCAGTACGCGGTGTTTTCTACGAACTTGGGAGTGAAATATTCTCCCAGAGCCAAGTTCAGTCAAATTTCGCAATACCAAAGAAGTTGGCCCACGAGGCAATGATTCAAGATACTCTGCCCTATCAATCTTTTACTACCAACGAAATCGATCCCTCTAAGCTTCATCAAGTCTACAGGTATGGTCCAGTATATGCTTTTTCCAATGACTACACCTCCCGTCGACTTTCTCTGGCCTCAGACGGTCACCGAATACACGGCCACGCCGATATTTGTTTCCACAGGAGGAGGCAAAGCGTGGTGTATAAATGTAGCAGCTGTTCTTTGGGATGGACGTGAGAGGGATCAGGACAAGTTTACAAGATGATGCATAGGATGGATAAAATCTCGAAGGGCGTGTGATTTTGAATTCTGGCAAGGAGTTTTACGGTTTGACTTGGGGTGAAGAAAAAATTACCATAGCTTTGCAGTGGTAGATGCAAATGAAATCCAAGCCTTGAGTACTCTATCTATAAACTGAGTCTTCTTTCTTGACTTTTTCTTCGATATTGTGTCATAGTCAGATAGATGCATACGCAATTAAAATCTGATATAAAAAGGTCCCAAGAAGCATTACAGTTCATCCTTACAGCCCCCATTCACGATTCATTCTAGCTGAAACATCTTTTTACAGTTAAAAAACGCCAGAATTTCTGCCATTCTTCTTGCCCTGTTATATTCCTTATTGTAGGTTGAGGTTCCTTCGTTTCCGTGCGCGAATTTTTGATAGCCGGGAGACACTCTGCACAATACCATGGCTGCTTTCTCGGCCACATTTGCAAAGCATTCCTTCGTTCTGATGTTGGAACTGACTGTGATAGCTGGCGAAGTCACCATCTCCAGTCCTTGTGGCATTGAGGCGGTGAAATGCCTATCGAGCAAGAGTTAGTTCCGGCTGGCGTTTTCGTCGCATCATCAGATCCAGGTCTTTATACCTGTCTGTTCAATTTTACACCACCAATCTTCTGCAAGTTTCCGCGTGCGTATCGTAACTTGGCGCCCAAGTGCCGCTAAGGTCAGAATGTTGCGGCCTTGGTCCCAAATGTGTTCGGGAGTCGGTATGCTTCCTTCCCTGGATCTCGATACGAGTGTTGATTTTGCTATCGAGTCAGACTTTTCGTTTCCTGCTTAGTCGCTGTGGCCCGGAATCCAGCAAAGCTTTATCGAGAGTCGGGTCCTGTATATTTCCCTACATCTCTCTACCTCAACATGTGAGGAATTAGTTCTACTACTTACGAGAGCTTCTACTACATCTTGATTATCGAGAAGCACCTTTATATTGTTACTACCTCCAAATTCCAACGCTGCCTCTAGGCCTTGAACTGCCCCAGTGATTTCTGCATCATAGATCTCTGCTCCAGGAAGGAATTTTACACCGCTTGATAAAAGTTCCCTATCTCTGTAGATGGAATAGCCATAGGTTGGGTGTGCTGCATCATTAGATGACCCGTCTGAATAGACACACAGCGTTTATGCGGGTAGACTCATGAGCCAGATCTTGATCCACTTCGCCTTTTTCACTTTGTTACATTTGGCATTGACAGCAGCCATGGCTATATTTGGTCTATATAGATGCCCGGGACCTTCTGAGGCTGGTAGGTTAAGTTTCCAGTTCTGTAGGCGTTTAAGGTATCGTTCCGGGACTCAGAACACACGTTCTTTCTGCCTCCCTCGTACTTTGAGTCGCTTGAATGCCTCCTTGGGTGTCTCGACTGCCCTCGACGCCAATAAGTGATAGATATGGAGCCAGCGGATTCTGCCTGCACTTTGGAGCTGTTGCTGCTGTAGCATGATTTCTGCCGGCAGGATTCTTGATTTCTGATGCAGAACTATATTTGGAGTAGTTCACCACACTGGTAGTGCAGCTCGAACTGCAGTCAAAATTTTCCTGTTCAATAGTTTAAGGTGCCATCCGAAACCTGTACTTATTCTTATGTCTCGTATCGTCACAATACGAGTAAATCAAGTCCACCAAGCTTCGGCGCCATATACTGCTGTACTAACAATACACGCATTAGCCACCCGAATTAACGGTCCGGGAGTCGCACCCCGCTGCATCCTGTTCACTCTACGTAAGAAGTGAGACAGTCATTTTGCCTTACTACACCATTCCTGAGCATGCTATCTGAATGTTATTTGCGAGTCGAGCCAAACTCCGAGTCATCTAATATGTGAAAATGAGGTAATTAGCTGTTCACCAGCTCTAACTGTGAGGTTCGATGGGACAAGTTTCATCTTTAGTCCTCCCTAATATCAATAAACTCGGAGTTGGAAGGGTCGAATCTGATCTCGTGTGTTGAAGCGAGTAGGACTATCCTATCAACTTCTTCTTGGACAGCCTCTACAGCTTCGCTAGGAGTATTGCCTGCTTCGACGATGGCGATGTCGTCTGCATAGCCAAATATGCAGCTGGGAGAGCTAACTTTATCATACTGAGATATTGTGGTATGTACTGTCGCCGGATTAATTGATGTCAATGTACAACATATCAAGTCCATAATAAAATCAGTTGATTTGTGAAGTGTAGATAATGGAGAATTCCTACTCTCTGTACACATAGGGAATTATGATTATCAGTGCCGATCATAACAATCTATGTTACTAAACAATCACATTCAGACCGCAACATTGGTAGCCCCCGTAGCTAGCTAGGCCCTACATTCCATCTCTGCCGCGCTGGCGCAGACAGTACAAACTCTTGATATTAGTCCTGTAACAGGTACAGTGCGGACTCGTTAAAACGTTTTAGTGGGTATTACAGTCACGTAATACGACGTAGAATCATATTTCGTTAATTATTCTACTCAATGAAATCCTCACGCCTCTTCGCACATCAATCGTGATATCGTTCTAGGTCATATATCATATATCATATAAACCAACTATCTAATGTACTTTGACTTCTTTCATACTCTGCCAGTTGCTCGAGGCGTCTTTTAATGCGCATGAATATCGTGAGCTCCATGGAGTTATTTCATTTTATTGTCCTCTCTGCCTACAGGCCAAGGATACCTATGCCAGTAGTATATCCCCTCCTATGCCTCCCATACAGCTCACCTCAAACAGTACCAGTCCTCGCAAGTCCTCATTCAATCATACACTTAGAGGAGCCCTTTGCCCTTCATTATCTCCCCTCTCCAGCCAACGAAACGATGACCATTTGCGGGTGTATGATAACCGGAAAAAATCCCAAAAGCAACTTGGTGCGGAGCTTTTCTAATACAGACATTAGGACTAAATCAAAAGACATAGTAACACTTCTGAAACATTTGAAACCGGTCAGCTAGGCGCTGCAGACTTGTGGGTACCCCGGGAGATTCGCCTTCTGACTTTCTAGCCTCCTTCGAACGCCTTCTCGAAGGTCGTGCTGGAATGTAAGAATAGTCTTGACAGAGTGTGACTGCTGTATGGTAACTTAGCCTATCTTCTTTTATTCCGTCCAGGGCCCTTGGAAGTGCCGTTTTTTCATCGACAATAGAGGCCCTCCTGACTTATTAGCCAATACCTCGGTCTTGGCGTCCATAAACGTTCCAAAGTTGAAAATCTCTCGACAATGTCAGTCCTAGCACGGTCTTTAGAAACTGATTACCCCTTTCGCTCCACATCTCAGCCGCCTGCACTTCCCCAAGATGTAGAGCCCCATTGGAGCATCAGTCCCCCATAAACCATAACCTGAGCTTTGTATATTTTAACTTAATTTCCTCCTTGCGGTTAAACGTAGCGTCGTAAATTTGAAGTGAGTAATGGCCGGTAATTAATTGAGGAAGCTCCTATTTGAAACTGGAGCAACTTCTTTGTTAGTCGTTGAGGCGAGATGATGCGTGGTTGAAAGAGGTTGAGGACTCAGATGAGAATGGTAAGATAGGCATTGTCGAGAAGTTGTCAAATGGAGATATGCTTGAGGTCGCTTTCGACTTCGATTCGGATGCGATTCTTCTTGGCTATCCCAGATATGCAGAGCATACTGAGCGACTACACCAACACCAATGGAAGGTGAAGAATTCGTCTTTGCCGGTCTTAGGCAGTAATCGAGATGTCAAGTTGGGAGTTTTTATTTATGGGTCACGACCTTCACAATCAGGCTCGGTTTCTATCAGTCGCGTGACTTTTGATATGTTTGATGAGAAATTTTGCACCTGCACATATTCTTCATCAACTTATCTTCACTTCGATGCTGAGTTATCCTCGGGAAGCGCACTAAATTTGTCATGACTAGTAAGAACACCATAATCTTCCTTGCTAATGGCAGAAGTTTGTCTTCCCCTTACTCCCTTATCTCCCAAATACTGTGGCTTCGATTTGAACTCTACGTCGAAACTGTTACAATCCACCTTCATGTTGAATCCTTCTTGTTATAGATGCCAAATAGTCTGGTTTTTTCAACATGACTTCAAATGACCATGCTGGAGGGCAAGACTGAGCACCTGTACGCGGTGCCTTCTGTTAGAAATTGTCAAGGATTTCTAGGAGGAGATATGTCTAAGAACAAATGTACAATTTCGGACAAGAATATATTGATAGTTGTATAGGATATCGAACTCTCTTCTCAATATGAATTAATAATATATAATATTCCGTTAACTTGGTTTAACATATACAAATAAGCCAACCATTAATTCCAGATCCCCGAGGGTTTAGGGATCCCGAACTCCCAGTGATCTAGCAACGACTAGTCACTAAATTACCGCAAGGTAGCATTTCCAAGCCACTGCATTTCAGATACTACTGAAACCTATATCCCCTAGCTAAGCTTGATCGTACGCAATAGAATCAAGCAAATTGATCTTGATGATCAAACCTAGAAATCTAATCCTTCATACATACGAAGTCTAGATTTCCAACGCCTTCTACGAACCTGGGATTGAAGTATTCTCAGAGCCAAGTTCAGTCAAATTTTGCAATATCGAACATGTTGGCCAACGAGCCGAGGATTCAAAATACTCCGCCATGTCAAATTTTCACTCCCAACGTGACCGACTCCTACCTTAGTCTCATCAAGTTTACGAGTTCGACCAAGTATATACTCATTCCAATGACCACACCTCTCGTCGACTTTCTCTAGCCTCAGCTGGTCGCCAAATACACGCCCACGCCGATATTTGTGTCCACAGAAGGAGGCAAAGCGTGGTGCATAAATGTTACGGGTTTACCCGCCATTGGTTGTATGGGCTGACCTGCGTGCCCAGCCTTGCATATAATGAAGACTACGCGAAAAGGCTGGGCCTTTCGCACAGAACAGGGTCTTTGGATAATGCTTATGTAAGGTGTGTCAGGACACACTTTATGCTCGCGCGATCCAGTGTAGTTATCTCCCCCACAGAAGAATATTAATTATTTTATGGTATAGTTTACTTGCGCTGACCGTCTGCTTTAACCGTTCACAATAAATCTAGGAGACAGTCCTTTGGGATGGACGTGAGAGGGATCAGGACAAGTTTACAAGATGATGCAGAGGATGGATAAAATCTCGACGGGCGTGTGACTTTGAATTCTGGCAAGGAGTTTTATGGTTTGAGCTTTATGTGCGCGCCAATACTTCGCTTGCGAGAGTGCAGCTGTCACTGTAAACACAAGTCAACAACGGCATACGCAGGAGGGCAAGACTGACACCTGTACGTGGTGCCTTCTACGAACCTGGGAGTGAAATATTCTCCCAGAGCCAAGTTCAGTCAAATTTCGCAATACCGGACAAGTTGGCCCAAGAGGCAATGATTCAAAATTCTCCGTCATGTCAAATCTTCGCTCCCAACGAGTTCGACTCCTACTTAAGTCTCATCAAGTTTACAAGTACGACCAAGTACATCCTCATTTCAATGACCACACCTCTCATCATCTATTCTCTGGCCTCAGCTAGCCGCCAAATACACGCCCACGCCGATATAAATACCCGACGGAGGAAGCAAAGCGTGGCGCACAAATCTGGGAGGCAGTTCTTTGAGACGGATGTGAGAGGGATTGGGAAAAGTTTACAAGATGATACGGAGAATGGATACACTCTCGACGGGCGTGTGATTTTGAATTTTGGCAGAGTTTTACGAATTGAGCTGTGTGCGCGCCAAGACTTCGCTTGCGAGAGTGCAGCGGACACTTTATAAACACGCAAACGATGGGTGGTGCCGTGGTCCGCCTCCTGGTGGTGTTCTCCGGTATAGTTTGAGTAGCCTGGGCAACTACTCCACTTGGGAAGGAGACACTTCAGATCACATTACGCGCGGAGGAAATTCAGTGGATGAAGGAAGCATGTCTGGATAACCCAGGGTTTTTGAGACGTTCCCCTGGGTGGGTATTCACGGATGAGGGTTGACTTGGGGTGAAGAAAAAGCCACCATAACTTCGCAGTGGTACTTGCAAATGAAATCTGAGGCATTAGTGCACTTATTGTGAATTGAGTCATCTATTCTGTACATTTTCTCCGATATTGTGTCATAGCTAGTTAGCTGCATACGCAATTAAAATCTGATGCAAAAAAAAAAAAAAAAAAACGGCATACGCAATTTAAATCTTCTTCAAAAAGATTTAAAAAATGACCTAGCCTCTGTCTTTCTGAGTATCTCCCCTTTTCCTTAGACCTGTTGGCACAGGCCAAGGCCACATGCTTGTCACTTTAAGGCCGATAGACACACTGGCATCGTGGATTATCTACCCCTGTAACTTTTCTTCCGTGCAGAAAGGAATTGAATTCATTTTGCTCGCTTCTTACCGCATGGCTATGCAGCTTTGGGCCTCCTTCAGGCTTTTGTAGGTACTAGTAATTATTGGGCTTAAATCAATTTTTATCCTTCCCGTTTTAAGGGATTTTTTTTATTAGCTGTTACGGAGGATTAAATGTGTAAGGGTCTAGACCTATTATAGTTAGAATATTATGACGAAACAAAAAACCTCTAAACAAGCTATTCACGTTTACAGCACGTCATTTCGATTCATCCGAAGCCAAACAAACAACCAAACAGGAAAATAAGTTTCTAGGAGATCGCTGCATGATTGTACAATCCTTTTAACTCTTGCAAGCTGTTTATAAATCTCTCAATTTCGGAACTACTGTATCGATACAACAGCGATTGATTGGGAATCTGGCGTAGACTAATTAATACAAAAATTGAAACACGCCGACCGCAAATAACAAGCCGCTGGAAACATATCCCCTAGAGACCGTGTACATCAAATATAGACTTCCATTTTCCGTCCTTATCGCAAGATTTGATTCAGTAGAATGGGAATATCAGAAAGCTTTATGTTTCCATACTTGCAGCCTTTGCTCCAACTCGGTTTTGGCATTGCGTTGGCTAGTGGAATTATAAGTTTATTATTACTGTTAACCTTCTTGAACGTATTGAAGCAGTTACTTTTCAAGAATCCAAATGAGCCACCGATCGTGTTTCATTGGATTCCTATCATTGGAAGTACAATTTCATATGGAATGAATCCCTACAAATTCTTTCATGAATCCCAAGCCAAGGTCAGTTGCCGCTTACACTCTCTGAGGAATACGATATTAATTGAGGTAAAGTACGGAAATATCTTCACTTTCATATTACTGGGTAAGAAGACGACGGTATATCTAGGTCGACAGGGAAATAATTTTATTCTTAATGGAAAACTCAGAGACGTTAATGCCGAAGAAATTTATACGGTCTTGACGACTCCTGTCTTCGGGACTGATGTAGTGTATGACTGTCCTAATTCAAAATTAATGGAACAAAAGAAGGTTTTAAAATCATATGGATAACTTTCAGAATCAGACTCTGATATTTGCACAGTTCATGAAAGCAGCCCTTACGACTGAGGCCTTCCGCTCTTATGTACCTATCATCCAAAATGAAGTGAAAAGCTTTATCGAAAAATGCGACGATTTTCGAAAATCAAAAGGTATCATCAATATCGATGCAGTAATGGCTGAAATTACGATATACACTGCTTCACACACCCTACAAGGGAAGGAAGTTCGCGATAGATTTGATTCTTCTTTGGCAGTTTTGTATCATGACCTAGATATGGGCTTCACCCCAATCAATTTCATGCTTCACTGGGCACCACTTCCGCACAATCGAGCTCGTGATCATGCCCAACGGACAGTCGCAAAGATATACATGGAGATTATCAACAGCCGTCGGACGCAGAAAGAAACTGATGATTCCAATTTAGATATAATGTGGCAATTAATGCGCTCTTCCTACAAAGATGGCACGCCCGTACCGGATAAAGAGATTGCACACATGATGATCGCGCTCCTGATGGCTGGGCAACATTCTTCGTCGTCATCCAGCACATGGATCATGCTGTGGCTTGCTGCTCGACCAGACATCACTGAAGAACTCTACCAAGAACAATTAGAATTATTGGGCTCAGAATTACCCCCTCTCAAATATGAAGATCTCTCGAAACTTTCTCTGCATCAAAACGTATTGAAAGAGGTTCTCCGTCTGCATGCTCCCATACATTCGATCTTACGAAAAGTAAAGAATCCAATGCCCGTTCCAGGAACTAGTTATGTAATACCTAAGACCCATTCCCTCTTGGCGGCCCCTGGGTGGACGAGTCGAGACGCCTCATACTTCCCCAATCCGCTTAAGTGGGATCCACATCGTTGGGACACTGGATCTGGTGGCGTGATAGGCACGGATATGGAGGATGAAAAATTCGATTATGGGTATGGATTAATTAGTACAGGGGCAGCAAGCCCTTACCTACCGTTTGGGGCCGGACGGCATCGCTGCATAGGCGAGCAATTTGCAACGGTGCAATTAGTTACAATTATGGCCACCATGGTTCGCAGTTTCAAGTTTCACAACCTTGACGGAAGGAATAGCGTTGCCGAAACGGATTACTCAAGTATGTTTTCTCGGCCAATGGCACCTGCCACAATTGCATGGGAGAAGAGGGACAAAAAGGACAAAACGGAGTGTTAAATTTACTGTAATTCTTTAGAATCAGCGCTATAGTTTGGACATGCTTAGATTACAGGCTACTATGTATTTTATTTCACTACCTGCCAATTGATGTCAGCTACGATTGTCAACTGACTGGACCGTAGCTACCAAACAAGAGTGCATCTGGATCTCGACAGAAATAGTCATTAGATTGAATTTAGAATTACAGGCCATTTGACCCTGATAACCAAAATGCGTAGATGGGCGGTTGTAGGGATCCAAGCCGGACTTTTTCCAGGATACGGCTCTGCACGTGCATGTACGCTGTAGTGAGATGATCAGTGCAAACGGCCAGGGGCCTCTTCATGCTTCGAATTTTTGCATACGTGATCGCTTCGTTGTACGTGAAATCACAATAATGAAATAAGAACATCAGTCCCGGATGTTGAGAGTAGTCGTCAGGTGGATTAGGGCACAGAATCAAATTGTAGAAGAGACGTTAGAAAAAAGTTGATACATCTACAGGATGCACGGAGGAAGATTGTTGCCTTTAACATAGTCATGGCCGACGCAAAGCCATGAATCAAGGCTAGGCACAGTCTAGCGAGGGGTTTGATCAAGTAAAAGAAGGCCCGGACACATTCATGTTCCTAGCCCTAGCGACCCGAGCATGCCTCAACTGGCACAATGTATGATGACGATTATGATGATGATGATGCATGCTCAAGGCACCCACTATCACAACAAGAACCAACTCCAGGTTATCAAATCCGCCGGGGGGGCTGGAACAGAGTACAATAATCCCAGGAAACCAAGTAACGATATCCCATACATTCTCTCCGTGCACAAGTGAGCGTCGATCACAAACCAAGTAAGGCTCACTAATCAGACAATAACAAAGTCTCGCACACGCGCTCAAGCAATGTTAATAATCTTCACCCACTACAAAACCAAAGTTAACTTTGGAAACACTGTACATACACTCCGACAACACTTGTGCCGACTAAATTGTCCACTCAATAAAATTTCATTATCCTCGACCTCCCCTTTTCTGAGCTGCTCGGACAAAAAGTGGAAACTTGCAATAGGGACATACTTCCACTATTCTGCCTTTCCCTTTGTCACCATCCCTCGTCCCGGCGCGTGATTTGAATTGACTCACATCTTGACGCTCTACGTTGCTACTTCTTCAGAAACTACGTTAACATTACACGTCACTCTTCCTTCATTACATTACTGAGACTGTGGTACTATCAACGAACTAGTTATTCATCATTTCTTTGTCAGAACCCCTTTTCATGCGCAATTTGACCAGTCGGTGCCTATTAAAAAAGACTCACATAAACCTTCCGAATCAATCTCCTATCGGTTACAAGTGCCACTGTACTCGGCCGACATGGTATGCTCCACACGATCCATGACTCTGGAAACTTTTGCGGAAGATAAATCTGTCGGTGGAAACAGCTCAAAGTACGACTCACCAAATCTACGACTAAGACGAAGACCCTCGTCATCACATCCTAAACCGACCGATCAGATAATAGATGAGGATGAAGGCCTCTCTCTCAAGGTACCCCATCTTTCCGGTCTATGAATCCAACGTTTATTTTGTTAACAGGTCGATCTTCACTACAGGTCGATCATTTTTTGTTAGAGCTCGGTCGCCGGCTAGATTATCTAGAATCGTACGGGAATCTCAACCTAGATTCTGGTATATCGAGAGCTTATGCTACATTACAGGCCGTCCGGGCCCGTTGCTCCCATGTTTCTGGAGAAGTAATGTGCGCCGGACGAAAGAGAGCGAAAATAATTGTGGAAACAATAGAATCAAGATATCAAAATACACTAGCCGTCAAGGAAACCCTTCATGACAGAGTTCATGACGGTATCGGGTTCCTGGAGGTGATTTTATCTGATTTTGAAAAAACAGCCCACAAAATGAAAGAGCAAGGCTTTGCTAGCGCTGCAGGAACTTTGATGGATGGTGGTCGGAGAGTCGTTGACGAAGGAATAGGACGGGCTAAGAAAGCTGCCGAGTCCGTCGAAATTCATGTCCAAGCAGCTATCCTACGAGCGAAAGAGCACGGCCTCATTCGCTATGAAGACTTACCAGTACCATGGCGGGTGAACCCGCATATCACTAAAGGCTATCGATTTACTGAATCAAAGTTGGAATGTCTACGCTCAATGTTTGATATATCTAACGAAAGTGTTAATATTTGGTCTCACGCCATTGGGTTATTGATCGTCCTATCGATTGCACTCTACTACTACCCTACTAGTGCTAACTTCTTAATGAGTACCAAAACCGACATATTTATCGCTGCAGCTTTCTTTTTCGCTGCCTGCAAGTGTCTAGTTTGCAGCACCTTATGGCATACTATGAATAGCGTGGCTGATCAAAACCTAATGGAGCGATTTGCATGCGTTGATTACACAGGTATCTCTTTACTTATTGCCGCCTCAATCATGACCACCGAGTATACGGCTTTTTACTGTGAGCCTGTAAGTCAATGGATTTACTTGTCCTCAACCGCCCTCCTTGGAATTGGTGGTGTCATTCTACCCTGGCATCCGACATTCAATCGGGCAGAGTTAGCGTGGGCTAGAGTAGCATTTTATATGAGCCTTGGTGCAACTGGGCTTGCGCCAGCTTGTCAATTGCTACTCACTCGTGGAAGTGCCTGGGCTTGGGAATTTTACGCTCCCATTACCAAGAGTCTTTTGGTATATACGGTCGGAGCATTTGTGTACGCCAGCCAAATCCCTGAAAAGTGGTACCCAGGCGCCTTTGACTATGTTGGGGGAAGCCACAACCTCTGGCACTGTGCTGTACTGATCGGAATTCTATTTCACTACGTTGCAATGCAGGAATTTTTTTCTCGTGCCTTTGAGCAAGCAAGTAATGGCTGTAGCGTCTCTTAACTTGACCGATCGATTTCATTTGTCTCTCACTAGGGTTTCGGCGTTGGGTTAATATGTCGAGATGATTTTACGTTGAAAAGAATTAGGCAAGCATTAGTATGTATCAGGGTGACAAGCAGATTATAGGCTATTGACTATCCAATAATAGCGGAACAGAGTGGCACACTAGATTCTCATTATCTTTAGATTTTAGGAAGCAGCGTCCACAATATTAAATTTGGTTAATCATTCGTCATGAGTGCTGTGATCTCTTTCAAATTTAACTTTCACTCTATGTTGAAATAGCGCCTTAAATTGACGAACGAAAACCTATGATTTATTTCATCCCACCCATTGCTAAGCTGTTTTGTTTTTACTATCTCATTCTCACAAAAGTGCCACTACCAGGCTCGATGTTTTTCATGATATATTCGACGACATAGTGTATGAAATAGATATGTGTTTTTTTAACTAGCAACTGTAGTTCCCGAAATATGGAGAACGGCCAAATTTTACCAAAGTAGAGAATCTGGATGGCAAAAGCAGAGTCTTCAAGACTCATCATTCTTTTTACATCGTAACCTGACTAGGGTCCAAAGCAGCTTGGCGACGCAAATACGAAGTGAGCAAATGGGGCTCAACTCGTACTTACCCAGAAGAAAAGTACCCGAAGTATTGAATCCAGGTTGTCCATGTGGCTACCAATCACAGAATCCCAAGCATATGATTATGTCCTGCACCCGATGGTCAAATGGTATAGATGAGATTGAAGATAGCCAAAGGTCAGTCCTACGAAGCGATTATAAACAATGCTGGAGACATCAAACGGATAACATAGTGGATCCTAAATCATGGTTGGAAAGAGCAATTCCAGATGACAAAGGCGGTGTAAATGCTTCTGAGGGAAAGGAAGAGATCATGCCTTTCTTGAGATCGATAAAGCTGAGGTGATTGGGCTACATGGAGGGAACTATAGTGTAATTGCGCTTCCTAAAGGATACATTAGACGAATATATACATTACAAAGAAGGGTTTGGGGGGTTTTCACCATAAAGGTTTCCTCCCGTATAAATTTTACAGTTTTAAGACACCTGCATGGGCCCATAAGGCGCAAAATGAGGATAATGATGTCAAATTCAAATGTTTTTTATCACTTAACGTCGTGCCGGCGCACAACGCTAGATTACGGGGCCAAGTGACGGCTAGCTCATGATGGTCTTTATTTTGCGTCTGGCTACCAGTTTGTAGTGAGTGAGTGTTTATTGTCTTAGTGAGTCTATAAATATGCAAGGACATGTAGGTCCTATCTGCCTACAGGCCGGGAGTACCTATGGCTCGGGAAGTGTACTTCCTATGCCTCCTTCACGACTTCTTTCCAGCAGTAACATACCTACAGGTCTTCATTCGAGCACACACTAAGAGGAGCTGTTATCCCGTCATTATTTCCCCTCTCCAGGGGCATGACCCTCATCATCTATTGGCAAAAATTAAGCACAACTATATACAAATTTACTATTAACTTTAAAGCTATCTAGATAGTTTTAGCTGTCCTTCATAGTCATAGACTCAGTAGGGACATTAATAAAATTCTATTCTATTCTATTCCCCTCTCCAGCCAACGAAACGATGGCCATTTGCGGGTGTGTATCTGCAGGGAAAAGTCTCAAAAACTACTAGGTGCGGGGCTCCACTTTGACGGAGAGGCCGGCCAGCCGAGCGCAGCCGACCTGTGTAAACTTAAGAATGTCTCTCAACCTTCCTAGACTCCTCCTTACTTCTCCCCTGATTCATGCCGCAGGACAAACCGTAGATCGTGAAAGGATGTCAGAAAAGTTTTGGTCGAGAGTGACTGTCGTGAAGGAGCTTGGCCTAGCATCCAAAAGTCGTTATGGACGTGGATTCGTCGGGTAACTAATGTTGTTTCAGATGCCTTCCTCGCTAGTATATTCGGAATTAAAGGTTACGAGTGTTTGGACTATTGACAGGGAGTGCGATAATGAGGTTAAGCTAATATCGGCTTGAGTGGACTCTATAATTTTCTTGGCGGTTTTTGTAGCCAAGTAATCTCTACAATCAATGAGTTCCGACCAAAATTAGCCCAACGTTACTCCGGATGAAACTTTCAGTTGGGAGAAAATCGATTCGGTCATTGAGGGATGGCTGAATCTTGGCTCTGGCGGAATGTTTCACTCCCATGTTCGTAGAGGACACCACTGACACGTGTTCGGACCTCACACTCCAGTAAGAATGTATTGAAATAGGTAGGTTCAGACCGAGTCGTAAGCGTAACGTGAAGTACAAAGTAGTAGAGTAGGCGAGAATCCTAAAATTGTATTCTTTGCGTTGTGTAGCGGCTATTTTTTTTAATGAAGTTTCTACTCAACAATCGATCTGCTAGCCGGCAAAGACAAATTCCCCACTTTCCAGTGATGCCGGTGTAATCATTCAGTATGCTCTGCATATCTGAGACTGTCAAGAAGAACCGCATCCGAATCGGAGTCAAAAGCAACTTCAAGCATATCTCCATTTGACGACTTCTCGAAAATGTTTCTCCTACCATCCTCATCTGAATCCTCAACCTCTTTTAACCACCCATCATCTCGCCTCAACGACTGATAAAGACGACACTCCAATTACAAACAGGAGCTTACCTCATTAGTTACCGAACATCACCCACTAAAAATTTACGACGATGCGTAAACCTGCGAGGAGGAAATTAAGTCAAAATATACAAACCTGGGGTCATGGTTTATGTGAGACCGTTGCTCTAATAGAGCTATGAATCTTGAGGAGGGAGAGGCGGCTGAAATGTGGTGCAAGAGGGGGAACAGGTCTCTGAAGACTATGCTGGGACTGACATTTTTGAGGGGTTTTCAACTTTGGAGCGTGTGTGGGCGCCAAGATTCGATTTTAGATAATTGGCCAGGAGGCTTCAATTGTCGATGAGTCAACGATACAAAGAAAGTTGGGCTAAGCTACCATATAGCAATCACACTATAACAAGACTTTTATGGCATTTTGGCGAGATAAAAGAGTCGGGATGCTAGAGCAATGGTACGTATTTCCTAATGGGAGATTCACGTCAGGCTCGTACTAACCACATTTCGGGCAAGAAATGGTCAGACTTGTGTTTTTATTTTGTGCAACTTGACTCTGTAAGCTGTGCCGGCTAATTTGCTCAACAGCCTACTCGTTCTGTGGAGGGCAAAGTTTGAACACCTATCCGCGGTGTCCCTTGTAAACCTGATAGTAAAATGTTCTCCCAAGGCCAAGCTCAGTCCAATGTCGTAACACCAAAATAGTTGGCCCGCAAGGAAATGATTCAAGACTCTCCAAAAAACCAATTTTTCATTCCCAACGTGTTCGATTCTGGCCAAAGCCTTATGAAGTGTGCGAGTAGGACATGGTACATCCTTATTTCAATGACCGTACCTCTCCTCAGATCAATCTCTGGCCCCAAATGGCTTCCACATACAGATATACGCCCATGCCGATATTGGTATCCACCGGGGTAGACAAACAGTGGCGTACAAATCTAGGAGACAGTTCTTTAGGAGTGGACGCTCGAGAAAGCAGGAGAAGCTTAGAAGATGATGCCAACGCTGGATACAATCTCGAAAGGTGTGAGATTTTAAATTTTGGCAACGAGTTTTACTGACTGAGCCCTGTGTGCGCCAAAACTTTGAAGGCGAGAGTGCAGTCGATACTACAAACACCGTCATGGCTTGATGGCGCAGAAGTAAATCACATGGGCCGGTGTCCCAAGTAGGTTCTAGATGGCTTGGACACTTACCCCACCTCAGACGGGAGACAGGAGATGGCTGGTTCGAATCCGGCAAATAATTGCCATACTTCTCGCAATGCAGGTACTCATGGATGAACATGGCATATTTGGATGACTAAAGGTACTGAAACTTCCCTTCAGTGAGTACTTACAGAAGAGGGTCGACTGTTTTGGCAAGCAAAAATTTCTCATAGTGGTTTTGGGGATTAAATCCAGAGCATGAGTGTCTTCAACTTCAAAAGCGTCATCAAACATGCATTTATAGCACCGATCTTATGTCGTAGCTAGAAAGCTGAGTACACAACAACTGATTTTTTAAAAACAAAAAGATCTACAACTTAAAAATTATTGTAAATGTGTCAGTGCATAGCAGGGATAACACATTCTTGATGCTGTATCAGGCTAGCCATCTTGATCGTGTGGAAGCGAGATTGAGTGTGGTACTTATAGAAGACTTACTCCCACTAGATTCTAAGGCTAGTCAATCAAAACCCTATTGAACCTACCTTCTTGCTTCCCTTGCACATTAGTACTCCGTCGGTGATAACTACATTGTAGGGTGCTTCTTTAAAACAAAAACCCTTTTTTGCATCAGATTTTAATTGCGTATGCAGCTATCTAGTTATGACAAAAAGTCAGGGAAATAGTATATAATACATAACTTAATGTATAAGAAGAGCACTTATGCCTCGCATTTCATTTGCAAGTACCACTACAAAGTTATCAAAAACCACACAAGTCGAAATTCTGAATTATCTCGAGATCAACTGGATTTGAATACTTCGCATTTGCTTTGCTTCATTTTTCACACCATTTTATATCTCTATTCTCATTTATACTTGTTATTAGCGTTTCTCTTTGACAGTGGTTGAGAGGCTCAGCCCTTAGCCTCCCTACCATGACAATGAAAAGTCCCTCTCTATTACCTCATCTTCCGACAACGGGCATTTTGATCATACTCTACATTTCATTCGCAACTATCACCGAGGTTGGCATCTGTATCTAATCAACATCTTCAAGTCTCCCAATATTATATCACACACGTTTTATTCTCAAATATAAACCCACTTTCAAGTTCAGTCATACCGCCCCAATCCCCAATGGAGGCTATCTGCTACTCCCCCCTGCCCACAACTTTGACGCGTCCTAACGTCGAGATAGTTCTCAACGAACCAACAAAAAATACAGACCTATCAGCCCATATCACAGAGCCGATCTACGAGGCGAACCGTCAAGGCTCACTCTCAAACCCTCCCGAGTCAGTAGGCGTTTTCATGACTAATTTCCTCGCAGATGAAGCGAGGGCTTTCAACCCGCGCTTTGCATAGGTAGAGTTCATTGTCAGTGAGTATATCAATATGCTGGAATCTTTAACCGACAAACAGCTTCGAGAAGCTATGGAAGCAAATGAAATGGCCCTACAGCGCCTGATGTCAGACATCCTGCGCGGCATATCCAGCCAAACCTGAACCAACAGAAAAAGCGAGTGGTAGCATTCCCAGAAGTCCTTTTGAGCGGACTACAAAGCCAGAGGAAAAATTAATTATCGCAAGTACTCCATGAGCAGTGCAAATTCTTGCAAGAGAGAACAAGAATCATGCTAAAGGTAAAGAGCTGGCTACAGCTAAGACTCCTAGGTCGATGCAGGGTGTGGAAACTATAAACGAAAACACCACAGAAAGTATATCGACTCAGGTACTGGGGAAGAGGACCAAGTCTGTAAACCTAACGGTATCAATACCAATAGAAGCGCAGGGCTCACAGCCAAAAGCAACAGGGCTCTCACCTTCGCTGAAGCCGAGGACTTCAGCATCCAAGCCAGCCTGGCCGGATGAGCGTGTGTTCTTACGACTCAAGCTCGACCATTTGTGGAGACGCATGTTTCATCATTTTAATAAAAATAAGCCTGGCAAGCAAGATACTCCTTACTAACTCTATAATCAAGCAGGTGACCGTCGTAGACTTAGGTTTCACGAGACAAGTAGAAAGAGATGGAGCTAGAAGCGCGGTTCTATCGGGCGCCGTACTCTCAGAGAGCACAGAAATGAAAATGGAAGCTGCTTCCATCTGGATCTTGGTGTTGGCACCAGACATCCCCAAAAAGCTCTACATCCTAGAAGGGCCAACAACAGTCACACCAGAGATAGTGATAGAAGGATCGCCCCTAAAAACTGGAGGAAGATAAATCTCTGCTCACGCTTTCGCGACGAACACAGCGAGAACACCAACCGACTGGGTATTGCAGTTCGCAACAAGAAAATCGAGTCTCAATGAGAGGCTGTTTGAAGAAAGTGGACGTATACACGAATTCTAGCCCATCCTGGAAATTGTGCAATGCAACTAGCGCTGGGGACATCACCAAACGAAGATTTGCTCACAATGTGGCTCCCTCGAGCACAAATCTCCCGCTTACAATAAAACTATCCCTAGATGCATGAATTGTCACGGTGTTGCGATATTGCCAGTCAATGACCGGCTCGGCACCGACAGGTGCATATGCATGTTGTGTGCCGACCATGGATACAACTACGGTCGCTCCTGAGCCTCAGACTCATGAGCGCCAGGTTGAGTCATTACAGGGTAATGATTGGGGCAGCGTCGAATGCTCCTTGTACATCCATCGTCACAAAGGTGAATGCCCATCCTTGAGATCGAGCTTCCTCGACGTCGTCCACTACTGAAGACACCAGATCACTTGCCGATTGTTTTAGTAGTGCACCAAACTGCTGGTGGCCTACAACGTCTAAAGTGATGGCTAATGCTGACATCCTTTTCGCAAAGATTCTTTCTAGCTCCTTGCCTATACATGAGAGGAGTGCCATTGTTCTCCATCCTTTAGCCGTTGATAAATTACGACCCCTTTTCGGTAGGAAAACGACTTCCGCCAGATTGAAGCAGGCCGGACGGTAACCAAGTCTCAGACATGCTTGAAAGAGTTGTGTTATATATTTCCCAGTACTGCCCCAGCATGCGGCTAGCAATTCTACTGAGATTCCGTCTACATCAGGACAGGTATTACCTCCTCCAACAGTGCATGACCGCGCTTCCACCTCGGATAGCTCCTCAGACCATGGAATCCGAGGCTCTGCTGACCTTGTGCAAGGAGGGAGGTTGTCTGTTTCCGAGTGACATTCCAGTAATAGATCGCGCAGAATCATCGCTCATTCTGCCTGGTCTGACACTAGCTACCCATCATGCCGAAGGGGTGGCGGGGTTTTTTGGTGTTTCGGGGCCGCCCACCTCATCATCTTGTAGACGTTCGAGCACGACCGCATCATTTCTATCCGCTTCTTCCAGTGCTCTCTCTTGGCTGATGCTACTGTAGACCTCAGGATTTTGGCGCAGGTAGTCCTTTCTTCGTCGGTATATGCCGAGCGATAGTTAAGGTGAGCCTCTTTGCACTTTGGAGTCCACCAGGGCGCAGACCTACCGCTTCCTTGACTACGTCTTTTTTCGAACGCTTTCAATCCGTCTGTTAAGGCCTGAAAAATTGCTTCCGCGTATCTATCAACATTGCTAGTCGACTCCAAGGATTTAGGAGCTGAAGTCCACTGAAATACTGCTCGTACGAAGTCCGGAAGCTTTTCTTTCGGGACTCGCAGTGAGCCTTGATATTCTGCCTCTGCATGACTTTTACTAGTTACCAAGCCGCAGACAGGAAAATGGTCGCTTGTCACGCACTCACTCCGCTCTACCCATGCCTGTGCCCCCGCGACATTAGTCCATACTAGATCAAGCGTATTTCTGGCTCGATGCATAGGCTTGCCAATTATAAGACAAGTGAGGCGGTGTTACTCAACCAAGGCCTGTATTTTCTCGCCGTGACTATACGAGCGTGTCGCACCCGGTTGCCATGCCCAGTAAACGGAGTTGAAAGCGCCTGTGATTATTGATGCTTGCGGAGGTACCCAGGTGATTACCGGTTCGATTGCTGCGTCGTCGTTATGCGCCTTGTATACATTGAGAAATGTGACATTGTTGACAACCACCCAGCAGTAGTCTCCGGTCAGCGAAGAACCTGGGAAAGTCTGTTTGGCAAATATTTCGGTCTCCTTCGTTCGAGTGTACGTTACGGCTCATGGCCAAACGCCTATCCCGCCGTGTGGGATGTGTAGAGTATATTCATGGTGAGATTTTGTCTCGCTGGACCACCAACAGACAGCGGAACAGCCGCAATTACGGTTGTAGATTCTCTCGCGACATCTACAGGCATTAACATGGATAACCTAAAGATTGTAGGGTATTTCTTAAGTAAGGTTCGTACCGGGATACTTAAATACGGTGCAAAGAACGTAAACTATATGTCACGTTTCTGCGGTTGTGTTGGTGGATCTTATCTATTCTACTATTCTACAAAAGATACTAATACTCATAATAAACGATGACTAATCTATTACTAACATTGGAAAGGGAGGTCAGGACATTTATGCCAACAGTTCGAGACAAACTGGTGATCGCAGGTACTGACAAATCTGCGGCACCGATGATGGAGATAGATGAGGTTATCGAAGCCTTTAAACCCCACGCTGAGACGCTACGATCGAAGCTGAAGGTAACATCAATGGAGGAAAGGATGTCGGCCTTAGAAAAGGCAGTTACGAAGAGTCTCGAGGAACCGGTGCGCAAGACGGTTCCTCAATCGGCGCAAACAATGGGAGGACGACCTACCACTGCATCAATAGTCGCCCCGCCAGCTACCAAAGCGGCAGTACGGACCAGAGTTGATGGAGTTGAAAAGATGCAGCCGGCAGAGCTGCTTTATAAGGCAAAACCACACATTTAGGGGGTATATGCTATTAGGCAGCTAAGGAGCAACGACAATGAGGTGTATGTGCAATCGGTCTCCCAACGAGACGCTGCCTTGGGAATGACGCAGCCAAAGGAGTTCTGCGTTTTGAAGCAGGATTATGCTGTTGAGATTTTGGGAGTCCAATTGGGAACAATGATACAAGGAGGAAAAAATGCCGACGATGGCACATTGATATATCAAATGACAGAGGAGACAAAAGTTCGGATTCCAGAACTTGAAATCAACAGGGTAAGGTGGCTTTTGGACGGCAAAGAACACCTATGAATGAGAAAGAACGGTCATACTCGAGGGTCAGTAGTCGCGAGCCTACTGACAGAGGCACTTCAACGCGATGTCACGAAATGAGGTCGTGATCTGTACAATCGAACGAAGTAATCAAAGTCTATTCTGATTCTCTAAAGCAATGAAAATACAAGGGTCGCTCTATGATGCGCTGGAGAGTGTGTAATAGAAAGCTATTTTACAGGGGGTATCTTAGCGGGCCCAGGACCCGTGACACGCGAAGTGATAAGAAACGGCATTGTTTTCAACTCAATGCTGTACACAGCCCAGCTCTGGTTACCCCGTGCGCAAATCAAGCAGTGCTTCAACCGCAGTCAATGAGGGCTTACTCAAGCCTCTTGCAATAAGGCAAGGAGATGTAGAGGGTGTGCGGGCACCCATCAGACCAGGGACTTCCCGAAGAAATCTGTGCTTTGCTGCAACTGTGGCAAAGCTTATATTTCGTGGCAGAAAGGGGCGTGTCAAAACTTCGCGGATTACAAGGCCAGCGTCCAGAGGGCGCGGTATGGACTCATGGAAAGAACGGCAGACTTAAGACGAGAGGAATATACACCAACGGCACCTCAAAATAAAATTAAGGCAAAAAATGTAGACGACCAAGGGTTCAGGCTGGTGTCCAACCAACGGATAGAAGGCCTGAAAAGGGGACCAGAGCGCCCGCGGAAACAGGTCCTTGTCCTAGCAATGCAACCACTACCAGCACCATCGGGATCAACCTCAAGACCACAGGCATCTATTTTTAACACGCGAGGAAAAGGGATGTATGCCGAGGTATACTTTAGCTAGTTCTGTCTCGAACTAATGGCCCATTGCCCTTCCTGTAGGTTAACGAGGAGCTACAGTAATAATTCGAAGGGGTAGGGGGTTTTTAGCGGAAGGTTTCCCCCTCATGTAAAATTTCTATCAGTAGAGTTTATAGCCACCTGCATGGGCCCACAGTCTGCTAAATCAGGATAATGAATTCAAATTCAAATAATATATCTTTACAGATGAAAAGACGGAAAGAACGTTAATGACCTCTAGAAGAACACCAGTCAGTATCCACAAAAACCTTAACAGGGCCCAAAGTAGCATAGCCATGCAGATAAGGAGTGAGCACATTGGGTTTAACTCTTATCTGCATAGAAGATATGTTCCCGGAGTAGACAGCCCACGATGCCACGGTGGATATCCGTCCTAAACCCTCAAACACATGGTACTGGCGTGTCCGCAGTGGGCGAATGGAAGAGGCGACTTTCTCCATCGAGCTAAAGACAGGTCGTTTGAAGCAATAATGAACAGCCCAGAGGATGTGGCTAGAATCACGCAGTGGATACTAAGCTAAGGATGAATAAAACAGTTTCGACTTGCAGGGTAAGTCGAGATAGCAATGTCGGATGAAATAAATCGATCTGGAAGGGGAGAGGATGGAATCCCCACAGTCTGAACAGTGTAAACTGGACTTCCTAAAGGTAAACTAAACAAATAGATAGGGGGAATTTTCCCCACACCTGGCAGTGGTGTTCCCTCCGAACCTCTAGCTCTCACTGTAGAGTCTGCAAGCCGAGATTGAGTAACCAAATCATCACTTCCATGAGGATTCCCAATCACTCTTGCGGTTTGTATCGTCTTCATCCCTAAGCAGATCCCCCTATTACCATTATCATGCAGCTAACCACGATCAGATCAGATACTAGAGTCGAAGCCCTTCTCGTTACCAATCCTTGATCATGGAGGAAAAGCCATCCGATCAGTTTCCGGAGCGTACCCAGCACCCGATACGGAGATGGTGCATTGGATCAAGTCGGCCTCGACTGTTACAAAGAAGGGAGATATAGATGAATATGCGCACCTCGTGTGGTCCCGGTGTCTAGGCCTCACCAGGCTGGGGCTGCAGGTTTTATGGGACTTTTTCCCGCGCACGCAGTTTCTATTGCTACCATTTTTCCGGTAGCAGGTCCCGTGGAAAAGGTAGCCGAATTCTACGAGTTATTACTAAGCTGAATGGCTATTCATCAAGGGCAATATATCAATTATCTTCCAAATAACAAAAGAGGATGGAGCACTTTAAAAGGTGTGGCCTGGGTAAAAGAGGTGCCCAAAGTGCTAGATAGTGATAGACTCAAGAACAAAGCCAAATTAACCATCTAGCTTGCCCAGAAGTGGAGGTTCAGACTAGTCTTACGCAGTCATTCTTTACGAACATTAGTATGAAATTACAATCCCACTACAGCTCATGACTACACGGTTAAATGGTCTTCAAGTAAGTAATTATATATGGTTGTGGAACTTAAAGTTTGTCCGCATTTATTGCGGAGCTTCCAGCGAAAACTTGGTCATTCGTGCCAAAAATTACAGCTCAGGCTCAAATTTACGGCCTCTTCTTTTAACAGCTTAGGAATGGCTGTAAATATTTGAGAGGACGGTGAATATTCTAGTACAGTAGCAAGAGAACTAGCCGGTGCTAGAATATTTGGTTTTAATAGGGAAAGACATACATTAGATGACACTATACTGCATTCCCCTGGTGGTTCTCTGCTGGTAAAGCTCACTGATTCAGATAAAAAATTGTTATCAAGAGAAAAAGATATTAATGGCAAGCAGTGATGAATTGATAACCATTTAGGTCGTAGACGCGTACTGTTCGAGGGTAAAGATGAATTTGCGCTTTGACAATGGATCATTTGTATGGCTAGGGGGATTTTACTTCATGGTGAGAAGCATATAGAGGCCTGTCCATCAATGAAGTAGAGAGATTTTCATCACGTCAATATGCTCGATCAAGCTTGACTCTACAAGCCTAATGTTTCAATGGAAGAGAGGATTCCCATTTTCTAGCAGGCATAACTATAATACAAAGACAAGCTGATCAATACCTGAGAAACCGATCTTGTAAACTTGGTAGTACTTCGTGCCATGAAAAACTGATAATTGTGTTGCTATGTCAAGAGTTGCGTTGTATATGCACCTATTTATTGAGAAAATAAAGTCCTAAAATCTAGAGTATAATTAAGACATAACTTTACCAGATTATTTCTGACCATCTGTAGACTTCTGTTTCATCTTGATAGATCAATTTGATTGTTAGGTTTAGCCAACTTGGGCCGGGGCTAAATTTACGTGGTAGACACGGTGTATTGACAACAGGCCGAATATTCCCCCATTTGTTTGACGAGTTTTGGTTATTTTGTGATGGTTCCTAGTTATCTCAAGAGTCTCCAAGAGCTAGTATGAGTGCATTCCGTTTTTGAGTAGAAGCTATATATGTCAGACCCGCATAATTCGAAGTCATACTGAGTCGCAGAATCTAGGAAGAGTGCAAGGTACCAATATTCTATAAAAATCATGTATCCTTGATTGTGGAGTCTTCCTAAAGAAACTGGCTTGTTGTGTAGGGACTAAATTGATTACTTGATCTTATTTTTTCGACTACCAGTATTATTGTAACCGACATCGTGACCAAGTAAATAGACCTCAGGCTGGATAAATCATATTGTTTCAAAATTTGAATAGTTTTTCCGGATAAGGTTTCGTACCCAGATTCTAGAACAAAATTGAAGTTTTCACTCTTGTAACTCAAGGTTACATGTGATCATGGTTTCCTGTTTGATATTGTTAAAGTTATGGCGGCTTGCATACTGGCAATAAAAATATTTTATTTACCTTCGTTGTGCGCAATGTTGCTTGTTTGCTAAATTGAAGTGTCTCTCCCACACATGCCATTGATCAAACCCGTAGTTCGCCTATTTTTTTGCAATCTTCAGTAGAGTTTCTCTAACGGCAGCTCGAGCGCTTCGGCTACCTCCTAGTTTGGGACCTTTTAATATTTCTTCCTTCTTTCCGATTGTGCCACGCGCTTGAGGCTGGGCTTGTGCAGATTTTTTCCTCTGACGGGCCGCGGAGACTGTGTCGAGAAACTCGCGACGAAATGCTTCAGCAATACGGTCATCTGCAGCTTGGTTATCATCAACAGTTAATGATTCTATTGATGACTCGTCATATATTTCGACTTGAACAAGCAAGGTTAGTTTCAAGAATGAACTAAGATAAATGAATGACCAAGACTCACGGCGATTTTCTCGAAGCACCTGGTCCACAAGTTGATCTCTTTTGATATCATCACTTCGCCGTCGCTTCAGTGCCCACCATGATTTACCACTCTTACCAGCACCTATTAGTGAGATGCCTTTGCGTTCCCTACCTCCTGGATCTCTCTCGTCTTCTTCCTCGATGATTTCCCCATCCAGCCTTCTTCTAGCTCTTTCAGTCATTTTTACATTCCGTTCCCGCACCTCAGCGCCAAGATCAATCTCTTGCAGCATTCCGATAGTGGCCGGTTGTCGGTGACTTTGCCGATCATTTTTCACGCCTGTGGATTTATTTGTGACTAGTTGTGATATATGGTCACTTGGTCGTGAGGAAGGAACAGATTCTTTAGATAAATTAGAATGAGCTTGTAAACTCTCAGCCCGTAGTCTCGCTAGTTCAGAATCAACATATGCCATCCTTATTTTGTAAGCTAGATTTCTTGGAATATTCATCAAGAGATACTTGCATATGCCTATTCACATCGCCGACGGCACCTGTTTGACGAGCGAAGCACCGCGGCTTTGTCGGAATGTTCCCTTGCGACAAAGAAAGTTCAGGCTCATCTAGAACGCCTATTTGTGCCTCAAAATCAAGTGGACGTGGTCCGGTAACCTCTGCTTTGAACTCAACACCACCAGTCCGTCTTGTCTTGCGGCGCTGGCGCATCAGGATCGCGGCATTTTGTGTAGTTTCTTCCACTGCGGCCGTTTCTGTTCCAACTTCACTTCCTATTTCTTTGTTTTCTCGCCCCTGTAATACCCCTGGGGATACTAGATTATCCTCATTTTGGCCTACTGTTGCATTTGCATCGTCATCGTTTGGTGTTTGTCGCTGGCGATAAACTTTGTACCTTTTGGCCGCGCGAAATATAGGCACGACGTCGATAGGTAAGGATTCCATGTGCTAAAGGGCATGTGTAAATAGTTATAATGTCGATGTCGTTGTTAGCCAATCTTTAACGCCAGGAAATATTTCTTAAGCCCTGTACAACTGGTGGCTCAATCGTGACAGCCTAAATATCTTCAATATGGTTTCGCTTGGCTAGTACGCTTTGGTTAACACGCGAATGAAAAATGGAGGAGTTTCCTGACCTCAAGGTAAACTTATCCTGCACAAGCAAGTTTTCTTTCACTGCCTGTAATGAGACGATTTACAACTGCTAACTATTTACAGATAAACTAAACCTATTTTTCTCTCGCAATACTAACCCAAGACTAACAACTACCCAAATCCATTGCCCGTCAATAGTTTAATTTTGCACCATTCGATATCGCGAGCTAGATCTACTGATGCAATGACGCAAGCCACCAGAACTGGCACTATCAAGCAACTCACTTTGCGAGTTTATTGCATGCGATATTGGCCACAGCAATTACGTGGTGTATCATCACCGATTCAACAACTTACACACCTCTGTCTATCACACTTACGAAGAGGATACAAGTTTTATCCACTTTATAAACAATCAGTTCCATTTAGAAAACAAGTATAATAAGAGGTCTAAAGTCCTAGGGCAAATTTGTACACGAAATCCTCGGACCCAAGTGCCTCGGAAACATCCGAGACTTTGTGTAGGAAACTCGTTGCTGGGGGAGCTCACCTGCAGTTCTGATTTCTATCTTAACAACTTCACAATAAATTCGGCATGGAACATGACATAAAAAGAAAGGGAATGAGACGAGGAGTTTTGACTTCCCAACCAAAAGTTTTGATTTTAAGGTGGGAGGGCAAGACTAAACACCTGTATGCGGTATCTTCTACGAACCCGGGAGTGTAATATTCTTCCAGTGCCAATTTTTGCAATACCAAAGAAGTTGGCCAACGAGGCCATGATTCAAAATATTTCACCACGTTAATTTTCACTCCCAGCGAGATCGACTCCTACCTAAGCCTAATCAAGTCTGCAAGTAAGACCGAATACATCCTCATTCCAATGACCACACCTCTCGTCGACTTTCTCTGGCCTCAGCTGGTCACCAAATACACGCCCACGCCGATATTAACGCCTGAACAGAGGAAGCAAAGCGTGGCACACAAATCTGGGAGACAGTTCTTTGGGGTAGTCGTGAGAGGAATCAGGACAAGTATTCAAGATGACACGGAGGATGAGTACAAACTCGACGGGCGTGTAATTGTGAATTCTGGCAAGGAGTTTCACGCACTGAGCTTTGTGCGCGCCAAGACTTCGCTCGCGAGAGTGCAGCGCACACTATTAAAACACGCAAACGATGGAAGGTGCCGTGGTCCGCCAACTGGCGGTGCTCGCTGTTATGGTTTGAGTAGCCTAGGCGCCTACTCCACCTGCGAAGGAGACGCCTATGACCACATTTTGCGCGGAGAAAATTCAGCGAATGATGAAGGCATGTCTGGATAACCCAGGGTTTTTGAGACGTTCCCGTGGGTGGGTATTTACGGATTATGGTTGACTTTGGGGTGAAGAAAAAGCCACAATGACTTCGCAGTGGTACTTGCAAATGAAATCCGAGGTATGAATGCTCTAGTTTATATTGAGTCACATGTCGGAAAGTAATTCTTTTTGCAATTTTTTGAGCGTAGTGCATCCTTCTGTTGCCAAAGTCAAAACCTAAACGCAAACCGTCAGAAAAATTATGCCTGATAGTGATCACTTCAATATTTGATTCAACATCCCAAATTTCTGTTTTCTCTCCGAAGATAGAAATCCATCAAGGCAACAGTCCCCCATAAGACAAGACGCAAGATTTGCGTATTATGACATTATTTTCTCCTTACAAACATACTTAGCTTCGAGATTTAGTAGTGGAAAAGGGCTGTTAATAAATGAGGCTAGCTCCTGTTTGTAATTGGATCATGTCCATTATCCGTCGTAAAAGCTGGATGTCGAATTTGTTTGTTGTCTGTTTCTTCATTAACGTTCTAGGTAACATGAGCCCCATCGAACTCCTCCTGGGGCTTAAGTACGAGTGAGGCCATGCCGGAACAGGTTAACTATCGCAAAGTACGGTTCCTCGTCTCACCTATATGACTTGCACATTACAATCCACTTGAATCTTTTGCATCACTATGGATCCAGCAGACCAGGTTAAAAAAAAGCCCTTTCACGCGGAAATACACAATACTAAAGGTGAAAATTAAGGAAAATATCCTTTCCAACGTTCTGCTTCAGTCAGTAGGCGCCCGAGGCTCGTCTCGTCATATATTTACTTTAATTTAAATGCCATTATCAATGACTTCCCTCTCACAAATTTCCTAGCATTGTCACTCCGTTGTAGCCCCAGCTTTCAGCTACGTATATTCCACTACCCTGGGCGTACTCTTTGAAAAGTCGCTAGCCCTTTAACTCGAGTAGAGTTTCTAACTCAAGCGCACTCCGCCTCCAACTTATCACTCGACATGCTGACAGTACGTTCTATACTGGACAAGGTGGCCGACTAAATTTTCTCTATTACACTCGCAGTAAATCACGGTTGTGGTGTGATTGAAGCGGCGATGATATGCTATGAAGTACTCGTGTACTGTTCGAGCTGTTATCAGGCGAGCATGTACACCCCTAAGCAGGGCAAGCTCCGGCGGTTTCTTGCACCGCATCTTGAGGTCAAGGTCTGCGCATCGTTTTGGCCGGTGTGTGCCCCCCGTCTTTCAGTAACGGTCTCGATAGTTTGAAGGATTTTTGTCCTATTACTGCAATCTTGAGAAGATCTGTCGGAGTCGTGGGATTATTGGGAGAGGTACGCTCTTTGTGAGCGAGTTTATCGGCCAATTCGTTCCCTGACAGTCCTGTATAGCCAGAAATCCACACAACCGTGATTTGTGCGAATATTTTGGCCGCCGTCGTCCGAAACTTCTCCGCCCGCAAAGAGGATGAGACTGCTTACCCGCAATGAGCGCTTCAGCCGCCGCGGAGTTTTCCTGGAGTAATTAAATGTCCCGAGCTCTTGTAACACGATTGCTCGATCTAATCGCTACGAGGGCAACCATGGGAGATGGCGTGTAATAATGTTGAGGTAGAAGAAGCGCGTGAGAATGACGGGGTCGATATAGACGAGAAGTCATCAAATATAGATATACTTGGATTCACTTTCGACTCAGTTTCGGAAACGTACATTATCCGCTATAAAGAATATGAAAAGCATACTCAGCGTTGACACCGGCAATGCTGGAAGGTGAAGAATTCTTCCTCTCCGGCTAATTTTTTCTTTTGTTGCCGGTAAAAGGCTTATAGCTATGAGAATCACTCTTAAGATTACTATCCAATACTGATATATAAAGACTGAAACCTCGCGGGATCAGATCAGTGAAATATATTTTTTGAAATAGAGATGTTGGTTTTATTTAATTTTGAATTAACTGAAGATTGATCATTAAAACCTAAGCGCGCGTCTCGTCGATTCAACATAGGAACCATTCTCTAATCGGCACATCATTTTTGTGAAATTTCATTTGAATCCACCTAATATCACATGGAAACTAATGTAATGGATGTATTTTAAGCTCTGTGTGATGGTACACTTCCAGTGATTTAAAAATACTTTTGGGCGAAATCGTAGATATAAATGAGTCAAACGATTGGATTGCTTCATTCAATCTGCAGATATATACATCACTGAAAACAATCAGAATTAACAATGAGGCAGCCACCATTCGGAATACTGACCATTGTTGCCCCGTACGAATGCATCGCCATATGATTTTTTCGCTCCCTCCACGTGTTCTTCACACTTTTCCAGAGAAATATTCATGTATCCATCAATCGCCACAAGCTCACCTGTCAGATATTATTAGCTTTAGCTAATATAGCTAGAGCTAAAATTACCTTTGTACACAACCCCACTATTAAGTTTGACTGTTACTGAGTTTCCAATAATTTCACTAAGAAACACAGAGGGATCATTGCCTCCGCTCTGAGCTAATTGACCGTTCTCCATGTTTTGGGGCACTAGAGAGGGGTTTGGGAGGAAATTTGATATATGTTTGTTGTGATTGAATATCTTTTTACCTGTCTCTGTAGTTGGGTAGGTTTCTGTTGTTCATCAAAATAAGCCCCGAATACAGTTCTGATGATCAAACCGATTGTCGGTGCTTATTCTAGGCGACTGTTCGTAGTTGATTACAACTAAAACATGCGAAACAGTTTGTAGCTTGAAACTTTACTCACGGTGGCGAGCCTTACTTTCGGCAGCCTTGCGCTACGTTTGCTCTTCAAACACCAAAACATTCAAGATTGTATGTGTTGGAGTCACTGCAAAACCGTAGCAAATGAATCAAGACCAAGACAAAGCCGACTCATTCGTCAGCACGCCTGCTCCAAAAAAACGATCGCTATTTAGCAAGCAAGCGTTGGCAAAGGTAAGTGTATCTAAGGATCCAGTCGACTTCTTTAGTCGAGCAAAGAGTGTTTATCCGCAGTTACTTGAAGAAGAAGAAAAGAAGCGCCAACTGAAATTAGAGCAAGTGGAACGCAAAAGACTTTCTGGTAGTGCAGAGTTGCGAGAGGCAACACCTCCCGAAAAGAAAAAGAAGGTTGATGGTTTCGAAAAAAATTATGACGCTCAAACGGGTGAAACTAGTTGTGTAATCAATGTGAGGTCAAGAAGGAATGTTAGCCGACCTGATGAAATGAGATCTTTGGCTAATTTAAAAAAGACCTATCATTGGTTCAGATAGAACTAACAGGCAAGTTCGAGAAAAAAGCTTCGGTGATGTTACGTGCCCCAAAGAACGCGAATGTATCATTCTCGATGAAGAAGATGAAAAAGTTGAAAAAAGCAGTGTAGTTTCAGAGACTCAAATGTCAAAAAAACACGCTATTACAAGTCCCATTCTTTCAGATAATCAAACTAGCTTGGTCTCTGACCACCAAAGTCCCAAATTTGAAAAACAAAATGATCTATCCGATGAGGAGTTCTCCGAGTTCATTCAACAGGCGCGAGATCGTGAAAAACACAAGGCTTTATTGCGGCTAAATAAAACCAAACAACAATCACCGGGAGATATCGGAGGATTTGTCAATGCTGTTGACGATATTTTTGAGACAGAAAACAGTGCTAGTACAGATATGAATATAACGGTTGAAATTTTAATTACATCGGTTATTGAAAATACAAAGCCTTTGAGGATCAAGAGGAAGCTGTGTCAAAGGCTTAAGGAGGCAAGGCTTATCTGGTGCGAGAAGCAACCTATCGGTCTAGATGCCGAAGGTCGCTCACTAAGAGACATTGTTTTCTTAACCTGGCGGGGAAAACGTCTATTTGATGTGACGACTTGCGATTCTCTGGGACTTTGTGTAAACTTTACCGGAGGGTCTCTTACAGATGAGACTGCTATTCAATCTAGTAGTAATATCCACCTTGAAGCTTGGACAGAAGAAACTCTTAGGGCCCACGAGAGCCAAATGAGGGCTAATCAGGCACTTAAGGAAAGCTGCGATGAGAATGATGAGAAAACAAAACTTCAAAAGCAGTCTCCTCCTAAATGCAAAATTATTATGAAGGCAAAAGGTATGGAGCCGTTCAAGCTCGCGGTAAGGCCAACAACAACAATCTCGAAATTAATAGACGCTTTCCGAAAAGCAAAGGCTATCTCTGACGATGTCAGCATATCTCTACATTTTGATGGCGAAATATTAGATCCCCAATTAAACATAGAGGATACAGAACTTGGTGACGAAGAGAATGTAGACATTGTGGAGGTGTACCTAAAATAATGAGATTTTCATCTATCTCTTGTAATGTCTTCAAAAGCTTCACAATCGTTAATCATGCCGCTCGAATTGAGGAATGATAAAATTAGAGCGGGGTCAACATAATATCAAGTGATCTAGATACTCTCATACCTCTGTTTGAGGCAGCCTTCATTTGTCAAAACAGTCGCATAATTTACTTCCTCCTATATCTCACACAGGCACGCGCCTATACAAAGTTTGGCGGACTTTTTTTGATGCAAAGATTAAATCGCGCACAGAGCTTCATTTAGTCACACCTTAATATGCTAGTGTTCTCACGTTGGTTAATAACGTTATTATATTAAACAAGACTAGGCTAGATGAACAACAAGAATATTTGAAATTTATGCTCATAACCAAAAATTTGAAATCATCTTCACCACGAAGATATTCTATCAATAAACACACTTAATAAATCACGAGTGAGTATTCTGGCAAAGGTGGTATCCTCTCTTTCACGTATTGCAGGTACTAACGCTCAGTGTGACCTGAATATCTCGGATAGCCTAGAAGGATAGCGTCCAAATCAAGATCGGAAATGAACACAATTATATCTTGCATTGACAAATTCTCATGGATGATAGTCCCAGCACTCTCATACGAGTCCTTTAACTCCATGATACAACATTCCATCTCGTCTCAACAACCAATCGAGGAGCTTCTCTAATCGCATAAGGGGCTTTCCCCATTAATCATAGGCTACTATCTGAAATCTTAATACGATGCTACGTACAGTCGTTAGGAATAAATTAACACATAACAAACACAGCTCAGACCTTGGCTTACAGGTGACTTCTGCTGTAATTGCACTTTAAAACTTGAGTAAGGGTAGGCAGTTAGGACTTGGAATAAGAAATGTGAGAGGTCAACAAATGACATACTGAGACTAACCATTTATGAGGTTTTCCGACTATGAGGTGTTTGTAGGCGCAAAAGTACCAGTTTCGGTTAATGCTACTGCCACTTTAAAAACAGGACACGCTACGTTTGCTTTGGTAGTGGGGTTTGAGAAAAATACTCCGGTCATTACGGCAGTGGTGTGAGCAAGTCCTGGTAGTCTCGTATAAATTGATCTTCTAATAGATTAATTTGGCAAAATATCGGTGAGGTCCAGGACACCGGATATATACATTGTATTATAATTCTTGTTTTTCTCAACTCTTTAAAGACTGGAAATGAAAGTTATGCTCCCTCTTTTTGGAGAAGGTTAATTTTGAAGGCTAAGAATAACTACCGAAGAAGTTGGACAGGGAAATATCTCGGGTCGAAAATAGGGTCTGTCCATATGAACGTGGGTTGATTGCTTCGGTCTATATTTAGAACCGCAGGTTTTTCTAATTCTAGCGCATATCTATATTTAGAGATTAAGTCAATTGTTATCAGTGTATATAGTCCTAGAATTCCGAGAGAAATGGGAATCATGTTGCTTTTACTGAGTTATCTTTTATTTTAATTACACACACTTCGCCTGTCACAATTCAGATTCCCAGTTATCTGACAGTAAAAGTGCTATGTAATCCATGTAACTTACCATGGTGGATGCTTAAAGCCACGTCATAATATGTTCACGTGACTGTGTTACTAAACCGTGGGGTGTTCAGTGTGTAATAAATGTGCGTATATTATGGACCCAACTAGAACTCGGTAGAATACAGATAATGGAATCAGATAGAGACTGATGGACTGAGGGAAAACGAAATGGTCATTTCTCGTAGGAGGGAAATGATATCACAAGAGAATGTTCTAGCACTTGGCTATGAACAATACCGTAAGTCTGGAGCAGGATATAAGGAGGTCTCAACCTCCTATTATTCTATTAATTGATTTTTAAATGCAAGAATATAAATACAAGCCGGGTGTTTTTTTTCAACACCTGTCAGTGGTGTCCCCTATAAACCTGCAGCTCTCACTGTAAGGTCTGTAGAGCCGAGATTGAGTAACACTTTTTCAACTTTTATCTGAGATATCTCCCCCTCCGTCAAAGATACGCTTCCGATAATGTTGGAAATCTAGACTTCGTATGTATGAAGCTTTAGATTTCTAGTTTGACCATCAAGATCAATTTACTTGATTCTATTGCACACGATTAAGCTCAGCTAGGGGACACGAGGTTCAGTAGTATCTGAAATGCAGTGGCTAGGAAATGCTACCCTGCGGTAATTGAGTGGCTGGTTGTAGCTGGATCACCGGGAGTTCGGGATAACTGAAGCCTCGGGAATCTGTATTTAAGGATTGGCTTATTTGTATATGTCAAACCAAGTTAACGGAATATTATATATTATTAATTCATATTGAGAAGAGAGTTCGATATCCTATACAACTATCAATATATTCTTGTCCGAAATTGTACACTTATTCTTCGAGATATTTCCACCTAGAAATCCTTGAAAATTTCTAACAGATAACACACAAGATGACCATGATGACGGTAATGATGCTAGGAATGAGTTTAGATAATGCGGCACCAAACGCCACAACGGTAGTCAGAGGAGCCCTCGTCATATTATAACATGTGCTACCCACTGGCGGGCAAACAAAAAGCCCACGAAAGCAAAGTAAAAGACCCTTCCGCCCTCAAGAAAAGCAGATTTCGACTCGTCAAAAATAACGTCCCTTCTAACCTTAAATTCCGAATCTACTTTTTTTTTTAAATCATTTTAAATCATTTTATTGTCCTGTCTGAGTCTAAGACTATGTAGGACATGCAGGTCCTCTCTGCCTACAGGCCAAGGATACCTATGCCAGTAGTATATCCCCTCCTATGCCTCCCATACAGCTCCCCTCAAACAGTACCACCCCTCACAAGTCCTCATTTGATTATACACTAAGAGGAGCTGTTTGCCCTCCATTATCTCCCTTCTCCAGCCAACGAAAAGATGGCCATTTACGGGTGTATGGTCCGAATCTACTTGCCAGGAGAGGATCTGAAATAACATGGGCTGCCTGACGACCCCACGTCCCTAACGACTTTTGGATGCCAGGCTCGGCTCCTTCACGACAGTCACTCTCGACCATGACTTTTATAACATTCTTTCACGATCTTCGGTTTGTCCTGCGGCATGAATCAGGAAAAGTGGAAGGAGGAGGCTAGGAAGGTTGAGAGACGCTCTTAGGTATACACAGGTCTGCTGCGCCCGGCTGGCCGGCCTCTTTGTCATAGGAGAGCCCCGCACCCAGTGGTTTTTGAGACTTTTCCCTGCAGCTACACATCCGCAAATGGCCATCGTTTCGTTGGCTGGAAGGGAGAGATAATACCGGAAAAGAGGCTCTCCTTCGTGTGTGCTGAAATTAAGATGTGTTGGTGTATTACTACTGGAAATAAGTCGTGAAGGAGGCATAGAAGAATTAGATGTATGTTTAGTGTACCACTTGAGTCATGGACTATCTAGCACATTGGGCTCTTCTCTGGCCCAGGTCACACCTTGTACAGTGTTCCTTGCCCCTTTTGTTACTTATTTGCTCATTAATATATTGCCCGTGATGAATAGCTATTCAGCTCAGTATTTATCCGTGAAATTCAGCCTCTCTTTCCACGGAACCCTCGACCCAAAAAATGTTGGCAATAGAAACTGCGTGCGCGGGAAAAAGTCCCATAAAACTTGCAGCCCCAGCCTGGTGAGGCCTAGACACCGGGACCTCACAAGGTGCAGATATTCATCTATATCTCCATTTTTTGTAACAGTCGAGGCCGACTTGATCCAATGCACTATCTCCGTATCGGGTGCTGGGTACGCTCCGGAAACTGATCGGATGGCTTTTCCTCCATGATCAAGGGTGGGTGACATGCCGGCAAAGACGAATTCTTCACCTTTCAGTGGTGCTGGTGTAATGGCTCAGTACGCTCTATATATTTGAGATAGCCAAGAAGAATCGCATCCGAATCGAAGTCGAAAGCAACCTCAAGCATATCTCCATTTGATGACTTTTCGACGATGCCTCTCTTATCATTCTCATCTGAGTCCTCAAGGACCAATAAAGAAGTTACTCCAATTGCAAACAGGAGCTTGCCCCATTAATCACCAGCCATCCCTCACTACATATTTACGACGCTATTTACACCCTCAAGGAGGAAATCAAATCATAATATGCAAAGCTTGGGCCATGGTTTATGGGGGATTGATGCTCTCATGGGGCTATACATCTTGAGGAAGACCTGCCGGCTGAGATATGGAGAGAGAGGGGGAACAGGTCTCTGAAGACCATGCTAGGAATGTCATTTATGAGGGGCTCTCAACTTTGGCATATTTTTAAGCACCAAAACAACATCTTCGGGTAAAACTAAAGGGATATTTTTATTGTCGATGAGTCAACGGCACCCTCAGTGCTCTGAACGGCACAGAACAAGTCGGGCGAAGCTACCATACAGCAATCACGCCCTATCAGGACTTTTTTGACATGTCAGGAAGACCTTCGGCAAGGAGTTGGAAGGAGGCTAGAAAGGCAGAGTGTGGATTCTCCGAGGTACCCACAAGTCTGCAGCACCTAGCTGGCCGGTTTCAAACGCTTCAGAAGGATCTCTATGTCTTCGGATTTAGTCCTAATGTCAGTATTAAAAGAGCCCCGCACGCAGTAGCTTATGCGATTTTCCCAGCTGCCATAAACCCGCAAATTGCCATTGTTTCGTTGGCTGGAGAAGGGAGATAATGGAGGGCAAACAGCTCCTCTTAGTGTATAATCAAATGAGGACTTGTGAGGGGTGGTACTATTTGAGGGGAGCTGTATGGGAGGCATAGGAGGGGATATACTACTGGCATAGGTATCCTTGGCCTGTAGACAGAGAGGACCTGTATGTCCTACATAGCCATAGACTCAGACAGGACAATAAAATGAATCAAAAAAGGGCCTGCGATGAGAAGGGCTTCGGTCCTGCCATCTGATGTGATCCAGGCTAGCTTCATGATAATGGTGATAGGGGATTCATTGAATGATGGAGACGATACAGACCGCGAAAGCGTATGGGAATCCTTATCGAAGTGAGGGCTTTCTTACTCCATATCGGCCCTGCAGACTCTACGGTGAGAGCTGGAGTTTCGAAGGAGATATCACTGACAGGTGTTCGGAATAGTCCCACTGGCATGGAAGAAATTACATCACCCAAAGCATAGATATTCCCGACTTGTAGGCATAAAGGACCTGTATAAGGAGGGCAAGACTGAACACCTGTACGCGATGCCTTCTACGAACCTGGGATTGAAATATTCTCCCAGAGCCAATTTCAGTCAAATTTCGCAATACCGATTAAGTTGGCCCACGAGGCAATTATTCAAAATTCTCCGACACGTCAAATTTTCGCTCCCAACGAGATCGACTCCTACCCAAGTCTCATCAAGTCTACAAGTACGACTTAGTACATCCTCGTTTCAATGACTACACCTCTCATCAACTATCCTCTGGCTTCAGCTAGCCGCCAAATACACGCCCACGCCGATATTTACACCCGACGAAGGAAGCAAAGCGTGGCGCACAAATCTGGGAGACAGTTCTTTGGGAAGGACGTGAGAGGGATCAGGACAAGTATTCAAGATGACACGGAGGATGATTACAATCTCGAAAGGCGTGTGGTTTTCGATTTTGGCGAGGAGTTTTACGAATTGAGCTTTGTGCGCACCAAGATTTCGCCTGCGAGAGTGCAGCGGACACTTTAAAAAAAACGCAAACGATGGGTGGTGCCGTGGTCCGCCTCCTAGTGGTGTTCTCTGGTATGGTTTGAGTAGCCTGGGCACCTACTCCACTTGGGAAGGAGACACCTCAGACTATATTTCACGCGGAAGAAATTCAGAGGATGATAAAGGCATGTCTGGATAACCCAGGGTTTTTGAGACGTTCCCTGGGTGGGTATTCACGGATGAGGGTTGACTTGGGGTGAAGAAAAAGCCGGCATAATTTCGCAGTGGTACTTGCAAATGAATGCTCTAGCTTATATTGAGTCATCTTTTCTGTACATTTTTTCCGATATTGTGTCATAGCTAGATAGCTACATACGCAATTAAAATCTGATGCAAAAAAAAAAAGGACCTGTATATCCTTACATAGTCATAGACGCATTAGAACATTAAACTCACGCAACATGCACTGGGGTCGCTTATTGGGTTAGTCATATCCTCGTTATCCGATTATCACCTTCTATTCATTGCATATTATCCCTAGTTTACACACCATCCCATCTTTTTTTAAGATCAACTAGCACTAACCATATCTGCTCATAACCTAGTTATAACAGACTCACGAGGCAATGATCCAAGGCTCCCTCATCAAATAAATACTTCACTCCCCATGAGTTCGATTCGCAACGGAGCCTTGTCAAGCTTATAAGTACGACCCGGTATATCATTATCTGTTGGATGTTAGAAAAGTTGGGGCTACCAAGAAAACCACGTTGCTAATGTATACGTGAGTGTAAACTATATACTTAGTTCCACTTCGGTAATTACTTGAGTTTGATGCATTTAATTGCCCTGTCTAAGTCTATGACTATGTAGGACATGCAGGTCCTCTCTAACTGCAGGCCAAGGATATCTATGTAGTAGTACATCCCCTCTCATGGCTCTCATAAAGCTCCTCTCAAAACCTAATTTAATCAAACACTTAGACGAGCCCTTTGCCCTTCCTTGTCTCCATTCGTCAGCCAACAAAAAAATGGCTGTTTGTGGGTGTATGGCAGTTGGAGAAATTAAAAAAATACACCCAGGTGCGAGGCTTTCTTAAAACCGACATCCGGACTAAATCCGAAGACAAAGTATAATATATTTTGTTGGAATTTAGAATAATTGGGGCTATCAAGTTGGCCACATTGTTGGTACACACGTGACTACAAATTCTGTACTTAGTTTCACTTCGGTAGTTACTTGAATCAATGCGCTCTACAACCTCAATGACAGAGGGGTCATTACTTCCTTAAAATATTTTTTATATTTGTGAGCAGATGCATATCTTAGCATAGTCAGGTCTAGTCATACAGTCATGTGACACATGAGGATTACGGAGTCAGGGGTTTGTGCATTTTCTTTGCATCAAATTTTAATTGCGTATGTAGCTATCTAGCTATGACACAATATCGGAAAAAATGTACAGAAAAGATGACTCAATATAAGCTAGAGCATTCATTTGCAAGTACCACTGCGAAATTATGCCGGCTTTTTCTTCACCCCAAGTCAACCCTCATCCGTGAATACCCACCCAGGGAACGTCTCAAAAACCCTGGGTTATCCAGACATGCCTTTATCATCCTCTGAATTTCTTCCGCGTGAAATATAGTCTGAGGTGTCTCCTTCCCAAGTGGAGTAGGTGCCCAGGCTACTCAAACCATACCAGAGAACACCACTAGGAGGCGGACCACGGCACCACCCATCGTTTGCGTTTTTTTTAAAGTGTCCGCTGCACTCTCGCAGGCGAAATCTTGGTGCGCACAAAGCTCAATTCGTAAAACTCCTCGCCAAAATCGAAAACCACACGCCTTTCGAGATTGTAATCATCCTCCGTGTCATCTTGAATACTTGTCCTGATCCCTCTCACGTCCTTCCCAAAGAACTGTCTCCCAGATTTGTGCGCCACGCTTTGCTTCCTTCGTCGGGTGTAAATATCGGCGTGGGCGTGTATTTGGCGGCTAGCTGAAGCCAGAGGATAGTTGATGAGAGGTGTAGTCATTGAAACGAGGATGTACTAAGTCGTACTTGTAGACTTGATGAGACTTGGGTAGGAGTCGATCTCGTTGGGAGCGAAAATTTGACGTGTCGGAGAATTTTGGATTATTGCCTCGTGGGCCAACTTAATCGGTATTGCGAAATTTGACTGAAATTGGCTGTGGGAGAATATTTCAATCCCAGGTTCGTAGAAGGCATCGCGTACAGGTGTTCAGTCCTGTCCTCCGTTACAAAAGCTTGTCAGCTCAGGAAGAATTTACATGCTCACGGGCCTCGCACGCTATGTGACCCAATTTGACCATCGTGCACGCAACGTTTTATTCACTTTTACGGTGATATGGGTCAGTGGTATATCGTCCCATCTGGCCTGCAAGTACACTTTGGGTAGCTTCGATGCCAATCCCACTTGAAACTAATAAATTCTGATTCAAGTGTGGAATCTCTCGACAAAATTACTCGCGGTGTTTGTAAACAAACATGACGAAGGCATGTTTGGGCAACCAAAGGTTTTGAAATTTATTAGAGTAGAGTACCCACGGACGGGACCAGCCAGTTCTATGTAAACAAACATTACTTACAGCGGTATTTGGAAATGAGATATAGAGTACAGCTAACCCTCAAACCATGAGAGTCATTCGAATAGTACATAATAAGCTGGCCTCGGGTCTCAGCTAGGTATATGTCAAATAAAAATTGAATTTAAAAATGCTGCTACTCGTAATTTCTTAGGCTCAAGTCATATGCACATGCAAATGCAATTAATAGAAGTATTTACAAGCTGGTAATCTCGTTGTAGACGACTTTTAATGTTAAGACGGATTATTGACAGGAAGTGAATATCTGTAAGAACTGAACGCCGTTGAAGACCTTGCTTTTCACCAACGCCATCAAAGTTGGGCCTTTACCCAAACCTCGGTCCCATTCCATTTGCGCCCCGGATTAAATAAGTCGAAAGTAGAAACTTGCACCGCCCTAGTGACATAAATATACGAGCTATACTACCAAGTAACCTCCTTTCAATTAGGGGTGCCATCAACCTTCAATATCAGGAAGAACCACGTCAGGATTTCGAGGATCAAACCACGCTACCTTTCTTTCATCAGTAGCCTGACCACCAACACAAACCCAGACGTGCTTATAAGGCATCTTTGTATTCACAGTCTGTCTCGCGCCTGACCATCTAAGACGTCCTTTGGCAGTCAGGTCGCTAATACCAATTCCTCCGTTTTGTGTCCATTCTGTAATGCATTGGAAGATAAATTCGATCTTTCTTCGGAAATCATTTGCTGATGGTATCTCTTGAACCAAAGGATCAATTATAGCTTGACGTTGTGATCGGGAACGTGTCAACTTTGGCTTGAAATTTAGCATGGTTCTCAGAGGATATGATAGATGTTGTCGTTCATCTAGAGCCTGAGCAGATATTATGCCTTTCTCTGATAGCTCGTGCGCAGCTTCAAGTGGTAGATGATAGAAATCGCACCAAGTCCCATCGGATGAGAGAATAATCTTTGTGTGATCTGGAAAATTAAACTTGTGTGTTGTTAGTAACACTCGAAGTGGTATTCTCGCGTTAGAAATAGAATGTTTACCTGCAGATGGCCATCACCAAAGCCCCAACAGCCGACATCACCCCATCTTTGATAGAAAGTCACTATATTTTTGATGGCATGTTCCTGTTCAGAATTATTTAAGTGACTTTCTTCTTGCGGATACTCCGTATCTCTGCCATAGTGAGTCATATAATTCCCAAATTTTCTCCATAGAGCGACTCTCTCCTTTTTTCGGCTGTCGAACTCGTCGCGTGAGGCACTTAATTTGAACATTTCTCCGTTGGGTCCCGGGGTAGCTTTGAAGTTTTCAGAGTCAACACTTGCACTGAAGAGGCCCTCTTCTCCACGGTTTTCAAAGAACTCAACTTTACATCCTGACAGAGGCACTAGCTGGCCATAATGTGCCCAGTCCGGGTTACTCTGATTAATCAAGTGTTTCTCACTATCTCGTATCAGGACACATGTAGATGGGCACGACTCCTTTCTTGATCCGTGTTGGGACGTAGGCATTGCTCTGAACAGGGTTCCGACACTTCCATTGCTCAAAATATAACCAAGGCCAAATTTATTTGTATAATCAACCCATTTTACGACAATGACGGGGCTCTTTGTTGGAGTTTTTACTTCAGTGGTCGGAGATCGAGCCTTTAGTGCACGATCTATCTCGTTACGAAGGTTACATAGGCGCAATAGAATATGACTAGGCCTGGTGTTTGGGACTAGCTCCGCTTTTTCTCTCTCATCAAAAATTGAAATTTTCGATATGTGTTGAGATGGAAGTTGATTATATTTGTTTCTGTTCTCCTCGTGTGCATTAAAATTTAGTTTTTGAAGCATATCCGCTACAAGCCGTTCTTCAATATCAACCATAGCATCACTGATTTTCATCCCAGTTTTGACGGGAGGCATGGGCTTACCTACAAAGGCCTTATCACCACCTATTCTGTTGACCTGAGCTTGCCGTTGAGAAACGCTTTGTTTTGAGTCTTTCGCACGTTGTTGTGCGGCAAAGCTTTGTACCGGAGCCCTAGAATTAGGGTTTCCAGTGTACTTGGACTTGGACGAAGGGGATAAAATTTTTTCCAAAATTTTCAGTGCAGCTTCTGGATTTTCACCGTGTTCCTGTAAACTTTGAACTTGGTCTTGTAACCAAGCATGAAATGGGTGATAAACAACATCTTCGGCCAGTGGAACAGCAGGCGTAAGGCCCAACTTCTCTTCCTCTGCAACCTCCCGATAGGTGCTGATGTACTTTTTTGCAGGAGTCCAGGGGCCAACTCCACATTTTACGCAAAGTTTCTTGAGATTTCGGTTGCTAGTTGTTATGTTTGCAGAAAAATTAATTTCAGAAAAATACTTCTTTGGCGATATATGCTTTTCCCTCAATGATATAGACATCTCTTCTTGTCTAGGAGTCCATCCGCACATAAAAAATGAATGCTCGACAATCTGATCAGGATCAGGTCTTAGATGAGCTGGTTGAAGCAGTTTAGAAACTAGATCCTTCGTTTCTTTAGAGATAAGATTTTCTGATGAATCCAAGCTAGGCCAATCGTAGTCTCGTTCTCTGGCCCTGCGATAAATTTCATCTGCAGTTTCGGACTGAAAAGGTGGCTTTCCAGTAAGCATTGCAAAGCTGATTTAATTAATTCCATTGAGCTTTTAGATGAGCACCGCTTTGGTGACTTACATGATAATGCCTAAACTCCAAATATCGACAGCGTGGTCGTGGCCACCTTTCTCCTTTGATAATATCTCGGGGGCAATATAGTTTGGCGTTCCGCAAAGCGTGGTTCGTCGACAAGCTTGCAAATCTTTTCCAGACATTATTAGAGCAGCTAGCCCAAAATCGCCGATTTTGACGTCCATATTTTTATCCAAGAATATATTACCCATTTTTAAATCTCTATGAATAATTCCCTTTCCGTGCATGTACTTTACGGCTCCAGCTATTTGAACGGTCCAATATCGAGCCTCCGGCTCTGTTATGTATTTGCGTCTCTTAACCATATCCATTAGCGATCCATTAGGACATAGTTCTAATACAATATACGTGCATTTAAAATAGGAAAATGCTCGATGGAATTCAACGATATTTGGATGTTTCATTTTTGAATGGATTTGTAATTCTGTTTGAAACTAAGCGATATTAGCTTTTGCTCTGACTGATGGACTGTTATAATTAACTTTTTGTTCCATTCTTTTTTGAGGCATATGACTTTTGACAATTTTTAGAGCATATATTTGTTGTGTGTTTAAATTTTGGCCCTCATAGCATATCGCGAAACCACCTCGTCCTAGCATTTGACCAGTTTTGTAGATAATGCCATCTTTTCCATCGAAGCTGGGGGGCTCTCTGACTTCAGCAGGAGGAGGCGGTGGGTGGTCTTTTTGTTTCTGATTTGTTTTGACGTTAACAGCAGGTTGCTTCAGGACAAGATGCTTTGTTTGTTTGACCCTAAGATGGGCATTTACATCCCTGGGAGATAAGGCGTCCATAATTGTGACTGTAGATGAGATAATTCCACAAATCTGTTGCTGATCTAATATCCTCAAGGTGAATATATATTTTCTTTCAAATATTCCTTAACAACATGTGGTTTTTTCATATGCTCTCCCTTAAGAACTGAGAACCAATACAAACCTAGCTAAATAAATTCCGGTTCCCAAATTGCAATTTCCGATGGAGGCGGACGGAAATATTTCCAGTCGTCTAGAAGAGTTCCCAGGCGATTGATGCTATGTTGATTTTTTCGTATAAATTTTTTCCATGAATTTTTACCTGGTTGAGTACGAAAATTTTTGTTAACCCCCAGGATTTCGTGTGTGTAATTGTCGAATATAGCTCCAACTTTAGGATGCCGGATTGATCACATAATATTTTCGAGAGTCTAGGAGGTATGGAATTAGAAGGCTTTTTAAGGGCGAATATGTCGACTTCATGAATTTACAGCAATAATTTGATTTGACTTACATTTGTGAACAATATACATTCCAAATAGTGAGACTTTGGATTTCAAAAGATCTTGGTTGGAGACAAAATTAGGTTCATTGCCTTATTACAGTAAAGGTCTGATGCCTGCCTTGAGGTACCGCTCCTTTACATTATGTACACAGTGCATTCGGAAACCTTCCTACCACTGGAACTTGTTATGTTGCCTGGGTAACCGGAAACCTCCGTCTGAGGTTGGAGGATATGACACAAGGCTGCGATGCGAAACTCTGCCGCCTGACAACATGGTGGCCCTTCCCCTCTTCAAATTTGCGGCATTGTTCTTAAAGCATGTCTCCAAATACGGAGCCGTAGGTTATCTTAGAAATACAATAATTATGGTGCACAACTAAAAATTCCCAGAACTGGATTAAATCCCAAGCACACGACCACCCAAAGTTTAGGATCTATGCCGCGCGATACGGACAGAGTATGCATCAAATTAACATGCGAATGGCAGTCACACTTCTACAGAATTCTACGGCTGAAAAACAAGCAAGAGAAAGGAAAGAAAGCAATTCAACAAAAGCTGAGAAACAATCTCCACTAGACGATGCAATTAAAGAGAAAACCTCAATCAGGGAAAAAACTTTAAGTACTTGGAAACGAAAATTTAGGCCCTTGCCAGAAGGAAGAGCAGTCGATTTATTTGCTGATGTGATTGGAGATGCTTTTATCCTCATGGTTGCTGGAGGCCTCATATTGTACGAATATGTTAGAGCTAAGGGTAGGCCGGATTTGAACGCAGAAAAGATAGCTGAACTTCAGCTTAAATTGCAAGACTTAGACAGGCGTGAGGTCGAACTAGAGCAGGCTGAAAAAATAGCTCAAGGTAGAGTTGATGCCTTAGAACTGACTCTCACCCAGTTAAAAAACAAAGGCTACAAGGTATAATCTAGCTTATAGTAGTGATGAGCCAAGTAGCATTTGGTTGGGCTGGATGGCCCAATTATGAATCTACAGTTTTATTCGCATTATTTCTTCAAAAGAATATGGAAAGCTACAATTATAATCCCAAATTTGAACATAAATACAACTTCCAAGTGCCGGTTTCCTACCGTTAGTTTAAGTGGGGCTTCATCGATGTCATGGGCATAAGTTTCTATTCTAATGACTCTACTTGCCAAACGCCTCAGTGTCATGCCCACCTGAAGCGTTGGTATGATTTTCAGCCTTGAGTATCGTGTTCTGTATTCAAACCCAGAAGATAACAACACCTTTGAAATATGTTCTCTTCGTCATTGCGGAAGAGGAATGATTGGACAGATATGTCAACCGTACTGCTATCTCAATCCAATCCTACATGGAAAGGTAAAGAAACCGTGTAACACTCACATCAAGCATCTGACCATGTTAGAAATCACCTCCGAGACATACGACCTAGCCATCCCTATCAATAAAGCTCCTAACAACAATCCAACCGATTATATTCGCCTCATTATATTATCACCAGCAGACATAAATAAGTCTCAGGACACACAGGACCGTGTTGAAAATTTATATCATAAGTGGGGGGGCAAAAATGTGGGGATATTATTCCTTCTTAATGGGTCAAATCAAGAGAATGGATCAATAGCCATGATGAGTCTCCAGGCCAGGCAGGTCAAAACCTTGGAATCCTCAAGAGGGCTAACTAAATTTATAAGAATTTTTTTTTTAAACCTAGATATGCCAATTCTACCTCTTTTTGATGTTAAAAGTTTGAAATCTACGCTATCTAGTTTTCTACAACACATTGAACATCCGTTGAGACCCATTAAGGGCGATACATCAGCCATAAGTCTTCTTCCATACTGTTCAACAAACCCTCCAATGCACGAGCATGCTAGGAACGTTATTAGTGACGTCTGTGCAAATATTCCCGAGTTTGGAATTTTGATGTCCACGGATCAGGGGCATCGTATACTTGGTAACTTGTTATCAGATTATCCTCGATCTCTTCAAGAAATAATTGACTTCTGGCAAGAGGAAGCTCTCACGGAATGAAGAGTGTGGGTAATCACAAATGATTATTCAGTGTAAATTAATATAATTAAGGAAAAAAACATCATTTTTTACGAAAAGCGGCACCACGTTCCACGAACGTTATTTCATCGTAATAATTATTGTTTTCATCTTAATTGACCCATCTAATCTGATTCCCCGATTTTTACACGTTGCGCTTCGGCATGGCGAGTTGGGGAGCCAAAAAGGTGGATTTCACTGCTGGAAAAATTTTCACGGCACCACCAACGGACAGCGGAACAGCCGCAATTATGGCTGTAGATTCTCTCGCGACATCTACAGGCGTTAACATGGATAACCTTAAATCAATAGGGTATTATTTAAACAAAGTTCGCGACAGGCTGGTTATAGCAGGAACTAACCCAAATGCGACACCGATGGCGGAGGTAGATGGGGCCATTGACGCCCTCAAGTCGCATGCATTGTCACTCCAATCGACAATGAAAGCGACACCAATGGAAGAAAGGATGCTTGCCTTAGAAAAGGAAATAAAGAAGAGTCTCGAGGAGCCAGTGCGCAAGACTGCTCCTCAGTCGACACAAGGAATGGGAGTTCGACCCACGTACGCTTCAGTCGTCGCACCTCCAGCGACTAAAGCGGCAGTACGAATAAGGATACAAGGAGCAGACAAGATGCAGCCGGCAGAGCTGCTAAACAAGGCAAAAACACATATCGAGGGGGCATACGCCGTAAGGCAGTTAAGGAGTAATGACACTGAGGTGTTCGTGCAGTCGATCTCCCAGCGAGACGCTGCCTTGAATATGGCTCAGCCAAAGGAGTTTTCCGTTTTAAAGCAGGATTATCCTGTCGAAATTTTAGGAGTCCCACTGGGGACAATGATTGAAGGAGGAAAAAATGCCGACAACAGCAGAATGGTATACCAAATAACTACGGAGACAAATGTTCGGATTCCTGGCATCAAAATCAACAGGCTAAGATGGCTTTACGACGGGAAAGAGCACCAATGGATGAACAAAAATGGCCATACTCGAGGGTCTGTGATCGCGAGCCTGCCGACAGAGGCTCTTCAACGCGAGGTGATTCGAAACGGCATTGTACTCAATTCAATGCTGTACACGGCCCAGCTCTGGTCACCCCGGGCACAAGTCAAGCAGTGCTTCAACTGCAGCCAATGGGGGCATACTCAAGCCTCGTGTAATAGGGCGAAAAGATGTGGTGAATGTGCGGGCACTCACCAGACCAGAGACTGCCCGAGGAAGTCGGTGCTCTGCTGCAACTGCGGCAAAGCCCATAAATCGTGGCAGAAGGGGGCGTGTCCTAACTTCGCGTCCTATAAGGCGAGTGTCCAGAGGGCACGGTATGGACTTTTGGAAAGAACGGAGGACTTAAGAAGAGAGGATAACTCACAAGCGGCAACAACAGCAAAATCAGCGGTAAAAGTAACGGACGAACAAGGGTTTACACTGGTGTCCAACCAGAAGGCAGAGGTCGGCAAGAGAGGGCCAGGGCGCCCGCGCAAAAATCCCAGCGCCACAACCACCCCAACTATTTGCGCCATCGGGGTCAAACTCAAGACCACAGTCATCACCTTTCGGCACGCGAGGGCAGGGAAGGGATGACGAGAGAAATTTTAACTTTAGCTATTCTTGTCTCGAACCAACGGCCAATTGCACTTCCTGAAGGTAAATGAAGAAGCGCAGACGATTAGATTGAAGGGGTAGGGAGTTTTTATCGAAAGGTTTCCCCCTTATGTAAAAAGCTATAAATAGAGTTTATAGCCACCTGCATGGGCCCATAGGGCGCCAGATCAGGTTAATGAAATCAAATCAAAATATAATTAAGGAACTAGTGAAACCTCAGCCGTGAGATTGTAAACCGTGCTCATCCAAAAAAATGAAACTGAGTATATGATCTTTTTTCACGTTATATCAACAATGTGAGGGGGACTATCCCCAACACCTGTTAGTGATGTCCCCCACGAACCTCAAGCTATCACCGTAGAGTCTGCAGAGCCGAGATTGAGTAACAAAGTCTTCACTTCCATGAGGATTCCCAATCGCTTTCGCGGTCTGTATCGTCTTCATCCCTAAGCACAACCTCCCTATCACCATTATCATGCAGCTAACCACGATTAGATCAGATGGTAGGGTCGAAGCCCTTCTCGTCATCAACCCTTGATCATGGAGGAAAAGCTACCCAATGAGTTTCCGGAGGGTACCCAGCACCCGATACGGAGATGGCCTCGACTGTTACAAAACATGGAGATATAGATGAATATCTGCACCTTGTGAGGTCCCGGTGTCTAGGCGTCGCCTAGCTGAGGCTGCAGGTTTTTTGAGACTTTTTCCCGAGCATGCAGTTTCCATTGCTACCATTTTTAATTTTTTTGGGTAGATGGTTCCGTGGAAAAGGTGGCTGAATGGCTATTCATTAATGGTAATATATCAATGATCTTTCAAGAAACATAAGAGGCAAGGAGCACTGTACAAGGTGTGGCCTGGGTCAGAGAGGAGCCCCATGTGCTAGATTGTCTATGACTCAAGTAGTACAATAAACACATCAACTTAATGACCTAAAAAAAAGCTGGTATGTAGAGACTGGATCTCCTTCATGCGCCATAATGCCATGCTGCCATAATAACTACCTATACACCAGCTTCTAAATCCACCATACTACATAGCTGAGCATAACACTAAGTCAACCCTAACCAGTCGATAACCGGTCTCTTATTTAGTTTGAAGGGTGATCAGTTGTGAAGCGCTTGGTGACTTTGAAAGTTTTCCGGGGCCCTCAGTTGCTTGGATCTGCTAGGCGCTAATTTTTTTTCGAAAGTTGAAGCTTGGGTCTTTTGGAGCCAAGTTCTCTCTACCTGCCTCTCAGTTACAGGCGTCTAATTGATCTCTCGGATCCTCGGCTGATCGAAAGTCCAAATGGTCAGGGTCGTCCATTTGTTGTATACGAGCTGCAGCCCTGAGTTATTTTTGCTGTAAGATGATCCCTGCTTAGATATCCTAAGTCCTACATTGATGAAAAGATATCAATTTTAGATATGATTCAGGTTGCTTTCGACTTCGATTCGGTTGCAATTCTTCTTGGCTATCCCAGATAGGCAGAGTATAGTGAGCGATTACATGGGTGCCAATGGAAGGTGAACAAGTCGTCTTCACCGGTCTTCACTGGAGCAATCGATCATTAGTCGAGTTATTCGTGATTCTAAACATGGATATAGTCTGATCAGTCTTGTGGGACAAGGCTCTTTTATTTAATGGTAGTTGACATCACAATCCATTTTCCACTAGGCCTCTACGTGCTTAAAGAGTGTGCTGTAACCACTAGGAATTCTATCACACTATATTTTAACAGTTTGGCCCCCAATTTCTATAGGTGAGAGTAACCTTGGATTGCAACGTCACCATATTATCGTCCTTGCTAAACTAAGCCCTTGTGGTAAAAGTAGTAGAGTATCTGTTGTCCGGCATACTACTGCAAAATCCTACCAACATCACAATGGATCATAGGAAACCGTATGTCTCGAGTAATAAACTCTGAATGGCAAGTAAAACGAGTTTTTCAATTGATAGATCACGGCGCTCATATGATAAATTTCTGCCTTTGAATACAGAACTTATCAGTACAAGCTACAAGATTCTCTCGGGTTACTATGGTCTGTAACAGCAATTAAAAGTGTCGAAAGAGACACTGTGGACAAATGGAAACCAAAATAAATTCGGGTTAAGTAAAACTTTCTTTGATGCACATTGACGTGCTGAAACATGGGAGGATCATATTTTGCACCAACTTTCTTCGGCCTGTCTTTTCCCAATCTTTGTCCAATTACTTCTCGTTCTAGTGAGTTCTTAGAAGAATAAAATTTCGATTTTGGCTTCTCAGAAAATTAATGAGCAGCTCGTGGACCTATTGAATCATTTTTCGAACTGAATTTTCTAATTCCCTGAGGACGGTCACGTTAGCTCATATGTATCTCGTAAAATCTCAGAGATAGGAAGTGTTCCATACATCGGATTCTTGAATGGTACCCTTTTCAATTATCTTTTTTATTATCTCCTCTTTGATGCTCGTTCCAAATTCATTCTCAAGCACGGCCATTGATGGCTTTCCTAAACTACCTTGGGCGCCATGTCTATAGCTTGCATAAGTTTGGGTTAGATGATAATTGATCGGCAAAATAGACTCACTTGCCAGTCACAAATATATCATAACTAGCGACGACATTGGCTAAGGAAGTCTCTTTATTTTTTTTCCAATCATTTGCAGCTTCGGTACTTTCTATGAATACGATGAAATCATCAATTTTGCCCTTGTAATGGATCTTAACTTGTGCTTCTCCGTTACCCATATTAGCCGCGAGTTATGAATAGTTAGGTGATATGTTCAACTCAATTAACTGAATGATATCTCTCTGATTTACTAGTAAGTTACACTTAGTATATTAATGATATTGAATGAGGCAGCTTCAATGGTAATGAAGATTTTAGACAGTCGGGTTCCTTAACCGCAATGACGTACGCTTCAACTACAAACAAGTTTCAGCCATGATGTCACCTAATGCCAAGGGCTCACTCGTTAAATCAACCCTTTCAGTTTTTGCCACTAAGCACGATGAGCCAATCACAATTTTTACTCTAATTTGAACATTTGGGCCTATCAAGCAGAACAAATTGTTGGTATGATGTATTTTTGGGCTATAGTCTATGACTGTCTAGCACATTGAGCTTCTCTATTGCCCAGGCCACTCATTGCTGCGAGAACAGGGCATGGGGATTTTGCGGCGTATCACCGTCGCTTCAAGCACGAAGATGCAAATCTGGTTTGTAGCTGTGGGCTAGAAAAGACGCCCACCCACTTCACACACTGTCGGAGATACAATATTCTGACGCGTAAACTTAGAAAAGACATGAGCTGAGATGCTTTTACTAGGCAACTCCTCGGACGTAAACGTTTAGAGAAGTTTAAAAATTTTGCATGGGTTACAGGCTACTTCGGCAGACTGGATTTATGCTAGTTCTTTGCTGAATACCAGGAAGATTTTTGAGATAAATGCCAGGGCAAAGACGCTGGCGGAGGAGAGCTCAGGATGAGGATTGCTGACTCAAAACCATTAATTCTTTCTTTTGTTTATTTCTTTTCTTTTTCTTCGCTACGTTATTTGTTTAATGAGCTCATGATTTATTAGCTCTAAATAGGGTGTGAATGAGTAGGGCAAGACTGAACACCTGTACGTGGTGTCCTCTACGAACCTAGGAGTGAAATATTCTCCCAGAGCCAAGTTCAGTCAAATTTTGCATTACCGAATAAGTTGGCTCACGAGGCAATAATTCAAAATTCTCCACCACGTCAAATTTTCACTTCCAACGAGTTCGAATCCTAAGACTCATCAAGTCCACAGGTACGACCTAGTTCATCCTCATCCTCATCCCCATGACCTCACCACTCGTCGACTTTCTCTGGCCTAAGCTGGTCGCCAAATACACGCCCACGCTAATATTTACACTCAACGGAGGAAGCAAGGCGTGGCCCACAAAGTTCAATTCGTAAAACTCCTTGCCAAAATCCAAAATTACACGCCTGTCGCGATTGTATCCATCCTCCGTGTCATCTTGTAAACTTATCTCAATCTCTCTCATGTCCATCCCAAAGAACTGTCTCCCAGATTTGTGCGCCATGCCTTGCTTCTTCCGTTGAGTGTAAATATTAGCGTGGGCGTGTATTTGGCGACCAGCTAAGGCCAGAGAAAGTCGACGAGTGGTGAGGTCATGGGGATGAGGATGAGGATGAGGATGAACTAGGTCGTACTTGTGGACTTGATGAGTCTTAGGATTCGAACTCGTTGGAAGTGAAAATTTGACGTGGTGGAGAATTTTGAATTATTGCCTCGTGAGCCAACTTATTCGGTAATGCAAAATTTGACTGAACTTGGCTCTGGGAGAATATTTCACTCCTAGGTTCGTAGAGGACACCACGTACAGGTGTTCAGTCTTGCCCTCCAGTTCTCCAGTTCGCTTTGCCTAAGTTTAACGTGAGAGGGACTATTCTCAACACCTATCAGTGATGTCCTCTACGAAGCTCCCGCTCTCACAGTAGAGTTTGCAGAGCGGAGATTGAGTAATATATTAGTCCTCACTCTCATGAGGATTCCCAATTATTCTCGCGGCCTGTATCGTCTTCATCCATAATCACATCCCCCTATCACCATTATCATGAAGCTAACCACGATCAGATCAGATGGTAGGGTCGAAGCCCTTCTCGTCACCAACCCTTGATTATGGGGGGAAAGCCATCTGATGAGCGTCTGGAGCGTACACAGCACCCGATACCGCGATGGTGAATTGGATCAAGTCAGCCTCAACTGTTACAAAGAAGGGAGGTATAGATGAATATCTGCACCTCATGTGGTCCTCTGTCTAGGTGTCGCCGAGCTGAGGCTGTAGGTTTTATGGGACTTTTTCCCGCACATGCAGTTTCCATTGTTTCCATTTTTATTTTATTTTGGGTTGAAGTTTCGGGGAAAAGGTGGGCGCATTCCACGGGTAAACACTGAGCTGAATGGCTATTCATCACGAGCAATATATTAATGATCTTTCAAGTAACAAAGGAGATAAGGAGCAATGCACAAGGTGTGGCCTGGGTCAGAGAGAACTGGTAAAATATGAATTAATACAAATTGGGTGGCGTCACTAAGTTGGTGAATAAAGTAGATTAACTGGTATCTCGAAATACATATATCGATGCCTTTACCTTTCTTCTCTCTCCCCTCATAGCGCCTCACTAGTGAGCTAAGTCAGGTTCCAGTAAGTGTCCCAACGTCAGCCTCAAGACCGCAATTACCTGGAAAAATTCATACTGCCCAAATATGATCCTTATACCGACAGAGAGGTTCTAAATATGCAAGATTGTCATAGAATTTAGAACAATAAACATGTACACACAAGTGTTAGGTCTAAATATATGCGCAGCCCTATGGCAGGGGACCCATATTTGTACCCTCCAAAGTATTTTTTTAAATTATATCAATCAAGCCACACCTTTCAAAATTGTAGCCCACCCAAGCTACAAGCAAGTAAAGATCATTTACAAACCATTCACACTTTCCAAAGCCACTCCACACGCAGATATCAGTTTCTCGGCACCAGCTATGATATAGAGGGTGAGCTGATGCTAGCGAAAACCCGGTCCAATCTCGGGGTCTCTGGAAGAATCAGGGCTTGTTGCAATCTCTTGGACGTTATCTATGAGAAAGAATCTTCTTCACAGGTTAATCAAATAAGGTGAGCAGTTAATACAGAAGTTACGAATTCTTGGGTTTGCTTATAAATTCGAATGATTGACCCAGATGATTACCCTTTTCCTTTGTATTAATGACCAAACTCGAAAGTAGGAGTCCAACATGCCTATATGACCAGCAAATTCAGCGGGAAACTCTGTTCACAATTCCAAATACTTTTGAATATTTTATCATGTTTTCAGCTATGGAAACAAGACACTTGATCATTACTATGTGTCCACGCAACGCAATTCTTTTTACTTCAGAGGCAATAAAAGTATGGATTTGAGCCGGTGATCGCTTATATGAAGTGGTGTAGGTATTTGACCTACAAAAATTTTGAGACCAGCACAGATAATTTACCACCGCACCATCCATCCATGATTGATGGAGGATGAAAACCTATCAGTGGTGTCCTCGACGAATCTGAGAATGATATATTCTCCCAGAGCCGAGGTTCAGTCACGAAAAAAGGTGAGATGAAATTTCTTTTGATAGATTTTCGGCTTGAAAGAGTTGTATTCGGTACGTTGGACGAAAAATCAGTCGGCAGAGATTTCACAACCGCAAGAAAATCGGATAAAAACTCGTCACCACCAACGTACGATTCAGAAATGCGCCCAGGTCTGTCCGAGTGTCGTATTCAAACAAATAACACCCCTCAAATTCCTTACATACCTGCGACCCACCTTTACACTCGTCACATCACCTACCATCACAAGCTCTAATGAGGAAAGTCATGATGGAAACGGGATGTGTACAAAGGAGGAATAAAAGGAAATATAAACCGAGGGGATAACACAAATCCCCAATGACGACAATAACCCAACGATACGATATGAAGGTGCAAGGTTGGAGCAGTGATGAGATCTGGGACTACATTTATATTTCGGAGTCAGTGAGAATGTCAAGGGCTCGGGCGCGTGGTGGTCGAGGCTGGGGAGGAATTTACGCTACGGCGGATATATAGCTGGTTTCTGGAAGTTCAGGCTTGGTATAATTCAACACATGGGTGAAGTCTGAGGAGTTCCGGTTATTTGGGTGGGACGAGGTAGATGTACTTAATGGCAGTTCACCTGATCCAGCCTGGCCCCACTCATGCTTAAGCTCCAGTAGAAGTGCGATATGTGACATGTACCTAGCACGTAAATGAACATGACAGAACGTTTATGATTGATTTAATACTATCGTCAACACCCCGGCAAATGAAGTCGTGTAGTGGACAATGCTTTTCAACTAGTAGAACCTCTTCCAAACTTCATTTTCTCCCTTCTTCAGGATGATCTTCATTTAATACATTCTTGCTGTTCTGTCTTCATAGATTTTTCATTAATTCCTAAAACCTGGCTCGCCAGATCGGTGCCCACACTTTTTATAGTACGAATATTCCTGTTGTGGGCCAGTACTTGCGAAGACAAATAATGCGGTAGTTGGGAATCGGATTTTCAGGGTCACAACAAAAGGTTTGAAGAAATCTGGCCGGAATTTCACTTAGATGGAGAAAGGTATTGGTGTGATATTAAGATTTGAATTATTACTTCCTTGGCTAACTTGTTCTATTCTGCGAGATTTGACGAAACTTGGCTCTGGGTTAAAATTCCACTCCCAGGTTTGTGGTTGACACTGCCGACAGGTGTCGAGTCCCAATCCTCCTATCTTTATCCTACAAAGTTGAAGTTTTAAGGTAGATTGTTTGTAGTATCCTGAAACAAAGTCTGTGTAGATCTATGCCTTCAAGGGCAGCGTTAATAAGGGGTTGGGTGATAGTAATCAATCAACCCTAGACGGCCTGTATCAACCAGCAATGGTAAGACCAATCAGTTATCTTGACCAGCCTTTCAAGTAATATGTAAAAGCAATTGCACCCCGAAAAACGTGCTAGGGGAATTAGAGCAATCTCGGCTATTGGGTGCAGCTGCTGACTAATCTGAGATTGACACGCTACACGCGCTGATCCCGATAAAATGTTCATTTTTAGGGTAGATTACGGCCCGGATAAGGGACACGAGGGTTTCCTGAGTTTTCGTAAATCAGGCGCGATAGCGATGTCGGACGAAATCTTGGCTGCCGACGATCCGACGGGCTATGTTTGATTGTCGACAATCTGCCTTATTTACCTTGTCAAGGAGTGAATCCTAACTCTTTTTGTACCTGGTACTCCCAGGCCTGCTATCAAACTGTGGCCAAGTAATTGTGTGTGCATGCTATGCACGCCTAAACACTTTTACCATATTTGTGACCATTGATTTATAGAGAAATTGTCGAATTAGAGCCCTACTTTGAAGCTAAAGGGAAGGCTATGAGACATCCAAGGAAGTACAAGGCTAATAGCCACTTAAACTGATTATGTCATCTATAGAATCACCGCCTATCAAATTCCAATGCATTTGGTTGGGCGAAATTGCAATCGCTCATCCCTCATTTTGTGTTTTGTATTTTAGACATTCGTCCGCCGGGTGATCTAGAAGTGACCGGCATCACAGTAAAATCATGTGTGAAATAAATAGACCAAGCCCTGTAGGTGTGTATATTATTTATCCCGCTGTCGCAGCCGGCGCTTACTTACCCGGGTTTTGCTTGTTAGTTTTTGTGGGTAAGATAAATTATTGTTTCAACTATGCGCCCTTGTAATGATTGTCGAAATTTTACCTTTTGTTACAACCAATTTTCTGGAACACCACAATTTGAGGGCCTCAAGGGGTCCAGTCTTGGAAAGTAACATGACTCGCCGGTGACGGGAGCGGAACGTTCGCAGCAGGTCCAGGTAAGCTTCCGTTTGAACAAAGTTGCTATTAGTCGCTAGCAATCTCTATGATGATTAATGTTGTATCCAGCTATCTAACAATGGCGATTAGCAGGCATTCGTCACTGACTAAGCAGCAGACCACAATCCCCAGGATCAGGAAGCTTTGTTAACAAGGCTGGGTATCGATAAACCCCAATCGGCTAGTTTAAAAAGACTCACCTTGATAGTCCAAAGTCCAGCTCCTTGTTGCGCGCGTACACACATGGTGACAAATCCTTGTAAGTCATGAATATTACAGAGGCTGGCTATGATGGTTCTTTCTGCTGAATTTACCATAGCTACTTGCTGTATGCACCGATGATGATCTATTCGCTAGCTCGCTGCGTTCTGTCGATCTGACGCTCATTCCCAGAAGTACATTAGGTCGGGATGATGAGATGTCTCGCATCGCAGAGGGGTGAAAACGGTTCGTCTTGGATGCATCAGTGACGAACCAAGACTAGCGTTACCTCTTTAGAGATTTGGCTTCAGTTGTGCATGGTCATCGTAAAGCGACAAGTTAGCCGTACGTTTGAATGAAGTTTGCCGCTTTACATGGAGATTTAATCTACTAAGGCGGAGAGTTCACCAACGACAAGTCTATGATTTGTAATTCCAGTCTAGATCAATAATGGCATTGTGAGTAAGCGAGTGGAGGCGAACGATGTCCACTATTGTTTCAGGCGTCGAGTAAGGCCTGAGTCTTCCGTGTGGCTGAGGGCGGAGCTAGTCAGGCATTAATTTTTGTCTAGGGCGTCTCGAAGCGCCTAGGGACTCGTTGGTATCCCAAAATCCCTGTCCACTATTGAGCCCAACGAAGTTACGTTTTGGTGATTCCTCTCAAGTATCGGGTTGGTAGTTTACAATAGGGTACTGATAGATTCTCGGGTTAAATGTAATAACAATCACTTGGAATTAAAAGTTTTGTGCAGGAATAATAGTCGACGAAGTTCAATTGGCTGCTGTACTAAGTCCTGGCGCTTGTTAGGGCAGTAACAGCCTACCTTGGCTAGGGTTTCATGAATGATTCAGTACAGCAAACGAGCACAGCTATGAACAAGCTATCTACGATTGTAATATTCCCTGCGAGGCTAACAGAGCTGTGAGCTAGGCTCATGCCATGCTGGTTTGGCGTCTAGATGGTTCGTGACACGATGCAACTCGATCCGCGAAGGGAAATGTGAAGCCCTCACGAAATTCGTTTATTCTTTGTTTTAATACACAATCCTCCCATCAGCAACAGTGAGGACAAACTCACTCAGCTCTCGGCACTGTGCTCTAGTCAAAAGACGGATCTTGCCGCGCTTCCGTGGACCCCAGTCCTAGAAATTGCTACTGTATGCGTTAGGAGGAAAACCAGAAAGAAGATACTAATCTTCAAAATTCCGGCTTCATAACTATTAATATCCTAGTTGTGTGTACCAATGAAGTAAAGTGACCAGAGAAATATCTGATTTGTGGTTAATCTGTACATAAAAAGGAATTACCACAACCCACTTCCCTTGCAACTTCTTCCACACCATGGCAATCTGTATGTGTCTCTAAGCTTAATGGCCCAAGGTCGAATCCAAGAATCGTAGAAATAATCATGAGGGGCGTATCCATTGTTGCGAGCAGGTAATAAGTTGCCTGGCGCATTATTGAACTTGTCTTTGCGCGGCTAGTAGGAACACGTAAACCAACCCCAAAGGCCCAGGAAATGGGAAATAACAGGGCTGCGGCGGTCAGAAGACAGAAGCGAATATGCTACTGTGTTAGAGTGTTTACCGGAAGGACTGATGGCACGAGGCTTTTAGGGGAATGAATCTAGTGAGTTCCGACCATGACTTTGCTACGGTCCTCAATTCATCGCAAAGGCCCGGACTGGCGCAGCCGTTGAGCTGCGGTGTCTGACAGACGGAGAATGCAAAAGAGCCGACACCGAACATGCTAGCACGCGGGCTTAGGCACATGGGCGAGCCGCTCTTCGGATGAAGAATTATCTGAGAGAAGTATGCTCGAGGCCGAGGGGATAAGATAGCTGGGACATGGTAACATTAAATGTCCCCACTTGTCGGTTGATGGTGCAAGGGGGTGACGGCCCTAATTGTTCTTGATGATATTATCTTCCCTCCTCAGTCTTTCACCACGAGGGACATGTACGTCCTCTCTTTCTGCTGGCTAGAAATATGTCGGGATTGGTGATTGGGGAAGTTGTATCGTGGATCGGCTGGAAGAAGGGCCGTAGTCTGGCAAATTTCCAGAGATGTAATGATGCACCCAAGCGCCAACGGCCACAAATCACAGAGCACCCTGTCGACAAAGTGGACCACCCTGCAACGGCATTTGTATCCGATATAGATGAGCGTTGGGGAACGTAGCACTCGTAACACACGGACATCCTGTCGCGTGGTCATCGCGATTCGAAGTGCGTAGCGGCTGGCAAAGATGTCCTGCTTCTCGAGCTGCTGGTGCCAGAAAAAAGTCGGGGCCGCGATGATTGCCGCTGAAGGAATGCATGCTTTGCAGGGCTGTGCGGGCCGGGTGGGAAAGGGCAGGATGGCGCTGCAAACATTCCACAGATGGGAAGAGGTGGATCGCGTGGGCTAAACCCTTAGATTAGGGTTACCATGAATCACTAGACTCGGTTGATCTGACAGGCCAAGGAGGGTGGGGCTAGCACAGACCGACCAGGCGGTTCGGGACCAGCAACCCACGACTCGAATCCGGAGTTGTCAAGCTTCTCCACTGCCTGCCAAGTAGCCAAGACGGCTCCCTTGCCATCACCGTGAGGATGGGGCTCTGGTTTCCCCCGATCTGCAAAGTCCCTTACTCTCATTAGGACAAACGGATTGAAAGAAGCTGTTGGTGTTGTGGTGAGCGGGTGGAGAGGGGAGGGGATTCGTGCTGCATTGCATAAGGGCGCTAGTTGCATGATATGACGGTCAAATGGACTAATCGATCATGAGCATCTCTGGTAATTATCCACTCACGTCCATCTATCCACACAACCTGCATATCATTCATTCATAGGCCCAGCGAGTCTCACCCGCTCTACTCAATGTCTCACCACTACCACTACCACTACCACTACCACCGCACCAGAACCACATCTACCACTGCCAAAACGTCCTTCCCCCATCACTCCGTCCTGCTCCTCTTATGCCGCAGCTCCACCTTGTCATCCACTCCCTACCCGCTTCTCTCACCACAAGACCCTAACCCCTTCCAAGACTGCCACCACACACTCGCTATCAACACGAATTCACGCTTCTTGCTGGCCCTCTTTTCTGCGACGAGGTTCGTTTAGGAGCAACTCAGGTGCTGCCTACAATGCAACTTCATTTCAGCCAGTAGTTGGCTTGGACTTGCGCAGATTCCAACTGCATCACTACCATCACTCCCGACAAGCGCCCAGCTCTGCTCGTTATTTTCCAGGCACTTGTCAAAATTCTCACCTTCAGCCCGAATTACGTTAGTATAATTGCCGTCTTCAGCACCTCTACTCCTCACTTGCCGCCCGTCGTCACAAAACTCACACAACGTGTGACCATTGTTTGTTTCATACGAAACATCGCCGCCCACTCCCCCGTCTGCGGCAAGACTCGTTCAAGTTGCGCAACAACCCAGTACGGCATATACCCCTAGCTTGTGGCCTGTCTAGCCTCTATCCTCTCCTCCGTCGGGGGATGCGTTATTCTTATCTTGTACCATTGCTCCTCATACAATTCAACTCTTTTCGTGTTTGCAAGTGAATCATGTCGCAGGTCCTGCGATATGAAGAGAGCTCCTCTCATGTCCCTCCTCTGTCGTCCCAGCATATGGACCTCGCTGACCCTTCAATAACATTAGAGAAAAGGTTGGAATGCCGCTGATATCTCCCTTCATTCATCTCCCTCTCCTACGGGATACTTTTTATGCAAAACGATTTTGTTCGCTGATTCAATCATTGCCGTTAGGTCCCAGAGCACATCATCCATAACACAGCCACCCCATCAAGGGCCGCACTATGCAAAGGCCTCTCGAAATCACCATCATACCAGCAGAAATATATCAAATCCATCTCGTCCGCTGACGGAATATATTTCGACTTTGGAGAACGTGCATCGCCCACCCGAGCCTAGTCGGGGCCTCTCAGACCAACCTAGACACTCAAATAACATCCATTCGTCCTTTCTTCCCAAAGCCATTCGCAGGCATTCCAGCCCACCTCCCAGTCAAATGAATGTAGCACTACGAAGTGTCTCTGATTCGGTTATGAGAGAAACTCCAAAAGAATTCCCTTTGCAGTCGGCCGGCCTTGAAGAAATTAGTTCACATAAATCTACCGACATGTTAAGACCAGCTCCCCGCACCAGCTCTATGGAATCCGTCAGCTCTTCAGTTTCATCCAGTCCCTCTCGCCATCTAAACGATGCATCTTCCCCTGAAATAGCCAATCTCGTCGCAGCCGCCGGATCGGCCGAGGCCGTCATTGAGTATCTATTAAAGGAAAAGAAGTCTCAGACCGCCCAAAACACTCAGCTTTGGAGACTAGTAGACAAGCAGAGAGCCATGATATTAGGCCTTAACAAAGATCTCGAGCGAGCGCTGAAGGACAAAGAGCATTACAGAAGAAAAACCAAAGCTCTCTTGGCAGACATGTCAGGAACCCACAAGGATCGGCCCCCCGTTACTGATAACATGGATTCCCCAGACGAAGATCGTGCGAAAAGAACCAGTACAGAGAATTCTAAAATTAACGATTCCAAAGAAGATAAGAATACATACCTGGATTCCCCCATCAACGTTGTCTTGGCTCCATATCCGGTGACCCCCTCTGCTAGTCAATTTAATGGCTCTGTATCTAGCAATCTATTTGAACCAGAGCAACAAATGCCACCAACTCTGGTAGATGAGCTGAATGATTTTGAAGAATTTACCCCAAGGTTCATTCACGCTCTAACCCGGGATGAATCTCCTGATTGTTCACCACCCGAAAATTACTTGCCTCCATCGCAACCGCCGAATTTGCCTCTACCAAACATTCCTACGGCAAAAGAGCTACCTTTGAAAACAAACTCATCCGAACAAGGAGATCATCAGCAGCGCAAAAGTCCCCCGCTCCCTCTTCAACTTAAAAATCCCAGTACTTCGGTCACCCAAAGCGATGTCCATCCAGATAAGCTAAGGCCAGCAAAATCTGATCAAGGAAGCGAGAAATGGTCTAAAGATGATGCCTCTACTAACATGGAGATGTCACGGTCTACAGCTATAAACAACTCTTCTCTGACCGCTACCGAACAACACATGGGAAAAAATACGAAGTCAGGCGACTCGAATATTAATACGAAAGAAAACAAGCACATCAGACAACCATCATCTCCACGGATCGCTGGTCTTCGGACTACGCCAAGGCCATCAAGAGATACTTCTTCCCCTACGAGCTGTATTCCTCAAATTCCTACCGTAAATTCCCCACCTCCATCTCCTATAATTGTATTTCAGCTTCCCCAGTATACTTCGGAAGTGCCGCTTCAGGGAAATCAACAGTCAGTTCCTTTCCCGCCCAGTACTCCTACCTCTTTATCTTCATCCGGATCTATCAGGGCAAAATTTCAAAAGACTCCTAAATCAGCACTTATTGCTAAAAGTGAGCAGGATTCCGTTAGCAGCTCTGATGAAACTTTGACGTCCCCTGATACACACGATCCTCGTCGTGACGGTATCTACCGTGGTCTCGTCACCGAAGAATTTCCCGAGCTCTTACTTCCCCCCAAAGCTCTCAACTTAGTGGACGTTAAGGTTGCGTCTTCCCGACTGAAACCCTCTCGAGCCAGTATCATGTCATCTAAGTCGTTTGAAGAAGATCCAGTCTTTACCTTAGCCCTTTTCGCCAGGTCCAACGGTAAGGAACTGTGGAGGATTGAAAAAGACCTACAATCTCTGTTAGTACTAGATCAGGCGTTGAAGCAGTCTTCAACAGTAAGGGCACCCGAGAAATCACTGTTCAATGGACACGCCCCTGCAAAAGTAGATGCCAGACGGATTGCTCTCAACGAATACTTTGAAAAATTATTAGAATGCCAACATGCTGCCACATCATCGCTCGAGATTTGTAAATATCTCTCCTCCAACGTCATTGAAGCCAATACCAAAGATCTTAACCTGGCACCTAGTATTGGCCTAGTATCCGGCGGAAATGTGTCTACTGAACTTATGCGAATGCCTCGTAAGCGTGGTTATTTAACCAAGAGAGGAAAAAACTTTGGTGGTTGGAAAGCCCGTTATTTTGTGCTCAGTGGTCCAATATTAAGGTATTATGATTGTCCCAACGGCCAAAATCTCGGAATAATCAAGCTACCAAACGCGCAAATTGGCAAGCAATCTCAGCCCAGCGCTAAAAACCTGACACTCCGTGTTGAAAGCGACGACTCTGAAAACCAATATCGTCACGCTTTTCTCATTCTCGAACCAAAGAAAAAGGATTCATCCAGTCTTGTTCGCCACGTCTTATGTGCGGAAAGTGATGCTGAACGCGATGAATGGGTTGAAGCTCTATGCCAGTACATTGGTTTCAAAGAACCAGAGGAAAATAACTCACAAGTACCACCAACGGGAAAAATTGAGACTAGTACGTCGAGTAACAGTAGCGACAAGAAATTAAAAAATAATGATTCAAACTGCCAGGATCAAGCTTTTGATTCAAGCGGAGACAGTCTTCTTGGTGTTAGCTACGAAAATACCAAGGTTGGAAACAAACCCTTTCTCGGACGCAAGAAGGATAGCCATGGAATAGGACCTGCTCCGGGAGCCATGGGACGAGAGTCACCAATTCCGGCGCAGAAATTGGTAGCTAAACCTACTCCTACCCCAAAAGCCGTACCATCCTCCCAAGAAAATAATATCGGCCGAAATTTCGACAACTCATTATCAGCCAGTGAAGAAAAGATTAAATTGCGAAAGAGATCGTTTTTCGGATTCGGTCATAAGGTCCGGGAGCAAGCAGAAACAATCGAAATAGATCCAAATAAATATCTGACCCAGATGGTTCTCGAGCCACGCGGCCCCATAAGGCATGTTTTTGGAGTATCTCTGATGGATGCAGTCAAGTACAGTCACCCCGTCAATGTCAAAGTTGGACTACCAGCAGTTGTCTACAGGTGTGTTGAGTATCTAGATGCCAACAATGCTTGCGGAGAAGAAGGAATATTTCGACTCAGTGGATCGAATGTAGTTATTAAACAACTACGGGAACGCTTCAACAAAGAAGGCGATGTGAATCTTGTCACAGACGAGCAATACTACGATATCCATGCCGTAGCATCCTTATTGAAACTTTATCTCCGCGAGTTACCGACCACCATCCTTACCATGCAACTTCATTTACAATTTGTCGCTGTTACAGAAGTCAGCGATATAAATGATAGGATATCTATCGTCAATCAACTGGTACATCAGCTTCCACAAGAAAACTATATACTTCTACGATATATGCTCTCATTTTTGAACAAGATTATCAGTCATGCTAACGTCAATAAAATGACGGTTCGTAACGTCGGCATTGTCTTTTCTCCGACTCTAAATATACCTGCATCACTCTTCTCCCTCTTTCTACAACAATATGCGAAAATATTCGATGACCAACTTTCTCAAAATAAAGATCAAAATATATCTGTCTCAAATCCCAAAGTTTCTCCAGAAATTTCAAAAGCCCCTGGTCATCAAAGCACCTCGCTCTCTCCACCAAATACTCGAAACCCGCCATTTCCGATGTCAAAATTGCAGTATTCTAGCAACGTGAACAATGAAGAAGTACATAATTCTCACCTCTCAAGTGGAGTTGGAGCTAAAATAGAACAAGAATCACGGAAAGAGCGAATAACGGCCAAGGCGGCCACTACAAGCGACAACCCTAGTATTAACAAAATTAATCGTCAATATAGTCCAGTGAATCCATCCGAAAAGGCCAGGAGGAGAGACAGTAGTATGTTCGGTATTAATATGGCCGGCCTGGGTCAGCGGCGAGCCAGCATCAGCAAGTCAGGACCTTTGCGTAGGCATCTCCATTTCTCTACTTATCTCCTACTCTAAAACTGACACTCTCTAGGTACTGCCAATGGGTCATATTTTATATGAACGCCCCTTACTTCTAACGGTGTTTAATCTTTTGTAACCCACGCATTTATCTATTTAAATTGAATCCGCTCTAATTTGGAGCCGAAACCCCACCAACAAATCCAAGTTAAATATATCGGTAATATCTTCTTTTAATACCTAATTATAAATTTCAAAGCTCGGCAATTGGCACAAATTAGTTGTGCTCAGCTGTCGGCGGTCTGCCATTCAATCTTACCGCATTCTCCCGACGTAGATTCATAAATAGATGCAACCTATCCAATTCTACAAGCTGCGATAAGATTGCGCCGAGCTACTAGGTCCAACTTGGACGAGTGTATCTGACTAACATGAGTAAGGCGTCAAGCAAACTTGAACAAATTGCGCACGCAGAATATCATGCGCGCAATAAAAAACCTTTTTATGGATTCAGGGAGGAAAACGACTGGACGAAGTTTGGATGCAAGATGTTTGATCTAAGGAATGACCGGAGTTTATAAAATTTGGATGAAAATGTATATACGATTGTTAAAAATTACCTATAATATCTCGCCTAGACTGGTCATGGTGAGTAGCTGATCAGCATACAATTAAACAAAAATGCTCATCTTCAAATTGGTATTATGCAACTTGTTTGGTACCTATCAGTATCGGACGCATCGTATATTTCCATTGTGTGAGGCGGTGCTAATATGAGTAGAGATGAATTGACATTGACGACAGATATTTCTGGCAAGATTCATCTTTTCGTCTGTAAATCAAAAATTATCTTACATAATCAACAGAGATCTCACAAGTTTCCAGCTCCTGATTCTGAAAGTTTTTATTATACTACTTGAATCTTAGTCTATACAGCACATTGGGCTCCTCTCTGGCCCAGGCCACACCTTGTACAGTGCCCCTTGCCTCTTTTGTTCCTTGTTTACTCAGTGATATAATGCCTATGATGAACAGCCATCCAGCTCAGTATTTATCCGTGAAATTCAGCCTCTCTTTCCACGGAACCTTCGACCCAAATAAAAATAAAAAGTAAAAAAAAGTCCCATAAAACCTGTAGCCTCAGCTAGGCGACGCCTAGACACCGGGACCTCACAAGGTGCAGATATTCATCTATATCTCCATGTTTTGTAACAGTCGAGGCCATCTCCGTATCGGGTGCTGGGTACCCTCCGGAAACTCATTGGGTAGCTTTTCCTCCATGATCAAGGGTTGATGACGAGAAGGGCTTCGACCCTACCATCTGATCTAATCGTGGTTAGCTGCATGATAATGGTGATAGGGAGGTTGTGCTTAGGGATGAAGACGATACAGACCATGGAGGCGAGGACTTTGTTACTCAATCTCGGCTCTGCAGACTCTACAGTGAGAGCGGGAGCTTCGTAGAGGACACCACTGACAGGTGTTGAGAATAGTCCCTCTCACGTTATGCTTAGGCAAAGCGAACTGGAGAACTGGAGGGCAAGACTGAATACCTGTACGTGGTGTCCTCTACGAACCTGGGAGTGAAATATTCTCCCAGAGCCAAGTTCAGTCAAATTGCGCAATACCCAAGAAGTTGGCCCACGAGGCCATGAATCACTTATCCTAACCTATTCAATTTCTTCTATCGAAAGAGATCGATCCCCAACAATACCTTATCAAGTTTACAAGTACGACCAAGTACATCATCGCTTCAATGACAATACCTCTCATCAACTATTCTCTGGCCTCAGCTGGCCACCAAATACACGCCCACGCCGATATTTATATCCGATGAAGGAAATGAAGCGTGGAGTACAAATGTGGGAGACAGTTCTTTGGAATGAACGTGAGAGGGATTGGGACAAGTTCAGTGCATGTTAAAGGCATGTCTGGATAACTCAAGGTTTTTGAGACGTTCCCCTGGGTGGGTATTTCCGGATGAGAGTTGACTTGGGGTGAAGAAAAAGCCGCCATGACTTCGCAGTGGTACTTGCAAATGAAATTCGAGAGATGAGTGCTCTACTTGTATATTGAGTCATCTCTTCTGTAAATTTTCTCTGATATTGTGTCATAGCTGGACAGCTGCATACGCAATTAAGATCTGATGCAAACAAAAGATCATAGAGATGGATGAGACACTTGTAGACTCAAACCCCCACGCGATGATGATATGATCGAAGCTTATGCGTATGCCTATTGAAGAATAGATTTGGGTCCCGCGGAATGCAGTAAAGAAAATTTTCGAGGAGCCGGTCCAACAACCGGCGCAGGGAATTGCAGGCCGACCAACCAATTCCTCAGTCGTCGCACTGCGAGCAACAGTAGCGCTAGCAAGAAGATGAGTGGAGGGATCGGAAAAATGCAGTCGGCCAAGCTGCTACCCAAGACGAAATCAGATCTCGAGGGAGAGAATTCACGGCAAGACAGCTGAGCAGAAGTAATACCGAGATATTTGTGCTATCGGCCTCGCAACGATATATGGCCTCGAAGATGGTTCAACCCAAGGCTGCCAGCATGCAGAAGCTTGAATATACGATTCAGCTACTGGGAGCACGAGGGCGGACGAGCATAGGCGGGGGTAAGTGCGGCATGAACCGCCTAGGAATTTACGAGTTAACAAGGCTGAAAGCGCGCCTCCCTGAAATTCAAATCGGGAGGATGGCCTTGCGACGCGTTCATTACCATGCACGGCTGACCTCTGCTCGCCGCCGAGCGCAAAACAAGCAGTCATCGCACTACAGCTGTGGGGCGTGCTCAAGCGTCGCGCCATGGAGCTAGAAGATGTCTAGGCCGGCAGACACCCATTAGACCGGAGACCGCCCCAAGACGTGGTCGTTAGTGGGCCAGCGCGTCCGTATGAGCAAGTCTTGATCCGGCCCTCATCGCGACAATTATTCGCGCCATCGGGGTCGAGCCTAGGACCACGGGCATCTATTCCTCGCAGGCGAGGGAATGGAGACGTGAAGAAGTATGCTCCAGCTAGTTTAGTCTCGGGCTCATGGCACTGTGCAATGCCCATGGGTTACATGAAGAGCCGTAGAGTAGAGTTTTACGGGTGGCGGGGGATGGTTATCGAGAGCTTAACTCTCCGAGTATGTAGATAGATGGGGTGATAGCCACCTGCCTCGGCCCACTGTCACCAAATCGGGGTCAAATGAATCCAAAGGAACCATTCATGCACTCGGGAACCTTGGGGATTTAGCATCTCGGTAGAAACAGCCTTGGCATCTCGCGGCTGGCAAAATTTGCGGTAAAAGACAGACTGAGTAGTCGAGGGACTCATTGTATTGACGATGGAAGCTAGTATCCATTCAAGTACCTTGATTGCTATCTGGATGCCGGAATTAAATCTACTCCAATTCGTAATTCTCCAGCAAGATCAGTTTCTCATTAGTCCTCGGGCTAGATTTCCAACATTGCTTCTACCTATATCAAAAACTATCTGTCGATATCAATTACACCCTCATGCCTCCACGCGTACAACCACCGTAGGAGGGAAGGTCTTTGAGCACCACACACCTGCACGTGATATAAATGCTAATCAAGCCTTGGAATTACTCAGCGAACACCCACGCAACATGTACATAGAGCTCGCTGTAGATACTCCTTCTCCTTTCAAAGCCAATCTATCTTCATTTCCCGCCTCGTGATTATATCACATCAGAATTGATGACAATACTTTCTTGCACCGATGATTCATTGCGAGATCTCTGGGAGAGGGGCTAAGAGGAGTTAGGTCCACAGCTATTCTAGCTGTGTCGCATTGCCAGCAGTGATTGGAGCTGCTGCCGCGAACTGTCGCTGTGCCACGCCCTTTTGCAAGGCCAGAATGCGGCTATGGTCATAGGAATCTCCACCGAGACTCCACGCCATAACGCCGCCCAAGTTGCGCGTATCGACAATCTCGGTGAACTTGCGAGCAATCAATGCCGGGGTGTCCCAGGTCCAAAAAAGGTGATGAGTCCGGTCGTAGTAGTACTCGCCGCCGGCTATTTCATCAGTCCTGCCGTTACTCATGGCCTCCTGGAAGCGTTCGGAGGTGGAGGTTTCATTGCAGCCGCTTCCATATAATGAGCCAAGACAGGCATTACAATAATCAGACGAGTCACCACTGTAATCAGGTTAGATATAAAAGAGCTTGCATAACAGTATGGGCGTGGGCGTGCGAATATTAGGGAAGAACACTTACCAATAGCCATATTGAGAGCAGCATAGACCCGCAGCGCAATACTTGGACACTGTCGGGCCACAGCTACCGTCGTTGGACTCAGTCAAGTTAGAGGCAGGTTTCAGGTAGTTAATTGCCTCATTTGTGACGGCTCCGCTCATTTCCGTATCCGAGCCATCCGCATTCTCCAAGAGGACCGTCGCGCAGCCAAGGCCATCTTCACACGGTTGACTGGGATCTAGCTTGAACCATTTTGCGTAAGTAGGAAATCCTAGGTTTATTTTGGCCGGGTCCAGAGATAGAGTATTAATATAGTAGTCGATTGTTTGCAGGGATGACTTGATGTCGGTGTGATGCTTGCTAATACTATCACGGCGGTTCATGAGATCGTAGGTCATGACATTAACCCAGTCAACTGATTCCCAGATGGAGGCTGACTTTTCTGGCGTATAGGCAATAAAGTCTCGAAGTAATCCCGGAGTTGCGATTGTTAGTAGCTTATGCGGCCCAATAGCAGCTCGGATTTCAGCTAGTAATAAGGGATAAGTCTCTATTTCCGAAGTTTTTTCTGAGTTGGGATTCACTCGGTAGTCGGCGCCATTGCCGCCCGGGAATTCCCAGTCTATATCAACACCGTCAAAGTTGAACTGATCGAGCAAGGAAGCGATGTTGGCGGCAAATAGCTTGCGAGTTGCTTCCGTTTTGGATCCAATACTGAAGCCAGCCGTATCACCCCAGCCACCGATGGCTATGAGCACCTTGGTGTCATTATCGAACTTAGAACGTACGGTCTGTATATCCTGAAATGGAACATACTCGCCGGCAGGAGAGGTGGTAAAGAGGGAAGAATTGGCAAATGCGATAATGACATGGTCTATTCCAGCGTTGATAGTATTATTTGGTGCTTCAATATGGTATCTAAGAAAATAATTGTGAGTAGGAGCTAGACATTCTAGCCAAAAACCTTACTGATCATAGTAAAAAACATATCGTGCTTGGATAGAAACTGCACAGAGAGCACCGGTTAGTACTAAAGGCAGAAAAGCCACCATAACTGTGAGATAACGACAGAAAGAATCTTCTGGGTGGTGAAGATGGAAAGAATGAATGATTTGTAGTGAAAATTCCGGTGTCTAATGATATATTCTTCATTTATATATGGCAACGGAATTAGCCATTGTGCAATGGGTCAGAGTTGTGGATCAAAAATTTAAATGACGAGACCTGGATTAGAATAATTCCAAGTAGGCCAAAATTTGGCTCCATAGATATCTCTGTGTGTGTGGATCCGGCTTGAGGTGGATTCTTCTTTTGGGTTGATAGTGATGCATGTAGATGGGACCGTCCACTTTTTCTATCACTAGTATTCATTCTACGGGGCTCTAATCCACATTCCTGAGTCGCCTTGATAGCGCATCGTGTATAATGATAAGTTGATGAATGCTTTCCGCGTCTCAACATCATAATGTCCGCTTCATACGAAGACGTAAGCGTTAGGTCTTCATTGCTCTCCGATGATGGTTAGGGAGAAAATTAACATGCATCTGGAACTTTCCGATCTAAGCCATACTTGATATCACTTTATCAGGGTCTTGTTATAAAAGTGCACCTATATCGCCTTGGCTTTCTTCCTTTGCAGGCCCGCCCCGATTTCACGGCTATATTCGTGTGGCGGCTTCGGGATTCGGCATTGGTTAGAGTTCCAGGGTGTCTTGGAGCCATGATGACAGAGATGACAGAGATGAGTAATGAGAGCAGGCTACGATGGCTGGATGATGATATTAGGAGTATGTGATAAAAGCCGGTCAATGCGGTCGTCGATACTTTCTCTCCCCACATCAGCCGCTTCAGTTGTGAAGTTTGGAGCTCCATGAGGTGTGCAAGTCACTTCCGACAATGCATTAAATATAATTTAGTTTGTATTCAATGCCCAATTTAATACCTTAGATGAGGCTGTAGCTCACAGTAGAGCCAAAGTAAGCCGGGGCACTCTGGTCTACCCACAATTGTAGGTATGCTAGACATGTAGGCCATCAAGCAGTTAGAGACGTTTCATGGCATATCAAGTGATGCTGTAAGCAAGCATCTTCCATGGACCCGGATGGGGCGGGATGAACTGTCGCAAGTGCTTGATCTGGCCGTTATCGCATTACCGCAGTCCGGATACAGCCGTGGTTTGCACTTGTCACTGTAGGTTCCAAGATCCTCTTCAACGACGTGTCGACCTATTAATAATTCCTCGTCTATTTTCTGGCCCCCCACTGGCTGTATTGCTGGGACGAGTCATTTGGCATTTTAGTCGCGTTTCTTGCGCAACTCGTTGGCCTCATGAGAGAGATGCTTTCATTGTGCTACTTGGGTCTTAGACTATCTAGCACATTGGGACTCTCTGGCCCAGGCCACAACTTGTAAAGTGCTGCTAGCCTATTTTGTTACTTGTTTGCTCAGTAATATATTGCCCGTGATGAATAGCCATTCAGCTCAGTATTTATCCGTCAAATTGAGCCTCTCTTTCCACGGAACCTTCCACTAAAAAAAAGGAAACAATGCAAACTATGTGCGCGAGAAAAGGTTTCATGAAGCCTGCAGCCCAGACAGGCGAGGCCTAGACACCGAACCACATGAGGTGCAGATATTCATCTATATTTCCATTCTTTGTAACAGTCGAGGCCATCTCTGTATTGGGTGCTGAGTACGCTCCGGAAACTCATCGGATGGCTTTTCCCCCATCATCAAGGGTTGGTGATGAGAAGGGCTTCGACCCTACCATCTGATCTGATCGTGGTTAGCTGCATGATAATGGTAATGGGGAGTTTGTGCTTAGGGATGAAGACGATACAAACCATGGAAGCGAGGACTTTGTTACTCAATCTCGGCTCTGCAGACTCTACAGTGAGAGCGGGAGCTTCGTAGGGAACATCACTGACAGGTGTTGAGAATAGTCCCCCTTCTTCGCCTGATCTCCTTACGAAAATTTGGTTGGTAACGTATCGCTGTTCAGTAGTTGATGAAGTGTCTATGAACATTTTTTCTACAAGGCCCAGCCGACCGGCCTCTTGAACGCTTCAGAAGTTCAGCTATGTCATCGTATCTAGTCCTGATTTGGGCATAAAGAGAACCCGGCACCCAGTGGTTGCTGCGGTTTTCCCGAGCTACAATACACCTGCAAATGGCCCTCGTTCAGTTGGCTGCAGAGAAGACCTAATGAAGGGCAAAAGACCCTCAATTTGTATGATAAGGCGGAGATTTTTGGGGGGAGCGTCATAGAAGGCACAGAGAGGGGGGCTAAACTACTCAAGGCATAGATATCTTTAGCCTTCAGGCATAGAGTTTTATGTCCCATATTATCTTGCACTAAGAATTAGTGGTAGTAGCAATAACAATAATTATTTCTGTCCCGGATGCGCTCGGTAACTTGCCTGAGATTGGACTCGCGCGGGCGAGTGAATACAAATTGCCTTGGTATGGCATGAAGACGGAGGGTAAGATCCATGATAAAATCTTCATGGCAAGGATAAGGTCTGACCACACATGAATTAGAGGACTAATGCACACTTAGGCCAGTGATTCGGCGAGCCCTTTCTTTAATCTACCGGATGGGGGAGGAGTACTTTGGTAGGTTAAGTCACTGACGGACCCTGACTCAAGTATCCGCGATTCTGATGTAACATCTACATGATCTTTATATTCTCGGGAGTGTTTAATCAGACAGAAGCCGGCCAAGACGAATTCTTTATCTTCCAGTGGCGCCAGTGTAATCGCTCACTATGCTTTGCATATCTGGGATACCTAAAATCGACGACTTCTCGGCTCATGCTGGATATATCATTCTTAAGCGAGTTCTCTACTTCGATCTTACTACACCACCCCGCCTTGACTACCGATAGGAGCATTAACCCAACTGCAATCGAGAATTTGCTTCTACAAAAATCGGTCATCTCCCACAACAAAGTTACGATACTATGTATCCCGAAATTAGCCGTGATCTAGATAATCGAACGAAGTCTATTCTGATTATCTAAAACAATGATATCCCAAAGATGTCTCTACAGTGTAGTTAAGGGTTTACAGCCTGAAGATATATTACAGGGGAAATGTTAGTGTTATCTAAGATCGACATTACTTGATTAGTCTCCAGACCTTGTTCAGGGAGCCTATCCTGATATCCTTAAGCCCGTAACATCACCTTCCCCCTCCGGATTCTCATTTTTTATTTATTTTTGCCTCTGGAGCCCGTTTAGCTACCCACGTTAGAGTTTCAAACATTATCTCCATCACCGTACTATTTAATAAAGCCTTTGAACGCATCAGTTAGCACAAGTATTATCGGGGTTTCCAGGTAGTTTCTTTGTAGCCCGTTCACTTGACGCAGACGAACCTTTTTCCTCCAAATGATTTAGCTCTCAGTACTTTATCAACTCCATAAAGAGGATGTTTTCTGTCTAGAAGTGGCGGAGGGTAGCAGATCATCTGAATCTCTGCGTAGTAGATCAAAGAATTTGGGGTGAATGTTACGTGGCACATCACGTTCGTAGACATTAGGAGCTATTTCGCGCGTTATTTTGTATTTGGCATTTATCCAAGACAATTTTTTCTTGAGCTGAGGAGTGGTGATGTTTTTTAGATTTAGCCACACTTTATCTCCTACTTTTAACTTTTCGGCCGATCTTCGTCCTCTATTTGCATTGTGCTCCATAATTTGCTGGGCTGTTGTCATTGCAGCTTTTGCAAATTCTTGACCCTCGTGAAGGCGTTGGCTCTTGCTATTGGGGTTGTACCCGGGCTGGATGGTGGATAACGGCGCTGAATATGTCCAAGATGATACCCATGAACCAAGTAAAATGGACTGAAAAGAGTTCTTGAGCTTATTATGTTATTTATAGCGACCATCGTAGATGGGAGAAGTCTGGTCAAGTAATTTTGGATATAAGAGATATAAGCGCGAAGGTATGTTAGCACTTCTTAATTCGTTCTCTCAAAAGTGACTGACCCAGTCAGTGCCTCTGTCTTATGGTAGAGAGTTAGGAAAGCCATGATAATGCCATTGGCTCAGAATAAAATTTTCTGCACAGGCTTCTGCTTCCATTGTCTCCATGGATTCTAATGTAGCACTACCAAGGAGTCTATCATATATAACCATAAGAAATCGGTCATGAAGTCTATGGCTAACTCGCTGTGAAACCGCTCTGGTATTGGTAGTGGTCGCAGCAAACCACTCGAAGACTGACGCCAAACTTTTGATCTACCGCATATGCGGAAATTCCTCAAAAATCTTCCAACATCCTTGTATTGCTGAGGCCAGAAAAAGTTTTGTGAGAGAATAGATATTGTTATTTCCCAGCCTGCATAGCCTGTCGCATGAGAATCATGCACTTTTTGAATTAATGTAGTGCGTAGAGGTTCCAAGTATGGGACCCACAAGGCGCCACGGTACAGTTAAGCGTGTCTCTCGTCGAAAGAAGAATCTGTTATTTGCATCGAGTTTCCAATAGAATTTGGTAGTGCGCGGTCCTCGTTCTCTAGGCTTGTATAAGCGTCAAGGAAAGGAGTGCCTTTCTTTACTGCTTTATTCCAGAGCTTTTGCATTTCGAGCTCTTCAAACAGTTGGTTTCCTCCTGGGGGTCCTTTGGGGATGAGCGGGGGCTGGATGGCTGGTTAATACGCTTGGACGGAGCTTTTTCCCTAACTTCTTCCCGGGGCCTAGCTTGTTGTCTATTAACCACTGCCAAGAGACTTAGGGAAGATGACAATTCTTCTCCTTCACAACTGGGTGATAACCAGTTGCTCTTTAGGAGTTGAAATTCCCTTTTTCGAAAATTTTTGTGCCTGAAATCTTTAGGCTTGTACTTTAATTTTTCTAGAAAGGAGATCAGGCTTTGCAGAATTTGAGCCTGGTCTAAATTTTATCTTAAAATTGGAACCTGAGAGCTCTTCTGCCCATCGGACTTGGCGTTCTGAAAGCTGGCGCGTTGTCATGAAATACTGCAAATTTCGATGATCAGATAGGATGATAAAAGGTTTACTAACGCTCCCAAGTTCACCTCTGAAGTGTCTCATAGTAGCAACAATAGATAACAGTTCTTTACCATAAATTTCATAGTTAGCCTCAGCCGGCAACAATTTTCCGGAGAAGAAGCCCACGGGTCGAAGGCGGCCCTTTTAGTCTACTTGTGACAATACTCCTTCAATAGCATAACCTGATGAGTCCGCTTCCTATAGGGTTTCGGCTTCAGAATCAGGCATTGTGAGGATTGGTGTGCTCATTAGCAACTCCTTTAATCGCATAAATGCATCCTTTTGAGGTTTATCCTAACGCCATAGAATACCTCGCTTGGTTAGATTATTGAGTGGTTCACATATCGAAGAGAAGCGAGGAATAAATTCTCGGTAAAAATTTGAGAACCCAAGAAAGGACCGTACTTGTGACACATTATTCAGCTCCTCCCACTCAGTGATTGCCTGCACTTTATCAGGGTCTACTTTGACGCTGACTCCTGCTTCGATGATGAAACCCAAGAATTTTATTTTTGTTACCCCAAAAGCACATTTTTCGCGGTCTAACCATAGACCAGCTGTCTTGATTGCATTTATCACTTTAGATACTTTCTGGTAATGGTCCTCCAAGTCTCCATCTGAATAAACTATAACATCATCAACATATACTGAGCAGAATATGTCTAGAAATTCCTGCAGGGTGCTATTGATGAAACATTGAAATACTACTGAAGCTCCACACAATCCGAAAGTACAAACTAGCCACTCAAATAAGCCTTGACGCGAGTGAAAGGCCGTTTTCCATTCATCTCCTTCATTGGTCCGTAGATGGTGTAACGCAGTGCGAACGTCCACTTTGGTAAACCAGCGGGCTTTAGCCAATTGTCGTAGGGTTTCCCTTATTAGCGGGAGTTGGTAACGATCTTTTTTTGTGATCGCATGAAGGCCACCATAATCGACGCAGAGCCGTAGGCCACCCCCTGGTTTCTTGGCAAAAAGCAGTGGTGAGCTAGCTGGCGCAGAACTTGCTCGTATCCAGCCTTTGTTGAGGAGATCTGCTAGGGGTTATTCGCAGAACTGATAACTCTTCTTTTGACATTTCATAGAGGGGTCCATAAGGTGGCTTTTTCCCATTATCGTTTTCATCCTTTTCTAACTTGATCTCCATGTCGTGCCCAGTTCTATGGGGTAGTAGTTCATTAGATTCGTCATCTAAGAACATGGATTCAAATCCGGTGAGTTGATTGGAGAGCTTTTTACTAACTGATTCGATGGGTTATTTTTTTGCTTTGATCAAATTTTTGCAAGGCTTTGTTGATATCTGCAATTGAGACCGACGCCAGTGTTATATCTTGCTGGTTGTTTAGCGCTTTCTTTATGAAGGCGGAAAATACGAGTGAAGATACCAGTTTTGCTTCTTGGATATATTTTGTCTTTTTCTTGGTATACTTGTTTTCCATCCAGCCTTGTTCTAATATGTGTAATCTTTCTTCTCCCTGATTTATGTAGAATGAATGGCCACTGGCGTCGTAGATGACGTTATTTCTCTCTGTCCACCCCTTGCTGAGGATAAAATCGTAATGCAATCCTTTGATGATGTATCCCCATAGACGTTCTCGGCGGCCATTGATATCAAGGGTAACATATGTTATTTGGCTTATTTTATGGGATTTTTTATCATCTTTTGCAAGTACAAGTTTTCTGTGTTCTACTGAGATGCGTGTAAGTTTATGTTTCTTATCAATGTAATCACTGAAGGCAGCGTAAGGGAGACAGCCTGGGTCAAAAAGAGCTGGAAGAAAGAATTGATGGTTTATAAAAGTATCTATCAAAAAGGGTTTACTGTCCATTCTTTTCTTTACTTTCATTATTTCTCCAGCTGACGGCTTTTTCTCCATGTTTACACCAAAAAAATCATACCGTGCTAGCCTCTGCGCACGACTTTGCTCACAGGCTATGAGTTTTCCGAATCCGAAACAAAGTCGTTGGTTAAGGGTTCCTTTGCCATCCAGTTCACTCCTAATCCTCGAGAAGAGCCGTAGCCCCTAGGCGTCGGATTTTCGCGGAAGTTCCGATTTTGCAGTCACCCCACCGATGAGAAGGTGTCTTATTGCACCTTTCACAACGATTGCTGTCGATACAATGGTTTCTTTTGGCTCGAGAGACTTCTAGTGGAAATGGGCAGGTGTCGTTTCTTCGGCCTTTACTACCTGAATCTTTTGCATCGCCATCTTTCAGCGCCGCTAAAATCGCTTGAGTTTGAGCTCGGATTTGACTTTGTAGCGAGTTTATGTCCGCCATATGTACATCGCCATCTCGATCATATTGAACAGAAGGTTGGCCTGATGCCACGAAATAAGACGATGTCCTTATTAATAGATAGATTGATCACGAAGCTACAAGAACTCCAAGAGGACCATTCTACTTATTGTACCTCGCTTATTTGTTTATGCAACCACCTTTGTCAGCGAGAATTAAACGTGACACCTGAACTGCTTGCGGATGGAAGACTTGTGGGTTGTTTTCAGAAGTGTAATACTCCTTGTCTGAAGCTCGAACCGTTCGAAAGCTAGGAATAGATTCTAACCCTTTTGCCAGGCTTTAAACTTCCCCGAGGAAGCTTTTGTAATTAGTTTCGAAGACTCCTTGGCGGTAAGCTATGCCTTGTTGAAGATGTGGGGCTAGAGCAAGTGTCATTGCATTAACCTTAGAAGCGCTGATTGGTGCAAGGTGCCATGCTTCAGAGCAGAGCTGTTCGAAAACGGATCTAAATTTAGCAAAGGTTTGTCGAGGCCCTTGATGAATCGTGTTGATCTTTGATTGTGCTCCGGATGTGGCGTCTCTGTCAACAAAAACTTCTGCAAGTTGAGAGATTAGCCTTTTGCTGCCCCAGTCGTCGGCTAACTTTTGGGCTCCAGAAGAGAGGGATTGAGAAGAATTGCACAACAGAAGGTTTTATCATTGATACAACCTTATGCGAGCCCTTCGAGACGGTTGTGAAAAGAAGAGAAATCTGCAGGATCTCCTGACCATTTGGGTCATTGGATTGTAGATTTCGTAGATTCTGAGTGTGAACGTTTTGGCTTGGGGTCAGACATCGTCGCAGGAAGCTGGGGTGCCGGCTGGGATTCGGCAAGCTGAAGGTTGTCGAGAGCTGAGACGATGTCATTAAGGCTCATAAAACAGATTGAGACTAGATATTAGATACGTGAAGTTGCCTGTACCGCGAGACGTCGCTGGTAAGGAATGCAGAGGAAAGAGAGGTTAGATAATCAGAATATGTCAGGAAATTGGCCGTGATCTAGATAATCGAACGAAGTTGACGAAGGCTATTCTGATAATCTAAAACAATGATATCCCAAAGATGTCTCTACGGTGTAGTTAAGGGTTTACAGCGTGAAGATTGTTTACAAAGGTAATGTTAGTGTTATCTAAGATGGACATTACTACATTAGTCTCCCAACCTTGTCCAGGGAACCTATCCTGGTATCCTTAAGCCCGTAACACTGAGTACAGCCGCGAGCAGGTTATTGAGTCATAATATACAGAGTGTTGTGGACGTACGGGCCCTCTATTTCCTCTAGGTTCCCGACACGATCTTGTGTGTATTTAAGAGGTTGGAATGGCTAATATAGAAGCGCTTCAGGCTACCCAACGGATTAATTTTTTCTGCATCTGATTTTAATTTCGTGTGCAGCTACCTAGCTATGACCCAATATCAGAGAAAATGTTCAGGAAAGATGACTCAATTTACAAGTAAAACACTCATGCCTCGGATTGCATTTGCAAGTACCACTGCGAAGTTGTGGTGGCTCTTTCTACACCCCAAGGCGCTCCTCATGCGTGAATACCCACCAAAGGAAATCTTAAAACCTTTGATTATCTAGGCATACCCTTGTCATCAATGTATACGAGTGCTGCGAGTTATGTGATAGTGTTTTGCCGGATTCGAACCAGCGATCTAATGTCTCGAGTGGGATATGTGTCCTGGCCATCCACACTTTACTTAGCAGACCGGCCAAGACGATGTACCACCGCACCATCCAGCCATTGCAGTGTTTATGGTGTGGCCTGCGCTCTCATGATCATAATCGTATGGCGCATAAAGCTCATTTTGTAAAAACCCTTGCAAACTTGTCCTGATTTCTCGCGCCCATCTCAAAGAGCTACCTCCCCAAATTTAGCGCAACTGGACGTTTCCTCTGCTGGCTATAAATATCGGCTTGGGCGTATACTTTGTGGCCGGCTGGGGACAGAGAATAGTCGAGGGGAAGTACGTTCGTTGAACTAAGGATGTGCTTTGATACAATTATAGACTTGATAAGGTTTAGGCGGATATCGATCCCGTTGCCTCGTGTGCCAACTTCTAATGCGTTGCGCAACTTCACTGGTCTCAGGTGTGGGAGACATCCCATTCGCGGGTCAGCCGACATCGCTGACCGTAGCTTAGTCATGCTCCTTTATCGCTGGTCTCGAGTGATGCTTTCCACAAAAGCTGACGATAACGCAGCCTCTGGGATTTATTTATAATATTCAACGTGGTGCCCGCGCACAGGAGCCTCTAAAATGCCTCTGTACCATGTGCTGATGATGCTTTTTAGCATCGCCTTCCTGGACTATCGTGGCAATCAGGCCGCTGCGCAGTATGGGGTGGCTTTGAGGTTATCTGAAATAGCCTCATACACCCCGGGTCTCGAGGGGTGCTTGCATCGCTGAAACTTGGAATATAAAATTACGTAAATAATCAGTCTCGCGACACTATGGGTTGCGGCAATGATACAACGTCCTCTTGTCAGCGTCGAAATCTTAGCTCTCGAAGTTTTCATCTTTGAACGTCTGGGCAGTTGAGATATCTGATGTTACTAATATCGTCACTTAATAGAGCTTGGACCTTTCAACGTGGCGAATCTTTGAGCATAGCTCCTTGTAAGCTTTTTATCATTTCGTACCAGCCGCTCGTCTTTGTGAGCCAGTGCCAAGAAGCAGCATAAGATAGTGACCAACAACAATATTTTCGTAATTTCTCAGCCTGTGATTATGTTGGACACCTTAGTTCTCTCTACCTACAAAATATGGATTCTACGCCTGCTGTAAGGCTGTCCACTAATGATACCACTCCCCAAGATTCTTACCCGTTCTTACTGTTAGGACTGTATACCTTCGGCAGGGTTGGATAGTGCAGTGGTACACCGTTCGGTTCATCCTACCAAGTAGAGTCTGGTTAGCTTGAACACCCACCCCACTTGAGGAGGGTGGAAGTTTGTTTGGTCCCAGTAAGACGTAACAACACACTCTCTCACGAAACGATGTAGTCTGGTAAACATTTGTGGTTATTAGTATCAGTAAGACGAGAATGAGCCAGCCACGGCGATGTGTGGTCGGACGTGTCTGACAAACCATTCGTAGGGGCTGATGGTGCAGTGGTATGCCATCTCGAACAGGGTCGGGACATCTCAGACACCATTTTCACTGGTGACATGAGATTACTATCTCGACTTCATAGGGACGCGATCACACATCTTGCTGAACTCACCTACGGAATGACTACGGCTTGCCAAGATGACTGAAGATTTCCGAATCACTCTTTAGGCAAGACTTGTGGACGAGAGTCGACTCCGTCGAATTAAGAAACCTCATTCACAGTGGTGTTAGTGAGAGGCTGAAAAGCCATCACATGTAACTATAAAAAAAATTGGTCCCGTGATATGCAAAGTCACGGGCGAACGGATGAAAACAGGGGTGTTTGGCTTTGGTTTTCCTTTCGGGTACGGGACCAAGCGGGAAGGGACAGGCACAGACAGGCATTGGCAGAATAAGGGGCCGGGTAGCCTGGCATCACGCCGAGGCTCTAAAGAGATTATATGGAAGAAGGGAAAAGGTCATCATGTCATCTAGCCGTTCAGTTCCCAATTCCGTCCTTCACAAACGGCCAGCTCCTCTGTCGTCCCTGACCTCGACCCTCTTTTAGCACGTACACCATGACCACAGAGTCCATATGAGTAGTTTTTTAGGCAGAACTTGATAGCCGTTGAATTTGGATTGTGGAACTAGGGTTACTACGAATGAGAATGAGTTTATATGGGCCTTCCCCAGGAAATGGTGCCATTATTTACACAGAGATTGAATGCCTCAATAGGGAGGCACACAAAGAGCAGGACTGAGCCTGTGACAAGTGGGAATAGTGAGAATTTACGGGCATTAATTTGACAATGACGCTGAAAAAGATGTCTAGAAAGTCGACTATCTTATTTTTTTTATCTTAGACATTTCCTGTTTTAGGGCGCGAGGGGAGAGACCAAGCTTCGTCGGCCACAACCTATTGCGTATTTGAGCATGAGTAGAAGTTGGGAGGGGCACTTCACTTACTTCTCCCTCATTGTGCGCCCAGGCGTAAAAGATGAGGCCGACCATGTAGTAGATGGCCGAATTGGTTGCTTGATACAGTAGTACTGATGCCAGCACTGCCACCGGTAAAAAGACCATGCGGGCAACGATGCTCCGATGTAGAGCAGAGCCAGCAATCATACCCAAGGGCCATTCCCAGGCTAGCATGGTGAATCCGATGAGGAGATTGAGGATCTGAAGGATTGGCAGAGGCTTGACCAGGGGATCTAAGCTTCGGCTAAAGAAGTCAAAGAAGATCTTGGGCCAGAAGAGCCCGGAGATGGCCGCAACAATTTGATCTAAGCGGGAATGTTAGAGGGAAAGGCAGGTATGCGTGGGGGAACTCTGGACATAACTTACATACTCCTGCAGACATGACGACGAGCCGTGCCAAGTGGTTCTTGATGAGTCTTCCCATGGATGCTGTTTGGGGAAATAGGATAAAAGGGGTTGAATGTGGCGGAGAAATATAACCGCTAGGGCTCTGAGGACGGATTTTCGCGTCTTGAATTTGGGTTCCGAGCCTGCGGAGGGAGGAAGAGAAACGAAAGTATCAACCACCAGTCGAGGGTGTAAAGAACGTTAGAATGTAGAAAAGAGTGTCGATTTCAACGAAAGCAACTGATACCGGTCAATTGACGGCACTGGCGTCGATTAATACTACCAGCACCGCTACCTGCTGGAGCCAAGCGTCTGGAGCCTGACAGATTCATCTGGCTGGCCGTGACAAGTGTAACGCCTTGATTGATGCCGAGTATCAGGCCCTGACCGCTTGACTCGAAAGTCCATTACACTGAGCCGGCCTGTCTCCTCGCTTTTCAAACATTCGACCCCTTGGACATGGCCAAGGCTCGACTGATTTCAGATGGCTTCTATGAAACTCGAGGCTATGAAGGCGTTGTAGCCCCGACCTGAACTCGTGAGGGCGTTTACACAAGCCTGATGAAGTCAGGCGCGAGTTAGATGTAGGTGCGACGATATTTGGCGCTGCGGCCGGAGCGATTTTGGAAGATGGTCGCGGGCTTCATGGATAAGTGACATCTGTGCGCGAAGAGGGCGAAGAATGGAGCGCGGACGGGAGTCTGACTGCGACGCCTGCATGCCCATTCAAACAAACCGCCACATGTCTACGGATTACGCGACTGTGGCGTATGGAGGGCCACAACCTAGCATTCTGGTTGATATTTTCTGCCTCACACCCCCCACCGGTTAGGTCTAGTATCCTGAGATGCGTAGTCGCCGCTTGTTCATACACCCACCAGCCACGGCTTCTCGCATCGAGGCCAGTCATGAGATGCGCTGAATGGCGGCAAAAGGTGGTGGATGCATGGAGCCGCAAGGGCGCTTGCCGCGACCGATATTGCCAGTGTGGGGTTTAGCGAGGCGAGAGAAGATGGGATCTTGCCTTTCCGCTTCGTTCGGTGCGCCGTCGAGAACACATGGCCTGATCTGGGCATGCGCCATGCGCGCGCTAGCAGAGCGACTCTAAATATGTCGTGTCAAGGAACGCAAGATTGCGCGTGCTGCGTCCAATAGAGGCGAATATCTGCCGGCATAAGGATGTTCCGGAGGCGAGTAGTCACGTTTCAAGGCTAATCCTATCAGGTATTCCAGTCGAGTCTCCAACTCTCTGGTCAGGTGACCACGCCATGTGTCCGCCTACACAGTCGAAGAATCTCCACCCAAAGAAGCCAATTCGCGATGGCCATGCTAGAAATTGCCTCTTGCGACAGTCGCGCGTCTCTACTCGAAAAGAAAAGGATATTAAGTGGTGGCCTGCACGCTACACTGCTTCATCAGCCGCAACTACCATGCTCACGTCCCTTGTCTGGCGCTTAGCTCTGTGGAGTCATGAACGATAGATGATCTTATCACCCGGAACATTTACACACGCGATCATTTCTGAGCGTACTCCAGTTATTAGCGCGAGTCTAGGGCGAAGATAAGTTTGGACCGACCGTTATCGTTTGATAGTTCAGGGTACCAGAAAAGCGATGGGTCTCTACGAAGGCGCTTGAGACTTAGCTGGAGATTGTCAGACAGACAGACTACGTGTGCTACACAATGTCACAGGGGAAGCTTCCTTGACTGACACCAGTTTTGTCCAAATAAAAAGAGAGTAACGTCTTTAGTGACATTCATCATTCTCTATTTCATCAACACCTACAGACAGTAGCCAGCAATTAAAAATCATGGTGGTTATTTCATGTGTTTCAATGGCCAGTCTTTCGACCAGAGCTTCACTCCAATAAACACAGTGGATGACATAAATAGCCTTGGGCTGGTCAGTGTGAAAGAAAAAATCACGGAAGTTTCACGTCTCTAGGCCTAAACTCGAATGAAGGCGTTTTCGCACGTCGCCGCTAGACACAGACTATGGAGTGGTCATAGATATACCTGGCTTGCCGACAGCGATGACGAAGATCCCATTACATATATTTGATCTTCAAACTGAGAGAGAGTATGTAATATCATGTGTAATGACTCTTCCAAGGCGTGTTTGTACTTTCAGCATTGCAAACTCTTCAGCTTCTTTGAGGGGTCTTTACATCAACTCGAGCTACTAAAGCATCCACTGACACCCCTTTTTCGAGGGATGAGTGTGTGGTTACAAAGTTCCATGAGTATATCAACCAACTCTTATGATCGTCTGGGGGGATTTGGTTTGATTGAATCAAAAACAAGGTTATGTGGTAGACGAGCTCTAGCAGAAACGGTTGGATAAAATAATTCGCAATGGTGTATTTTTGATGTGGGTTACTGAGATTCCAAAAGCTGGGAGTATCCCAACATTTCTCGACGTCAGGCTTCGACCGTCGCATGGATTTTTAGTCTCTATGTGTGCAAAAACCGCATTGCCCTTTGCTATGACTTATACGTGTCTGGCCGACCCATACTTTGTTGAAATGCTCACCCAATCTGTTGTACGGTTAATTCAAATTTAACGTAAGAAAAATTCGGACGCATCTTGTTGTGAGCTACGTGTGTTTCTAGGGATGAGAGTAGGTCACACTCGAAAAGCTTCAAGGTGGGTCATTTGCCTGCCGAAGCGCAATATTTATCCCCGTATAGGGATGACCAGGGAAGACAGGCATTACATTTTCTGGCAACATTCTTTCATATATTAAGTGGACATACGATAATAATGATATCTCCTGCCAGGACCTCACCATAGGAGATAGCTATCAGCGAGCATAAATGTTGAATTTTAGATATCGGTCAAAACTTAACACGATATGGAGTAGTGTTAAAGAGTTCTACCCTACCACACACTCTCTCCTTGGGGGACTATTCTCAAGACCTGTCAGTGGTGTCCTCTACGAAGCTCCCGCTCTCACTGTAGAGTCTGCAGAGCCGAGATTGAGTAACAAAGTCCTCGCTTCCATGGTTTGTATCGTCTTCATCCCTAAGCACAAACTCTCCATCACCATTATCATGCAGTTAACCACGATTAGATCAGATGGTAGGGTCGAAGCCCTTCTCATCACCAACCCTTGATCATAGAGGAAAAGCCATCCGATGAGTTTCTGGAGCGTACCCAGCACCCGATACGGAGATGGCCTCGACCTTTACAAAGAATGGAGATGTAGATGAATATCAGCACCTCATGTGGTCCAGTGTCTAGGCACCGCCTGGCTGGGGCTGTAGGCTTCATGAAACTTTTTCTCGCGCACGCAGTTTCCATTGTTTCCATTTTTTTTGGTGGAAGGTTCCGTGGAAAGAGAGGCTGAATTTGACGGATAAATACTGAGCTGGATGGCTATTCATCACGGGCATCATATCAATGAGCAAACCAGTAAGAAAAGAGGCAAGGAGCACTGTACGAGGTGTGGCCTGGGCCAGAGAGAGGGCCCAATGTGCTAGATAGGCTAAGATTCGACTTGTACAATAAACATATCTCCCTTCCCCCCTCTTTGGCTCCGCTATCTCGGCACTTAACCTGGTCGGAGGAGAGTTAATCCACTTATTCTATGGCCCCGACGGAGCTTTCTATTTTTGTTTGGTTTTCTTAATTAAGTACGCTCGGCCCATGAAGTCCCCTACTCCCCGAGTGGCACTCAGACGTCGAGCTAAAACAACAGGGAACAAACAGTGAGATTCAAACAGCTTCCCAAATCCCTACATCCTCAACTGCCACATTAATTACATTGGAAGCAGTCGCCAAGTGACATACATCTACTTCAGTTTCACGATTAGTGCCTAGTATTCGCAGCTTATCCACTCGTCCTTGAGGGTGGACTGGGAGCTGGGTTGATTCCGCGTTTCACTGTGTAGGATACAGAAGTCGTCAAGCTGAGCGTAGTGACGAGATCAGTAGGCTCATCAACAGATTGGTCTGGCGAATGGAATATACTGTAATGTGAGCCTCTCGGCTGTTCATGGCTGGGGGGCCGTGACTGCGCGTGAACAATCTTGTGCACGTTTGTCGTGGGATCGAGTGTTTCATGCTCTGCGAAGAATGGTTCATTGCCAACATTAGCCTGATCGCGAACAGATGCCGCTAGCCGCCACAAGGCTAATTACAGTTAGCTCTGAAGTGATATTAGCCACTGCTAACGACGCGCATCGCCATCACCAGCTTCCGGAAGCCTCACCGCCACAAGCTCAGCGACGTCCATCCATCTTCCCGCACTCCTGCCAACATTAACATGCGATCCTGGCCAATAATCCCATGCCGGACAACTCTGCTCTACTCACGCTAGATGCGTATTTGTCGGGCATCCGTCCCTACACAACTAGAGGAACAAAGACAGTGGCCCAGGCCTCGTTAGAGAAGTCGATAAGAGCCATTGAGCCTGGCAATGAGCGCCTGAGACACTTTCATACCAGCTGGATACAATGGTACCGCGCCAAACAAACCCCTTCACCCCTGACATCTTGCTGCCCCCCTCCTATGACACGGCTCAGACTAAGACTTTTTCCGACAGAGCGATGCGACGGATTAATTTATATGTTGGCTCGCGTCGAGTATCAGGTGCTAGGTATACCTATAGGGGTCTCTACTAATTTCACTGATAAGGTAGATGCTTGATCAGACCTATCTGAATATATATCTCTCATTGCCCGGCCCCATGACGCCATTTCTCCGCAAGACTTCTGAATCAAGTCGAGTGTGTCCAGCTCCATCGTGACTTGCATCGTTTCTCATCATCCATTCCACCTAGATAGTATGGCAATTTGCGGACCGTGCCACATCGGATGATGACCTACCAAATCATCTCTCTCACATTACCTGTTGGAATTTACCACATTTCTTACCACAATTGGCCTTCCTTGCAAAGATGAACAACTTGCCTACATACTCCATAAAACATGCTGTATTCTGCGTTTTACTTTCTTTTGGCTAGTGAGCTATTTCCTCATGCATTTGCATGTGCGGGGTAGGACGATGCTGGATGCAAATGCAGTGAGAGACATGCTCATCTTTACTTTGCGACAAATGGGATGGCGTTCATGATGAGGGGTCAGTACTGTCTTATTTCCCGCATGTCGATTCCTGGTCAGCTGTACTGAAGACTTTTTACTGTAAGAATTGTTGTTCGCATACCCGCTTTAACTCTAGCATATGCACACATAAATTCGCGTTTTAGATGTAACTTGGAACTTTCATGGAAACAATATTCTTTGAGCCATGCTTTCTGCTCGTCTTACTCGGAAATCGCAACATTAACCCGACATAAAGATCATGGAAGAAGATGGCTATAAATGCCAAGGCAGAGAAGACTAATGTCGATTCCTTCTCTTGCATATGTTTCTCAACGAGAAACATTTCCAAAAAATGATGATTTGTTGGAATGATTGGGGCTATCAAGTAGGCTACGTTGTTGAAACGCACGTGACTTCAAATTCTGTACTTAGTCTCACTTCGGTAGTTGCTTGAATCAATGCACTCTACAACCTCAGTGACTGAGAGGTTATTATTTCCTTAACATAATTACTATTCATCGGGATCCAGATTTCAGCGGAGCGCAGCGCTCACTGCACATGCCTACTACACCAATAAGCCTTGGGATCTTGTCATGCAAAGAGCATGGGAACTTATGGTGCTTGAAAGTTAAGCCGGCTGCCTCCCAAATGACGGCGGTATACATGTTATCAAATAACTATTAGAAATTGTCAAGGATTTCTAGGAGGAAATATCTCGAAGAACAAGTGTACAATTTCGGACAAGAATATAGTGATAGTTGTATAGGATATCGAACTCTCTTCTCAACATGAATTAATAAAATATAATGTTTAGTTAACTTAGTTTAACATATACCAGTAGGCCAATCCTTAAATACAGATTCCCGAGGCTTTAGTGATCCCGAACTCCCAGTGATCCAGCTACAACCAGCCACTCAATTACCGCAGGGTAGCATTTCCTAGCCACTGCATTTCAGATACTACTGAGCCTCGTGTCCCCTAGCTGAGCTTAATCGTGTGCAATAGAATCAAGTAAATTGATCTTGGTGGTCAAACTAGAAATCTAAAGCTTCATACATACGAAGTCTAGATTTCCAACAATAACCCAGCGCCAGCTTTGATTACCCGGAACATGAGGCATCTGTATATCGGTGTGTTGTAAAGACCATGGAATGGCCCCGGGCTTTTATGGTATCGTTTGTAGCCGCTTGTTTAAAGAAGATGATGCACTGAATTCCTAGCGTTAGTGATTGGTGGCGGCAGACGAAAACTCAACACCTGTCAGTGGTGTCCCCTGCGAATCTTCAGATCTCACTGTAGAGGCTGCAGGGCCGAGATTGAATAACAAAGTGTTGTGCTGGCTCGGTTTAGTTGTTAGGAGACAGGGGAACGGAGGATAGGCTGCTGTATTAGGAAAGGGTGGAAAATACAGGCTGGTGCACAGACGCTGTTCATGTACTTTACAATCTCTTCACCTGCCGAGTTTAGTGCATTAATAAATCTATCCAAAATAATATCATACTTCACATCATCCATTAGATGATATTATCAATCGTCGGGATGCACATCTAGCATCACCTTCATAGATCACCATTGTCAGTAAGAGTTCACATTTGATACCTACTGACACCCGTCTGGCCACAGTGATACGCACTCAGTGTCCATCGTGCCATCATCCAGCGTGAGCGCGCCATCTCCGCGACTCACCATTGCACATGAGCCCGTGCCACTCCACCGAAGGGCAGCAGAGTCATTTAATCGCCATATACCTCACAGCTCATAACCACAACACAAAGTCCTCGCTTCCATGGTCTGTGTCGTCTTCATCTCTCAGCAAAAACTCATATGACCATTATCATGTAGCTACCGACGATCACATGAGATGGTACGGTTGAAGTTCTATTCATCATGAAGTCACTTTTATTGGTGATGGAGGAAACGCCATCCGATGAGTCTCCGGAGCGTACCTGGCACCCAACATGGAGATGGTGGATTAGACCAACTCGGCCAATAATGTTGCAAAGAAGTGAGATGTAGGCGGATATATGCATCTCATGTAGTCCCGGTGTTTAGGCTTCGCGTGGCTGGGACTGTATGTAATTTATTTATTTACTTTATTTTTGGTCCTAAGCTAAAGCTATGTTTTCCACATTGGGTCAAGGACCGGCGGATCCGGCAGAGTTCCCTGTAACTTTTCCTACAGCCTAACTCGTTCCAACCTCGTGAATCGCTACCAAAAGTGCAGCTGATTGAACTGAACGAAAAATCAAGAAAATCAAAACACCTCCGAAAACCAGAAGATTCCTCCTCATTGGACCCAAGCAATGTGCTTCTCACACATTCCGTCGTCCGTCACACCTTCCGAATGACAAAATTTATTCAATCTCCGCTGAGAGCAAGAGATGAGTTAGCAGGCACCTTTGATCCAGCCGGTATCCTGCTATTGGTTAGTAGATGCCCCAAAAGGGGACATTGTCGAGGTTGCTGTGTCCTCAAACTTCTTCTTCAGATCCCAGAGCTCCGAAACCTGTTGCCTCGGCCATCGAGACATCCTTCGCCGCGGCGATGATCGCCTCTTCGGCGCTTTTGGCTGCAGCTCGCGCTCGAGCCACCTTCGCGAACTCCCCTTGCTGGATGTGACAGATCCACGCCAGCTGCTCTTTTGTCACCGGTCCCCCACAGTTGCGACACTTGGTGAGGGCCTTGCACTCGGCTTCCGAGTGCATATTTGATCCGCAGTTCCAGCAGGCTGGAGCGCGGGAGCAACCACGAGTGGCGTGGAAGCCCAAACAACGTTTGCACTGTTCAATTTGTCGGCGAGTCTTGTGGATGGTAGCCATACCCGACTCGTCAAAAAGGCAGAAGCCCGCACGAGGGGCTTCGTCCCGGTGAAAAAGGGCATGCCAGTTTCGATAAGGCGATCCAGGCCGACATGTCCCATGAGGTCGGACCTGGATTGGATACGCGCTGGTCTTAAGGAAGATCTCAGCGGTGACTCTTGCAGCATTGGTCGCTACGGGGCCGTACTTTGTAGCGGTACTTACAGGTATGTTCGGTATCTGTAAGGCGACAAGATCCGAAGATGCTTCGAGTTTGGCGTTTTCACTTGCCAGCTTCGGAGAGACATCTAGGATCTCTTGTCGTATTGTTTCGTTCTTTGCTATAATGGCAAAGCCGGTCTTTACTCGATGAATCGAGGTTATATCATTGTAAGAGAGATTGAGCGTGTCCGCTACATTATACTTCACAATGGTGATTGAAAGATTCCGCCATGGGTGCTCCTTTTCCAGGCGAAGGAACAGTCGCTTATCGACTTTCGCCTTGGGAGCTTCTTTCTTTTGGGCTTTCGCCGCAGGTCGAGGCACAGCCTTTGCTATAGGGACTGCTTTTTGTGGCAGTCCGTGTCTGGCCACCGTGGCCCAGGTGCTTTTTACAGGCAGTGCTGGGACGACGGGAGTTGCGTTACTCCTGGCTTCGGGAGCCCTTGGGGTTTGGTTCGCCGGGCGAGGAGAGGGGAGGGGTGGCGCAGTGGCCGGGCCCGTGGCCATGTATTGCGCTATGGCGGCGCGTAAGTAGACTCTCATGGAGTCTACGAATTGTCTATTTGACCCGTTGGTCAAATGTAGGAGGGTGGCTTCGACGCCAGAGATGGCGGCGGAACAGAGGGCCAGATTTGCCGCTGTTTCGGCGGCGCGTCGTTGTTCGGCTTCGACAATTGGTCGAAGCTCCGGAGGGCACTCTGCTTTCGTGGCAGCTTTTGGCGGCGACGTTGTTTTTGGCACTGCTTTGTCTGCAGCGTTTTCCGACGGTTCTGACGCTGTCGGGGGTGATTTTGACGATTCTCCAATTCCGTGAGGGACGGAGGATGGTTGAGAGAATTCCTCAACAATTTTAACTGACCCGATCATGTCAGTATCGGGCTCAGTGACGGCGGGGAGGGCTTTTTCCTTCCATTTAGTTGAGACCTTGCTCATCTCCGCGCATTTCGGAGACTGGGTAAGGTTAGGTAATTTTTCGAGAGCCCTCGGGCGGACTCTCGTGTTGTCCAACTTGGCGTTGGGACGCTTTTTTCGAACTGGAGGCATGGTGAAAATGCCTAGGCTCGATCACAATTCAGAGATGGATGCGACGAGGTCGAGAAGGGAGGAAAGAGGGAAAAAATGAATTTTCGAATTTTCGAATTTCTCAAAAATTGATTTTTTATTTATTCATTTTACGGTCCCAGGCATTAGCCCAGCGCCTTATGGCACGGGACTGGTGGGCTCGGTAGGGGACTGTATGTTTTTGGAGAGATTTTCCCGCGTACAGAGTCTCAGCCCTCCAGCGCATTGAATATTACTTCTCCTTACCACTTTTTCTATTACAATCTCGTGCATTACTAGGCTCAGCTTTATAGGATACAGAATTCCTATTCCAGTATATCTTGGGTTCTCACTATAGCGGCGGGAGTCCATACATTTAATAGCTTGGTTCGTGACATAATTTTATTTGGAACATCACTAAAAAGAACCTAACTGGAACGGAGTGATGTAATAAAAGCCAGAGAGCTTTAAAGTGCTGTAACCAATTTGGCCCTCTTATATTTTCATTTTCATGTTTTCTATTTTCCATTTAATACCTTCCGTAGAGCATGAGAACCGACATCAGGCCAAAATTCATCTGCATTTTAATCTTCAAGCGCAGGATAAGAAGATACTGAGTTTAATTTGCTATTTTGGGCTTGTCATGGCGCCAATTCGTCGGGTAGCTTTATGTAGACCGGACTAGCCGGTATGCGAGGAGCCCACGTGCTGTGCGCGAGCTCGAGGTTAATTATTATAAATAAACAAATGAGTATTCACTCAATTGAAATTACAAAGCCATTGGTTACCCAAACATACCTTCGAAGTCTGTGGGCATAAGCACCTACAGAAGCGTAGTTGAATACTGCGATATTCGAGCCTGCCATCTTCTGTTCTGAGTGGGATAAGTGTGCAAGCTACTCGGTCTCTACTTTAGAGGCCGATCCGGGTGATGTACCACAGCACCATCCAATCGAAACTTTATTCGTAGAATGGTTTATACTTTTGTAGACGGAGTCGTACCGCGTATAATCATGATCTATGTAAAAAATTCCTCCCCGAAAATCAAAAAATTGCACCTCTTGTGGTTGTACCTATCCCTATCACCATAATGCCTCTATTACTGTCTCTCTCAAGTTTATCCCGATAAATTGTCTTATCATATCTGTGTACCATGACTTTTATACTCCTTAAAGTATTCATACTGTATAGAGTATGTATTTAAAGGCCAGCTGAGACCAGAGACTAATTTGTCGAGAGATATTGTCATTTAAATGAGCATGTATTGGGTCGTAAATGTTGATTAGAAGATACCTTGGTTGTAATCGACCTTGTTGGAAGTAGAAGACTTATATAGTAGGGAATCTCGAATCATTGTATCATGGGCTAGCTTGTTCGGTATTTCGAGATCTAACTGAGACTTGCTCTGGAAAAATATCTTCTTTTCAAGCTTGTAGGGGATACCACTAATAGGTATTCTTACTTTGTCCTCCCCGAATAGAAGTCGCACTACTGGCGATAAACATACTATTTAGATCCTACCGCCTGGCAGCTAAGAGAGCGGGATGGTACCGAGCTGCGTTTGGGGATCTTCAACATGTCGAATGCGGGAGCTAGGTTGTTCGGCTTAAACCTCAATGTTTTAGCGCGTAAAATCTTGCTCTGATGACGTTGATTGTAGACCTCCTTCAGTATGTCGGCGCTACCAAGCCTAGCCTCATTAACCGTAACTCCCGGAGAGATTAACTATTTTTAAATAGCTAATTACCAAATACGGATCAGAGCTCCGACTCTCGCTTCCTCTGATGACCGGCTCGGTATCCATTATTTTGCCTAGTATTTCGCTCCACATCCCGCGAGGCGATTCGCGTTGTGAGCCCATGGTCTAATTGCTCTCTCACATGCTGAACCGCATGCACGAAAATTAGAGCGTACTCAGCGCTACTTGTGAATAAAAAGATCCGGTACCAATAACCATAAACTGAACTGAGATGAACGACAATGTATTGGAAAAGGGACGTATGCAATGAGAATGATAACTATCAATCATTATAAGAACTATTCCATGGTAGATGACAACGCCACCTTTGTCCGAGTTCCTAGTGCCATCTGAACATTCAATAGTGATCTTTGAGCGCATCCTGTGCCCCTCAGATTTGATAATCCAGCATCAAATCGTCCTATCCATCCCCTGCCAGACTGAAATTATCCTCAGCTTTATCAAAACTTATAAAAATCATCCCTAAAATATCTGCATTTATCGATTCGAGTTAATGTGAATTAACCGTGTACACGAAACTGGATGAGTACTTGGTCGAACATTGAGATCTTTAAGGCGGATTAATTTATCCAGGTCAATAGATCGAAAATTTATGATAAATGGTTGATTACCATTCTCACCTTAGGCTGGGTTTGGGAAAGGCCATAATCTTTGTCAATCTAAACCAATTTACATGCGTAGCTCTCTACAATTACGGTAAATTTTTTTCTTCATTATCTTCTTCAACGTAAAAACTAGAGGATTTCCATATGATAATGCAAGAAGGGCTGAAAGTCAAATAATTTTTTTGGCCCAGATTTTCTGCTATTACAGGAATAAGTACGAGATGCATTGGTATTGTCATTGAGAGCAACGGCTAGGCATGACTATCTGGATGATTTGCTGATGGGCCTGGTAGATTTGCGTTTGGCAGTGCTCGATTAGGAAATAATTTGAGAACTCCGACTAGTTAAATACCTGGTACTCGACTGTTTTAGAATTAGTGAGGAATAATTATTTCTAGCTGGGTATATAGAGTACTCCGTTCGTAGGATCTGACTGTTTTAAGAGCAAAAGTCCTGAATTCATAAAGTTCTTCCCAATAATCGAGTTCAAACAATCACTAAAGTTTAACTAGTCTTTTTTGAGCGGTTTATAGACTTCTTCTATACCATCCTTTGTGATAATCATCATCTGTAGCCCATCTCCAACCTCAATGTGTCTCTCTACCGCACTGTCAAATGCGTCCTTGATAAGGTCTTCTACCTCACTCCTCGGTAGGGGGATAGGCTGCCGTTGTTGTAGCGCATGGCCTTGCCCACTCCCGGGAATGTACTGATTCTTAAAATTGACTTGGTTGTCAAGAAAAGGCATAATTAAACTGGCCGCTGCACCTGCTGCTCTGCACTGTTCTCTTTCGTAACTGCCGACTGGATCGTATGAATATACAACACCCTTCCCCTCTTCATCTAAGCCACCAAGGATTGCAGTTACATAAAATGGAAAAAACCGTTTACCATAGAGGATAGTTGATAATCTCTGTGCACATGCTTTAACACTCATTGGCTTGCCGTGTTGATATCGATACATCTTTGCAACAGTATCAAGACGTTCCTTTAGAGCGTTGCCATCAGCCGCAAATCCAACAACAGACAACACTAAATTGGCGTCATCTTGAGAGGATGTAGAGCCGCCAATCTTGAATACCTTAGGGCAGTATCTAGAGTTAATATTGTAGCCTGAAGTTGACCGCGTGTCGCCAGCAACAATAGAGAAGTCAGCGCCTGCAATCGCCAGGGTCGAGCCACCATTATCTGTGTAGCTAAGTTTGATATTAGGAACAAAATTGTTGATATTGAGTCTTCAGCTTACGGATTGAAACTATGCTGCTTCTCGCCAGTGGCCGTCATTGGTGTACACTTGAAAGAGTAGTGTGGATCCTCAATGATAGAATCTTGGCCAATCATTGTAGATATCTCCAATAATTGGATTGACTGAATATGAGAGACCGTGTGTATTGTTATAAGTTCTCTACCGTTGACGATAATCAGCTCTGTGTAGCTTGCCCAAATGCGAAGGCCTGCGCGCTACTTTAGTTAAGACAGGGGTAGGACAAAAATTGAGTCTAAGTTACAGAACATGTGTAGCCCAATTAATCCAAAAGATGGATAGGCAAGTACCTTATATAAACTATATACAAATCTAACAGTGAATGCTAGTATACATGGAGGCCTTCGTAGACAATCACTGCAAAAACTAGCTACACTCGCTGCAACTGCACCGCCGTCTAAAATCCAAAGCGATCTTGACCGGCTCTGTCAAGGTTGTTCCCACGATGTTTATTCAGAATCCATTTCGGTCGAGCCTCACAGTGCACCGAAACTAGTACCCGGTGCCCATAAACCTATGGTACAATAAAAGTATTCACCCTATGGACCCGAAAGAGCTGACGCTATTAAGACCGTTAGAGAATTTGAGGTTCTTGTTGCTCTCTGTAAAGCGTCTCCAATTTTGAGCGAGAAATATCTGGGCGAAAAGCTAGCACGTCAGCTTTCTCCATACTTACTAGAAGTCCACGAACAGGAGTTAGAGCCTTCGCCATTTTTCCGTAATATTGAACCTTCGCCCGGTGAGGTACTCGCATCACATCTTACGACTGCGTTACTTTCACTAGGAATTAACCATAGTTCTTTACAAGAAACTGTTAGGAATAACATATGGGTTTACCTGGACCGGTGCCAGCTCACAGCATCAGATTTGGTTTCCCGTTCAAATAGCCATAACGATATTAAAGACGCAATTGAAGTAGCCACTCTCACAGTTTCCATCATTGGTTTTCTCGATGCTGCTGCTAGTCATGCGAACTTTTGGAGCTATAAAGATCGCCTTTGCTTGATAGAGCGTGTAAAGCTAGTGCTTTCTCAAGATTTCCTTGTGGTGGTTGAAAAATCTTTATCGACCATCCACAATTCTCAGACTCCTAGCTTACAATTACGAGAATGGAAAAGATATGTTCGACTCTATGCTTCTACCGGACGCCCAATAGGTGCTATGCTTCTTCAAAGATCTTTCGTGTGGTTACTAGTGGCAACAACCTCACTTCTATCTGTAGAGTTTGATATGCTAGTGGGCAAAGATATATTAGATTTGAGGCTTTCTGAGAGCTCTCTATTCAAGTCCACGTTTCAGATCGGCTCTACTGAAAGCGAGGCAATCGAAACCCTGGCTAACATTGCTTCCGACCAGATAACTCTCCTAGAAGACGAAGCTGATTACCTTCGTCTTGGATCAGTTTGGCAGCAAAGACTTGCATTTTCCACAAAGGCAGGTGCATTAATCAGTTACATGAACTGTATCCTCTACGATGATAATGCTGCAGATGTTGGCAGCTTCATGGCTTGGCTTGAAAATTCTTTAGCAGACCCTATTCAAATGGCCGATAAAACGCTAGCTAATGTGGTACTACGATCTTTGGCATTAATTTCAAGATCCTTCACTGCATTCGCGCCTAGCGTAAGCCGAATATTGCCTCGGTTTATTATTCAAGGCAGCACCAGCAGCCAATCAATAGCAGTAGCTTCATCATGTTTAGCTATTGTATTGCAGTTATTATCGCATGATGCTATCATATCTACAATCTATACGCTTGGAAATGTTCTTAGCTCCGGCTGGACGACAGACAGAACGCTTTCTGCGAACTTAAATGCTGAGCTAGGTCTTGATGGGAATGGAAATACTTTTCTATACGAGGAAAAGCACCCCTCCATAAGTTCTATAGTTCTTGCGGCCAATACGGAGGAAGAATCATTGATGATTTACGGGAACATTGTCAAGGCTATTTGTAGTATCGCAATTGCGTGTAATGATTCCAAAATCACGGCTCTAGCTCAGTCCATGCTCCTGCAAAAAATTGACAAAGTCAATAAGTCCATAGACGCGCGAATAATAACAGAGGCATCTGGCCTGGCGCTGAGCGGCGGACCCTTGGAGTTCCGATCTCTTCTAAAACTATACGCTAAAATGACTACAGAAGGAATTAAACAGAAAAATGACGCTCTACTACTAGCGGTAAGTAAATTATACCTAAATTGGTGGCTAAATATACTCAATAAATTTAGATTTTAAAAGGAAGAGACTATTTGTCAACAAGTTTACACAGAGACTCACCACTGTTTGACATCTACCTAAGGCATTTACTAGAAGCAATCATCAGCAAAGGTGACTTGCATCAAGTGGAGAGTACTCGTGAGGCAGACGTTGAATTTGCCGCTCGAGAGATTGAGCAGCTACTAAATCCATTAGCGATTCTGATGTCAAACTCTGAACTTGCCTCATTAGAAGATCTAGATGAAGACATTTTTTCATTAATTCGAGATTCATGGTTCAATATCGTCGTACACGGGTTTGCCATGAATACTGAAAGAGGAACAAAATACTTGAAAGAGTTGCGCCTTATGGCTATGCATTCCAAACCTCTTGTTGCTGAGCAACGAGGCGAGCAAGTCGAGAGTGATATTGAGCTAAACACTGTTCTTCGCCGGGGTGGTAGTTCTGAATACGAAACCAAGCAGAAACGTCGACTTTCATCTTTGCTACCCTCTAGGGTGACAGAAATACGTGGATTAAGCTACTCAAAAGTCATATTTTTGCATGCTGCATATTTAGTCGAAATCCTACGAGCAGGAACTGGGGACTGTACAAAAGCTCTAACCTACTTCCTTGAACCTAGCATGCGAAAAGGCGATATGAGTTTAACTATGGAGTCAATTACTAGTGCAGTGATGGACGTATATTTAAATATGACGCTGGCAGGCACAAATTCTTTGTTCTTAGCCCCTTGTGTATCGAAGCAGCTAGCTTCCATATTTGGTGATTGTTGCTATCGGATCGATCGAGTCCAGCAGGCAGCTGTGAATTGTGCAGATCGAATAATGCGCGACGTACCTTCTGCTTTATGCCATAGATATTCTCTATTCGCCCTCCTCGATCTACTGACACTGATGTGGATCAGCTGTCTAGAAGCTGAAACAGATGAATACGAATGCAAATCTTCCTTCACCTCGAGCCGTAATAATATTACCATTGAACTTTCAGACGACTTCAGACTGCGTCGGCAGACATTAGATAATCTATACAAGAGGGCTAAAACTTGGGTCACAAATGTGATTAATATTGCACCATTAGACGTCAAAGGTCTTCTGCAAACATACCTATCTGAATACGACAATGACGAAGTATACGATCAAATATCTCTTGGTAGGTCATTTGCAATCGAAATGGGGTCATTCATACCTAGCACAGATCAGAAACTCGTGGCCATAGACCGTGTCGGTGATTGTAATATTAATACTGCATCAGAGTTCGTCGCCCAGTACACCACTCGGCAGGAATATCGGTATTCAAATATCCTTCCAAATCACGATGCATCATGGTTAAAATCAGCTGGTCTTGGCCACCGTAGAAATTTTACTTTGTCAAGAGACTTTGATTTTGAAAATGCAATCACAGTTCTTTCACGTTTGGAAACCCAAATTCAAGAGCAGAAATCTATCTCTCTCGCAGAAATACGTGATATCCTGCGGAGAGCCGCGACACTACTCTACAGAAACTGTGGGAGCGGATGTGCGATAGTTTATTACCTTGTTAGCATCCCGTTTTCGCTTTTCACCGAAGAGTCTATCAAGCTTGGCATATCCCTTTGGCTTGGGGTTATGAACGAAAACCCCCAAATAGGACCACGCATTCTGACAGAAATCGCCCAAAACTGGGAGACGAGTATACACAAACGACTCGGAGTTTTCAAATCTAGCTTTTTACATGTAGATCCATTTTGTGACAAGGTTGAATTTGCTCCAAGTGATCGAACTCTACTTTCAAGGAAGGCGAAGATAGCTCAAAGGTTACTTGCGCCTCACGTAAGATTAATACAGTTTCTGGGCAGCCATTTTAACGCGACTCGGCTTGGAAGTCCGCATACAGAAAGAGTATTTTTGCGAATATTGGATGTTACCCTCGACGGACTGAAGCATGCCACAGCTCACCCACTTGCGAGGGAAGCTAGGTTTCAAATTATTCTTTTTGGCCTCAAAGTTCTACGACACTGTATTGGACTTGATCGAAACGCCAAGTGTGATCTAAAGAACAAGATCCTCTCAGCAGCACTGTCATGGTTCAATTTTGCCCCAAGTTGGTCTTTTGGCGGCAACCGACTTCAACTCAAAGCTGAAAGCCGCTTACTAACTGATGTTGCTGCAGCATTACGTACGGTTGAGCTAAAAAGTGATGCAGGATCAGCATCGTTTATAAAAGTGATTCAGTCAAAAGAAGCTCTTCTTTACGCATTGATTGAAAGTGAAAAATTAAGGATTGGTGTCTGGCTACACCCCTTGAACTATACTCAGAACGGCCAGACACTGACCCATGCAAGTAAAGGAGTTTCTGAGGTGAATACACGAAGATGAATTTTGATCGTCACTGACAATATCTAGGCAAATCTGTTAGGACTAGTGAGGACGGCTTGGGCCGAAAGTCCAGCTCTAGCCATTCAACTTGCTACTAGATTTCCTTCGACGAAACTTCATAAAGAAGTTAGATGGCTACTACTAAACTATCCTGAAAGGGCTATTTCGGACCCAAATGCAGTCCACATTCTTTTAGGAACTACATATCCTGACGATATCTCATCTCAACTCAAGGTACAAAAATAGACTCCATATTAAAAGCTTGCTGATGAAGTATAGTACCTGCTCTATTGGGCTCCGGTCAATCCAATAACCGCCATCACTTATTTTCTGCCAGCATATCGCAATGACCCATATATAATACAGTACGCAATGAGAGCACTTGAAAGTCATCCCATTGACGTTACATTCTTCTATGTACCCCAGATCGTGCAAATTCTTCGGTATGATAATTTAGGCTATATAGAAAGGTATATAGTGGAAACTGCCCAATTGTCTCAGCTTTTTGCGCATCAAATAATTTGGAACATGAAGGCAAATGCATTCAAAGACGAAGAGTCTCAGATTGTAAGTTCTTGAGGAAGAACGGGAAAGTTTGAATTTTCATTCGACTAACTAAAGTCTAGCCTGATCCACTCAAACCAACTCTTGACAAAGTAATGAATCGTATGATTTCTGAGTTCTCAACCACTGATAAATCTTTTTATGAAAGAGAATTCGCTTTTTTTGACAAAGTCACAAGTATATCTGGGAAGTTAAAACCATTCATCAAACGGCCAAAGCCGGAAAAAAAGCAAAAGATTGAAGAAGAATTAAGACAAATACAAGTAGAAGTTGGAGTTTATTTACCAAGTAATCCTGATGGCGTGGTGATTGGTATTGATAGAAAATCTGGTAAACCATTGCAAAGCCACGCAAAAGCCCCTTTTATGGCAACATTCAGGATCAGAAAAACTTTACTAAACAATGAAGAAACAGCGGCAGTATTAGATAATGTACAAGCAGAGAAAAAACCAACCCAAGAGAATACTATCGAGATTTGGCAATCTGCAATTTTTAAGGTAGGAGATGACTGTCGCCAAGATGTTCTCGCGCTGCAAATGATTGCAGCGTTTAGGGGAATATTTAACAATGTCGGACTCGATGTTTATGTCTTTCCTTACAGAGTTACTGCAACAGCACCTGGCTGTGGCGTTATTGATGTTCTTCCAAACTCCATCTCACGAGATATGCTAGGGCGGGAAGCCGTTAATGGACTATACGATTACTTTGTTTCAAAATATGGCAACGAAGATTCATTGCGATTTCAAGAGGCTAGGAGCAATTTCATTAAAAGCATGGCAGCTTATTCCATCATCTCTTTTCTACTACAATTTAAGGATCGGCACAACGGAAATATCATGATTGATGATGCTGGACATATATTGCACATAGACTTTGGATTCTGCTTTGATATCGCACCTGGTGGGGTTAAATTTGAAAGGGCCCCATTTAAGCTAACATCAGAAATGCTGGCTGTCATGGGCGGAAATACGGAACATCAGGCGTTTAAATGGTTTGAAGAGCTCTGTGTAAAGGCATTTTTGGCATCTCGTCAACACGCTGAGAAGCTTTCTCAGCTTGTGCTCGTAATGTTGGGATCAGGCCTGCCTTGTTTTAAGCCTGAAACTATCAAGAATTTTAGGGACCGATTTGTCCTTGAAAAGACGGAACGAGAAGCGGCCGAATTTATGAAGGGACTAATCAAAACAAGTTACAAGAGCTATTCTACAGGCGTTTATGATCAATTTCAATTACTCACCAACGGTATTCCGTACTAAAACTAAAGCAACGGCTTCTTCGGGCAGGTCCTTGGAGGTCTTCGAAGATTTCTTAGTAATTTAGCCCTCTACATAATACTACACTCCTGAATTCTTAGAGTAAATTTATTCGGCTAGGATCTATTTTTAGCTAATTTCTATGCGAGGGTTTAAAAGCAACTTCAGGCGTATTTAAAGCATCTACTGATCAAGACTCTGAAAAGGTTTTATGCCCAGAACAGTAGAGCAAGAAGGCGTAGCTATTACTGTTCTCACAGTGTCAGGTTACCCATCAATATAAGATCGTGTAAAGAATTCTCAATTCACCATAAGGGGAAAGGGTCAAAGATAGAAGATTATTCCTGATCTTGTGAGGTATTGTATTGTAAGACCTTCAGAAAATTTTAAGATTCATGCTAGGCAACGAGTTTTTTGAGCAACAAAAAATTTTCGAGAACAGAAATAACAAGCATTACATTAATCTGATGAGTTATGTATACTATAAATCTGATCAAGTTATTACATTGAAGCCCCTAGCTTAGCTTCTAGAAGAGAGCAAGAAACAATTTCTAAGCTTCAATCTACTGTTTATTGCATTCGTCACCTCAATAATCATTCCATCCTAGCTCTCTATCGGGAGGCTTTAGCTATACGTTTAAATAACCTGATTGCCTCTCTAGCTTGATCCTCTTGGAAGGCTCGTTCGTCCTTCTACTTTCTTCACTACATTGTCAGCTAAAATATCAGCTCCATGAAGCAAATAAATTCATCATTTCATACAGAGAAATGATTCATTTATTGGTTTTGTTCAAACAATCATGGCTACCTTGGTGATAGGAGAGACATCATTGGCTAGTTACTAGCAACCTAGTCAATATCCTTAACACACAACTGAGACGAGAGGAATTCCACGGAGTAAGTAAATATTCTAATGAACATAGACCCAAAGGTAATAAGTTTGGCTGCTTGACTCTCGAGTTATATGGGCCTGGACATATTATGTGTAGTAGAGTATATAGAAATCTACCTGAACTTCGATCATCATCTAAATTCATGTTTTTTTTTAAATCATTTAATGTGTATTCAGCTATTTAGCTATGACACATGACACATGACCGCTACTATATATAAATGTAGGATGACTCTTTTGACGTTAGAGACACCCATACTCTGGATTTCATGCGCAAATAACACTATGAGGTATGTTCGCTTACACCAACAGTCGAGCCTCCTCGGCAAGTACCGACCAAAGGAAATTTTAAAACCTTTGATTATCCAAGCATGCCTTCGTCATCCATGTAAGCTTAGAATACGAGAAACGTAGCTTAGTTTTGCCGGATTCGAACCAGCAATCTCCTCTCTCGAGTAGGATATGTGTCCAAGCCATGCAGACTTTAATTGGAAGGCCGGGCCAGGCCATGTACCACCGCACCATCCAACCATGACAGTATTTATAGCGTCACATGTTGGGATTGCGTCTTGTGATATTTTCACGGGTCAGCAGTAGGGCACACTTAATTTGTTTTATTCTCCGCGCAGTCGATGTGACGATAGGCTATATGGGTAGTGCTTGATCTGGGTAAGCCAGGCAGTAGGAGGGCAAGACTGACACCTGTACGTGGTGCCTTCTACGAACCTGGGAGTGAAATATTCTCCCAGAGCCAAGTTCAGTCAAATTTCGCAATACCGGACAAGTTGGCCCACGAGGCAATGATTCAAAATTCTCCGTCATGTCAAATCTTCGCTCTCAACGAGTTCGACTCCTACTTAAGTCTCATCAAGTTTACAAGTACGACCAAGTACATCCTCATTTCAATGACCACACCTCTCATCAACTATTCTCTGGCCTCAGCTAGCCGCCAAATACACGCCCACGCCGATATTTACACCCGACGGAGGAAGCAAAGCGTGGCGCACAAATCTGGGAGACAGTTCTTTGAGACGGATGTGAGAGGGATTGGGACAAGTTTACAAGATGATACAGAGGATGGATACACTCTCGACGGGCGTGTGATTTTGAATTTTGGCAGAGTTTTACGAATTGAGCTGTGTGCGCGCCAAGACTTCGCTGGCGAGAGTGCAGCGGACACAATAAAAACACGCAAACGATGGATGGTGCTGTGGTCCGCCTCCTGGTGGTGTTCTCTGGTATAGTTTGAGTAGCCTGGGCACCTACTCCACTTGGGAAGGAGACACCGAAGACTACATTTCGCGCGGAAGAAATTCAGAGGATGATGAAGGCATGTCTGGATAACCCAGGGTTTTTGAGACGTTCCCCTGGGTGGGTATTCACGGATGAGGGTTGACTTGGGGTGAAGAAAAAGCCGCCATTACTTCGCAGTGGTACTTGCAAATGAAATCTGAGGCATGAGTGCACTTATTGTAAATTGAGTCATCTATTCTGTATATTTTCTCCGATATTGTGTCATAGCTAGTTAGCTGCATACGTAATTAAAATCTGATGCAAAAAAAAAAAAAAAGCCAGGCAGTGAGTGTGGATGCAGGGGTGTAGAAAGGTAAAGGTGGTCTGCAAATAAACAAGTAGTGACGACATCGCCTCCGGCGCTGAAGCCTTAATGGTATTATCCTCTACATAGTCTGGTAGGCGTGCGATGGTTCTCCCATCACGCGACGTCTTCTTGCATTTTGTACACATATTGTACCACTTCACATTCCCCTTCCTTGCAGATGACCGCATTAGTGCTATCATATAATCATATTCAATTTCCCCTCGTACCCTACGAAACGTTTGTAGTAAACTCCTTGAGAGATATAAGCGAGTTATCAATAAATATCATCCTTAGTAAGGAAATAATGACACCTCAGGCATTGAGGTTTTAGAGCGCAGGGGTTCAATTAACTACCGAAGTGAAACTATTAACAGAATTTGTTGTCACTTGTTATTCAACAACGTGGCCTACTGGACAGCCCGAACTCTTCTTCCAGATACCTCCCGTCTCAATTATTGAAAGTGTCGAGCCAGCTTAAAAGTTTCGATAATGTACCTTCTCAATCCCATAACTTCCTGTATTAGAATGATTCAAAAATGTCACTACAATATGATTGAGTGAATGTGATGAAGAATGTAGCCAACAAGACTCCAACTTTAACGGTTCTATTTATTGAAAATATACGAAACTCTCTGATACCTTAATTACATTCAGACCGATCCAACTCACCTGCTTCAGCCTTTCAAATTAATGGATATCAGTCACTCAGCAAGTTATCATACTCGGACAACTAAACAATCATTGCGTGTCGATGACGATAAAATGGATTTATAACCTTCGTATTTAGAGTACAGACCAACTCCTTCATCAACTCTGAGCACTGAGATCCTTACATTCCTTGAAGTCCTTTCCGTCACGCATTATTAAGCCCATCACATTGAAGTCAGGATCGGTAACTAAAAAGTGCTTCACTTCCTGCTCTTTTTCCCGGGTCAGCAGATGATTTCAAAATCGAATGGAGACTAAGCTCACGGCCAATGTAGGTCGAGCCATCTGGAAAGATGGGAAATATTTGGCGATCTGTCGACTCAACATTGGTTGATTCGAAAGACTGGGGATAAATGTGGCCCTCTCTTACGGAATTAGCCCGTGAACTTTTAAGCGCTTCGGCAACAGTGCTAGATGTGAAAATATCGCCGTCACAATTATATCTATTTGTGACGCTGGATCCACCAACTAGCACAGCTGAACAGACTGATGTTGAGAAATTCAATAGTATTGCGAGACCCGCAACCTTGAGGAATTTCATGTTGGTCGAGTTTAAATAATTATTTTCCCTGATGGTTGGCAGTTGCTGTTTTGGCCGGCCTGTTGTGTTTTTTAAATACGAAGAGGATAAGAGTGGGCGTGACTAACGGTGAAGTTGATCTGGAAAAAACTATTAAGAGGGCGATGGAAAGGAGAGATTAAGGAGACGGATGAGGGGGAGCAATGTTATAATGGTCCTGCTGGACTTGGTAGGCTAGAATACCAGCGGGTGACTCCGGTTCCATCACATGACTCTAGCCATGACGACGATGAAGTGACGTTTGATTTTTAATTGACGTCGGGCCAGAACGATGTAGTGACGTGAGAGTGATCTGGCCTTCGTCTTGAGAACCGTCCACTGGTAATGGCCATATGAGCCATCATTCCGATTACCAATAATCCGAGTTCCAGTCGCGACAAAGGGTGTTTACAAGAATTTGTGCCGAGACCTGGATCTGCAGGAACTTGTGATCTACATCATCTTGACCCTAGATTCGATCTGAAAATAGGCTCAAATCTTTCTGAATTCCGTATTAAATCAATTGACCCTGTTCACGGGCAATTTTGTCACCCGACTCTCTGCACAACTATACAAATGACTAGGGCTGGATGGTGCAGTGGTACACCATTCGGCCCATTCTCCCAAGTGGATTCTGGGTAGCTTAAACATCTACCCCATTTGAGACAGGAGTAGGCTGGTTCGAATCCAGTACAATCCACACACCACAATTTCTCGCGGTGTTATTGTACTTGTGGGATGATTAAAGCACACTCGGATAGCCATTGGGTTTTCACGCTTTCCCCTGTGGTGGGTATGCACGGAAGAGGTTATATGGCGTAATGGTTAACCTCGAGTGGTATCTGCAGCTGAAATCTGAGTATGCGTGTTCTAAACGTCTAATTGAGTTATCAAAATTAAAGTACACAACTTCCGATGAAACCTGCATGGGCCTCAAGGCGCCTGATCAGGACAATGAAATGAAATTCAAATAAATATCCTACTTCCAGCACATTCAATTTGTAGGATATCGTTAGTTTTCTCTCCTACTTTTCACTAATCTTTCGATTCTAAGTGTGGAATGGATGACATACATAATTAGGTGTAATTTACAGTTGGTGTGCCCTTGTTGAGCAACATCTTTTCCGTAGTATCATCATTATATTTAATCCTGCAGACGAACTCCATTCTCACCCACTCTGCGAGAAAGCAATGACTGCACTCCTCGAGACGCACAGAGTAGGAAGAAATTTGAAGAAAGCCTGAATGAGGCCTCTAGTAAAGAAAAAGAGCGCCGTGTGAGGTTAGGAGATGCCAGTATGAGAAATGGCCAGCACTGAACGTGACGGAAAACTAGACAATACTAACATGTAAAGAGCTCGGGCACGTGGCGCCCGAGTCTGAGTTGCATTTGCGTTTCGGCGCATCAAGATCGGGATTCCTGGATGGCCGGACTTGGTATGATTCAAGACAAAGATGAAGTCGCGGACGAGACGAGGCCAACGCACTTCACCACATGCAATCTTGTCAAGTTCAAGCTGCCAAAGGGACACAGAAAGCACCGATTTCCTAGCACGTTGATATACAAACGAACTTGCAAAAAGTCGGGCGAGCACATTATCGATACGATATTGTCGCATTTACATGTAAATGACTACATTTAGTCCGTGTCGGAACCCTTAAACACAGAGCGAGGGGAGCGAAGACTCAACATCTATGCGAAGCGCCTTCAACGAATTTCCGGGCCTCACTTTGGGGTCTGCAGAGCTGAGATTGAGTAATAAAGTCCTTACTTCGATGAGGATTCCCAGTCGCATTCGCGGACTGTGTCGTATCCATCTATCGATACATCACCTATCACCATTATCATGTAGCTAGTCACGATCAGATCAGATGGAACGGTTGAAGCTCTAGTCATCATAGACTCACTTTTATGGATGATGGAGGAAATGCTAAAAGTTACCGTAGTGGAGGTGGTTATGGTGAAAGCGGGCGATACGCCCAGCTACCATAAAGTACAATGACTCTGATCAGACTGGCAGGATATTCCCTTTAATGTCCGCTTTTCCTCAGGCATGTAGCAGGAACAGCTAGTATATAGATTAGTCGATGTAGATAGAGGGTTGGGGATCAAAGTGTTGGAAGCTGATACGAGAGCCCATCATTATTATTCTACTAGCTTTATTTACGAACCAACTCGACTCTACTCTATCCGTCTTCTGTTGGATACAGTCACGCTCAGAGGTATGCGAGACGTCCATTCAAATCCTCAACGTGAAAATCTGTCCATGACGGGTAATATATCAATGATCTTTCAAGTAACATGAAAGGGTAGGAGCACGGTACAAGGTATAGCCTGGACCAGAGATTAGACCAGTGTTCTAGATATTCATTGATTCCAGTAGCATAGCAAAAACTATCAAGCATCTGCTGACCTCGCCGACAATGAGGTTGTAGAGCTCATTCATTCACCTGGCGAAGTGAAACTAAATGTAGATTATATCGTCACGTCTAGGTCAAAAACATAGCCTACTTGATAGCCCCGACTATTCTACCGTCTGACAGACACTAAATTTACAGTAGTCTGCCAGACAGGGGGTTAATTACTACTTCTGGATCCAGAGCCAGTAACGGAAATGAGTGGGTGAGCTTGTTTAGATGAATATTTAGCTTAAAAGTGCGATATTACGTATTCCGAGAGAAAGATCAAGCTGCTGAGATGTCACTAACTCGACCAAAATCCAAACAAACTCACGCTTGTCGATGTATAGCTCATACCATTAAGCTCTCTGTCACTGACATATCTCAGGAAAAGCCAAGCCAGAAACTCATCTCCCTATTCATCTTACCCTGGACCATTGCCCATGGTCGTTGGAAAACTATTAGGGAGATAAGTCTTCTATTTTTTGATGAATTTTATTTAGCTCAACTAGTTATTATAATCAATTCGTGGCCAAGATATGAAGAGAACACTTAAGAAAGATGCGTGGGACACGGTATTGCGTTGTAAGTGTTGACTAAAGAGCACTGTAGCTACAGATGAAATCTTTGTACTGCTATGAAGGTCATGTGTCCTGTCTAGCTTAGTTTACATGAGTAGGTGAAATGTTACCCCTAGACACACCCCCTTACCTGCGATACTATACAGGATTTCATCATGCATCCAAAGTAGTCATATTTAGTTGCCCGACAAACATTTTAAAAAGAACAGGCGACAGTGCCTTTGTGAACCCGTCTGCAGCATTTTCCAATCCAAATTGTCGCTTATATAATCCCGCAGTATGAACACAGGTACATTGTGATGTTTGCTTTTTTGAGTTACGCCCTGTCCTTTTATTTACCTATAGCCTGGCTGATTATCATAGTAGAGGCGGACTATTTTTGCGTCATCTGAGATGTAGTTGATACTCCGAAAAAGGATTCGAAGAAACACAGCCTCCTTAGCTGCTCCAGCCATAGTTGAAGAACAAGTCTCTTCATTTGATATGAGCGCCAAGAGAAACAGGCACCTTTCAGGAAGAAAGCTCATCCACCATGAGAGCGTCGCATTTCAGGGTCTTGAGCATAATCCGAGTCAGTAAAATCGTGAAGCTGTAAGTTAGAGCCGGCACCAAAACTAAGACCCAGACGAGTAGTTTTGCAAAGATAGCGGTAAAGATGGCGAACTGCTGCTATATGAATTGGAGAAGGATTAGAAAGAAAACGACAGAGCTGTGTCATGGTATAAGTGATATCTGGTCTTGTTTGAGTAGCAGTATACATTGTAGAACCAACCATCGACGCATAGAGCTCAATTTCCGCTGTAGAGGCAGTACCTTCAAAAGGAATCAGATGCTGTCCTGGAAGCATTGGCGTACTGGTTGGAGTACAATTTTTGAGGCTATACTTTTCAAGAATCTTCTCAAGATAGAGGACTAGATTTACTCGTTCGCGTACTTTACGGACGCCGACATAAAACTCCGCAGGTCCCATATCCACCATTTTGAAAGCATCATGTAGGAAGCTCAGAGCGAGGTCAGAGCTGCGAAGTATCGTTCATTTCGAGAGCAGTCAATTATTCCCTCATAGATGCTTCCCAAAGAGCAGCACTGGGACCCAGCAAAGCTTCACGTAAGATCTTTGGATCGCTGTCAGGAATGAGAGACGATAGATATGACTGATATTCTAAAAGTAGAATAAGATTCTCATCCCGCGGAGTATGCAATGAATTTGAGCCTTTTGCTTTACTGCGAGTGACACGGATATCTAATTCAGGCTTAGAGAGATCGAATGAATTAGGTCCAGCTGTTAACTTGGTCTTATTCTTGGCACCGGGAGGTCGACCACGGCCGCGCTTAGGCGCTTGTGGGAGAGGTGCAAATTGTTGGAAAATATAATCTGTACGATATTATGTGGATATGTATGATGAAGTATAGAAGACTTGATATTTTACAACTATGAGAACATTGGACTTATATATATATATATATATATTTTAGGGAGAAATCCCCACTAGTCTAATGTGCCTATCAAACCTAGTGATGACCAGCCACCACTCATCTACCATGATGAGCCAAGCTACATTGTAGTACGTAAATATCCAAACGTATATGCGACAGTAGGCGCGATTAGCGCGTTCAAGACATGTGTAGAGAGAGTCGATCTTGTCGGGAACCTGATACGAAACAGATATTGGTTGAGTCCTAAATTCGAGAGTCAGAATTTCCAACACAAATAAAGGATCTTCTTCAGCAGGCATATCGTGTCTTGCATCGAGGAGCGGAGGTATTTCATCATCCAAATTTGCACCCCCTACTGAGCCATTTTGTTTAGAATTATCTGAGTCCCTCCAATTTGTGGAGACTTAGGAAAGGGAATTTGAACCTCATCGAAAAACTTAGAAGAGGGCTCAGGTATTTTGTCAGGATGATTTTCAGCAGAAAATTCATTGATACGAACATGAGACGACCGTATAAGCTGATGGCCCAGAGGTCTTGAGGGGATCCAACAACGATAAATGCGGTTCCCTTCAAATCCTACTAGAATACCCTTTTCAGCGCGTGCATCAACTTTCTGCTACTTTATTCGACGCTCGTTTGGTATGTATACAAGTACACGAGAGCCCAATTCTCTGATTCCAGAGTTTTGAGGTTTGTGTTCAAAGGTATCGAATCCTGTAGCCCGAGATTGTGCTTCGTAGGGAATAATATCGTTATAGACCGATGTAGTGATACGGTTGAGAATGTTGATGACAGCACGGAATATCTCTGGCCAAAGAGAGAATGGGATACGTATATCTGATATGACACAACGCTTCGGATCTAAAACTGTCCGATTTGATCTTTCTTGAGGGCCACCTTGTTCGTAAAAATATGCTGTCGTAAGCTCGATTGCAATGCCACACTGCTGAAACCAGGCGACCATTTTGTCACCCCCAAATTCTTTACCACCATCTAAACGAAAACATTTTGGCAGGAAACCATTTTGGGTGCGGAAGAAACGAGTAAAAGTTACCAAACCATCGAAAGCATTTCTATTTTCTGGGAAAGTGTAACCATGACATCCTCCTGTCTTTCCATCAGTGAAGATCATACCAGCTGTATGGCCATTATAACCGACTGGATTGCAAAAGAAGGCATCTGCGTAAAATCTATCACCCCACTTCGACTCTAGATTACGCAGATAGCGACGTATAACCTTCTTTGGCTTTGAGAATTCGCATGGATCGCACAATGTGGTTACATCGAGTTTGGAATTCGTGTTACGACATTCATGAGATAGGCCAAGTGTTGCTTTTATTGTCTGCTGGACATTTGGAAAGCTATTGTGTCCTAGACGGTGATGAAGAAGTTCGAGAGTGACAGGGGCTTCATGGATTGCTGCAGAAAGGATATTATCAATAACTGGAGAGAGAAGGAAGGTTGAGGATCGCATAGACGGATCATTAGTATTAAGGACATACGGAGAAGAAGCGGTGCGCAAGTGTAAACAATTTTGTCCACAAAGAAGCTGGCAAACTTCAGAACCGTCCGTTTCATACAGTACCCGATGTTTATCCCATCCATTCCGAAGATCATGAAGCCACCCAGAATAAATGTTCAGTGGAAAGCCAGGAATGTAGAGAATATTTTCAAGGACAACCTCATTGACTGAATAATCTTGCCGAAGAACGCGAAGCTTGATGTAGTCAAGCCCGAGAGGCTGAACTGGACTTCCCCCTGTTTTAACTATAGGCAACCCAGCTACTGGCCGATAACGGAAGAACGCATTTATATCATTGGTGATATGGCCTGAGGCGCCATTATCATGGAGCCAGATATCACGAGAGCTTGCAGCCGGGACCGCTGCAGCAAATGCGGAATTAATTCCAGTTTTGTTCGAGCACAGTTGATGATCCTCGTTGCGAAAGTTACATTTATGTTGATGTAGCTCTGTCTGTGATGGGGACACTGTAATAGCCTTTCGTTGACTCTTTGCGAAAGAATTGTAGGTGGGAGTTGATGGTGTTCTCAAAACTACCGCGGAATCTTATTGGAAAGAACTTGGATTAAAATCCACAAAATATGGGTTAGCAACAGTACAACTTGAGAACGATTGTGATGGAAAAAATGCTAGCTGGGGGTCGTTGGTATCCTTTCGAAATGGATCATAGTTCTCAAAACGGGCATCAATGCCAGAGTAATGAGTGTAAATTTTGCTAGGTGGGTGACTTTTTTGAAACTTAGAACACCACTTTTTATTTTCGGTATATTTGGCCCTAGGAAACCTCTTCATATACTCTTCATGCTGTTCCGGGTATTTGAAGAAGTATTTCGTGTGATCGTGCGGACCAGTACACTATTGGCAGTTGGGACCATCTCACTTCTTGTTTCTCTGAAAATTGGGACCTGTAGCATGAGTTTGTGCGACAGGTACTGGAATAGGCGCTATGCTCTCAGCCAACCTCATGTGGTCTTGGAGAGTTGTATATAGAGTGTCAAGTGTAGGAGCAGGATTGACAGGAGTTGCGACAGAGAAGTTGTATCTTTGGGTGGATGCCCATTGAGGGTAATTTATGGATACCGCACGGATTAATACCAGACAGTATACAAGAGAGGGAAGAGGTGTACCGAGAGAATGAAGACCAGATACCATCGATTTATGAGCCAGAATATAAGCCTGGCAGGATGAATACTTCTCGAAGTTCTCTGAGAGATCTAGTAAGTCGGTGATACCTGTTTCAACAGCAGCAATGCTGTTTCCTTGAAGAAAGCGACAAAGCTTTTTATAGCTGTCGCAGGCTAAATTTTCGGCCATGACAATCTGAATGAATTCCGGATCGACGTTGATTGCCAGTGTCATTTTGACAAGCTCGTTTGAGATGGACCAATCTTTAGAGCCAGTTTCCTTTTCAGACTTGTATATAGCCTTAATCTTTGTTGGGTCGACCCAATCTGAGAGTGCGTTTTGTCTCAAGGTCGATTCGATGAGAAGCATCCAGTCTTTCAGGTTAGCGATGCCATGAAGTTTCAACGCTGGAGGAATTGCCATGTCGTTGGCGTGAAGGTTAGATAAAAAATGTTGGCAATTAATTGTCAAAGGTTGAAGTGGCGAGCCAGAGATACCTTGTTCGATAAAAACTGAAAGGTAGAGGCGCTGATATAGATACAACACAAGGACACCGTAGTTCTAGAAACTGAGTGGTGAATAGAGTCGTAAACCGAAGAACAACGGAAGAATAAATCGTGATTCCACAGGAAACGCAAGGCTCATAACCTCTTAAGAAAGAATCGTGGGACACGGTATTGCGTTGTAAATGTTGACTAAAGAGCACTACACCTACAGATGAAATCTCGGTAGTGCTATGAAGGTCATGTGACCTGTATAGCTTAGTTTACATGAGTAGGTGAAATGTTACCCCTAGACAATAATAAAGGGACAAATTTCTTTAGTAATTATATTCTTGCGGCGTAGTTAAAGCACCCAGCAGCGGCAAGCCCCAACGGCACTAGGAAGAGTTGCTAAGCTAGTATATCTACGGGATTTAGAAGGACAGGGAGATACAAAGTTGGCGAAGTTTCAGGGACTGGAGTTCTCAAAGGTCGAGACTGATGAAGATACAGCGCTAAAGTGTAGAAAACAGAATTCTCTTGACTTTCTAATCTGATATATCTAGAAACAAGTCGACTTTAGGGCGGTCCAATCATTCAAGTGAGACAAGTTTCTTTTTCATTTTTATAGAAATCAATCTGATCTAGCCAAGCACCACTGGTGCTCAAACTTTAACAGGGTCATAGGTTACCTGACAAGTACAACCATAAATATATATGTCCGTATGAACAGCTACGCCCTATAAATACTGTATATCTTGTAACATTAGAACGTAAATTTTGCAACGAGTTCAAGGTCTTTCATCAGTTGCTACAGCATGAATCTTGCCGACATAGTAACGATGATGCAGGTATAAGCGGTTGAAATTGCGTTAATCGTAGAGGTTGGAGGTGTTATCAAGGAAAAAATACTGATCTATAACTTCCAGACGAGGCAGCCGGTGAGCTTTGATGATTAAATTGGTTATATTATCGAGAATCTCAAATATTAGATAGGGTCAGTGCTAATCTGAACAGGATCCCCTACCCGGATTATAGGAGTTTGGTTTGGATCATTTGTAATTGTGTGCGGCATATGGCACATGTGACATCCAAAAAAGGTTTTAGAGTTGAAGGTGCGGGTTTTGGCCAAGGTAACCAGTGGCTCCTCATTTTTCTCGGCAGTCTTTTGATCGATACAAATCATGTTACATCGGCGACAAGAGCCCAGCATCTTATATCTCTGTAGCCCTATCGTTATAGAGGTCCAATGATCTTCAGAATAAGGTTCTTGATGCTGACTTTTTTTGGGTCCAATAACAATATTTCCTCTGAAGACTGAAGCTGAGGCTGGCTTCCCTCCGTTTTGGATGATCTTATTATTTAGATGGTCAAGGCTAGCTCGATTGATCATTAGAATAGGGCTTTCGTTTGAAAGTAGGATAGGTAGTGATTTTGTTGCACTTAAATGGCTGCCTGTAGTTACGGAATTTTCTCCAGATAAATTAGAGTTTGGATTGCTGTATAGGGCCTGGTGTTTTTGTACATGGGCTTTACTCTGTCGGCAGCTCAGTCCAGCACCACCGGCAGGAAATCTAGCTAATAGACAAGGTACACCAAGAATAACAGTGAAAAATCGATTAATATGTGTATCTTGATAAACATTGGCAAGGATTTCATCCCCACAGACTCGGGAGGAAAAACGATTCATTTTCTCAGTAGGGTAGTTAAGAGTATGATCTAATGTTAGAGAGACTGTGAGAATTTCAGGAATATCATGAGCATGATTACCATCATATTTAATAACTAATTCTTCACTCTGAAAATCTATCCGAGGACGTATTAATGCCATCTGTGGATACCGTTTTTGGCTTAGAGCCTGACCGCTCCCTTCATGAACAAGTAACCATTCGCGATCCCAGGCTAGGCCTTCTGGCCTTACCTCCCAATCTACACCCGGTGGAATGACGAAGCCACCACAACTTTTAATTGGGTAAATGGTAAGGCTTTCGACGACATGATTAGTTGTACAAGGAATGTGAAGAGCACTTGATGAGGCCATATTGATAGTAGGTTCAACAAAAAATTCTCTTAAAAATGATATAAATTTCATAATATCTCCTAGCGTACTCATAGCGCCTATACTTACTCGAATGACGCCAGTAACCTTGCCCGCAAAAATATCAGGTCCAGTACTACATCTGAATCCGTCAAAATAATTTCTTCGGATTTCCCATGGCTCAAGCTCAAGACAAGCAGCAACGCCGCCTGGATTGCAGATGCTACCAGTTCTCACATGAATTCCTCGTACTGCAGCGAGGGTTTCAAACCCACTGTTACTGATCCAAGAACTGTCATTATTCAACAGGTTAAATGCTATTATAGGTCCTTGTAAATTGGTTTGGTCCGCCTGGAATCCTTGCGAGTGGATTTTACATAGAGGACGCAGATTTCCATGCTGTAAGGAAGAGAGCTCGTGATGTAGTTTTTGAGCAAGAAAATTGGTGTGCTGCGAAACTCTCGCCATGGAGCTATACAGCCTGTAATAATCTTGAATGGCAACTTCAAGTGCCAGTATGCTATGTATTGGCAAGGTACCATCTTCAAGACTATGATAGATAGGACCTTCTTTGAGAGCATGCCAAGGTTCTTCAAGGCTAATAACAGCATCGACTGTACCTCCCCCAAAATATTTTCGTTGTCGAAGTATATCAGTCGACTTTTTTCGCACAATTAAAGCCCCAAGATCTGGGAATCCAAATATTTTGTAGAAACTGAGTACCGTAAAGTCCGGGGCTGTGGTGGTATCGCTCAAGTCTAGCGGCGCAGTGGAAACTAAAGATGATGCGTCTAACAGCGTATATATAGGAACTTCCTTGGTCGAACTTAATAACCTGACTTTATGTGACCAAGAGAGGGGGAGACGCCGCCCGCTCATATTTGACTGTGCTGGATATGAGAATAGGTTCAGGTCGGGGATCGTGCCGTGAACTTTGGAGCCAGATAGCCATAGCTCTACTTCGCTATCATTCCAGCAATAACTTCTTTGAGAATTTTCTCTGACTCCGATAATACTTGTGTGTGATTCTAGATGATAGGCATAGTTGAAGCTGGCATCTTGTCCTCGGAAAGAATCCATGACCAATTTTATTCCTGCAGTCGCATTGGAAACAAAAACAACGTCAAATTCTTTGGGATCCGCATTGAAAAACTCCAGTACTTGCTGCCGTGTCTCGTCAATTCGTTTGGATGACAACTGAGAGGAGGGCGACACTGAGTGAGGATTCCCATGCAAGTTTGATACCATTTCTCTCATGAAACTTTCCATCAATGATTTTGAATAGAGCGTCGTTCCTGCATGATCAAGATAAATAGATTCTGTTTTAAGCATCAACAGCTATGATCAAATCGGAGAAGATATATATTCACCCTTAAGCATGGGGTACTCTTCTGTACGGAAAGTTTCCACTGCATAGTTGTAGGCAGACTCCATGATATTAGACTTAGGGACTGTATCGTGTTTAGGCGTTGTGAATCATGTTATGCCATGTAATCTGAACTATGTGCATCGATTGAGGAATTGGGCTCGTCGCGCTCATCATCACGTTGAGCTCGCGCAGGGGTCTGGCATCATCTCATTAGCGAGACATCTCTGACGGATCGAGGAGCGACACAGGCAACGATTGTCTTGAATTCTATTTTCAGATTATACCCATCGACTTCTTCATGAACGTCTAATTTTATGAAGGCAAACAAATAGAGCCACTCATTATTCTACGTAGACTTACAGATTCAATTTTTCTGTAATCTAAATTTTGTGTGCAGATTTAGATACGCTTTTTTTATAAGCTCAAGCTATTTTCGGGTGTAGCTAGAAGTTGAATGAGGCCAAAAATAGGTCCCAAAGCAGTCTAATTAGCTTTGTACCATCAATTACTCAAATAGGTTTGGAGAATCTAAAACGTGGCGTATTGCTCTCTAGACAAAAGAATCGCGGCCAACTTTTTAAGTTTACACTAAAATTCCAACCCTCTGGAACTTCGAGAGGACGAAGGTTGCACCTGCCAGTGGTTCCCTACGAACCTGGAAGTGAAATATAATCATACAGCCGATGTTCAGTCAATAAAATGACGTATTCGAGAGATTTCGTCGAGTTGACGATCGGGAGGAGTGGTGTAGTCAAGCTTTTCGTTGAAGCTCCGACCTACAGAGATTTCACGAGGACACAGCCCAACGAATACAAACATCTACAACCAGGATACTAAGCGCAGACAGTTTCAAACCTGTCTGATGTTCCTAATGAAACAATTGACACCCTTCAATATCTCTAGCTTTCTTGGAATATCTTTCCCAGCCATTTGTCATGCGACCCCTTACAAAGTCATCTTACCACCTACCAAGCTATCCATAATTCAAAGGTCATTCTTGCTATCTAATATAAAAGTGGACATTCATCCCAACTCAACTGCTGTGCCCTGAAAGTACAGTCGAAGTACCGGCCTTATATTCGCTAAACCTCTACCAAGGTTAACAACAACTTGACTTGCGACGAATTGCCACTGACGAAATACTTACGATATTTCGCCGGCGTATCAACCAGAGTATTTGACAAAAGCTGAGGCATCGGTGCCTCGGTCTCGAGCTTCTCGACCCATATTGATCCTCCGCAGTTAAAAGTATGGCAGCGACTGAGCAAGTCTAGGGGGATAGACTGTCTAAAAAATTTATGCGATGGCGATAATGATATGAGAATTGAAGAGAGGCTACTATCTGAATGTGGGCATTATTAGCAATTCCAGCAGCAGCTTACATATAAAGGCATGTGACTGTAGAGTTACACGGTCTATATGGAGTATACCAATTAGTGTAACAGGTAGAGAGAATGGGGGTGCAAAACACGAGATATCTAGAATAACCCATAAGTTGCAGCAGATATCATATACCTGTGATACCAACAGCTACAGTGGTAAGGAAAGGAATATAAGACGGATGAGGTCTCCGACGAAGAAAACGACCCCTGAATGAGATGAGGAGATGCAGGGATGTTGCATAAATGAAACGGAACGAAAAATAAAAATAAAAGATTTTCAGGGTGCCAAGGGTTCGGGCGCGCGGCTACCGACTCTGATGAGAAAATTGAGCTTCGATGTGTTAAAATCGGAATCTCTAGACAGCTAGGCTTGACATGTTTAACACATAGGTAAAGTCTGAGGTGATCTTGTCATTCAGGTGGGGGCGAGTTTTATTGTCCTTACATAGTCATAGACTTCTTAAGACAATAAACACAAACAAACAATTCGAGAACCGCCCAATTTGCCCATTTCCACCCTTTTATCCATCTCGCCAGTTTATTTTCGAATCGAATTGCAATTGTTTGCTATCGGCGGCATTTTAAAATGCCTCCGACGCGTAAATCGCACAAAAACGCGATCAGCGGCACTGCCAAAAATCGCGTCAACAAACCCTACCAATGGACTCCAGCCATTCAAAACCACACGAGGAACATGCTGACAAGACAAGGACTCGAGTCCAATATCTAGAACATGAACGCCATCGCGACTGCGCTCCATGCGAAGGAGAACGAAGTCCCCGAGGTAGAAATGGTGGACGCAGAAGTTTAAAACCCTCGCAGATTCAAGATGGGCTTCCTCCAGCCTAGAAAACGCGGATATAGTCTTAGAGCCTACCGAATCCAACACGAAAACCGTCGTCGCACCCGAGAAGCGCGCTACGGTTCCAGCACTACCGCGATCGGTAGAAGTGAGGCCCTCAAAAGGGGCAGAGATACCCACAACTAAGGCAGCAGGAGCCGAAAACTCTTCGCTGGCCCCACCGCCTACAACACCAGAAGCAGCAGGCAGAGAAAAAACGTACCCTCCAGAATTACTGGCAGCGATGGAAGCGGAGGAGCGCTGGGTAAGGCAAAAAGCTGCGCAATTTAACATATTCTCGACGGCGATTAGCAGTGTCGAGACAGCCCTTTTACCGCTCTCCACCGGTGAAAATAAAATTTTTGTAGACTCCATCAAAGTCTACCTAAGAGCAGCCATCGCGCAATTTGTGGCGGCCGGGCCGAGCACCGCTCCGCCAGTCCTGCCCCAACGACCAATTGTCGGGACTCCCCCCGCGACCACCATCCCAGTAGTCATTCCCCGGAATATTACAAAGGCTCCTGCAACTCTCCCGCCCAGAAGCACCTGGGCCACTGTCATCCGAGCAGGTCACCAAAAGTCAGGCGCACAAACCCTTGCAAACATCTCCTCGGGCGCGGCCGTCCCAACTGCCAGAAAACAAGAGAAGTCAACAGCACCGCAAGATGACCCTCTCTTTCTGCGTCTCGATGCAAATCACCAGTGGAGACAGCTCTCTCCAGCTGGCGTTCGCGAAGCCGTCGCTAAACAAACACATTGCACCCCGCTGATGTCGACCAGGTACAACGCGTTCCCACTGGCTTTGCCATCCGTGCCAAAAACATAGATGCAAAAACTCGACTGCTGGAGGCCTCCAGCACCTTTATACAAGTGGAGGCAAAACTAGAACCGCCAAGTAATCTAGTTTCCCTCCGGATCGCAACGGTTCAAGTCGCCGTGTTCGGCTTAGAAGGACGAATCGAAGTCACTGCCGAAATGGTGGCCGCCGAAATCCTCCGAGTCACTAACTGCTCTCCAGACTGAGCAAGGATTCAGGGAAAAACCAAGCCCGGGGCTCCCTACAGATCCTGGGCGGCCTTGTTTCCTAGGAATGCTAGCCCAAAGCCTGGATTCCGACTCTTCGACGACTCAGGAATCGCAACTATCCAACGAAACCGCCCTCCCATACAGCAATGTAGGCGATGTCTCGGTTTCCACGCCACCCGTGGGTGTTCTCGCGCGCCAGCCTGCTGGAACTGCGGATCCACCATGCACTCGGCATTCGAGTGTAAATCAGCCGCTAAATGTCGAAACTGCGGAGGCCCCCATCAATCTGGCAGTCGAGACTGTCTGGCGCGTCCCAACAGGTCTGGCCCAGCTACCAGGGAGCAACTTGTGACGATCCGACAAGCTGGCCAACGCGAGTACCAGGCCGTCGCTCGAGCAAAAGTTGCTACCAAGGCCGCAGAGGCTGCTGCAGCTACAGCTAGATCGACCCGACCGACTTCTCCTGCTGCTGTTAAGGAAAACCTATCGACAGACACAGCAATGACTGAGGGTTCGGGCTTTGGGGCCTTGAACCCTGAAGAAGCTTTGTGAAGGGCGCCCTACGGGCCCCTTCTCGCCCCCCTCCTACACTAAGTTTTATGTCAATAAACGTAGGCAGGGGAGGCGCAACCCACAACAGTGCGCTATCTCGAGCTTACGAGCTAGGCGTGGATATTGTGTTAATCCAAGAACCTTGTTGGAACAAACAAATAAAGGAAACCAAGTCACACCCCGATTACCTCTGTCATACACCGTACGGAGGTATGGATTTCAGACCGAGGGCGGTGACCTATATTCGAAAGAACGAAAAGGCGGTATCGGCAAAGCAGATTTTCCCTTGTAACAGGCAGATTGAGGACTACTGCTAGGTACTGGTTAATGGAATAACATTTCTCAACGTGTATAAGGCCCCTAACGACTCGACTGTAGTCCGCACGCTTATCGACTGGAAATCGTCTTCGAGGTCCATTGCAGCCGGGGACTTCAACTCAGTGCATGCTGCCTGGCAGCCAGGAGCAACTCGGCCGTATGGACAGGGTGATGCGATAGAGAGGTGGGCGGAAGACCACAATCTCTCTTGCCTTATAATTGGAGAGCCGACTCATAAAGCTGGCAACACTCTGGATCTCGCTTGGACCAACATATCTGGAGCCCGTGCTTGGATCGATAGGGAGGAATGTATGACCAGCGACCATCTTCCGATCCGTGGAATCATACCTTCCGCAACCTTCACCGGGAACCCGGCTCCACCAAAGATCAGAGTGCCCAAGAAAAATCTGCCCAATTTTGCGCGTGCCGTTGCAAAATGGATTACACAGCACCTTTACTGTCAGGTAACTGGGAATCTGAATTGTGACAGGCAATATGTATGTAATTAAAGTAAAAGATAACTCAGTAAAAACAACTTGATTCCTAATTCTCCCGGAATTCTAGGACTATATACACTGATCATGATTGACTTGATCTCTTGATCTGTAAACATAGACACGCGCTAGGAATAGAATAACCTGCGGTTCTAAATACAGAATGCAGGTACTGACCGAAACAAACAACCCACATACGTATGGACAGTCCCTATTTTTGACCTGAGACATTTCCCTGCCCAACTTCTTCGGTAGTTATTCTTAGCCTTCGACAAATTGAGCACAACAGAGAAAGTGGACGAGTACTCCCAAGCAATATGCTTCCATCTTTCGGAGGCCATCAAAGCGACAGGAACCCGGGCCAGAAAAGAAAGCGACAAATCGGCGTCGTGGTGGACTCCTAGGTGCAAATCCGGATACACCGAATACCAAGCCTCAATATCACCCTCGCAGCGGGCTATCTGTGCGAAGAAGCTCCGTGCGACTATCACAGCCGCTAAGAAGGAACATCAGACATGTCAAGTCGAAGCAATGACAACTCCGGCAGACATATTCAAGCTGATGCGCTCGGCCAACCACAGACAGGTTAGACCACCTCCGCCGCTCAACTATAACGGATCCTATATCACCGATCCGTTAGAGCGAGCTGTCATTCTCAGAGATGCCCTTATTGCACGCCACCAACAATCAGACGACCTTCCGCCATGCAATACTCCAAGCGATAATCGAATACCTTGGGAAGGTGAAATCTCAGATGAAGAAGTGCGCACCTGCACAATCGACTGTGGGAAGACAGCACCAGGGGCAGACGGAGTTACGGTTGAGCTCCTCGAGGCCTGCTGGAAGACGAGTGGACCGTGTGTTACGCAGCTCTTTAGAGCTTCCATACGGCTCGGCACCCATCCATCTTGCTTCAACCTTGCAGAAGTGGTACTATTGGAAAAGCCAAATAGGGATCCAACTTCAATCAAAGGTTGGAGACCAATCGCTCTACTCTAGTGCCTAGGCAAAGGATTTGTCGGTAAAAGGATTATATTTGGGCGTTATGAATTGTTCTATGTAATTGCGGTGTTCAGGTTGTCGTTAGGACGCTGACAGGGATATGATTTAGCTTATTAGCGAGGCGCTTGGAGTAGAGGAAGAAAGGGGAGAGGGAGAAGGGAAGAGGAGAGACAACGTTTTATGTATTTCGAGATACCAGTCAATTGACATTATTCACCGACTTCGTGACGGCACCCAATTTGTATTACTTCGTGTTTTACCAACAGGATTAGAAAGACTTCTTGCCAAGCGGATGGCACACCTCGCAATCACCTATGATGTGGTTGGCCACCAACAATTCGGTGCGCTCCCAAAGCGATCTGCAACGGACATGGTCTCCTGTGTAGTCCATGACGTCGAAGAAGCACGCACCCAGGGATGGGCCTCGACATTCGTCACTTTGGACGTCCAAGGAGCGTTCGATGCAGTGCTCCACAATCGCCTGGTTAGGAGCATGCAAGCCCAGGGATGGCCAGACTCAATCCTCCGGTGGACGACTTCATTCCTCACACATCGAAAGGTACAAGTGCGGTTCTCCGGCGGAGTCACCACCCAGAGAGAGCTGGTCTGTGGAGTCCCATAGGGTTCGCCAATATCGCCTTAACCATTCCTTCTGTACATGGCGGAGCCGATGAAAAGCGGCAACCCAGGATCGAGGTTTAGCTATGCCGACGATATTTGAATTCTGGGGTTTGGAGGTACAGTTGCTGAATCTGCCGGCGCTGCACAAAGTGAGGTAGACCATCTTCTCGACTTGGCAGGGACAAATGCCGTTGCCTTCGAAACGCAAAAGTCTGAAGTCATCCAATTCCCTGGAAGACGCCGAGAAGAAGCAGTTGGGGTTCACGTAAATTGAAATCTCATCGAGCCCGCTGATCATATTCGATGGCTGGGCGTACATTTGGATCCTCGACTCAATTTCAAACACCACGTAACCACCTGGTGCGGGAAAGCGATAAAAGCTGCACAGCATATGCGCCGCTTCAACTCGGTCTTTCGGGGAGCAGCCCCCGGGCCGTTAGCCAGCGCAGTAGACATGTGCGTTGTCTCACTAGCAACCTTTGGATCTGATGTCTGGTGGCCAGGGTCCAAACGCCCAACCATACGAGGAATAGTCACGTCATCTACGTCTAACCTATGCAGCATGATTGATAGAGCGAACCTGATGGGACTATGGGCTGCACTTCCAGCAATGAGGACATCACCAAATGTAGTCCTTCACAGAGAAGGAGGAATCCCGCCGGCAAAGATCATATTGGAGGGAAACTGTCTCCCACTTTCGGCAAGGCTTAAGACCCTTGATGATCGACACCCTTTGAGGATCCGCGCTTCCATGTGCCCGAATGTCGGCACCCAAAAATACAAAAAGACCGCCAAAACCTGAGCCAGACCAGAAATGCAGATGTCACGGCTACAGCGTGCTTATCGAGAGCTTCCGGAAGCAGAAGCCCCTGAAAGTCTGGTGCCGGTGGTTTACCCACAGAAATCAGGCTCAAAGCCAATGGAACGCGAAGATTGCGTTAGACGAATTAGCGATGTGTCAGGAACGGACATTTGCGCATACTCGGATGGTTCATCAGAAGAACACGGGCGCTCCGCCTGGGGTTTCGTCCTGAGAAAGGATGGGAAACTCATCGGCAAAGGAAGTGGCATCAAGCACGGGGGAGATGTGCTGGATGCAGAAATATTGGGAGCAAGGAAGGCTCTGGAGGCTGCACTGGAGTTCCTGGAGAACGAGAAGTCCAGAGAAGGTGGAGGTTTTAGGAAAATACACGTGTTTCTTGACAGCCAGCAGGCTGTAAGCGCACTAACGACAGGCTCGTCCTCAACTAGCCTAGAAGATGTAGGCAGCTTTCGTGCATTAAGTAACGTGGCAAAAGTGTTGGTAAAATGGGTGCCAGGGCACGCAGGGATACAAGGAAACGAGGAGGCAGACACCATTGCCCGTGCCGCCCTTCGAGAGTTACCCGGCCAGGATACACCACCAGGATCATGTACTCTTGCATATCTACGTGGTCTCATGAATCGCAGACGACAGAAGCTTCTAGACAACTGGTGGGAAGAGGCCTGTCCGCCTCAATACTGCCAACTCAACCTACAGGTGCGGAGACGCAAACCACCCGGACTGTCTATCTCTAGGCACCTCCTCCGGGCACTAATCGCAGCACGAACGGGTCACGGCAATTTTGCGGCATACCATCGCCGTTTTAATAATCCATACGCTCCTATGGAGTGCTCTTGCGGGAAGGAAACTACTCCAACTCACTTCATCCACTGTAGCCGCCACGCACAACAAACGCGTAGGCTCAGAAAGTCAATGTCCCACGTTGACTTTATCAAAAAGCTTCTCGGGCCCAAATGCCACGAAAGCTTCAAAAAATTTGCGCAGGAAAGCGGCTGTTTTGATAGACGACCTGCTCACTCATCCACTGCTCTCAGCGGGGATCAGATAAACTAGTCATTGCCACAACGCATGACACGAAAGGGAACGAGGCGAGAAGTGTCGTCTCTCTGAGGAAATTTCTTATGTACTTGAATTTAGGGTTGAAGGATGGAGTCTCGAATTCGGAGTCGGAGTAGGTGGTGTCTTCTGAGTTATAATTTACCTTCAATTTTTTCTTTGGCGGGTCTCGCGGTTGGAATGAGTTGGGCCTGTAAGCAGTGATTCCCGCCGGCTCCACCAGTCTTGTACCGATAGTGGACCTAGAGCTTTAGCTTAGGACTGAAATGTAATAAAAAAATAATAATAAAAACCATCTAATTGCTCTTTTGTTGCACGAATTAATGCCTTGGTAGCTACCTAACTACGACACATGATCAATATCTTGTGTAGCCGAGGAAAATTTTCAGAGTCACTTTGATTTCAACTAGATTCGGCTCCCTGCGTTTTGAGCTGATTTCCATGGACGTTGCGTGTATGTATCACGTCCCATTCCAGACGATCAAGAATGAGGATAATAAAGGTACGAACTTTTCACTCAGCGTTACAAAGATTGTCGCAGTACGCGCATTCGGCGCTCATGCATCATCTGCACCAGTCTTCCCAGTACATTTTGAATTGTTTGGAACCCTATTCTACTTGACACTAGAGATGGCTCGCTCGAATCCAGCAACGCCTGGCTAAATTTCTCTAGTCTTTCTAATACAATAACTTATACATTGCTGACCATTATGCGTAGCATATTATCTCCACCCTTATCCCTCACTCGGCCTACTCAAGTATCTTTGGTCCCTCCTCGACTGACTCCTCATCAAAAAAACCTTGGAAGGCTTTAGTAAATCATAATTTATTTAGTACAATATACACGAGCAAAGAGAGTAATCTCATGTCTCGCGTAATATAGGCGTCTAAGCGTTCTGGGTCCTACTTGAGAGACTGATCTGAATGATATGCCACTAAATATTTTAACCTCGACCTTATTGACAGTGACGCACGCACTCTCACAGATAACATCGTAGTGCGCGCCATTCTTTTTAGTTTTAAAAAATACTTTACAAAATATCGAAACTCCTTCCCACCTAAGACTGTATGCACCCTTGGCATCATCTTCCCCATCTATCATGATATACCTCACGCTCAACTTGAATGCCTGTCCTACAAGATATATGCGCTGCAATTTTAGTATTCACATCGTCCCAATCGAGTTGGTGATGGTGTTTTTTTGCATCATATTTTAATTGCGTATGCAGCTAACTAGCTATGACACAATATCAGAGAAAAAGAACACCACCAGGAGGAGGACCACAGCACCTTCCATCGTTTGCTTGTTTTTATAGTGTCAGTTGCACTCTCGCAAATTAAGTCTTGGCGCGCACAAATCTCAATTCGCAAAACTCGTGGTCAAAATTCAATATTTCACGTCCGTCAAGACTGTATACATCCTGTGCATCATTTTTAGACTTGTCATGATCCCTCTTAGGTCAATCTCAAATAATTATCTCCAGGGTGCGTATGCCACGCTTTGTTTCCTCTCACGGGCATAAATATCGGCGTCGGCGTGTGTTTGGAGACGAGCTGAGGCCAGAGAAAGTCGACGAGAGGTGTGATTATTGGAATGAGGATGTACAAAGTCGTATCTGAAAACTTGATAAGTTATTGTCGGAGATTGGTCTCGTTGGATAGAAGAATTTGAATAGGTTAGGATAAGTGATTCATGGCCTCGTGGGCCAACTGTGATAATGCGGAATTTGGCCAATCTTGGTTCTCGGAGAATATTTCACCCTCAGGTTCGTATGAGAGACCTCATGCAAGTAATCAGCCTTGCTCTCCAACCATAAGGTCAATGGCCGTGGGAAATCAAAAAAAGTCGCTCATCTCTGCCGTGCTTATTTTTGACGAGCAGCCGCAATGGCATCTAAAATAAACCATGTAAGAGTTTAGCCTAACACCTCTGAAAGGCCCAGAAAGCACTTGACGAGCTATACCAACAACTAAATGTAAGCAAAATTGCCACTACTTGGAAATCATTGATTCGTTGGGCTTCTCGCTCTGCTTCTGAGATAGACATAGGAGGTCTTCATTATAGGGGTGATGATATGAAGCCGGTAAGCACTCACGTTGACGAATAGGGAATTAGAGAGGGGGTAGCTGCGACTCTTTTTGACAATCCAAGGTATGCAAATATGCTATTTATTTGATGTTTTTTATTGTACTACTCAAGACTTAGACTATCCAGCCCATTGGGCTTCTCTCTAGTCCACGCCACCCCTTGTACAGTGCTTCTTGCCTATTTTGTTACTTGAAAGATCATTGATATAATGCCCGTGATGAATAGCCATTCAGCTCAGTGTTCAGCCGTGAAATTCAGCCTCTTTTTCCACTCAATCTTCTACCCAAAATAAAATAAAAATGAAAACAATGGAAACTGAGTGCGCGGGAAAAAGTCCCATAAAACCTGCAGCCCCAGCCAGGCAACACCTAGACACCGGGACCACATGAGGTGCACATATTCATCTATATCTCCATTCTTTGTAACAGTCGAGGCCATCTCTGTATTGGGTGCTGGGTACGCTCCAAAAACTCATCATATGGCTTTTCCCCCATGATCAAGGGTTGGTGATGAGAATAGTCCCCCAGTATGCTATGTGTTTGTACTGGCATAATTCAAATGCACACATCTACTCTTCGCCGACATACATATAGTCCAATAACCATCTAGCTTTTTCCAATATATTCTTGATCAGGTGACTGAAAGCTGCAATGCGACGCATGATGTTAGTATCAATCACGTGATGTGAACGCAGAATGAATTCGCAGAATAAATACTCACTGCATTTTACACTCCACAAAATGTTACGGAAACGTTTCTCTGCACGATGTATACTACCGCGAAATTTCTCAAGGACAATCTTCTACGTCCCGCCGCTCCCGCACTTTGAAAAAACTAGAGGCATTCCAGGCCTCCTCACTGAACCAGCATTCGAAATAGCATGGGTGCAGTACCAGTCAATGCTCCTGAAAAATCTAAACAGATTAGTCAATGGTACGTCTTCAGCACAATAAAGCCTAATTAGCCCAGCTAGAAATCTGAATCCAAGTAACGCGTCGTCAATGCCTGGGAGAGCTGGTAAATTCTTACTGACCTCTGCTAGATACAATATGGGCCAATAAAAGTCCCAAAGAAATCGCCAACAACTTTGCGCGAGATCCTGAGAATGCAGCAACATTCAATTATGCCTCTGCTGCCCACAATAACCACTTCTTCTTTGAATCTCTCACATATAACGATACCAACCCGGAAAGCACGCCAGAAAAATTTCGGGCACAGATCACGAAGAGCTTTGGGAGCTTCGAGACTTTGAGGCTGGACATGCTGAAATCTGCAAATGCCATGTTTGGTCCGGGATATGTCTGGCTTGTGAAGGATTTCGAGAACAACTATTCCGTACTAGCTACCTACCTAGCCGGCAGTCCATACCCTGAAGCGCACTTCAGGAAACAACCTGTCGACTTCAATACCCAGAGCGCTGAATCACCCAAGAACTTTTCGGAGCACATGAAGAAGATGGTGTCTGGGCCACCTGCCAACTCAGTGGGGAAATTTGGTTCCCAAATAGATGACCCCAAGCGTGCTCCTGGCGGCACTATACTTACTCCTGTACTTTGCGTAAGCACTTGGCCACATGTTTATCTTCCTGACTATGGTTTTCAACCCGGCAAAGAGGAATTTACGGCGCAATGGTGGAAAAAAATCAATTGGGATATTGTATCATCGCGTGCTATTGGAAATAGTGCCCGGGATTTCGTTCTGTAAAGAATGGAGTGAAGGTAGGTATTGGCATAGGAGCGGAAGACAGCATAAAAGGAAATTTATCGGCCTGTCACATGCCGGATTGTACGAGTATTGTTCAGGGGCTGAGTTGGAAAAATAAATACATTACCACCCCAGGCGTCATTCCTAGTCTTAGCATCATTGTTTTGGGATACCGGAGTATTTTGTGCTTATTAGTCCAGAAAAGCTCATTCATAACTTTCGGTATCACCGGTGTGTCATATCTGTTGCAACGTATGGGTTACTCTCGATATTTCGTGTTGTGCTCTTCTCTTATCTACCAGCTACACTAATTGGTATACTCTACAGTCACGCGCCTTTGCATGTAAGCTATTGCTGGAATTGCCAATAATCTCCGCACTCTGAAAATAACTTTACTTGCCCCAGAAATCACAGAGAAGGAATAAATAGGTCTTAAACTCTGCCTCAACTTTGAGTCTTGTCTCATGGATGGACGGTTTGGTATTTCTAAATGAATCTATCAGTAACATCCCGAGAAAGGGTGTAATACATCAAGGGACATGAGCCACTCTGCGACTAGCTGTAATTGTGTAAGTGGCACGCTGCACGCTATTACGTAATTAGAAAATTGCCTTGCACACCTAGTGGGAAGTAGCAAGGTCGAAGCCACTAGGGCAGTAAGTACTGGCAGTTATGCCTCTGGGTATTTTTTTGAATCAGATTTCATTTGCAAGTACTACTGCGAAGTTATGGTAGCTTTTTCTTCACCCCAAGTCAACCCTCATCAGTGAATACCCACCCAGGCACACGTCTCAAAATCCCTATGTTATCCAGACATGCCTTTATCATCCACCGAACTTTCTCCGCGCGAAATGTAGTCTGAGGTGTCTCCTTCCCAAGTGGAGTAGGTGCTCAGGCTACTCAAAATATACCGGAGAACACCAGTCCCATAAGCTCAAGCCGCCATTAAAATTACAAAGCGCTTCCCAGTGTCACGTCTTTGAGGATGTTGGGTCCGTCCTGCCACGTTGAATATTTCAAATTCAATTCTAATTACATGGCACTTGTAAACTCCGTAGCAAATCGTACTGTGACCTACTTAAATTAAAACTTCCACTATTCTGAATTGGCACCCTGAGGGCCCATGCAGGTATTTTCGGAGTGTATGTATTTTACGTTGCATGGCTCATCTTGACATGGAGAACACTCACATTCAGATTTCATTCGCAGGTACCGCTCGAGATCGATCCTTACGGCGCATAACCTCTTCCGTGCATACCCACCACCGGGAATAGCGTGAAAGCCCCATGCTTATCCGGGAGTGCCTTCGACAACCTATAAATACGATTCCACCGCGAGCGAATGTGGTGTATGGGTCTAGATGGATTCGAATCAGTCTTCGTCTGTCTCGATTGGGGCAGGTGCTCGTGCCACCCAGAATCTTCTTGGCAGACCGGCCCGGACGGTGGACCACTGAACCACCAAGACCATTTTGGCCTAGTTGTGGCGGGCAGTGACAGGCATGCTCACATCTCTCCTACATGATGATTCACGACGCATCTCTACATTCAATCTCATTAGGATAATGAAGCCGGTAATCGCCTGAGCCTCTCGCTCAAGACGGACCAGCCGTTAACTTGGCCCAGCACAACATTTCCGAGCTCCGTCTATGCTATCGAACAAGGGCGGCCGGCCATTGTCGGAATATGTCTCGCACACAATCAAATCGCATCTGAGACTCTCAAAGCGTCCTTTACTCGACTAGGTGTGTAAAGCAAAGGGCCAAGGTTTATTTTAACTAGACCTTATAGCCTGCCAACAAACACGATTTGAGTATTATTGGTCTAGTAGTGTAGTGGTATGATTTTTGTCTAGGGTGAACCCAAAGCCTGGTCGCGAGAATCCCACTGTTGTAGTCCCTGCAGTAGCCAGAGCGATGAGAGAGGTGCGTTTATTGTACTACTCAAGTCTTAGACTGTCCAGCCCATTGGGCTTCTCTCTAGTCCACGCCACCCCTTGTACAGTGCTTCTTGCCTATTTTGTTACTTGAAAGATCATTGATATAATGCCAGTGATGAATAGCCATTCAGCTCAGTGTTCAGCCGTGAAATTCAGCCTCTCTCCCCACGCAACCTTCGACCAAAAATAAAATAAAAATGGAAACTGAGTGCGCGGGAAAAAGTCCCATAAAACCTGCAGCCCCAGCCAGGCGACACTTAGACACCGGACCACATGAGGTGCGCATATTCATCTATATCTCCATTCTTTGTAACAGTCGAGGCCATCTCTGTATTGGGTGCTGGGTACGCTCCAAAAACCCATCGGATGGCTTTTCCCCCATGATCAAGGGTTGGTGATGAGAAGCGCTTCAACGCTACCATCTGATCTGATTGTGGTTAGCTTCATGATAATGGTGATGGGGAGTTTGTGCTTCGGGATGAAGACAATACAGACCATGGAAGCGAGGACTTTGTTACTCAATCTCGGCTCTGCAGACTCTACAGTGAGAGCTGGAGCTTCGTAGGGGATACCATTGATAGATGCTGAGTGTGGTCCCCCTAGTCAGGGCCAACATGCGCTGAAATAAAGAAATTATTCAAACAATAAATCCATATAAGCTTTAGGACATCGCTTGGAAGCCCTTCATAGTCATAAATTCCGAAGTAATTTAAATTTGATCATATTCTATTCCGAGTTCAATTCACCGATACCATTGTGAGGTATGCTTGGTTATACAAACAGTCGACCCTCCTACGTATATACCCATCAAAGGGATATTTATAATCCTATGATTATCCAAGCATGTCTTTGTTATCCATGTGTACCGGCGCTGCGAGAAATGTGGTTGTTTTTTGCCGGATTTGGACCATCCATCTCCTGCAGGATGTGGGGTACATGTCCATGGTAACCTGTTATAGTTATGAGCTTGCGGAAGATATCTTGATAGACAAATAAAGGTGACTGGCGATGTACAAGGAGAACGAATATGTGAGATGGGAGCAATGAGCTAATGTGTGCAGACTTAGTTTTTCTATCTAATTGAATGTGTGGGTTCTATACATTCTATGTACATGGGTCGGCTAATTTACTAAGCTAGCTCCTGACAAATCCCTTGGCACACCATAACACTCCCCCTGTTGGTGATAACTATTATGGACCTTAGTATGGCCTAAAAGAGTGGGCCAACAATAGAGTGCCACTGAGACTTATTTTATTGTTACTAGTGACTTGTGCTTGGTTAACGCATCAGCCAGTTGATTGGTTGTTGGCACGTAAATAACAACAATGGACCCATCCTGAAATTGATTGCGACAGTAGAAATTTCGTAGTGCAACATGCTTTGTACGTCTGTGGTTATCATGATTTTTGGTTAGTGATATGGCAGACTGGTTGTCCACGTAGAGACTGGTGCCTTTAATGCCTTCGATTTGATCTTGAATTCCCAATTCCCAAAGCAATGACTTGACCCAGTTTAGTTCACGGCAAGTCTCTGTTGCAGCCAGAAATTCTGCTTCAGTTGATGATAGTACAACTTCACGCTGTAGATGTGATCTCCACATTATTGGCCCCTCTCCTAATCTGAGAAGTGTGCCAGACGTTGAGCGACTGGTGGATGGATCTGCGGCAAAGTCTGCGTCTGAATATGCTTCCAATACTGGTTTTTCCTTTGACCTCGTGAAAGTAATACCTTGATCGGGATCTTTTGCGATATATCGGAGCACACGACGCGCTGCTTGTAGGTGTTCCATGCAGGGATTTATCAAGAAACGCGCAAGGTGATTTACTGCAAAGGCAATATCTGGTCGGGTGTTATTTGAAAGATATTGAAGACCCCCAACAATTGAATTGTACTCAGTTCTAGTCTGGAGTGTGCATTGCGAGGCATTTGGCTCTAATAATTGCTCCAGAGGTCTGTTGGCGGGTTTACAATCAGAGAGCCCGTGTCTATTCAAGAGCGTCCGGGCATATTGCCCCTGTGTTAGTTTGAGCGTATCTTTGTCTGGGTAATCTATGTTTATTCCTAGAAATAGGTTTGTTTCGACAGGTTTAGCTTGTACCTTTTGTACAGTGCATGCATGAGATCGTTTATTTTATCAATGTCCGGTCCTAATATCTGAAAATCATCGACATGCACCACAACAAAAAGATCCCTGCTTTGGTTGGCATACAAACACACATCAGAAATTGTTGGGAATAGTCCCAGTGATGCCAGGGTAGCCTTGACGTCGTCGTACCATAGCGCTGCAGCTTGCTTTAGACCATACAGACCTTTGCGCAAGAGTATGATATGACCATCTCTTTCGAAACCCTTCGGCATCTCCATGAATAGATCTATATTGAGATCAGGGTTGAGAAACGCTGTTGGAACATCACCTTGACATCTGTGCCAGTTAAGCTGATGTGCTACAACTAACATGATCCTTCCAGTTCCAGGTCTAGGTGTGGGGCAAATGTTTCTTGATAATCAATTCCTGGTCTTTGTGTGAATCCTTTTGCTGTACAGCGTGCCTTGTATTTGTCAATACTTCCGTCCGCGAGGAACTTCTTCTTGAAAACCCATTTGCACTTCATTGGGCTGCGACCTTTTGGTAGAAGTGATCTTTTAATGATCTGGATAGCTCCAGTTTCCTTTAGGGAGTTGATTTCCTGTTGCGCTGCCTGCCTCCACTGTCGCGACTCACCACTTGTCATTGCCTCCTCCCATGTTTTGGGATCAGTATAAGGCTGTACTGCTAGACCATGGTGAAGACGATAGTAATTTAACTTTTTAACATTTCTACCACTTCTTGTTTGTGTAGTCTCAGCTTCTGGTGAATGTGGCCGCTTTTGTCCAGCAATTGGTGGAACTGGATCCCATCCAGTCATAATTTTATCATATTCAGTCCACTCATCATCTGGTTCATAGTCCATTACATCACTTAATCCAACCGGAGATCCTGGTCGTTCATATGTTGTCAGAGGACCGTGAACTTCTTGATCAGACAAATTTTGAGTAATTTGCTGTGTATTTGGCGGTCTGATTTGCTGTTGGTCTCCTGTTTGTTCTTGTACCCCTGCATATCTTGATGATTTCTAAAAATAGTCTGATGTTGAGCTGCTTGTGACGTTTCTACTGGGCCGATTACCTGACAATCCCGTTGTTGTACAGGTCCTTGCGTGGATTCTTGGTTCAATTCACGCTGCCATTCCATAGGAGAGCTTGTTACTGCCTCATCTTGTGTATGGGATCTAGATGACTGATGATTGGATTGAATTTCATCACGAGGAACTATTGATGAATCAAGCTGGGAATCATTAGCGTCAGGAATTATTGAGTTTGGCTGGCTTGAACTCTGTGAGCAGTACTCCCCCTGAAATTCTTGTTGGGTAATTTCTTCTGACGGTGCCCATGAAGGTGATTGATGTGTTGACGTTGTCGATTCAGCAAAGATAGAATTATCCCCTGCCCAATAATCAATAGTTTGTTGATGGTCAGATCTTTCGCATTCATCACCATACATTACATCCTCATTGAATGTTGCATGAGGTGTGAAGCTAATTTTCCATTTCTGCCCATTAATCGGTGTCCAATGTGGGTGGTGAATAATGAAATTCTTATCTGTATTAACTTGGAATCCAATGAACCAGCCTTTACATGCTCTCGGCTCAAATTTGCTTGGTTTGGGGTCAGTCAGCTTATATGCCCGGCATCCAAATCGTGGCAAGTTATTAAAGTCAACCTTGTCTGGGCATGGCTGTTTGAGGCTCTTAAGAAAGTCTATTAGTGGAACCTGCTTAGTCCGGAGACAAAAGAGTCTATTTGTAATAAAACATGCATGTTGGACTGCCCAGGGCCAATATTTAGCCGGCATTTTAGCATCAATGAGCATAGATCGTGCTACTCTTAAAATCACCTTATTTGCCGCTTCAGACAGTCCGTTTTGTTCTGGTGTATCAGGTGCAGATGTGTGCGTCTGTATGCCATGTTGTTCACAGTAAGCCCTGGTCCGCGTAAACTCCGTGCCGCCATCCCTAAATATTATACGTATACGCTTACCGTACTGGTGATGCATGGTATTTATCCACTGGATAAGCGTTGTTGCAATTTGATCCTTTGTATGGATTGCTAGCGCCCATCTCATGCGGGTTTTGGCATCAGTTATGATAACAGCATATTGATGACCGAGAAGTGACGGAGCTATTGGGCCTACTGTGTCTAAGAATATTTCATCTAGGGGACTGTTTGGTATGAGTCTCGGTTGGCGGGAGACAAAGCGTTGTGCTTTGCTCAGATGGCATGTCTCACACACACTTAGATCTGAAGTATCTAGATTCTCTAGACCTATAGAACACTGTGAGGTTTTCTTGAGAATCTTTTGTCCAACATGCCCCAGCCGTTGATGCCATCGTTGAGTATTATTTGTCTTGGGCACTCTTGCAACTCCAGGCGCTGCTATTTGCTGGGTTACACTTTCCCCTCCACCTTCCAGAGGTAAGATGTATGATACATCGTTCTTTTGAATAATACGCGCTATGGGCATGTCAGGTTGACCTTTATTTTTACGGACCAGAAACCTCTTGACAGGGTCAATAGTTATGCCCCCAAGTCGCTCTAGTCTACCAGCAGAGATTATATTGCATGATGATTTCGGGGAGTAGAGAGTATTGTGTAAGTCTAGCCTGAATATTCCCAGCTTAATGTGGGCTGTTCCTTCCTTAGTGAGAGCCATCGCTCCTACAGCCTGGTCAAATCTGAATGGATGTATACGCTCGTGGAGGTTAATAAAGGCAGATTTCATGCTCACAAAGTGGTGCGATGCACCGGTATCATATATGAAAGGCATTTTATTTCCACTTATAGCTGCTGCAGATATGTTTACACTTTCTGAATATTCAGATTCACCATCTTCGATATTCTCCTGGATGGATGCCTTTGCTTTACCCTTGCCCTTTCCTTTACTCAGCCACTTTTCTGCTTTAGGTCCAACTGCCAATTCCGGATGTTGCTTGTAGCAATACTTGTTTTTATGCTTGTGCCAGCACAGCCTACATGTTGCTTCTGGATCTGGTTTATTAACATCTTGTTGTTGTGGAGCAGCCATCATGGCGATTTTAGGTGCTTGGCTTCGGACTCCGGCCTCGGTTCGCAGTGTGGACATCATATAATCCAGTGGTGCAAGGGTATTTTTTAGAGTTCGAGTCTTCGTGCCTCTCCAGATGTCAAGCCACTCCACCTCTTGTGTGCCAAAAACAAATAAAGCTGCTGCTTGTCCTTTATGGACTTTGTAGTCTTCTGCCATTGCTGATTCATCTGCAGCTGCCATTACTGAAGCTGCATTGTTAACACTTTGCAGCCGCTTAAGGAACACATCGCAGTATTCATCTGCAGTTGCAGTGAATCTAGTTTCTAACAATTTGGCAAGAGCAGTTTCATACGGTGCGGAGGCTGTTGTTATTCTAGTTTTGGCTAGCTCGTCGTACAACTGTTTCGCAGTGATCTGGTCGTAGTCTTCGGGGACCAACTCTGGGCTCAACCGAGTGACGATCGCATCTTTTGCACGAAACTCACCGTGCGACCATTTCGCAAGTGCCTTCTTGTGATTCATTGCTGCGTCTTCATCTTCATCTATTTCCTTCGGCTTAGATGGCTGGGTAATAGGGTCTATGCCTGGGACATCATGAAAGACATGTCCTACGACATCAAGTATACTGAGTCTTGCTTGTAAGCTGCTCTTCCACTGGTTGAATGGAACTCCTTTCCTTAAGGTCACCTTGTCTGAATCTGTATTTATCATGGTTGTTGAAGAGCCCGGGCTCATAACCTGTTATAGTTATGAGCTTGCGGAAGATATCTTGATAGACAAATAAAGGTGACTGGCGATGTACAAGGAGAACGAATATGTGAGATGGGAGCAATGAGCTAATGTGTGCAGACTTAGTTTTTCTATCTAATTGAATGTGTGGGTTCTATACATTCTATGTACATGGGTCGGCTAATTTACTAAGCTAGCTCCTGACAAATCCCTTGGCACACCATAACATAACCGGACTTGATATTGGAGAATGACCCTCATGATATACCTCCACGCCATGTATTTGTTGTAATCTTCGTCCACAATATTAAGCTCTAGACAATGAATATGGAACGTTTATTCGTGACGGGCACAAGCCCTGCACTCAGAGAGATTGACACGGAGAAGGCAAGTCCTTCCCCGACGACTATGTACGACGATAACTCAGTTTAACACTTGAACTACTAATGCAGTGGGTGCATTCGCTGATATTACTCGGGACCTTGGCGCTAGGGACTTTCACCCTTCCTCCAACCATTAATATCCACCAAAGGGAATCCAAGAAAAGCGTTTGGCTACCCTAACACGCCTTTACCATCTTGTATCCAGCCGTGGAAGCCCGAGGGACAATAGACAATTGGCGAGTGGTCAAAAGCTGGCGTGGACTCAAATCATAAGATTCTAAACTAAAGAGAAAAGTATCTAGAAGGATATGAATCTGTATATATGTACATAAGTGTTGCACTGTCGAATGGAGTTGCCAACACGAAACCTCCCGTCCCTCATTGTCTTCAACCCAAGGGTTTCGCATGAAAACCAATATCCATGACAAACCTTTCGTATCGTGATTTGTCACACTCAAGACTCGTGTGTGTGAAACTAGTCGTTGGAATCCCTGAATTGACCCGGAATCGGCTTACCAACTCTTGGACCGACGACCACGTGGCCACTAAAAATGTCGGGGCGTCACAGTAGCCGCGGCGCGAGATATGGGCTCATAGTCCTCCCTTTCTCGAGTGACGTAGGTGTCCGAGCTACCCGCGCTTAAATTCGAGAGATGATGAGCAGAAGGCAGACCACAATACCTTCCATCGTTGCCGGGTTTGAGATTGTCGGTGGCACTACCCGATATCGTTGACTCGGCGCCCACAAGTACCCCACTGTCGAAAAACTCGAAAAATATGAGTCTCGGCATACCCATTTGTGACATCTTCACTTGTTCGTCCCACGTCCCAGCTGCCTGTCCTCCCTCATGACGTGAAGCCCTATTAGAGCAAAGGGTCCCCCAGAAACCAAGACCCGAACTAGGTAGATTATGTCTTGATTTCCTCCTCTTGGGTATACATAGCATCGTAACTTTGTAGTGGGAGATGGCCGGTTTTGGATGAGGCAAATGCCCGATTAAAGTGGAGGTAATGCCATTATCGGTATTTGAGGCGAGGAGTTGCAGAAAAATTGAGGGGAAGAACTCACGTGAGTATAATAGGTCAAACGTTAGTTTATTTCTAGTGTCAGCCTTTCACCCTCCATCCAGTGGACATGACACGTATGGAGGACATCTAGAATACAAGTTCCTCCATTTTCCAGCAAAGCCCATCCGGTGCCTGAAATTCCCTACTACGTGCCTCACGCTTGCTACATCAGGTCGAATAGGTAGGAACGCATTCACCATGATCCTAAGACCATGCATTGAGGGAAAACCTTCGTGGGAAAACCTCAATAATTCCTCCTGTACTCTTTCACGACGAGCAGCCGTAGTCCCCCCTTGATCAGGCCGTGTAGGAATTCAACCTACCACTTCTAGAAAGCACATCCAGCACCCGACCAACTGTGCCAACAGCCTGTTGAAAATCACATATCATTCTTCCCAAATTCTCCCCTGCATTGCGCTCAACCCCCATTTGAGAGGGCTAAAATTCCGAAATCGAGAGCTCAAAACCGAGGCATTGGTGCCCCAGATTTTGTCGTACATTGTTCTTTGTCTGAGTGAGGCGTCTTTGGAATGTGTCGAAAAGTTGAGAGTGTTGATGTCGCGGTCGAGGTGCCTGTCTAAAATGAGGCCGGGCAAGTGCCCAGTCATGCACGCAATGTTAGTAAGGTTGAAAGCGAAAGGAATTTTACCTTTGATTTTGGGAGGTTGTTGGTGAGTCGTAAAGTCCTCCCAGTCAAACTCAATCGGGAAGTTGTTAGAAGACTGAATAGAAGAGACCCAAACTTTTGATATATCGTGTCGAGAATAGGTCAAACGTTAGTCCAGAAGTCGTCGAATTTAGATATGCTTGAGGTTGCCTTAGACTTTGATTCTGATACGATTTTTCTTAGCTATCCCAGATATTCAGAGCATACTGAGTGATTACACCGGCACCACTGGATGGTGTAGAATTCGTCTTTGCCGAGTTAATATTTAAACAAACGCAAATAGGCTAATTTTATTCTGCGTTGAACCCTGCTGGGTGAATTTCTCCTATTGATGAGATTGACAACCTTGCAGAGTCAGGAAAAGCTTCTACAAATTGTCACGGAGCAACGAAGAATGACTACACCGAATATGACGAAACAAGCTTAATATTTCTGCTTCTTTTCATTGTAGTGAATCTACCCTCATCTTTATAATATCACTTCTACGTTGAAAAATCCATTTAACGCCTGTACTTCATCCTAAGTCAAAATTCCTAGCTAAACTCCAATCAGAAGATCTCATGAATTTCCTACTGGATCGTAATCTTGCGGCCCTCTTGTTTTCTGGCTTTTGGTACGAAAACACTTAATATTCCATTCTTCATTGATGCTCTTACGGTATCCTGTTCAATGCGCACTGGGAATTCAAATGATCTTGAAAACTCTCCAATGCTTCGTTCCATCACCCAGAACTTCTCTGCGGGATTGTTGGTTGTTGGCTTGCTTTTTGTGACTGACACTGTGTTCTCTTGGGTTGTAACCTCATCTTCGACAGTTGCCTTCCGTGGAGCTTTGGATGTATTCTCATTGCCAATCTGAGCGTTCTCTCTACACGATTCGCTAAACTTGCGTTCAACCCGACCCTTGATAGTAAGCGTGGAGGCATCTGTAAACTCAATGTCGACATCTTTCTGGTCTACACCGGGTAACTCGCCGTATAGTTCAAAAGCATCAGGGACTTCTTTCAGGTCAAACTTAGGAGTGAATGAGTTGATATGACGAGAAGTTCGGTCTGAGTTGCGAGAGGGATGATCTGTTTCTTCCGAGGAGCGATCTGAGTTGCGAGAGTATCGATCGAATTCGCCTAATAGCCGAATAATTGGAGGGATGGAGGCCTGATCATTGGCGTTGAGTGATCGTGAATACATAGACATCTTCTGAAGCTGAGTGATTTTATTTAGGATGAATGAAGATAAGTGAACTTAACGATTCCTTCTGAATAAATGCTTGGATGTGTGAGATGTCGTGATTTTAGATAGTTCGCGAAGACAGTGAATACAAATGTGAATTGTTCGAGTGAGGCTATAGAATTGATGAGACATATATACTAACTCCGGCCATACCTATGGGATCATAGAATAGTCTAGAAGTACAAAATAATAGAACCTTCTTGTAAGTTCGTGCCCCATCGTCGAATTCATTAGATCAGTCTCGGCGATGGAATATTGACTAGAGTATTCGACAGTATTGTAGAAGATTCGATGCACTAAGAGGAATGGCGTAGCAACGTGCATCCCGGCCCAATTCCTCGCTACCTCGTGACATATGATTGGTCTGAATAGTGTTCCACACAGGCTTATCTTGATTATCAACGGTTCATGTTCAAATAAACAATATCAGCCCACCATCCTGGCGGTAAGTAATCAAGGCTAGACGAAAATCAATTACCCGCCGACCGCTTCCCTACGAACCACCACCATTAATTATAGAGTCTGCAAAATCCAAATTTTAGCAACATCTTTCCATCTTTAAACTGTATTTTCTCTCCTACCCTTAAAAAGACGCTTCTGATAACAAATAGGACGAACAAGTGAATAATAATGACGCTCAGAATGAGGTAGAGCAATGCGCTGCTAAACGCTATACTGATATTTGTTGGTTGGTTCATTAACGTGCCAGGTACATTGATTCCCGTCACACTCCTTCTGGAGCTTCAGCACGGATGGGGCCGGACTGGATCAGGTTGACTACCATTAAGTACATCTACCTCGTCCCATCTAAATGACCGGACCACCTTAGACCTCACCTATGTGTTGAATCATGTCAAGCCCAACCGTCCAGAGATCCCTCTTTTGACGCGCCGGAGCCCGAATTCCTCCTCAGCCTCGGCCACCACGCGCCCGAGCCCTTGACATCATCATTGACTCTGAAATATAATTGCCGTCCAATATCTCATCGTTTCTCTAGCCTTGCACCTTTGTATCGTACCGTTGGATTGTTGTCGTCATTGGAGATTTGTGTAATCCCCTCGGTGTATCTTCCCTATTTTTCCTCCTTCATACACGTCCCGTTTCCATCATGACTTTCCTCATTAGGGCGTGTGTAGGTAAGTGATCTGACTATTATAGAAGTGGGTCGCAGGTGTAGGACCGACTGAAAAATGTTTCGTCGCAAATATATGAGGAGCTTGAGAAATGTCGGATGTTTGAATACGACCCCCAAACAGACCTTGTCCATCCGTGAATCATATTTTGGTAGTGATAAGTTTTTGTTTGACTTTCTTGCGGCTGAAATCTCTGTCGACTGATTTTTCGACCAAAATACCGAGCACAACTCCTTCAAGCCGAAAATTCATTCCATCCTTGTTCGTGGCTAAAATTCGGCTCTGGGAGAATAATTCACTCCTATGTCCGTAGAGGACACAACTGACAGGTGTTCAGCCTTTGTCCTCCGCTACACTGATATTTGTAGGGGCCCTCGTCATATCAAATCGAACACTAGCTGTTAGCGTGCAACAAAAATCCCACAGAAGCATGGTAATCCCCCTTCTTCTCCTTACACCTGTAAATTCTGATTCGTCGATAAATTCGTCCCTTCAAACTCCAATTCTGAATCTTCTGTCCAGGTAGGCACTTAAACTGCACGATCTGAAAACTCTATATTCGTAGCGACTTTTGGATGCTAAGTTGATTTACCTCACGGCAATTATCCTCGCATAAGACTTTCGCCATCCCTTCACGACCTTCAATTTGTCTTGCGTCACAAATTAGATAAGCAGGCTGAACAGGCTGAGATTTACTTTGGGTATTTACTTTAGGTATTAACAGCCCAACTGCGCCCAGTCAATTATCCTCTTCGAACGCTTCCAAAGGGTAGCTTTGTCTGCGGATGTCGTCCCGATTTCAGAAGGAGACATATACACTCCCGGCATCTGGGTATAAAGAACCTACACATTGGTATATATATTCATAAACGCAGTAGGATATTACATCCAATCATATACACGCATTTACACTTGAGTAATCTAAAATCAAGCGGGTACTAACAATTGCGAAGCCAAAACAAATGCTGAACATGTAGGTCATCTATGTTTAAACAGCTAGATTTTTTACCTGTGACGGGTAGAAGTCTAGGACTCAAAGAGAATGGCATGGAAAGGGATAGTCATAAACCGGTGACTTTACACGAAGATAACTTAATTTGATGTTTGGAACACTCGCCATCTCTGCCTAGAGATGAAGTATTAACGTATAACACGTTCTCTTAGCATCCACTCAAAATGATTGCCATAAGCGCGCCACTGAAAGACCGAAGTCGGAAAAGTCCAGTTTGTGATATGCCTCAGTCCATCAACTCATCATGTACTAATGTGTATCGTAGGATTAACGATTTCCTAATCATCTATGCCTGCGAGAATCTTACAATACCCCTACACATCGTTAGCCCTTATGTACCTTCGAATTGCAACCAAAGAAGACAGAGCTTAATAGGTCAGTAACTAACATTCAATAAAAATAACAAAAATTGGAGGATATTTCATGAACCGGGAAATTAGTCAAATTGAGACAAATATAATGATGGGTCTTCACTAGGTAGGCCAAAACTAGGTTACAGTGGCATTAACGACATCTGGCAAAATGAGATGATGATCAACAACAGGAAAAATAATAGGATGTGCGTTAAATTAGGAAAGTTTGACAGTATGTATCAATTCAGGCCGACCATATCTGCATTTTCCTACCGCATCTTCGAACCAGGTGATGAATAATACGTGGAACTTGACGAGAGGTCACAATTTGCGTCAAAGATGACACTGGCTAGGAGAGAAATAATTCTAGCCCTAATTTTGTTAATTACTGTCGAAGCGCAACACTGTTTAAGACGTATTATTGGAAATTCACAGTATTATTTTGAAAGGCAATCCAACAACTTGAGTATATTTCTAAGGGACACTAGTCGTAGCCTGCGTTACCTAAACCGCTACTTGACCTATAGGTTGAGTAGTGAGTTTTCAACAATTATCGGCTCTCGATTATATATAATTACGGGCTAATTACTATCTCTTAAAAAATAACTATACACTTTATCCAAGAATCTCTTGTCTTCACTGGCCTCGTCAGGTATGGGCGAAATTAATGATTCTCATAGGATAATTCGAGTCGTGATGATCGAATTTAATAAGATAGCTCTTTGGAAAGTACACTTATGATAGCACTATTGTTAGATGAGATACTGAGTACTAGGCAGATACATGTACACTGTTCTGTGAGCTTTAATTTCTAAACATCTTATTTTTTTTAAATCATTTAATGTGTATGCAGCTATTAAGCTATGAAACATGACCGGTACTATGTATACATGTAGGATGACTCTTTTGACGTTAGAGACACTCATACTCTGGATTTCATTTGCAAATACCACTATGAGGTATGTTCGCTTACACAAGCAGTCGACCCTCGTCTGTAAGTACCCACCAAAGGGAAATTCAAACCCTTTGATTATCCATGCATGCCTTCATCATCCATGCATACTAGCGGCGCGAGAAATATAGTTTAGTTTTGCCGGATTCGAACCAGCGGTCTCGTGTCTCGGTTGGGATATGTGTCCTAGCCATCCAGACCTTATTTGAGAAACCGGCCAAGATGATGTACCACTGCACCATCCAACCACGGCGGTGTTTAAAGTGTCGCCCGCACTCTCGCAATCGAAGTCTTGGCGCACGCACATAGCTCAATTCGAAAACTCGTTGTCAAAATTCTAAAATTCACGCCCGTCAAGATTTTAACCATCCGCTACATCATCCTGTTGACTTGTCCTGATCCCTCTCACGTCCATCCCAAAGGATGTCTCCCAGGTTTGTGCGCCACGCTTTGCTTCCTCCATCGGGTATAAATATTGGCGTGGGCGTGTACGTGGTGGTCGATTGAGGCCAGAGAAAGTCGACGAGAGGTGTGATGATTGAAACGAGAATGTAATAAGTCGTACCTGCAAACTTGATGAGGTTTTGGTGGTGATTGATCTCGTCAGGTGGGAAAATTTGATTAGGTGGAGAGTCTTGAATCATTGCCTCATGGGCCAACTTGTTCGATATTGCGAAATTTGACTGAACTTGGCTCTGGGTAATTATTTCACTCTCAGGTTCGTAGTGGACATCACGCAGAGGTATTCAATCTTGCCCTCCAATTTTCCCTTTCATTCCGATTAGCTAGCAAAAGTGAGATACTCTCACTTATACGGTTCAAGTCTATCTAACCTAATCAGGCTAAGCCAATATCACGCAGGGGGTGATCTTGGATGAGTGAGTGAGTGAGTGGGTTTTTATTGTACTACTTGAGTCTTCGACTATCTAGCACATTGGGCTCCTCTCTGGCCCAGGCCACACCTTGTACAGTGCTCCTGTCCTCTCTTGTTACTTGTAAGATCATTGATATATTGCCCATGATGAATAGCCATTCAGCTCAGTATTTACCCGTGGAATTCAGCCACCTTTTCCACGGAACCTTCTACCCAAAAAAAATAAAAATGGTAGCAATGGAAACTGCGTGCGCGGGAAAAAGTCTCAAAAAACCTGCAGCCCCAGCCAGGCGAGGCCTAGACACCGGGACCACATGAGGTGCGCATATTCATCTATATCTCCCTTCTTTGTAGCATTCGAGGCCATCTTGATCCAATCCACCATCTCCGTATCGGGTGCTGGGTTCGCTCCGGAAACTCATCGGATGGCTTTTCTTCCATGATCAAGGGTTGGTGACGAGAAGGGCTTCGACCCTAACGTCTGATCTGATGGTGGTTAGCTTCATGATAATGGTGATAGGGGGATGTGATGAGAAATGAAGACGATACAGATCGCGAAGGCGACTGGGAATCCTCATCGAAGTGAGGAGGTTGTTACTCAATCTTGGCTCTGCAGACTCTACAGTGAGAGCTGGAGGTTCGTAGGGGACACCACTGACAGGTGTTGAGAATAGTCCCCCAGATGATCTTGGATGACCCTCACAGCACTAGCTATATTTCCTGTGGCCGAACCGCCCTGCACAGTTTCTATTCGATTCCTTCAAAACACCTTAAACCCGATTTGCTGAGACCAGTTGGCTTCTATTGCAACCCAAATTCTCTTCCACTCGCCTGTCCCGTTATCTTACCACATACACGCCCTCTATGATGCATAGACCACACGAATGGTGCATGGGCCACATTCCGTTACAGTCTGTAGCCTTGTGTGTGGATCCGTAACTATCCGGCTCCGGCTATGCACAAAAGCGCACTAGTGTCACGGGAAAACCCGCCCGATTGGAACAAAACATCTTGCGCGCTCGTCGTAGATATTCTGTCACAGGATTGAGACTTCGATGTTTTCTCAGAGAGAAGGGAAAGAAAGATGATTGATTGCTCTATCCTCCATGATCTTACTTCTGTTTAAGTACAAGTTCGCTCGTCTTCTTTCAGTGAGTTTGCATCGTCCAGACCATGTAATCTCCCCATCCCGTCTTACAAACATTGTTTGTTATCTAATCTTAAATACAAGATAAAACATAATGAGCGCTGATATCGCAAACAGTCAAATGCAGGCATTTCCAATTATAGTATAAAATTCCAGATGATAACCTAAATACAAACAAACAAAGAATGACTGCAGGGGGATAATAATAGACACAATGTGTAACGCACGGATGATTGCGTGTGCCTCCTTATCAGCCTTATTCAGCCTCATATGCGGGTCTCGATTAGTTCGACAAATTCTCGTCCCTGGATACATTACAAATTCATTTTTGGACCCATAATTCTGAACAGCGAATGTGAAGTCCCTTCACACATTCCTCGTGCAAAAATAATTTTTTTCAGCATCAAATTTTAGCTAGGCATGCAGCCATCTAGCTATGACACAATATCGGGGAAATGGCACAGAAGAGATAACTCAACATACAAGAAGAGAGTTCATGTCTCAGATTATATTTGCTTGTACCCCTACGAAGTTCTGATGGAACTTTCTGCCTTATCCATAAATGCCGCTAAGAACCTTGATGAAGATGAATTAACCCTTGCCATGGGAAAAGACTGGAGTGAGCTCGCCCCAGACTTATATAGAGGAATCGGTATTAACTCTGACATCTACTACATTAATGAGACCTCACTTAAGAGTGATCTGATTTTAAGAATTAACGCTGCCCGTTCGGGGCATGGCGACTTTGCTGTGTATCATTCTTATTTGAACCATCCAGATGCACATGGATCTTGCAGCTGTGGGCTGGCCTAGCCGCCTGTATATTTCCTAGAATATAGTACACCCAACCGGAGTCTTCCCCCAGTTCCAGACTCTTATAGAAATCCAACTAAATCCTCCTCAGGCCCCTGTGAGGAGGCTACGAGTTTTTTCAAGTGTTTTGATTTAATGAAATTTGACGCAACAATTTACACTAGAAATTCAGGTTAAATGACTTTAAGTAATGATTCTTGTCCTGTCAAACTGCACATGGTAGTATTTCCACAGGAAAAGTACTGGGTCTACAACTGGCGTTTCCTGGGTAGTAAGCTTTAACGTTTATATAAAGTACTAGATAAGCAGCAGGGACCCAGACTTCAGCTTAGCCACCCACTTAACATTGAATAATAAAACAAAAAAAGCGAATAGACCGCAGTCCCAACTAGCCTTTAAAGGCAAAATATTTGGTCTGTAGATCTGATGACCATATCACTAAACATGCTTGTCTTGTGAGTTAATACAGAGCGTCAGAAGTTCAACATCAAAGATGAGCCACAAACATTTAATAAAAGAATTTTGTACTCTTTATCCTGAAACCTCTATATCACTTTAAACTTTCCATCAAATTTTAACTGGTCGTTATTTCTATCAATAAAAACATGTATTCTACGAAAGCAAAAACTGCGCCCCAATAACTCCTTCAATCCCTTCAATTTCCAAAAATTATCCAACTTGCAATTGCTAAAAATACTTCACACCGCCATTTTGAATCGATAAACTCCAAACCGCCGCCATTAATAATACTACAAACTTCTGTATCCTGAAATTCCATCGTTATTCTTACAATAACCCCATCCCTCTATCCAATGAATGCTATACCCAAGGTTTTCTTTGACATCCCCGATTTACCTGCCCAGTATTTTTGATGGTGTCTCTCTTTCCGAAAGAAGCAGGAGATCCTTTCAATTTATCCGGTTTGGGTGACGAAACCTTTTGAGATTGAACTGATATATTTGGCTTTCGGACATTTTTCGACTGCCCAGAAACTGCTGTGACAGGTTTCTTCCTTTCCTTTAATTCGATCCCTTTCACTGACTGTTTTCTAGGTTGGGTTAAGCCAGAAATGGTGGCTTGAGATTTTGGCCGCATCAATTGCGGAATCTTCGATTTACCCATAACAAGATCTGTAGATCGTACATGTGGAACATAAGTCGACTTCGGGTCTCTTTTACTTGACGGAGTAGATGATAAGATCCGCTCGGACGAAAGCGGCGTTGATAATTTTGGTTTAGGTATTCCCGACCATTCATTATCTACTGTTGATTCATTTGACTCAGTGATAACTATCAACGTTTCTTTACAATCTTCATTTCTTGCACAATATTCACATTTATTGAATACCATAAATGACGATCCCCGAGTATATTTTTCAGGACAAGGATTATCGAGTTCTAATCGACACATCGGGTTGGTAAATAAGTCCCTAGAAAGTAACTGTCAGCTGATATATACTAACTTCAATCCCGCTTGGCGATGTAACTGACGATGGACTATCGGATTCATTTATTGATTCATTTTGCTCCAAGTTCTGCCGTGCATCAGAGTCGTATTCTCTGGACCGAGCCCGATTGTCATGAGGAAAAGGCCATTTCCTAGATAATGAAAGATCAAAAAGGCTTTTCAGTGGATTTCGCTTTTCATCATTAAGAAGCTCCTTTCTATGGTGACAGATCCTTTCCCAAAAGAAGTCCTTCTCCTTTTTATCCATCTGCTCTGTGACTTTATATCGGATTCGATGTAGGACCCTTTCCTCCGTACCATTATTGGCTCGTGGAAGCTGTATCAGATGAATCTTGTTCGTTTCCACCAGGTTTTTGGTGTAGGAATCGATCATTTGATTCATCTTCCCTTGGTATTCTTGGGCGTACTTACTGATATAGTACATGACATAATAACAGAACTCAATACCATACATATATAGATCTACAGCATCGAATCCTTGGAACAAATCTTTCAGCGACGTTGGTAACGTTAAATGACGCACGTTTTCAACTTTTATTTCTTTAACGAAAAGGATGGCGGCCTTCTTCGCCTTTCTCCTCACGTCAACATGGTCAAATGGCCGTGGGAGGTCTAACACGCTTTTCGGCCACGCTATAATTTCCAAGGTGCCCAACTGGGTCGAGACAATGGCGGGTACTTCAAACGGTGCACTGGTGAAAAAGCTGAGGGGAGCGCCAGTGCCATCAATGTATGGTCCGCCCGGCGTGTCAATTAGCTTGGCTGGAAAAGGACGAGGTGAGTTCTCGGCACACATAGCCATATATGCGTAAGGGAATGCCATAGCAACATCCATTTTCCAAGATTTTAAAGAAGAATTCTAAAATATCTTTTAGTAAAACTGGAGCTTGAGTAGCAACTATACATGGTAAAAAACTTGGGTTAACACATCTATCACAATCATAAGATATAATTACCTTTGTGAATAATTCTTTAGTCGTGTAGACAGGTTCAGTAGGGATTCAAGAGTAAAAGGGGATATGAGGATTTAGAATTTATGGTTTATAAAGTTTTGAACAAAATAATTATCCAAAGGACTAATGGTGTGTTTAAAATTTCTATCAAGAAGCCTATCTCTAGGAGCGAAGTACGAAAGTAATGAGGCTCAAGATTAATGAAATAGAGCTATAAAGTTTAATGGAAGGTTAAAAATTATAGTTTAAGGTGTATAGTTTAAAGTTTAAAGAGGTTAATAGAGGTTTATATGAGTGTCTTTATGGGGTTAGACAGTTAGTTGCGTAATGGAGAAGTTGGTGATGTGTATGTTTATGACTGATCAGCAAATCGTTAGTTTTCAATCATGAATGAATTTACCCTCGTATTAAGTTTTCTAAGAGATATCTTACTGGGAGATGAAAGTATTTCCAGCTATCCAATCCACTGGTGGAAGGAGTATCTATGGATAGAACAATTACGAGTGATTTTGATAAATTATGGGATGGCGAGTCTGTAGAAAAAGATTAAAGTGAGATAAAGTTAGTCGAGCGTATTAGCTCGAGAAAGGCTTCAGCTTGAAGCTGAATTTCCAAAGCTAGAGTCGTAATGTTGAAGTATGAGTATGATTGTGAGCGTGTGTGAGTTGATTGTGAAAACCTGTTGCAAAGCTGGTGAGCGTTGGTCCGAAAGTTTTGTTGTGTAAGTGTTTGAAAAGATAGAGAACGTAGAATGAGATGGGAGCGCCTTTAATACCCATCAATTTCGAAATCCGCTAGGTCAATAATGGATTGTTTGGTACAGCATAATCCTTTTCACATGTGTAAATACACGCGAGTAGGTCATAGCACCATAATACAGGGACATTGTATTGGGTTTTTGGTGTTTTTTGGCTTTACCTCACAAAATACCCCATTATGCAAGGATAACTCCTATCAAATGGTAAAATTCAATCTATTTTGTCGCTTGACGGACGATGGAACAAGATTCTAGGCTCATCATAATCCGTAATAACCTTGCAATAGATAAAGTTCACCCGTAAACATTTCTCGTGCTTCGTATCATTTGACACTGTTCTTTCGGAATAGATATCGGAAATCTTCCGAGACAACACTATGGGAAAGTATTTGTGATAATACCACTTTGATATATCCTAGAACACGTATTATTTAGTCGTCTTTCACAAATCTTGATCATTAAAATAAAAGTTCCATTGCAGGAGGCTATTTTCTATAGGTTGATGGTTTGAAAAATTGTTTCACATGTTATTATTGAGTACGTTTGCACAGAAGCTGAAAGACAATCGATAGATATTTGGTGAATGATAATAAAATAAACGGTAGTCGTAGATCGTAACATGAGTACTCTCCAAGATTGCACGATCTATGATTTGATCATCTCAAATTATGGATCGCTCCTTCCACTATTAAAATTGGGACTGGAGATTGGAGCCTTCTTACAACCTATCTTCAATATGTCGTATAGTTGAGATTTGGTCAAAGAATTTTATCGATCAGTTTTAAACTCATACTATCCTATGACTGCCTTTCTAGTTTTTTACTTACAATACTTCAATTATTTCTGATCATAAGCTATCATTTACAAAATGTCGAATTTTAATTCATAGTTATAAAGACGTAAGTCCCTTGAAAGCCCTAAATTAAGTTGTATTCCTTGTTTACAGACGTTCCAGGCCCCTATTAAACAGACGAAAGCAAGATTGAGTTTTTGGTTTTAAGAGAATTTTGTATTCCTTTTGATCATCGATGTCTGCTTTGATGCAGTTACAACACCATGGATGAATGATAAATCTAATACGAGTCGTACTTGATTTTACTTTGTGGATATTTGTCATATGTTTTTTTTTGGTGAAAAAGGACTATTTATGTGGAGTAGATTGTTGTTATTTGTTCTCAAAATACCCATAATACTAAATAAGTTTCAAAATAAAAATGATATTGCCAAATACGTGTTGAAAGGTGAATAAGAATGCTGGCTGTCTTGTTGCAATACTGATAAAAATATGTATGAAATCTCTCCTGTATTCTATGATGAATTCGAGATGTTGCTAAGATATTGATGAAGGGATGTTTTCGTATAGATATAGAGCGATAGATATGTCTCTTTGTTCACTTTCTAATGTGGCATGTTGTGAGTTTATTTGCGCCTTGCGCGAGTCCTATATTCATAGGACATTACATAGGTTGATGATGTAGAAAAGCTCAATACAACTCATGTGAACAATATTTTGCGAACAGAAACCAAAAAGTAAACACAATGTCTTGATCTAGTTCCATGCACTCTGCCCATATTTCGTAGTTTGACTTACGAAGATTTCATTTTCGAATACTTTCTCTTTGCTTAGAACAAAGGTTGGTGTTTGAATAAAGTCATTTGTATACTCTTCATTACATCTCCAGAATTATGGCGCGAAATGTTTCGAAAATTTCGACAATACTCCCCATAGTTTCGAACTTGGCGCCGATAATCATGAAAAGGCTGGCACTCTGACGGAAATTATTTCTCCCGGTATGTCCATCTATGACTTTTCCTTCGCCTGTTCCACTCATAAACCATCTATCCTTTCTCCATCCTTAGTTCCGTATTGGAACTATTACCCCTCTTAAGTGATAGTTCAGTCTCCGTTCATCATGACTTATATTACTCTTATGGTACCTTTGAAGCTTAGTAATTATTTAGTGGAAATAAGTCGATGGTTAATAAGGCAAGTCTCAGTCTGAAATTCGGCCTGCTCCTTGAGCTTATGTTGATTAGGTTTTATATGTTTCAAGATTGAGTTGAAGTACTCGCACGAGAATGATAAGGCCGACATGGGTGAGAAGTCGACAGTTTTAGAAACGCATTTGTTCGATTTCGATCTTAGTTAGAGTGCAGTGATTATTTGATATCTCAGATAAGAAGAAAATAATGAGTTTCTACAATGGCAGCGATGAGAGCTGAAGAGATGGTCTATATAACCTATGTCTTTTCGTTGTTGAGGCATGATTTTCTGCGAACAAAAATGATGCATCAATATAGCGATGAAGCTGAAAAGTGTCATCCATTTTGAGATTTTCAAATTACAACCAACAAGTTTAGTCCACTCTTGGCTGATTAATCTAGATTCAGTTTCCAGATCACTTTTCCAAAAAGATTTTCAATTCAGAACTTTAGTCAAATGGTTGATAATTAAATCTTGCAATTAATAAGTTTTTGCAAGAGGAAATTTCAGCCGATTCCAATTTATCTGGAGGAATCTCTTCATGTTGTTGTGAGAGACTTCTTTTTCGTATTTGATGTCCGGTATAGGATTTTTGTCCAATCACTGATTCGGCTATTTAGATCCGTATATTTTCGAAAGTATTTCTTTTTAGATAATTTAATCTACAAGTGTGGTAGATGATACAGCTTAACACTGATGTAAACATTCACCTGTTTGAACATCGGCCCTTGAGCTATTCACGATGGTCTGCTTGTAGCGATGATATCTTGGGTGTGAGCTTTTTGGCTTCAACTGACAAGGGTTGGTAGGTATCAGATGTACGAATTGAATCTTTTCTCGTCTTGGCGAGTTGTTGAATTGGATCAGATCTAAATCTATTGAGCTAATAGAGAAATGACCCGGCTGCCATACACCCGCATATGGCCATCGTTTCGTTGGCTGGAGAGGGGAGATAATGAAGGGCGAAGGGCTCCTCTGTGTATGATCGAACGAGGGCTTGTGAGGGGTAGTACTGTTTGAGGGGACCTGTATGGGAGGCATAGGAGGGGTATACTACTGGCATAGGTATCCTTGGCCTGTAGGCAGAGAGGACCTTCATGTCCTACATAATCATAGACTCACACAGGACAATAAAAATAAGTTAATTATTAGGGAAATGCCGTCTCGTGACGATCCCGTTCGCTTAGTGTACGGTCTCGTGACAGTCAGGAGCACGACATTTCATCCTATTTACCCTTTTTAAATCCATTTACAAACATTACCAGTCCAAAATCTTTCTAGGACGTGCATGTCATTAAGACTACATGTTATAAAAGGTGTTATGAACAAGATAACTCAATGTTTAATTTCCAGTCTTTTGTGCGCGAATGGTTCAAGTACACCAGACTTTTGAATATCACACTTTTGTATTAGATTTTGATTGTATATGCAGCTATCTAGATACGACACAATATTATGAAAAGTACAAAATAGGTGACTAAATTCAAAAGAGGAGCTGTGAATGCTCAGATTCAAATTACAAGTACCACTGCGTAGTTATGGCGGCGATTTCTCTCAGCCCTCCTTGGCTAGGTTTTATAGTCAGCTGCACTTGTGCAAACGAAGTGATAGCGCGCACGATACTCTTCAATTTGTAGCAATATCTTTGTTTTCCCAAGCTAAGTTACACCTTGTGACTCATTTATACGACTTTTCATCGTCCCGAGACGTTAAGATGCCCCCCGGGAGGCGTAAAATCCCCACGACACTCGTGTCCCCTGCTCGAGTTGTCTCGCGCGCAGTCAAACGCGCGAGGCCTCGCCCTCCACTTCCAACTGTTCAGGAGGAAGTTATCCTAGCAGCCGCAGCTGAGAAGCAACAATCTCCAGCTGAACCCATCTACATGGACTCAGAAGACGAGTTCATGGACCTCGGATTGGAAACCGAATTTCCTTCCAACTCTTCCTCGGAAAACCTTCCCCTCTCTCCAACGCCAGCTCCCGTATCGGTAACAGCGGCCCTATCGCATTCTCAAAAAAAACTCCTGAGAAGAGATTCCACCCAGGGTCTCTCCAGCTCCATCCACGCGTCCACCGAGGATAATGTTGCAACTGAGAAGCAACCTTCCTCAACTCTCCCGCGATCTAGCGCGCGTACCACAGCGCGGACTATCGAACACCCCTCGGCAGCTATGACAAATAACATAGCTGCTTCATTGTTGGCATGGCAAAACGCCGGAGCCCAACATCTACGTGGTCTACCGCCAACAATCGCGGCGGACCTCAAGGCTATCGTGACGCGAAGCGCAGCTCGAGTCATTGCAGGCCTCCCCGTCTTCGAGCAGTCCCAAACTGCTCCAAATGTTAAAGTTGGCGCACAACCAGCCCCACAACCAGAACCACCTGCAAGTTCTACTTACGCAAATGCTGCGAAGAAAAACTTGTCCGTACCTGCACACCTTGCAAAGGCTACGCCCAGGGCTACAAGTCCAAAGAAGAAAAACAGGCCGAACTCTAGAGTTATGATACGTCTAGCGCCCGACCACCCTCTGAGATTCCAGGATTCTCTTCTGGTCCGTACAAAGCTGAGAAGCTTTCTCGAAAAACCGGAACTAATCAAGGACATCAGGTCGGTCCCTTCTGGGCTAGCCCTTGTGGCCCCCTCTTCCGATCAAGCCCCAGAACTCATGCAAGCAGCCCTTGCTCTACAGCCTGCCACAGGAGTTGTGCCGATCGAAAGACAGGAAAAACGAGAGAATTTCCTCCTCAGCCCAGTTCCCAAATATGGGTACAATGCTCTGGATCTCCCGAAGCCCTTTCTGATGCTGAAATTCGAGAAGAGCTTGCAGCAGCAAAAATCGACACAAAATCGATTTTTTCCATCAGCTGGACACGTAACTCTCTGGCATCCCCAGAATGGGAAGGTACTCTACGACTAGTAGTGGCAAAGCCAGCCGCAGACAAACTCCCCTCCAGCGTCCGCCTATTTGCTCGGTCCGCCAAAATTCGTCCGGCTGACAATCGCCCACGTCTCCAGGTCTGTCAACGCTGCCATGGATATCACAACATCAATGCCTGCACCCGGAGAGCTCGATGCGGACTTTGTGCGTCAGACTCACACAAAGGCCCTTGTACGTCACCCATAAAGTGTCTTAATTGTGCTGGCCCGCACGTGGCCTCTTCCACTGGATGCCCCGCGAGACCCTTCCGAGCTAACGGAGTATTTGTTCGCCCAGACAAAGAGAGATGCGGGTAATGCGCCAGGAAGGACACAAGTCCTGGCTGGCTCTTAACCCTCCCCCGCCCGCTCCGGAACCCCCCGCTGGGTCGCCTTCCACACAACCCTCGTGCACCACGATTCCAACTCCTATTCTAACAATAGGCTCAGCATCTAGGTTTGCTCCCCTGATTTCCCTTGAGGAGTCACTATGAGGGACCGTAACAGGAACCGAAGAAAGCAGAAAACCCCAGGCCTCTGCTTCTTCCAGATCAACGTTGGTAGACGTGCCTCTGCGCACGACGCCGCCCTAGAACTGGCCTCGAAATGTGGGGCTAATGTGGTACTAATCCAAGAACCTTGGGTTTCTACTGACCTTTCTCGTAGACTAACAAAGACTCACCCAAGATTCCAATGTTTCTCTCCACTTTCCAACTGGAATATTCGGCCACGGGTGATGACTTACGTCTGCAAAGAGCAAGGGTTATCCCCCTTCCAGCCAGCTTTACACTCGCGAGACCTATTACAAGTCGTTATTCCGCGCAGGAATAAGCGTGCGCTCGCATGCTGGAACGTCTACAACGCCCCAATCGGAGCAACTGACTCCGGGGAAGGTCTAAAGTATCTAATTAATAGCACAGGGTCACCAGATATACTGGCAGGGGACTTCAACATTCACCACTCATCCTGGGACCCGAAATCTCGAACCGATAGCGTGGATGGCGACTCCCTGCTATCATGGACAGCCTCCCGGGGACTGCGACTACTCAACCATGAGGGAGCTCCCACTCATGACGCCGGAGCAGCAATCGATCTCTGCTTCGTCCGAAATGATGTTAACGCATTTTGCGAAATTCGACAAGATCTGGAAGCCGGCTCAGACCACAGAACTCTTCTCTGCCAAGTAAATAATTGGGAGGTCGAAATTCCTGCACCAGGTAAGCTGCAATTAGCCTCCTGTAACTGGTCTATATTCGAAGGCCTTCTTGAGAACCACCCAGCCGTTGCTCCCTCCTAAACAATTGAAGAGGAGGCGTCAGGGATTGTGAGTGCCATCTCAGGGGCCCTTCGTGCTGCCTGCCCAAGATCCCGTAAACAGGCAGCGAAAGCTGGCTGGTGGACCAAGGAGTGCACTGAAGCTCATTTAAGCTTCTGCCGAGCTCGCCGCACAGGTCTTCCGGCGGTTTCCGAACGTCGAGCCTTCGGTAAAGTGGTCAGAAAATCTAAGCGGGCATATTGGCACCACAAGATAGAACAAGTATCTAGTCTCAAAGAGGCCTACCAGGTAGTACGCTGGCACAAGAAAGTGCCTCACTATCACACCCCCCCGCTAGAGAGCCCGACTGGCCTAGTATTTCGTCCAGAAGATAAGGCACAGCTATTTAAAGAGACCCTTCTCAGCCGACATCTAAATCAAGTAGATATCGATAATACAGCCCCTGTAGTGGCAAAAAGATCAATTTCCTGGCCTCCGATAACGGACGAAGAGGTTTATAACTCATGCTGTGTCGTCTCAATATCTGCTCCTGGACCGGACAGTATCACCACGACGGTACTTAGACGCGCCTGGCCACTCATCGGGGCTCGGATAATAGCTTTATTCCGCTGGTGTGATCAGCAAGGACTACACCCAAGTGTTTTCAAGAAGGCTAATGTTATTATAATTCCAAAGTCTGGAAACCGCAATCGGGCTCTACCAAAGTCATACCGACCAATTGCTCTTCTGTCATGCCTTGGTAAGGGACTCGAGAGACTAATGGCCCGCCGCCTCTCATTCCTAGCGCTGAAACTACAGATTCTCTCTCGGGATCAATGTAGCGCAGTTCCGCGAAGATCTGCCACAGACCTCACCACAGCATTGTCGTGCGATATTCAGGATGCGTGGTCCAAAAAAGAAGTGGCTGGCATGGTCACAGTAGATGTGAAAGGAGCATTTGATGGTATCCAAAAAGGCCGCCTTTGCCACTGCTTGCGGGGTCAAGGCTGGCCCAATAATGTGGTACAGTGGGTGTCTTCTTTTATGTCTGAGCGAGAAGCCTCAATTATAGTTGATGGAACTACATCTCCAACATTTGAAATCCACTGTGGTCTTCCGCAAGGGTCTCCCGCCTCTCCAATCCTGTTTCTACTGGCAATTGAGGGCCTCCTCAATCTCTCCCCAAAACGCTTTGGTTATGCAGATGATGTGGCACTCATGGCGTCTGCGCCATCTCTCACTCGATGCTCAGAACTACTCCAGAAGCAGTTAGACTCAACCCTCGCATGGGGGCGCGAGAACGGCATCACTTTTGAAGTGTCCAAAACTGAGCTGCAATACTTCCACCGAAAGCATGGATCCCCAACAGAGCCCAGCGTATACGCTAATGAAGTAGAGGTCACTCCAAACGACCACACACGCTGGCTCGGGTCATCTTTGACCGTGGCCTTCGATTTAAAGAACATGTAAGACAAACATGCGGTAGATCCCTGGCCATCACGAGCCACATAAAAAGCCTCTCAAGAACCACTCGAGGAATAAGCCCTCTTCTCTTGAGACAGGCACTCCAAGGAGCAGCTTTTACAACCTTGCTCTACGGGGCCGAGACTTGGTATTCCAAAGGAACCCCTAAAGGACTAGTCCTTAGAATACAACAAAGGATGAACGACGCGGCCCGAGCAGCTCTTCCAGTATTCCGAACGACGCCAGTTGCTGTACTTCTTCGGGAGACAGGTTGGGGTCCGGCACGAGCCTGGCTGGAACGTATCCAAGATCGCCTAGCTGTACGCATAGCCTCGGCAGATCCTAGGCACCCCCTTCGTAGAAGATGGAATTCCACAAGAATGCTGTGGATCCGACAAAGAATTTCTCCAGAACTCTCAGAAGATACTATTCCCCACCCTGGAAAGTTAATCGGGATACATCTTTGGAAAAGATCGGGGCAGTCGGTCGTAATGCTGGAGTCGATGCCTTCTCCGGTTGGTTCGTTCTGCAATCATTATTGGACCTCACTGTTTTCTCCGATGGTGCTTTAATCGAGAACCGAGCAGGAGCAGGATATTCGATACGACGTGGCGCGTCACACGAGATAGCCTGTGGAACTATACCTCTAGGTACCTCAGCAGAAGTTTATGATGCGGAAATTGCCGGAGCGACTGAGGGGCTAGCGGCCGCCATCCGCAATCCCATGGCATTTTATGCAACTAATGTAACTGTCTGCCTAGACAACCAAGAAGCGGCTCTACGGCTTCTCCTGTTACCCCCACCGCAACAAGTTCCTGTCAAATTATGAAATTTCGGAAACTCGCAGCCAGCTGGTCTGAAAGGAAACGCGCATCCTGCACTATGGTTGGAACAGTTAGTGTCCGATGGTGCCCCGGACATTCTGGAATCCCCGGAAACGAAGCAGCAGACTCTCTAGCCAAGTCAGCATGTCTAATTCCCACATCTTCTCTCCCTATGTCCATAGCAAGGGCAAAAAGGAAGGTGGCTCAACTATATAAGGCCTCCAGCGACGCCTTCTGGGAACGAGAGGCTCCGGCTAGATATAAAGAACTCGGAATTGGTCCCAGCTCAGGAATAACCCAAGAACTGAAAAGCTTAAATCGGCGGACATTTGGAGCGCTTATCGCAGCTCGTTCTGGACACGGAGATTTCGCCCTTTATCATCGACGTTTCGCACACGAAGGTGCCCTTATGACTTGCTCCTGTGGCGAAGAAAAAAGCCCCGATCACTTCTTCTTCTGCACTATAGGAAGAAACCGTGCTCGTCTTCGCGGTGGATCTCGTCACCCTTGCCCCGGCATCAAATGGGTACTTGGCACGCCTAAAGGCGCCCTTGCCTTCGGAAAATGGGTCGAGGTGACTAAATTCTTCGACGAAATCCAAAGAGCCCATTAGATATTTCCAAGTGAAATTCTACGATTGGTTGTGGGGTTATTGTTAGATGTAACTGTGTACTCCTATTTTCTTGTTTTGCGGGTATAATTTAAAACTACTTGTAAAAAAAAAAAAAAAAAAGTGAAGCTCCTGGTAGAGGGAAATTTGCTACATTCAAAGTGGAAAGCAGAGTGGCGGACAGCTGGTCGGACTCTATTTGTAATTTCTAGGTGTTGTAATGCGCGTTAGAGCGTCGGGTAGTTCTGTAGGGACTGGGCCGTCCAGCACATGACTAAGGTCACGAGCTGTAGACAGGCACGACGTTAAATTTAAACTAAACTAAACTAAACTCTTCAATTTGTAAATCTCCATGCCAAATGTCAAAATCTCACATCTGTCACGATTGCATTATTCTCTCACATCTATCCTGAAGAACTTCTTCTCAAATTTATGCGCCACCATTTCTGTCCTTCTACGGGTATTCGAATTGTCGTAGGCATTTGTGAAGTGGCCAGTGAAGACCCGAGAAAGTTTTTGAGAGGTGTGGTCATTTAAATGAGGATGTACTCGGTCATACTTGCGGACCTGATAAGGTTTAGGTAGGATTTGATCTAGTTTGGAGTGAAAACTTGACGCGATTGAGATTTTTGAATCATTGCTTCGTGGGCCAACTTGTTCGGTATTGTGAAATTTGGATGAACTTGGCCCTGGGAGAATATTTCAGTTCCAGGTTCGTAGAGCACATTGCGTATAGGTGTTCAGTCATGTCCTCCTTAATTAATTATTGTAGCTGTGTGCCGAACACTCGGTACTTATACTCGTGTGCGACCGCTATTCAGCTTTTGCACACACAAACTCCCCTCGACAGATATAGCAAATATTACAAGGACTACTCGAACAGCCGAGATATCTATTCACGTTATATACATGCCCATCACAACAGTAATGTAGCGCTCGGAATTAGAAATTTCTCTGCAAAATTCGAAAACTTTTCACTCGCCGATTCTGGACTTACGCCCGAGGCTAAAACGAGCGCGCCAGAAAGACGTTAGCTGGAGAGAACATTTCAAATTACAGGAAATTCATCCAGAGCTCTGCGCTATGTTGTATATTGAAGTACGCCGAAATGTTTAGACCACGTCACACATATCAATTTGCTCGACCGTTATTAGAAGTCTCGAAGCGGCACACGCACCGCCCTTTGGCGTTGAACATAAAGACTTTTTTCTACAAAATAAAAATCTATTTTTGAGCAATAGTCATCTAGAATATGAACGCTGGCTCGAGTACAGCACTAAAAATCCTCCCTCCTTACTCAATGAACCATCCTCCAACCACCTCATTGCAGCTCATAAATAACATATGAGCTTTGGTGACACGAGACTAACTGTGCCGAGTCATAGTCATAGTCCTAATGATCAAAGATTCAGCTTCACAACTAAAGGACACTCGACAAACGATTATTCTTAAATCTCGATAGTAGCAATGAATATCGTAAGCATTCACCTGCGTGCACAAGTCAGACCGTGATGAAGCAACTCAGCAGTACATTGTACAATATCACCTCGATTCATCTGGCGAGAACCGGAATAGCAATCCTAGTAAATAACGAAAATATACAACGAGGCTTTCTAGATGCCTTGTCGAGTTTAGAAAATATCAACTTCAAACCTGAAGAGCCCCAATACTTGGTCGCTGTCCGAATTACCACTGATCTAATGAAAATGAGTGATAGGGCTCTAAATATTGGTGACATAATCATTGACCAAATTAGCCCCAATGTAGGTGCAGTTCCATGGCACGTATCTGTCTAATGTGACTCACTGAAATTTGGATGCGCTTTTCCCTGGAGCTTCTTCCTATTCGACGAGTGTGGCATAGCTCTAAATCTCAAGTCTTGTTGATAAATTCTGCGATCTTGTTACTTCCTCGGCCACCACGTCATTCGTGGCTACTCTCACGCTCTAGCATGCTGGAACTGTAGTTGTTCGCATCCTTTAGATAGCCGAAACAGTTTGGCTCAATAGACACAAACTAGCCCAGTAATTATAGGGCAACTGGTCACTATCCGATAGATAATTCAACGAGAGTGCGTGGCGGTTGTCCAAGTAAAGATTGGTACGAGGAACAGTGAGGCGGGATTTTGTCTTGCCTTGAACGATATGATGTCGAGAGAACTCGGCTTTGAGGCCTTAAATCCGGAGGAACAAGTCTAAGGGGCAAGAGGCACCTGGAAAAGTCAGTAATCGCTCACAACAACTATGACAGGAGACCAAAAATTATGGAGTAATTCTGCGAATTCATCTCGTGCTCTAAGTGAGGATTAGGAAAACTTTTGATTTGGATGAATTGACAGATAAGGGAAAAAATCAGAAACATGATCATTGGATCCACTTAAAGTTTTAAGAAAGATCCGTATGATACGGTATTACGTTGTAAATATTGACTATAGAGTCCTATGATTTATTTGATTGGAAATATTTAACGTGACAGGACGGACCCTACATCTATTTAGACGTGACTCGGGTAGATGGGCACTGAGAGCTCATTGCTACCTACATGACCGGCATTAAAGCCAGGAGCGATAAAAGACATTAAAAAGAAAAGAACAATAAATGTCTGAAATTCAGTGCCCTGCGCCGCATCCCCATCTTCCAAGCACATTCTATCTCGAGTTGGGATTCGTCTCAGGGTGGTCACCTACCATCCTGTTCATTGTTCGGCAGACTGAAACATCTGCTTGTAGTTAAGAATTGAATGAACTTCTGCCATCCCTTCTCCCCTATCATTTCCCTGGCTCCAGGCGGGGCCATTTTTCTCACAGCTTCTCCAACGTTGCAAAGCAGGTCGGCACTCTAAAAAATGCCAGGGCCTTTTCTCTCGGCCGCAAATGCACTTCAGACCTTCATGTTCGGGGTTGAAACGTCGATAGTAGTCGGTGTAGTCTCCGTGGCCGGTTCTTGCCGCAATAAGACGATGATACGCCCATCTTGGTAAAGTTAGTTCCGGCGGTCGTTTGCAGCGCATCAATAGGTCCAGATCGTTGTATCGTTTCGGCCGATACTTCTGCTACCACTCTTCCACCAGCTCTTGACTGCGCTGTTTAACCCACTTCCCCAATGCAGCAAAGGTTAGATTTTGATCTTCTTCACTGGGCGCAGCTAAGATTAGTGATCGGTTATTGAAAGCTCCCAAGGCCGATTTGGCCAGCTTATCGGCCTCTTCATTACCTTGGATCTCCACATGACCAGTTATCCAGCGTATTTCTACACTCTTATTGTGCCTCAGCGATGAAAACTTGTCTACAACTGCCTGGGAGGAACTAGATCTTCCTCTTTCGAGCTCCCGAGCAGCCACTTGATTGTCCAGAAAAATGCAAACCGGTAAGTCTTCTCCTACCGCTATTGCAGCCTCCAAGCCTTTCATGGCGCCTACAACTTCCGCGTCAAATACCTCTGCTCCTGGAAGTGGACCAAAACCACTTCCAGCTAGCTTGCCTCTTTGATGTACCATGTATCCCCAGGCTGATTGTCCGGGACCCGATGACGATCCATCAGAGGAGGCCACGATTGTATTGGCTGGTAGGGAAGTTAGCCATCGTTTGATGCTTCCAGACTTAGCTTCTTTTTCTTGTCTACACGGAGTCGATGCTGGGGTACCACGTAGAAAGTATAGCTTTCCAGAGCCTTCGGCTATCAGAACTTGACGCACGCTCATTTGCAGGCGTGACATGTACCGTTCTGGTTGTCTGAACAAGCGATTTCTTTGTCCCGATCTAAGACCTAAGCGTCTTATTGTCTTTTTCGGGTCCTCAGCCGCCCGAAGGGCTAGTGTCAGGCGCAGGTTCACTAGGCGCAAAACTCGAGGCGTAGGAGAGGGCGTAGCGTACGATGTACTGAGGAAGGACGCCTGGTGGAAACGCGAAGGACTTTCTAGAGAAGTGGTAAATGGGAAAGCTGGGAGTCGTTCTAGGTAAGATGGCCGGAGGTGACGGTAGGTCACTATAGGTGGCAGAGGACGAGAGTGAGATGTAATTAGAATTATGTAACTATTCCTAAAGACAGAAAACAAAGCGTGGAGATCTCAGTCTCGGAAATGAAAACTACATAACTGTCCTCGCTTGATAAGAAAGCCTAGTGGGACTAAACAAGGAACCCATAAACCCTGCCTAAGGCATTTCTCCAGAATCCTTACAGCTAGAGAGTGCTACACATCCATTCTTCGCATACGAGCTGCAGGCCGCAACATCTTTTGCTGGAGAATGATAGATGCCGGGGTATTTCCGCTTCACGATGAAGAGCGCTATTGGGAGTGGTACGCCATGCTGGAAGTGCTACTCGAATAGCTTTTATTATCATTTTGTCCAACAGAGATATGTGCCAGCCTACTCCAGTGTGAACTTCTTTATCTCTCAGTGTGGTTTTTCGAGTCAGATCCGGCTACCACGCTTCTGCCCCATATAGGGCTGTGCTCAAAACGCACGCCTGCACCGCACGAATCAGAGGTCCGGGTGCTGCCCCGCGTTTAACTCCGTTTATATGTCGTAAGAAATGTACAAGACGATTAGCCTTTCCAGTCCATTCCTGTACATGCTGCTTGGATTCTAGCTAGGTGTCAAGCCAGACTCCTAGCCACCGGATATGAGGTGAGAATTCGATCCGGCAATATTTCACCAAAATGGAGAGGGCAGCCGTGTTAGTTTTCTTTCTAGGCCCTCCTCTAATCACTAAAAGTTTAGACTTCGCTGGGTCAAACTCAATCCTATGTTCTCTAGCGAGAAGGATGAGGCTGTCGAAGTCGTCTTATACTGCGGAGATGGCTTTAGCAGCGGTTTTTCCAACTCTAATGATGACTACATCATCAGCATAGCCAAACTGTTACGGCGTGCGCTAGGGATACTGGAGATCGCCGTCTGTCGAAGGTAATGTACTAATAATTATTCAGATTATAATTGCTAACGAAGGATACTCAGATATAATCCAACCGGCGAGGTGCCAGGTGGTCAAAGGTCGGAGAACTACAGGAGAGTCGAGACACAAAGTCAAGCAGTCGAGTTGCCGAGCCAGCGATCAAGGCTGATAGATCAGGGTGAACACAAGTACGAGTATGTAAATACGAAATTGAAGACTGAGAATATCGGACTGTGAGGATCTAAAAGTATGATATTATATAAGTGCTAGATTTCGAGATCAAAGATCAAAAGAATGAAAGATTGAGAAGCTGGAGAACTACTATGTGGTAGCTCCAGCTTCCTTATATCTAACTCGAGACAGTACTTGACCCAACTAATACTATGGCAAATATAGTCATGACGCCAGCCTCTCCACCTCTAACTGTCAGGGTTTTCTCGGAAACCTTCTCCTATCCACTATTCCTGAGAATCTTCTCCTTGAAATCTCTTCAAGGATGCCTGGCCATAACACAAACCTTCTCGTGAGACTATGATCCTGAAACAGCACAGCAATGTAGAGCATGAAAAGAAGTGGTGATAGTGGCGAGCCTTGAGGTACTCCACATTCCAGTGTCTTCTCCTCTGTGGTTCCACCACGGTATTTCACCTGGACTTTTCGTTGGCAAAGAAAGGTCTGAATAAACTGGCACAGGAATCGTGGCCAGCCTTGTTCTCAAAGGCGTTTGAGCAGTCGGTTGTGAACGACTGCATCAAAGGCACCTTGAATGTCTAGTTTGACCATGGCCGCACATTTTCCGCTTCTCATGGCCGCCTCGGCATCATGGATTACACAGGATCCAAGGTCGACTGCAGATCGTCTAGGTACTGCGCTACAAGGATCCCGAGAGAAAATCTGTAGTTTGAGCGCTAGAAATGAGAGGTGGCGAGCCATGAGCCATGAGCCTCTCGAGTCCCTTGCCAAGACATGGCAGAAGAGCGATTGGTCGGTATGACTTTTGGAGAGCCCGATTGCGGTTTCCTGACTTTGGAATTATAAAGATATTAGCCTTCTTGAAAACACTCGAGTGTAGTCCTTACTGATCACATCAGCGGAATAGAGCTATTATTCGAGCCCCGATGAGTGGCCAGGCGCGTCTAAGTACCGTCGTGGTGATACTATCCAGTCCAGGTGCAGATATTGAGACGACACAGCATGAGTTATAGACCTCTTCGTCTATTATTGGCGGCCAGAAAATTGATCTTTTTGCCACTATAGGGGCTGTATAGTCGATATCTACTTGATTTAGGTACCGGCTGAGAAGGATATCTTTAAAAAGCTGCGCCTTATCTTCTGGACGGAATACTGGGCCAGGCGGGCTCTCTAGGGGGGGGTGTGGTAGTGAGCCACTTTCTTGTGCCAGCGTACTACCTGGTAGGCCTCTTTGAGACAAGAGACTTGTTCTATCTTGTTGTGCCAATATGCCCGCTTAGATTTTCTGACCACTTTACCGAAGGCTCGACGTTCGGAAACTGCCGGAAGACCTTTGCGGCGAGCTCGGCAGAAGCTTAAATGAGCTTCGGTGCACTCCTTGGTCCACCAGCCAGCTTTCACTACCTGTTTACGAGATCTGAGGCAGGTCTCTCGAAGGACCCCTAAAATAGCGCTCACAATTCCTGACGCCTCCCTTTCAACTGTTTGAGAGGGGGGAACAGCTAGGTGATTCTCAAGGAGGCCTTCAAATAGAGACCAGCTACAGGAGGCTGGTTAAGGTTACTTGGTGCAGGAATTTCGACCTCCCTATTATTCATTTGGCAGAGAAGTGTTCTGTGGTCTGAGCCGGCTTCCAGATCTTATCGAATTTCGCAAAAGGCGTTAACATCATTTCGAACAAAGCAGAGATCGATGGCTGCCACGGCGTCATGGGTAGAAGATCCATCATGGTTGAGAAGTTGAAGTCCCCGGGAGGTTGCCCATGATAGCAGGGAGTCGCCTTCAACACTATCAACTCGAGATTCCGGGTCCCAAGATGAGTGGTGGATATTGAAGTCTCCTGTGAGGATATCTGGGAAACCTGTGCTAGTAAGTAAATATTTTAAACCTTCTCCAGAGTCAGTTGCTCCGGTTGGAGCGTTGTAGACGTTCCAGCATGCAAGTGCTCGCTTGCTCCTGTGCGGAATTACGACTTGTACTAGGTCTCGAGAGTGCATAGCTGGCTGTAAAGTGGATAGCCCTTGCTCTTTGCAGACATAAGTCATCACTCGTGGGAAAATGGTCCAGTTGGTAAGGGGGAAGAAACACTGGAATCTTGGGTGAGCCTTTGTTATTCTACGAGAAGATTCTGGGATTATTACCAAATTAACTCCACATTTTGAGGCCAGTTTTAGGGCGGCATCGTGAGCAGAGCCACGTCTACCGACATTGATCTGGAAGAAGCAGAGGCCTGGGATTTTCTGCTTTCTTCGGTTCCCGTTTTGGTCAGTCATAGTGACTCTTCCAGGGAAATCAGAGGAGCAAACCTAGATGCTAAGCCCACTGTTAGTGAAGGAGCTGGAATCGTGGTGCAAGAGGGTTGTGGAAGTACACTCCCGATGAGGGGGTCACTAGGAGGTGGAGGAGGATGCAGGGCAAGCCATGCTTTGTGTCCCTCCTGCTTAATCAACCGTATTTTCTCTTTGTCTGGCCTAACAAAGACTCCGTTAGCTCGGAATTTGTTGGAAATATCGCGCAATGAAATGGGCGCAATATTTATGGAACGAGAGTAGAAGTTGACTAAAAGAGTGTCATGTTCGGATTGCAGCTAAAAGTATGGGAAGGGTGGGAAGTGTGCGCTACAAGTACAAGTGTAAGCGACACGTAACCTAAGCCTCACCATAAACAAGTATGGCGCCATCTAGGCATGGAAAACCCCCAATAACCTCCTTGTGCCCACGCCATACAGCCGCTCATACATCTAATAGGTAGCCTGAAGCGCTACTATATTACCTATTCCAACCTCCTAAATACACACAAGATCGTGTCGGGAACCTAGACGAAATGGAGGGCCCGTACGTCCACAAAACTCCGTGTCTCCATTTCCAACAGAATTGGCAGGCTGGGCAGCCCGGGGATGAAGCTTCGTATGGGCCGGCGCAATTCAAGCATTTTATAGGTGTCATGCACGGACCGTTATGAGAGTCCGAGGCGCAAATGCTACACCTGGCTCGGCGTGTACAGCTATTAATGTTGTGAAATCTGTGGCAGCGGGGGTATACTCGAAGGTGCTGGCGGTTGTCAGCTGGCCGGATTCTAGCAGAGCGAGCAAAGAGGCGAATACTAGACGGGAGTTTCTCTGAAGCTGGCTTTGAGACTACTAGACGTAGGGTCCCTTCCCATTCAGGGGATTCCCGCGATCGACGTGTCCATGATATGAAAAAATTTGACTCGGTGTCAATTTTGGCGGCTTTTAGCTCCTGGCGGATATCTGCGTCGGATAAGGCCTCTGGTGATGGAAAGGAATTGCATCCGTATTTCGGAACTGGGCCTAGAAAGGATTTTTCACGTTTTTCTTGCCTTTCAATGGGTATAATTCCAGTCATGGGCTGGAAAGCTACAGCTGCCTGGAGAAGATCTGGAGCTTGGTCGGGGGAGGAGGCGACCAACGCAATGCCGGATGGGGCCGAACGAATGTCCTTGATTAGCTCTGGACGGTCTAGAAGGCTTCTCATTTTCGTGCGGATAAGGAGTGAGTTTTGGTGGCGTAAGGAGTGATCCGGCGCCAGGCGAACTATGACCCTCGAGTCGGGCTTGGATTTTGCCTCCGTTATGGCAGTTTTTTTTTAATTTTGAGTGCCTGGGCTGGAGTAGATGAGCCTTTCTTCGCCACGGATTTATATGACAGGGGAGACTTGATTGCTGGAGGGGAGCTAGTTATCGTATTTTCATTAGTCTGTGGAACAGTTATTGGCTGCTCAAAGACTGGCAGGCCGGCAATAACACGGGCGGCGCTACGTGTAACGAAAGCTTTCAGACCAGCTGCAATAGCTAGGGATAGAGCGCGAAGGTGTTGAACACCAGCGTTTTGCCATGCTAATAGCGATGTGGTAATATCATTGGTCGTGGCCGCTGAGGGTCGGAGTATAACACGCGCTGATTCACGCGCCGGAGGGGGCGTAGATTTGGTATCTACTTTCTGAGTATGTACAGGATGATTTCTGGCAGAGGTGTGTATAGAAGCTGAGAGGCCTGTACCAGAATTACTTTTCGAGATTCTTGTGGCTTTGGGGCCTTTGTTGCAGGTTCGAGCGTCTGCATGGGGTCGAGGAGCTAGTCACTTTCTGATCCTGAGTCCATGGACTCATCTTCGGAGCCAATAAGAATTGACTCAACTGGAGAATGGTGACTCTCAGCGGAAGCTACAAGAATGGTTTCTTCGCGTGGAGAAGGGCGTGAGCTCTTAAGATTTACGCGTTTGGCAGGACGCGTAATAGTTTTTGCAGGTGATGTGATTGCGGCAGGCTTTTCCTTCTACTTGGGGCATACTGTCTAATTGAAACGAATGTATGTTCATAATAGCGGTATGATGATGGCAGTGATATTGATGAACTTTCACAGTGCCTAGAGAGTCCTACTACTATGGATGAAATTTATGTACTGCTATTAACGTCATGTGACCTGACTAGCTTAGTTTACATGAGTAGGTGAAATAAAACCCCTTGCGGGAAGGAATCTTTCGTTTTTCGAAGATAATAAAAATTTCTGGTTTAATCTGCTGCAATTTTGGTTGCGTTTCTCGCGGTTGGAATGAGTTGGGCCTATGTGCGGTGATTCCCACCGACTCCGCCGGTCCTAAAATTATAGTGCGTTTATGGCTTTAGCTTAGAACCCAAGCAATGCAAAAATTATAAGCATTATGAAAAACTGCTTCTTAAGAGTCGAAATTTTACCCTGCCAAAAGTTGTATTCATCCCTCGCATCATCTTATCTGGCTGTTCTAGTCGTTCTCACGTTCATACAAGAACTGGCAGGTAACTGGGGGCCTGACCCATTACCGGCTAAGTATATGTAATTAAAGGAAAGATTAACTCAGTAAAAACAACTCAATTCCTATTTATCTCGGAATTTTAGGACTACATACACTGGTCACGGTTGACTTTATTCCTAAATATAGATGTGCGCTAGGGATAGAATAACCTGTGGCTCTAAGTAAAGAATACAAGCACTGACCGAAGCATATAACCCACGTACGTATGGACAGACCCTATTTTCGACCCGAGACATTTCCCCATCCAACTTCTTCGGTGGTTATTCTTAGCCTTCGACAAGAATCTCCATCATCAGATTTTGGCACCACAATTTGTGCCTCCTGCGGGTATTTATGTTGTCGTGGGCGTTCATGTGAAGTATGGCCATTGAAATAAGGACGCTATAGGTCATACTCGTAGACTTGATTATACTCTTGTCGAAACTAACCTGGTTGGCAATTAAAGATTGAAGTTATATTGAGCCTTTGCTCATCACCTCATTGGCCAGCTTATTAGATATTGCGAAATTATACTCTACTCAGCTCTTAAGCAACTTGCCACATTTAGGTGTGTAGTTGACCAATTAATTGAGTTGGTTAAGTTATTGTGTCAGGCTATAACCTTTTACCCAGGAGGCTCGACACGGGTGTGTGCTCATTCAGAACTCAACGCTACCACTAATGCTGGCTTTATTCAGCTAGAAATTTGCATGATTAAAACTCAAAAACATCAAGAGAAATTTTCGCTGCCCTGCGCCTAACCAGCATTCTAATAACAGTTTACCGACGATAAGTGTTTTCCGGACATCCTTTGAAACTCCAGTCTAACATTATTTACCGTAGCATCTCATTACGGATAAAAATCGATAGAAATTCTAGCAAAAGCACCCTTCTATTAGGCGTTATTTAATGCGCTAACCTTCGCTATTGTTGTAGTGCTAGCTTGAATTCTGAGGAATGCCATGGACTTCTTTCTCGGCCATGTGTAGTTGAAAATATTGACAGGTGTTCAGCTTTTCACCACTTCCCGAGCGTGCATGTGCTCAGGGAACTTCTTTCGGCAGGTTTTAGTCTATAAATGACCTTCTTTTAAAATTGCCATTATGTGTAAAGATATCTGGTCCCAAGGTAGGATCAGTACCGTGTATGTATACTAATCGCCTCTCTTAATATAGGAGACACTCATTATCTATGTAATTTCGGAGAATACATACTGAAGTTTGTTCCTCTATACAGTCTAGATGGCTCTCGACTGAGAGTATCCATCGAATTGATGTTTCATGTTTGAGCTCTTTTTTTTGACGTGGAGTCTGAACTCGCTACGCTATAGAGAATAACGATAAAACTTGTATTCGAATCTTGTTTGGATTGTAAAAGGGATCTCGAGCCTTGAATAAGATAGGTGACCAGGCTACCTAGTATTCTTAAGAGATCATCCAGAAGCCATAAGACAGTGCCACCTGGCCACTATTGGAAGATTCGTGAGCGCTTATTTATCTTACGCTCTAGACCTGAAAAATCGACCAATTTTCATGCACCGCCGATGATCCGTTGATGTTAAAAGAGAATTTAAGTATCTAAACCTATTTTACCGACATAAATGTGGTAAAATTAATATGAATGGATGGATATGGGTATATATTCGCATGACGGACGTAACTTTCTATGAAATTTCCCTAATTTTTGATATCCCATTTCTTCTGGTATGCTGGCGGGCGATGGTCTATTCGGCGTCTTTGAGATGATCAGAGGTATAATGGCTGTCTCCAGTGTGCTGGCGTAGCTCAGATGTGAGGGGCAACGATACTTGCATCAGTCCCAGGCAAAGCTATACTGACTGACATGCTGGCCTGTCATCTAGGACAGACAGTGATTAGGAAACGTGCAAATTATCAACTCCGCAACTCACATAATAGATCTCAACTGCCGGTAAAGACGAATTCTTGACCTTCCAGTGGTGCCGGCGTAATCGCTCAGTATAACTCTGCATATCTCGGATAGCCAAGAAGAATCGCATCCGAACTGAAGTCAAAAGCAACCCCAAGCATATCTCCATTTGACGACTTCTCGAAAATGCCTTTCTTTCCATTCTCATTTGAGTCCTCAACCTCTCATAACCACATATTATCTTGCCTCAACGACCAATAAAGATGTTGCTCCAATTGCAAACAGGAGCCTGCCCCATGAATTGCCGACCATCACTTACTACAAATTTACGACGCTACGTATACCCGCAAGGAGAAAAATAAGTCATAATATACAAAGCTCATGTCATGGTTCATGGGGGACTAATGCTCTAATTGGGTTCTACATCTTGAGAAAGGATAGGCGGCTGAGATGTGGTGTGAGAGAGGGAATAGGTCTCTGAAGACCATGCTGGGACTGACATTTTCGAGGGGTTTTCAACTTTGGAACGTTTGTGGGCGCCAAGATTGAAATTTCGGCTGATTAGCCAGGAGGGCTTCTATTGTCGATGAGTCAACGGCACGAATAAAGTTGGGCTAAGATATCATACAGCAATCACACTCTGTCAAGACTTTTCTGACATTTCAGCACGACCTTGGGGAAGGAGTTGGAAGGAGACTAGAAAGACAGAGGATGAATTTCCCGAGATACCCACAAGTCTGCAGCGCCCAGCTGGCTGGCCTCTTCGAACGCTTCAGAATGGTAACTATGTCTTCGGATTTATTCCTAATGTTAGTACTAGAAGAGCTCCGGACCCAGTGGTTTTTGCAATTTTTCCCGACTGCCATACACCCGCAAGTGGCCATCGTTTCTTTGGCTGGAGAGGGGAGATAATGAATGGCAAAGAGCTCCTCTAAGTGTATGATCAAATGAGGGCTTGTGAGGGGTGGTACTGTTTGAAGGGAGCTGTATGAGAGGCATAGGTGGGGTATACTACTAGTATAGGTATGCTTAGTCTGTAGGCAGAGAGGACCTGCATGTCCTACATAATCATAGAGTCAGACAGGACAATAAAATAAATTAATAATAATAATGGATCTCAAGTATTTGTTCCAGTGTGTCTCCAAAGCTCCTGCCTCCTTTCTCGAACTGGCAAGCGGTACGCCCTCCACATCCATCAAAGCTCACACCCCTTACCTTGCCCGGCTTTTCCAGTGAATTTTGTAGCCGACCCTCTATGACAGTCTCACGTTGGTGATCGACTGTCTCAGGCTGGTGCAACTTGAGGGGCGCATGATGCTACTGTGAGAGACTGCGCCGACGATTTCAGTGGCTACATCCGGTGAAAGAGTGTTGGAAACACCAATCAATTTTTGCCTGGCTAATTATCGGTGGTTGGGCAATCCTTCGAGCCATGTCACGAGATGAGAAGTTCCGGCCACAAGGCAAGGTTTGTCCGTATCTCCAGGCTCGGCCATCTATCATCTCCGAAATCAACATGATTGTGCCACGAGTGGCAAGGGTATCACCATATTCATCCACCCTCAGACGCCATACGAGCTATGGTTTGTTCGAGTCGGGACTACGCCAGACAGTAGATTTCCTCACAACTAATTTCGAAGAGAGACTATTAACAAGCAGGCCACTGTGAAAATTCCGTCGGACCTGCATGTACCACTATCACGCGTCTGATTCTTGTTCGATAATTTGCTGCATGCACAAGCTAAGTCTTTCCCATGTCATGGATCTGGAGCAAAATGGGATGAAACAAGCTTGACGACATGAAACCGTGCAGTAAGAGAGAGAGAAGACGGTCTCGATTTCCGAGCAGAGGATATCATATCCATCCATAACCGCAGCCCGGTTGCTCCACCTGCGGGTGCCAAGTATCATGAATGGGCGTCAACACTTACTCAACACACTACATGATGACTGCAAAGTCAAGCCAGTGTCAATAGAGATCTGCTTATTCGCGTCCACAAGGTTTACAATAAAATTCAAGGGGAGCATGTTAATAAGCTTTAATGGGGTCAAATTTACGCCTAACATAATTACAACACATAGTTGCGTTCACTCCAACTCGGAAACTCCGTCTACTGTTCGTCTTTGAGTGGCTCTGTTGTGCGCCAGTTACACTGGCTTAGATAAGAAGACTCGAACATCTTACGGCTGTCCATTTATTACTGGGGAGAGGGCCATTCATGCCGCTCTCCGGCCCTTGGTCAGGAAACCCATAACTGACCCTTGTCCATTTATGACAGACTCCAACTACTGCAGAGAAGTGCTTCACCGTTTGGAAAGGTCATGCGGCGATGGGTCTAGCGCCGTGAGGCTTTAGACTGCTACCCAGCGCCGCGATGTGCAACATGGCAGTGCATGGTACAGGGTCGCTCAACTTACTAGGTTTTGTGACAACTCGCCTATCATGCAGACCCTCTAAACAGCGACTTGGCCCTGGCAAATCTATGTCTTTTTTTTTTTTTTTTTTTTTTTTTTTTTTTTTTTTTTTAATTCATAGTGTATTCAGCTATCTAGCTATGACATGGCAAATCTATGTCATCTGAAGTTGGCTCGTAAAACTAAGTCTCCACTTCATGAATAGGGCAACAGCGAGCACAAAAGCCACTTCATGAATTGTGCCAAGCAGGATAACTCTCTACGCCAATAAGAGCGACTAATAGACTCATTGGCAGCTGCAAGGTTTCGAGACGGTTGTGAAAAGAGCGGCATACTGGTGCAGTGTTCGGCTTTACTAAATGGGATGAGGCACAGCAGTGCTGCAACTTGCAAAAGGTGATGGGCTAGCTAGTATTAGCGGCTGTGGGGTCCTACTCTATCCGGGTGATCGACGTCGCTATCACAGTGTTTCCGGTGCTGAGGAAAACTGATCTCAGCCCTGTCTAGATCCAGACGTTGAGCCATGCCAGCTAGGCAGCTGCAAAGTTTGCCCGTCACCTTGAGCAGGAGAGGTTTCAACGTGGAAGTAAAAAGTACGCGTGGTCATCGTGATTTCGTCTGATCCGCGAAATCAGACGTACGCGGAAGCGGTTCCCGTGGATCCCCGTAGGCGGAAGGAATGGCGCAGTAACCAGTTATGGGCACAAGACATAGCCTGGCTTTAGATTATATCCATGAAAAAGTTGACTGAGAATTACTGAACCATGGGAGTCAGCTGGTGAGGAGTTGCAGGCCCTAGTGGATCGACACGACCTTCATTCCGATAGCTTTGATCTGGTGGCATCTTTACTATCGGTTCTACGACCGAGCCGTCTGTTAGAGCCCAATGTAATGGGATAAGTAGACTTCATGAGTATCAGCATGCCGAGGCCTTGCATCTTGACCCCTCAGGCATCAAGTCGTGAGTTGCAACTTGTGAGGTCTTATGCGTGGTCCACGCGCAACAGCGATTTCTTAGCTAAGCGTCAGCTTTCGTGTCAAATATTCATACGCTCTCTGCTCCGACTCTCGGTGGCGCCTAGAGATAACTGGAATAGACATAATTCTAACGACTAGCCTTTTTTAATAACTGAGCTTAGCCATCTCTACCCAACAGCAGCCTATCCACAGCCTTGCAGGCCCACTATCCATGTCTAACTTTGGCCGAGTCCGGTATATTCGTCATTGGATTGCAGCGCTGCTCTCTCCATACTAGATCTGGCGAAAGGGAAAGGGACATGATCGATGATCATGACTGACTCGCGGCATACCTAGCAACTCCCAGAACAATCAGCAGAAAATCAGGTGGGGGAGGAAAGTGCTAGGGTACGTCAGCGGTGTGGCCAGTTGATAGACATCGGCAGGTGCGCGACGACACGGACCCAAGGAGCCGTCGACGGCGGTGGCCGCGTATGGCCCTCAGCCGAGGTGGCTGGTAACTCGAGAGCTGTTGCGGGGCCACAGGCTGGCATGCATGTGGCGTTTGTGAACTCGCACGTCCATTGTTCTCGCCGCCATCGGACACTCACGCTTTGTCCCCCGCGCGAGCGTTGAGCTTGAGGGATGGCACCAGAATTCAGATTCCCGCATCAGCATCCATGGCGCTTGGCGCGCTTTGACTAAAGGCGAGTTGACGTGAGAGTGGAGACGCTCCACTAAGTCACCGAAGACAGCTCGCATCTTGTCATTTACCACTTCCTACATCATGGCATTCTCACCAAAATGGCACCGCCGTGGAATAAGGTGCAGTGTGTCGCTGAGGGTGTCGGCCTGCCAGAAATTTCACCCATCTGGGCAGAGGCACGTGTCTCGGATGAGGATCAGTCCGCGCTGGGGGATGCGCGTCGAACGCCCTCAACCAACTACTGGGGCATTAGGGCTTGCGTCTGTGCTGCTGCTACCCCGGTCGGCTCGGGAGGGTCCCTGGGACTCAGCTGCGGACATGTCGCCCACCGGGCTTGGCGAGAACCCCTCCTACCCCAGAGAGAGACGGTGGGGCGCGCGTCAGCCTCGTGTGCAGGGGAATGAACGGGAAACGAGGGAGCGAAGCGGACCTGTCGCGACCCGAAAACAAGTAAGCTAGACAACGAGAGCGTGCCAGAGAGGTTCATCTTCATTTAATGCATAAGTTTGAGAGCTACGTGAGTCGCTGCAGTAGCCCATTTTTCCTGACTTCAGCCACCCCCACCCGGCGCTCCTGGTCCACTAGGAAGAGGAGAATCCGCCGTGTCCCACCACCAACACCACATTATTCACACCATCGGGCCAGCCCTCCAAGATCAAGATTCATGAAACATACAACATGCCCGTTAACAAATTACCCCATCCCCGAGCCTGTCTATCGCAAATCCATCACCAGCTTGTGAGTATGAGAAGGCGTCCCAGACCGCAATGTCAAGACCCAAAAGCGAGCGATGAGACTAGATTTGTACAAGGTAGAAGCCTTATTGTCCCAAACGCCAGTATCTGTGCGAACAGCTAGGTATCATCTTGGATGTAGTGCCGTGCCGTGCCGTAGTCCATCATATCACGCATTCAATCATTCCATCATCCCATCTTCACATCAGGGCGTGGCGGTAAAGTAAAGCTAGAGCAAGACATAGCATTCGTCATCTTCGTCCCATTTTGTTCCACGATTCCCCCATGCCTGCACCGGCCGGATTCGATGGACCACGAAAGCCTAGGTAAAACACGTGCCTGACTATATGAGCAAGAAACCCCAGCCTTGCCTCTCCATCACGTCTCGCCAAGAAACTGGAAATGCTGTGCCCGCTTCGGATTCGGGATGCTGGTCGGCAAGCTTCCATACTTCACGGAGTAAGCAGGCTGTCCTGTAAAGAGATCCAAGACCAGCTAGATCACCGAGAGATTGTAGACGTGTCGCAAATGCATCGCGGAAAGCTGAGCCGGCGATACTGTGAGCCCCACATATGAGATATACCCAGACTAGAGAGCGATCCAGGCCCTGGGGACCCGATGGAATATATTCGAGGATCCGCGTCAATTTTTCGATGAGGCCGACACAGCTGGCTTGATGGGGTGAGAAGCCGGGCACGAGGCTGCAAAGATAGACTCGAGCAGCCAAGCGGAATGCGGATGTTAGATACTTAGAGAGCTGCTGAGGTCGCGATGCTTCTTGTATATCCAAAGACATGGCCAGGTCAGGATCCCCGTACTCAGTCCAGCTAATCTGGTCACCGATCAGCTGCACCTTTTGGCAAAGGGTAAGGTTGTCAATGCTTTCCTGGCGCTTTAGACCCTCGAGGCAGCTGATCTCTGAGATGAGATAGAGCACGCGGTCGTCGCAGCCCATCACTGAGGATAGGCCAAGTGAAGCATTAGCTGGTGATTTGAATAAGTTTTCCCGATACAGCTCAGAAAAAATAGGTGCCTGGCCTTTCATCGTGGCACCTAGAATGTCGACCCATGTCGTTAAGGTCATACTAAACGGAACCACACATGGGTCAGGTGACTGTCTAATTAGTTGATGTAGGCCGAGTTTTTGTACGAGTGAGACGACGGCTCGAAAATGCTCGTCCCAGGGAATATCAGGCAGGGCATCATCAAGATGACCGACGGAGCCCTGGAAGACAATCATGCCCAGTGTAGCCTCCAAGATCTCGGCATGATCAGTATCATGGCTGAGGGCCTCACAGAGTTTCGAGATGGTTGCGTAACGATGACGTATAATTTCGCTATCAATCTGTTCGTCGTGAATCTTCATCGCCGCCTTGTAGTGTTGTGCAGCTATGCTGAGGCAACAATGTACAAAACAACTGTTGCTTTGCAGGGCTGATATCACGTGCTGCATGTGTGCTGATCCATGCGGGTAAGTCTCCGGGATCGGGAATATGGTGGGTAGCACGTCCGAAACAAAGTAATCAAGAAGGTGCTGATCATCATCGAGCAAATTAACTGGGAGAAAAGTGAGCGGCGAAGAACCATGGTCGTAGCAACTGTTGAATTGACCTTGAAAATTTGTGTCGTCACATCCAGAGTCATGACATTCCTCGAGGGCATCATGGTCCCACATTGCTTTTCCCGACACCAGATACATTGAATGCGACAGCAAGTCCGATTCATAACTGATGAGCTTTGAAGTTTCCGTCGGAGGATAATGCGCGTAGTCGTTAAGAAAAATTTCGTTTCCAGCCTCACAATTCATCTCACAGGGCAAACAGTCTGACACTATTGTTGGATATTGAGGGCTGTTTGAGCTTTCCTGTGTTTTGTAGGCTGTGGAGCTAGAAGTACATGTATCATAATTGTAAAATGACATTTGTGAGTCAATTGATGTCGATCGGCTTCGATCAAATTGAGACGGGCAAGTAGCCAATGCGGCCCATGAACGCGAATACTCCGAAGCAATTTGACCCTGGAAATTTAGACTTTTGCTACTGGATGTTATGCTCTTCTCTGAGAGTTTTTTGCGCTTAATAATGACCTTGATATTTTCCTTCTGCGAGCGCCGTTGTTCATTATTACTCCACCACATAGGACGCTTATATTCACATCGCAGTCCAAGATGTTTACATGCCGAGCATGCAGATAATCCCTCGTCGCACTTTTTTCTGCGAAGCCGACATGTGTAGCAGCCTGGAAAAAGGAAATGGTGAATCAGTTAATTAATTTAATTCCCGAGAGAACAACTAACCTGTACGTGATCTCCTGTGCATCTGCATTTTATCTTTTGATGAATTGAGTTTGGAGGAAGAGCTCGGCTTGGAAACCATTTTTTTTGCTTGCTGAGAAACTGTCATAGCCTTAGATGTACTAACTGTTAAGGATAGCTTAAGGGGCAGTGTAGGCATTTGTAGCTATTTCTCAAGTGAAATGGTGTAGGATAGCCCTTGAAAAGATCCAAGAAGCAGAAGGGACTTGTGATAGATTGTTTCGAGTTAAAATTTGGCGAATCCAGGGATAGTATTAGATTATTAGAAAAGATGATAGATCAAAGCAAGTCCAGCTTGACTTCAGAATGTAAGGTAGAAAAGATGATACGAGAGGAGAAGAGAAAGTCGCAACTAGAAAAGGATGAAGGAGAAATCCAAGGCCCGATGATGGTAGTTCGATAGGATATGGAAGTAGAACAAGAACGCGGAAGCACATGAAACTTTTCTTGAGTTTATGATAGGCTGGGATAACGCGTAGTATTTAGGTTGGGTAGCCAGTTAGATAAAAGTGGGCAGTTAACACTCAATTTAAAATGTTCCGTAAATCTATTTTGGGTGCCCATGCCAGAAAAGGTGATGCTATTTCTGCTTTTCATACCCACGTCGCCTCTGCACACGTGTGTGACTTGAATTGTACTGTGCTATCTGAAGCTAACGTTGTTTCCTAGCCAGATTAGCTTTTCAGGATCCCCAATTTGTCAAGAGATAGCACTTCTTAGCGAGGTTTTGATGCAGCCGACTATTCCCATAACCTGCAGTATACCGACATGACTGAGGTCTTGATAGTATGCCCTTAGCTCAACTATCCCAGTGCACAGCTAGCCCCCCAGCCCCAACTCCACTGCACTAACCGCTGTTGATGATGCACATGTGCAGCAGATTGCGTCGGCGGAGATTGAAAACAATTGTCTGACCATAACCTAGTACTCTGACTATATCCCTTGGAGACTCCAGATAATAAACTGGAAGAAACAGAGGTACTTGTAAAACACTTAGCAAAGCCAACTAGGCTATGCGAGGGTAAGATAAATAGCACAAAGTTTTAGGGCTCCTAGTGGCTTATCAAGGCTTCCTGTAGGCCTATGCTGCAGGGCCGAATGCAGGCGCTAGATTTCTGGTGATATCTTGATTGTTTGAGGATTTTGAAAGGTCGAGAAAGATTGACTCTTGAGGAATAGTGGAATTCCATACTACTGTAATGCCATTTGATCTAGGCTTATTCTATCGCCTCGAACTTTGCTGAATAACATGGGGACTCTGAAACTTTCATGTTCAACTGTACCGATGCTAGATCGGGTCCTCATAACCATCCCATTCCCTGCGACGACAGAGAAACGACATACCCCGTTTAGTCACGCTCTCTTAAATATCCCGGCTTGGGTGTTTGAGTAACCTAGGTGCATTAGTTGATGTGTTAAGATAAAGCGACTTTCAACGATAACTCCGAGATCTCCGACCCCTTGGATTTGTGAACTAAAGCTATCACTCGTAAGATTGCGAGTGATTATTTAGCAGTAATTACTGTAAATATTTTGCCATATTAGATTGGAAATCTGCCCGCTCACCCTTAATTCGGGGAGTTAATTCCGCTTCCTCATCCCTCGGGCCCGAGATCGCGGAGTTGTATCGTATGAAAGAGCGATGTATTCCAACCGTAATAAAAAGTAGGGTTGTGAAATATTGTTATTCGCTTTCTCAGGTCCGCGTGCCGAAACATGAACCAACAATAGATTGATATGTTGAGTTATCCTACACGGACTCCGTGCATCGATAAACCGGAAGGGAGACTTAACCGAGTTCTGAGCCAACACATTGGGATGACGAACAATTGGGCCGTGACTTTGCGCCTCGCCAAAATACGCCGTTGCTGGATGGCTGCACCATATCGCGCACAGCCTACAAATCTCAGTTGCATAATGCATCCAGGTATTTCCTGCGGCTTCCGTCACTCGGAAGAATTTGAGTAGCCAGCCGAGTTATTTATAGAAATCCCATTAATCCCTAGACCCCGCCATGAACCCATTTTTGCTTTTGTTGCTATTATTTTCGGCCTTCTTATGAATTTGATAGCAGCTGTTTTTGAATGCAGTCCATCTAGCCCTCCTGTCTAAATGCGAGTAATTCAGCTGATTGATACATGTGTCAACAGATTTTATATATAAATTCTCCTCTCTATTCCAGCCGTGTTCTCCTGCTGCGGCCCTTCCCGCATAATTTGATGTCAATCTTAAATGATTAATTTTGTAGACGTTACGCAAGACAGACGCGTAAAATCCAACTAACATGGAGATTTCAAGTTACGATCTTCAGTGACAGTTTTTAATATTTTTGATCACAAAAATTGTAGGTTACTATCTTTTTGACTAGAATAACTAATTGAGTTAACCCGCTGTGAACCCAAGGATTTAATAGAAACGAACAACACAGATATATTCAGGGGTTATCGAGATTGGTAAAAAATACTAGGAAAGAATGGCACTGAGAATCTTATCTTAAATCTGCTAGTTGATTGAGCTCGCTTTCCTCCGTGAGCCAGGCACTATTCAGTTGGCTTGGAAGGATATCACGGTATTAAAATTATTGCATGTTCCAGGGAAAGAGTCCGGAGTCGGAGGTTACACGTGCCTTATATTGCAACGAATGTGTTGGTATCCAGAGAGCAACTTGGTTAGTTCTGTGTGCTTGTGGCTTCTCTGTGATCCCGTTACTGTGGCGTGTGTTGCCAATCAGAAATAAAGCTAAACTGGGCTGCCACACCATATTTGTCTTTGTACCAGGATAATAGATACTAAGCCTATTTTTTAAGAATTTCGATTACTGTGTATATGTATGTATGTGTGTTTGTTTATTGTGCTACTTGAGGCAATGAATCTTGAGCACAATTACTGTAAATGTGAAGGGTCACCTTCTAAGCTAGGTATTTGAATCATATTCAAGGCATCCGTATTTGCCGCAGTGTTACCTCTTACCACCATGGTTTTCTAGTATAACAAAGGTGAAAAGCTGATTCCAAATAAAACATTATTCTTCTTCACAATTTATTCTATCCCTGATACCTAGTTATCTTGTATCGGTGTTTAAGTACCAGGCTGACCTTAAAAAATCCCCAACTGTCTGAGTCAGTAAAATGTTAGAAGCAGCAGAAGCGTCTGACACAGACTTCGAGGTCGATAGCGAAACAGATGATATTTCGAGACCATTAACTCAGAGCCCCGTAAGCAAAGGTCCTAGGAATAGGCTTTCACAAGCTGACTGCCTTTAGACGGGGCGAAGAAGTGAAGCAACAGTATCTTCTTTTGACGAGACATACTCGCCCACTTTAAAGTATCAAGAACAATGCTTTGATTTGTTAAAGTCCAAAGAGAGAGAAAAACAAATATTCCTAGATTCTGTGGATTCTTCACAGGTGCCTGATACTACATCTAAATGTTTTCCAATGAGATCGCCAGATAAAGTAGGGTTTCTGGGCGAAAAAGAAGTGATGTGTAGGCTTCAGAGATCATCGAAAAATCGGATTTCCAGTATCCCAAACTCAATTGACCGCATGAGTATGATTGATGTAGCCTGGTGGACTCCAAATCAAGTCGCAAGATGGATGTACGCAGCGGGTTTAGAGAAACAAATTGTTGAGAAGTTTGAAAAGAACGATATCTCAGGAAAGATTGTTCTCATGTTAAAATTTGAGGATCTCAGAGAGTTGGATATCTTCTGTTTCAGACAGCGAATTGATTCTTGGAATTTGATCCGCATGTTGCGAGGCAAAATGATTAGCAATCGAAGGCGACCATCCTCTTTTGAAGAAATAGCCTCATATGCTCATGCGTGGTATATCAGGAGCTCGAGAGATGTATCCCAAAGAGATAAGCTTCGTCTATCTAGACGGGAACTATGGCGAAGAAGAATTTCCAAGAGTCGCGACCGAGAGTACCGTAGAATCAGTGCTCAGACCGAACTGAGCTCCATTTTTGGGACCGAGAGAAGCAAGGAAAATCAGACAAGACAAGCTGACAAAAAAAGCTACCTCGAACACCACGAGCCAAGCGAATGGGGAAAAAAATTTAACCATAGACATTCTGAAAGCTTGAAACAGATGGAGTCTTTGGGAGAAAATATAACGGGAACTCGATCAACGAATGATACAGTTGATAGACAAAGTCGTCTTGTCTATGATGACGTATCACCCGTAGAAGATTCTGCTGACACCACACGCCGTGTTCTAAATGCTAAACAAGCCATGGTCCAGAATAACGCCTCTGCAATAGAATCATCTTCATCGGAGAACCATTTACTCAAATCATCGAATCAATGCTCAATTGACACAACTTTTCCCAAAGTAGATGAAATTAAAAATAGATTAATTACACCTCTAGAGCATAAAGATTCACTAGCTATATTCTCTGTTGAATATCAGTCCCATCATAACTTAAATTGTGCCAACCAGAAGATTCTTGAAACTCCGTGCTCACAGCAAAGTCTTTCCAAGTTTCCAAAACAAACAGAAGAGAACTGCACACGCTTGGGGTGGATGATGAAGCGGAGGACTAAATTGTTACGTTATGAATGGCAAAGTTATCACTTCTCATTAATTGGTACGCAGTTAGCAATGCACAAACATGAGCATTCTTTGGACACTCTGGAACATATTGACATTGATGACTATGCCATAGCATGCTCGTCTTTCATGAGGGAATCTAAGCTCATTGCAGCTTTTAAGGCCTTATCGATCTCACGCGAGAAGGAAAGATCTAAAGATCACAAGAAAGGCACGGATGTTTACGCTTTCCAGCTTATTCCCATCGTTCGGAAGAGAAGTAGCTTTCTTCGGGTAAATGAGAGTCACATTAGCCTTGCCGCTTTAGTACCTTTTATAGTCCCTAAATCTAGCCGGGATCGAGGGTCTAGTGCAAAAAATAAGACGCACTATTTTGCAGTTAATTCACGAGATGAACGTATCGATTGGATGCGTGAGTTGATGCTGGCAAAAGCACTCGGTCATAAAAACCGGGGATTTGAGGTCAATGTTAATGGCAATATGGTTTGATGTCGTATATAAGTTGTGCGCTCTTGATACAAGCTTTTCAGCGTCGTAATTTTTGCTCTAACGTAATGACGGCAGGGTTTTTCGTGGAGATACATATTTTTTAGGCGGTCTTCCGGTCTGATAGTAATAATAAGGATAATTACCTGTAAGATTATATCCGGAATTTACTCGAAGCCGTAGAAAGAGCTATATACTTGTGTTGAGGCTCGTGAAGTTTCGTAGATAAATCTAGGGTAGAATTCTAGACTTCTTAAGTGAAGATAACTAAAATTAGCTGTATTTTTAACGTAGCTTGTAGCATATCCAGTCAGAATTCACGTTACTGGTGCTGATTGACGTCTGGCCCTAAAGCAGTCGTTCCGAAGGTATCTTTTTGATAATTAAAGTGCTTGTTTTGTTGATGTTAGCTGTTGGAATTTCTTGCATCCATGGCAAGACAAAACGTATCGTAGAATGAAATTCTTTCCAATCGTCAGAGCTAGACAAAGATAATTTGCCACGTTCCAGGAGTTTTCCAAGCAATTACCGTTGCTATACATATCCATTTTTCAAATCAGCAAATGAACAAGAAACAAGTTCCCCTATTTCTATACGCTAGCACGCTGATCAGCGCCCACTTTTTGCATTGAACTGTCCACTCTAAGTCTTAGGGTATGTGGGAAATATGGCTCTTCCCTACCTAGAAGCCAAGAATGTCTATGTGAGTAATCTTTCTCCTCTTTAGACTCCCTAACAGTTCTCCAATTAGTAATGCTTCCCAAAGTCTTCATTTGGTCATGTATTTTGAGGAGCCCTAGGCCCACAATCATGTCATCTTTATAGCCAACGGTATAATGGCTATTTGCAGGTGCGTTACAGCTGAAAAGGTTGTAAAAGCCACTGAATGCAGGGCTCTCTTGATACCGATATCAAGATTGAATCCAATGAGATAGCTATGTATAAGCAGCTTTCGAAGAGGCCGGCCAACCAGGCGCGTCAGACCTTTGAATAACTAAAAGATTCTCTTAATCTCCCTGGTCTCTCCCCAAATACACCCTTGATTCGTGCCACAGGACAGGCAGAAATTTGTGAAAGGATGTCAGATAAGAATGGTCTAGAGTAACTACCGAAAGGGAGCTTGGCCTAGCATCCAAAAGTCGTAACAGACGTGGGGTAGTCGAGTGACTCATGTATTTCAGATACCCTCCTGGCTAATAGATACGGAATTAAAGGCTAGAAGGGGCGATATTATTGACGAGTCGAAATCTAATTTGCTTTCGTGGGCCTATTGTTACTCACCAGTTGGTAGCACATGTTGTGATATGACGAGAGCTTCTCTGGATACCGTTGTAGCGGTTGGTAGTGCAATATTTTTCCTCATTCCCAGTATCATTATCGTCATCTTCATCGTACTAGGTAATATCCAAATCGTGCATCTGGGGGAGGAGGTAAGCCAGCTCTGAGAGGGAAACTTGTAACTCGATTCCGACTCAATAGACTACAGTGAGAGCTGCAAGTTCTCAGGGAACATCGCTGACAGATACGGAATTTTCATTTCTATAATTTTTAATAGCATTTAAGGATCTAGTAAGGGCCCAAAGCAGTCTAGCAATATAAGTTCAGAGCGAGCACATGGGCCTCAACTCGTATTTATGTAAAAAATGAACAGGAGTGGACCAAAATTAACACCTGTCAGTGTTATCCCCTATGAATATCCAGCCCGCACTACAGAGTCTGCAGAGCCTAGATTGAGCAATACTGCTCTCACTTTGATGAGAATTCTCAACCGCTTTCGCGGTCTACATTCTTTTCATCTCTCAGAACAACCCTCAATCGCCATTATTATGAAGCTAACCACGATCAGATCAGATATTAGGATCGAAGCCCTTCTCGTCACCAATCCTTGATCATGGAGAAAGAGCCATCCGATGAGTTTCCGCAGCATACCCAGCACACGATACGGAGATGGTGGATTGGATCAAGATGGCATCGAATGTTACAAAGAAGGGAGATATAGATGAAAATGCGCACCTCTTGTCGCTCCGGTGTCTAGGCGTCGCCTAGCTGGGGCTGTAGGTCTTTTAAGACTTCTTCCCGCGCACACAGCTTCCATTGTTTCCCCTTTTTTTTTGGGTCGAAGGTTCCGTGGAAAGAGAGGCTAAACTTCGCGGGTAAATACTGAGCTGAATGGCTATTTATCAAGGGCGATATATCAATGGTCTTTCAAGAAACAAAAGAGGCAAGGAGCACTGTAAAAGGTGTGGCCTGGGTCAGAGAGGAGCCCAATGTGCTAGATAGTCTATGACTCAAGCAGCGCAATAAACCAAAAATACACACACGCAAAACTACAGGAGTCCACACCCAAGCTATCAATGTCGCTATCGATCACAGAATCCCAAGCTCGTGATTATGTCCTCCTATCGATGATCAAATGTTAAAGAAGAGACTCTGGGAAAAGCCAAGGATCGGTCCTACAAAGCCATGATAAATAATGTTTGCGACATCAAAAGAATTAAGCGGTGGATAATAGATCAAAGCTGATTAGAGCAATTCCACATGAAAAAGGCGGTAAAATGCTGGTGATTAGAAGAGACAAGCCTAGCAATTCTGGGGATCATAAGAGAGAGTGTGACTAACTTATATGGATGGTAATGTAGTGTAAATGTGCTTACTAAATGACAAGTTGGAAAACTAAAGAGCTTAATCAGAAAGGTTTGTAGAATTTTCACAGAGGAGTTTACCCTATGTGTTACTGGCAAATATTAAGCTAAATGGCTATTCATGATGGGCATTATATCAAAGATATTTTATCATAACATCAGAAGATATCTGATGCATGTCCTACATAGTCATAGGCTCATGAAGGACGATAAAATGGATTAAAAAGATAGCTGCACTGTACAAGGTGTAGACTGGGTCAAGCAGGAGTCTGATGTGCTGTTTAGAGATAGACTCATCCTGAACAGTAAATAATTAAGATACATACAGTTCCTCCCATGTAAATATCAAATTTCAGAGACTGCATGGGCGGATAGGGCACCAAATCAGGATCAGGTTGATGATATTTTTTTCGTGACCGGGCACAAACCCAGCATCTACAGGGTATGACACGGGTGATCAAGATTCAAATTAGATTCTCTGCCACCCATATGATTGGTTCATATAAACCAGAAACGTAAAAACTACAAACAAATAAAACGACAATTTCCAAGGTGCTAATGCCCTATTCTATACCACATTCCCCGTGCCACACATTAGATAGCCCCAAGAAGAATTACAGTGAAACATTTAGGCCCCTGTTGATTATTAAAACTTGATGTAACACTTTGTTACAATTAAGAAAAGCGCCAGAATTTCAGCCATTCTTCTTGCCGTACCATGTCTCTTATCAGAGATTATATATCCTTATTTTCTGTCCTCCATTCCGGAATAGCTAGGCGGCGCTCAGCGGAGTATCATAACTGTTTCCCTCGTCCGCATTAGCAAGGGATTTTGTCAGGGTCCCTGTTGCGATCGACATAGTCGCCTCTGTTTTTTGTTTGTTTGAAGTTGTCTATTATTCAACGTCTACCTAATGATTACATTACACTAGTCCCGGATTGGGAAAGGAGGCCAGATCTTACTGCTCTGGAAACCGGGGGCACCCAGCTTCCCCAAATCAAAGAAGAGGCTCGAGATTAAATGCGGTGTCCGATGACTTAAAACCTCACACTATCTAGAAAATTTTATGCCCTTAGAAGGGATGATGGCTAGTTACACTAGAGAGAATATTCTCCCATTATGCTAAAATTAAATGAGAGGAAATAAGAAAGAGTTGGAGAAGAAAAGAAACTCGAACCTATAAGCCCTCTCTTTAATTTTTTTGAATTTCTGCTAAGCGCTGTTTATTTATGTCTCGGGAAGAATCCAGGGATAGATTTTAGTGAAGAACTGTGATTCTTCAAGCCATTGTACAAGTTTTAATGCTCTAGTTGGTGTCCCAAGAAAGAACTTTATTTTGTCTGAACATCCCCTGTGTGATTTTAGGGGGCTTAATATGATCAGTCCACAGTGCAGGAAGTGTGTAGGGAACTTGAGTTAGCTGCAGCTGCAGGTTTCTTGGGCAGAGTCGTAATTGAAGCGAGTATGTTAGGCTACGAGATCTCCGTGTCTAGAGCGGGCAGCGTATATATGGGCGGCATGATGTCGAGGTAGTGATAGCTTTGCGGGGCAGCTCACAAGATACTCTATTTATAACTCCAGACATGATTGAGGAGCATACTTTTCCCAATACTCTCTGTGAGCTTTCATTGTTATATCCTTGACACAAGCTTTTGTCGAGGCAAGTGTGTATGGAGATGAGGGCGGGGGCGGCATGACCAAAGCATCTTTCGCGGCTTTGCCCGCCAGATGTTACTTAAGAGTCCACAGTAGCTTGGGATCCAATGAACCCTGACGTCACTTAGAAGGACATGGGGGAGACGCATGCGGCATGGCCATTCTCGAGCTTTGAGCGCAAATTTATTGAATAAGTCTTGAGAAGAGCAGGTAAGGATTGATAAGAGTTCTCGGATGACATCTAGGTTATCTAGTAGGACCCATAAGTTGTTTTCAAAGCATGTAGAAGGAAGGTCTATAGCTGTCTCTATAGCGCTTAAAGCAGCTGCAGCTTTAGCATCGAATATATCGAGTGATGGGCTGGGAGGAATACTTTTCTGGCAGATCATACGACCTGCTTGGAAGATTACGAGGCCACCTCCGACACAAGGTCCGGAAGCTGATTCTAGGCGGCTACCATCAGAATATACAAATAAGTCTTGTGGATAGATCCCCTCAGGAAGATGATGTGAGGCAGCGGTGATTCGTCTGGTGCTAGAGAACCAATTTCCCTTGGCTAGCTAAAGGGGTTTGGTCAGAGGGTCCAAATATTCTGTGGGTCGGAGACATAAGCCCACCCAAAAAGGCGTGAGACACGTCTTTGTTGGCTTAGGATTCAAATGTTCTGGCGGTGGAGAGGGTGCCGTGGATCGAGGCGGTGTATGCGGAGGGATACTTGACGAAGTTTTGAGTCTAGCTCGATTTCTGAAGGAGGGAGATCTACTTCTTTATGAAGTTTGCCAGCTAGCGTTGTACAGTAGACGGGGAGAATTGCTCTTGCGCTAGTTCTTACAACCTTTCGAAGGAGGGAAAGGTGTCTCTTCACCAAGTTTGAGACAGTCCGAGTCGGGGAGATAGCACGTGTCAGGCCTGGCCATCATATCTCAGCTCCATAATAGGCGATCGGTAGTACATAGGCGGTCACTGGTTGGAGTAGGAGTTTAGGGGGGCGCCACTTAATGTGTTACCAAGACTGCAGAGCACGTTTGCCACTACTAGAGCTTTATTTACGAGGATACGGACGTGTCATTTAAAAGAGAGTGTTTTATCGAAATAGACCCCCAACCATCTGGTATATGGGCGATTTGTCTTCTCTGATGCGGTGAAGTTGCCGTGCTTGACAGAAGGGCTGTTACCCGGATTCTTATCAGCCCGTTTTCGTGAAACATGCTGAAGCTCTGCCTTAGCTGGATCGAAAGTACTACCTTCCTCTATCCCTCAATCTAAAGCTTCTTTTAGTGCCTTGTTAAAGGAGATGCAATTGTCGTGAATTGATTTTTGGGTCTCAAGAATTGCGACATCGTCGGCATACCCAAACCCCCGAGAGACGTTTCCCAACCTAAACAGAGGAGGGATCTAGAGCATAAAAAGGATATAAGAAGCAGGGGATCCTTGTGGGAGACCATAGTTGATTGACTGGAGAGGGCCTAACTCGCCGTCGAGACGAATTTGTACTGATTGGTTGGTAGCGAAAGAGGCTACCCAGTTGACAAGAAAATCTGGCCGTCCTTGCTCCCGCATACGTCGGACAATTCAGCCTGGTAGGACAGCTTCAAAAGCCCCTTTAATGTCGAGTGTAAGCATACTGGCTGTGCGTCCCTCGCTCAAAGCTCTTTCGACATCATGTGGAAGACAAGTGGTGAGATGGACGGCTGACCTTCCTGGGAAGGCACCAAACTGCTGGATGGTTAGTATCGTATTTCGGGCCGCAATCCAAGCTGTAGGTCTAATCACCAGCCGCTCCAACCCCTTCCTGAGTGCAGAGAGAAGGGCTATCGGGCGATATGAGCGAGGGGAAGATAGGCCTGCCTTGTTTGGCTTCTGGAGCACAATTAAAATAGCTTGCCTTAAGCAGACAGGATGGTGAACAAGAGAGAAGAAATTTTTGAAAAGTGAATAGACATATTCTCCGACGAGGGGCCAAGCTATACGTAGTATGGCAGTTGGGACCTCGTCCGCCCCAGAGTCCGTATTTCTTACCCTAAGAATTGAATCCTGAACTTCGTGTTGATAGAGTGGTGGGAACGAAATGGAGCGGTTTGCGACTGTTGGGGCATCCAAAGTTATTGTCAAGGTGTCGAGACGTCAATAAGTCAGCAGATCAAGATGTCGAGATTTCAGGATGTCGAGATGTCAATAAGTCAAGATATCAAGAGGTCAAGGTATAAACAAATTCAATATTATCGAAAGGTTCCTAAGAATACAAGACCATAATCTGCCTAACCAGAATCATCCCAATTACCCATTATATATTCCTCTATTGTTCTTGAATTTTCCAGTATACTCTCGTACAGAATAGAGTGGGGTAGAATAGAATAGTCCAGACAAGTAAAGATCGGAACAGAAAAAAATAAAATGATAAGGAATTGTCACGGACCAAGGGCCTATTCTGAATCAATAGGAATTATGGACGAAGATATGCGTGCTATTCTGCTACAATCTATCCTAATCTGTTCTGTTCTATTCTATCTTACTCTACTCCATTCTATTTAGTTCTGTTCCGATCTGTACTTGTCTGGACTATTCTATTCTACTCCATTCTATTCTGTACGAGAGTATACTGGAAAATTCAAGAACAATAGAGGAATATATAATGGGTAATTGGGATGATTCTGGTTAGGCAGATTATGGTCTTGTATTCTTAGGAACCTTTCGATAATATTGAATTTGTTTATACCTTGACCTCTTGATATCTTGACTTATTGAAATCTCGACATTTTGACAGGTATTGCGTAGAGTAAGATAGGATAGAACAGAACAGATTAGGATAGATTGTAGCAGAATAGCACACATATCTTCGTCCATAATTCCTATTGATTTAGAATAGGCCCTTGGCCCGTAACAGGTAAATCACACGCTTTGGCTAGGTTTGTGAGTAACTTACTGAGTAAAATTTTCCTCTTTTCAGGCAAGGATGTCGCGGGGGAGCGATCTGGAAACCTGGAATCTCTGAGGGAAGTAGAGCGGAAGTTTCCCGTGGACTTGTGCTATTTTGTCAGAGCGAAGATGTCCTTACCCGTACTGGCTTCGGCAATTTGGTGAAGTAGGCCTTCTCCGCCCTTACGATCGTGTCCCTATACAACTTTCGCTCTCTAGCTACATCGTCCTCCGTTATTGGTCCGCTTCGGGCCTTTTTGTACCTTCTGCGAGCCTGTTTGCATGATATATCCCACCATACATTGCCCTTACCGTGGCCCAGTGGGCAACGAGCTGCTCCAGTGTATGCTGTACGGATAGTCTCTGTTAGCTCTATAGCGCTCCTGTCCAGCACCTCTCTGGTGGAAGTTGGTGGAATTGGACTAAGTCCATCAATATTGTTAGATAGGAGACGGAGGAAAAATTCCTGGTCCAACGTATCGAGTCTGAGCCTGCGGAAGGAATCAGTATAGCCTTCCCAATCTATTAAAGTAAGTATTGTAGCATGGTCTGACGTCGTGTCCAGGTGTGGAGCAAGGGTGCACTTTGTCTTTTGAACTAGAGGGCTGGATCCGAGAACTAAATCGAGTACATTGCCTCGGTCATGCGTTGCCATATCTACAGGTGATAGAGGAGAGAGACTATTTTTATCTGCCCATTCCATGAACTTTTCGGCGCCGGGGGAGGGGGCTACGAGGCCATGATGGCTGCCATCTAGTGTGGTGTAGGTTGAAATCGCCAGAGATGAGCAGATCATCTTCGGGATAGAGGGGGAGAGAGTAAAGGGAATCGAGAACGCTATCGCTGGCGGGTTCTGCAGGAGCGTTGTAGATGTTAATAATACTTATGCATTTACCCGAGGACGAGATAATTCTAAGAAGAAGCAGATCTCTTGAGAGTGCCGTGTAACCCTATTCAGAGCGGAGGTAGGCTTTTTTCCGCAAATAAGGCATCACCCTAGGTTGTGGAGATGTCCAGTCATCGATTGGTGAGAAGGTCTCGAAGGATGGGTGGCGTTTGGTAATACGCCTGGCACGGTCGCTGTAAATGTACGGTTCTCATATTAAGAAAACATCAGCAGAGACTAGGCTGGCTTCGTTAAGAGCTAACTCGTGCGCTTAGGCTCCGCGGCCGACACTTGCATATATTATTTTTAATGGGCAATTGTTTTGTTTGCGGCGCCGTTAGGGAATCATTGCGATTGCGCTTGTTCGTTGCTCTGATCCTCTATGAGAAGAACTTCATAGGATTTGATTGATTTTACTGAAACTGGCTGAATTTAGCCTGTTGTAGCAGAAGATGTATCCAAAATGTGCGTGGTTATGGGGTTTTCCATGGGCTTGAAACAGGCAGCTTCTGCTTGTTTTCGCAGGCGAGCGTCTGCGTTGATATGGGGGACTATTCTCAACACCTGTCAGTGGTGTCCCCTACGAACCTCCAGCTCTCACTGTAGAGTCTGCAGAGCCAAGATTGAGTAACAACCTCCTCACTTCGATGAGGATTCCCAGTCGCCTTCGCGATCTGTATCGTCTTCATTTCTCATCACATCCCCCTATCACCATTATCATGAAGCTAACCACGATCAGATCAGACGTTAGGGTCGAAGCCCTTCTCGTCACCAACCCTTGATCATGGAGGAAAAGCCATCCGATGAGTTTCCGGAGCGAACCCAGCACCCGATACGGAGATGGTGGATTGGATCAAGATGGCCTCGAATGCTACAAAGAAGGGAGATATAGATGAATATGCGCACCTCATGTGGTCCCGGTGTCTAGGCCTCGCCTGGCTGGGGCTGCAGGTTTTTTGAGACTTTTTCCCGCGCACGCAGTTTCCATTGCTACCATTTTTATTTTTTTTGGGTAGAAGGTTCCGTGGAAAAGGTGGCTGAATTCCATGGGTAAATACTGAGCTGAATGGCTATTCATCAAGGGCAATATATCAATGATCTTACAAGTAACAAGAGAGGACAGGAGCACTGTACAAGGTGTGGCCTGGGCCAGAGAGGAGCCCAATGTGCTAGATAGTCGAAGACTCAAGTAGTACAATAAAAACCCACTCACTCACTCACTCTGCGTTGATCTGTCGGATAGCACTTACTTGGTCCTTGATCTTTGGGGGGCCGGAGGGCTTGGGTCGGAGGTCGCAGCTGTCATTGTCCGCGGAATGGGGGCCGTGACGGTGAATGAATCTGTTGGGGCATATGTGTTGGCCCGTGGCGCCGCAGTAATTGGCATGCACTTCTTCTGAGTATCTGGAGGATTATGTGCGTATGTTGTGCCAGAGCTGGCACCGAGTGCACTGAACTACCATCTCATGATTGGGCAGAATTCTTGTTTGTGTCCGGCAACCAAAGAGGAAAAGGGTTCGTGGCAGGCGCCGATGTCGTTCTAGGAAGTGCGCGATCCAGGTCGCCGATGAGGACGTCGGATTAACATCATTGTCGCGTGAAGCTGCAATAGCTACGGGAGCAACCCCAGCTGCGGTAGCTAGGGCTTTCTTCAACGCCTCAGTAGTAACGGGCTTTAGACAATACTTCTATACTTTGTTGATGTGTTCCAGAACTCCACATGTCCGGGGACCATTTTTAATGGGGTAGGTATTGTAATTTGTATACTAGAATGCAGTAGTGGCTCGTTGCAGATGCGATTGCCCCAATAAAATTGAGGGTTGTATGAAAGTTTTGGCACTTCTATGGGTCTCAATTATGTGGAGATTAGTTCTATTATTGATGAAAATTGCTTGTTATGTCAATATACAGAGAATGTCTTACAGTTCTAAGTGCGCCTGTAATCGCTTAGATTTGGCCAGTGGGCTGTCCCCTCTTTTACTAAGCTGTCGTGTTTCATCACGTGAGATATAATAACTGCTCAGCACCAAGTCCGCAGATTGAAAAGCGTTAGATTACATCAGTAGGAAGTCCATAGTGTTGCTTTCTCTACTGGATCGTCCTCGAAGTGACTAACAGACTTAATTTTTACGTAAGTTTTCCGAGTCTCCACCTTTAGGGCAGAGAGCAAAGCCAGTATTCTTTGACTGTACATTTGTTAGAATCTGACCCTCTTTTTTTTGCATCAGATTTTAATATCGTGTGCAGCTATCTTGCTATGACACAATACGAGAGAAAATGTACAGAAAAGATGACCCAATTTACAAGAAGAGCAATCATGCCTCGGATTTCATTTGTAAGTACCACTGCGAAGTTATGGTGGCTTTTTCTTTACCCCAAGTCAACCCTCATCTGTGAATGCCCACCCAGGGGAACGTCTCAAAAACCCTGGGTTATCCAGACATGCCTTCATCATCCTCTGAATTTCCTCCGCGTGAAATGTAGTCTGAGGTGTCTCCTTTCCAAGTGGAGTAGGTGCCCAGGCTACTCAAACTATACTGGAGAACACCACCAGGAGGCGGACCACGACACCTTCCATCGTTTGCGTGTTTTTATAGTGTCCGCAGCACTCTCGCAAGCGAAGTCTTGGCGCGCACAAAGCTCAATTTGTAAAACTCCTTGCCAAATATCAAAATCACACGCTCGTCAAGATTGTATCCATATTCTGCAACATCTTGTAAACTTGTACCAATCCCTCTCGCGTCCATCCCAAAGAACTGTCTCCCAGATTTGTGCGCCACGCTTTGCTTCCTCCGTCGGGTGTAAATATCGGCGTGGGCGTGTATTTGGCGGCTAGCTGAGGCTAGAGAATAGTTGATGAGAGGTGTGATCATTGAAATGAGGATGTACTAAGTCGTACTTGTAGACTTGATGAGACTTGGGTAGGAGTCGATCTCGTTGAGAGCGAAGATTTGACGTGGCGGAGAATTTTAGATTATTGCCTCGTGGGCCAACTATATCGGTATTGCGAAATTTGACTGAACTTGGCTCTGGGAGAACATTTCACTCCAAGGTTCGTAGAGGGCACCGGGTACAGGTGTCAGTCTTGCCCTCCGATGTTTGTCGATCGTTGATGTCACGTCATTTGCAAGGAAGTGTGATTTAATGGTGAAGTCTACAGATAGAGAGAGGTCTTGCAAAATTCATCTGGACTTGACTTCTTCACATGGACTTCTTCCCTTGGAGTATACGACGCATTCAGTGGCTGTGAATTAGTTTCTTCACATTTCTTCCCTCTTACATACATTAAGAGATTATGGACTAATTATCAGTCTCTGGCCTATTGCTATGACCCAGGGATTATTGTATGAAGTACTCATAGTGATAAGAGCCTGATTATCTTGTAACAGATACCTGTCATTACATATAACACAGCTATGTAGTATGCAGTTGGAGATCGAAAAGGAATAGAAGTCGTCATCTAAGGAATCTCATCAAGTACCCTGCAGCAACTTTCCTATCGAAGCGTCTGTAGAACTCTATCGGAACTCTAAATAAGTGCGGAATCAGCATTCCAAGAGTAGTAAAGCGCATGGAAACTTTTTAAGGAAAAGCGACTTTTTTCTCATGAAGCATCGGGAGACCTTGAACACCGCAAAGCAGCAAGTATTGTCATCGACAAGAGAACAGACAGAAAAAGAATCACCTACAGAAACATACCCTCTAACATCCACCGAAACCTGAGCAGGGCTCAGAGCAGTATTTCAATGCAGATCAAAAGTCAGCACAATGGCCTCAACTCCTATCTAAATAGAAGAAAGGTGCTTGGAGTGGCAAATCTAAAATGTCATTGTGGATATTCGTCACAAAACGTCAAACATATGGTCCTGGCTTGTACTCATTGGGCTAAGGGGATATGAGAGATTCTGTGGCAGGCAAAAGATAGGTCTTCTGAAGCTGTGATGAATATTCCGGATGACACGAAGAGAATTACAGAGTGGATATTAACGATTGGCTTGAACAGTTCCGGCTTGCAGAAGAAGTTGAGAGAGCAGTCAATGAAATGATGACGCGGTCAGGAAGAGGATAGGACGGAATTCACACTGAATAAACAGGGTAAACGCACTTCCTGTAGGAAACCTTCGAAAAATCAATAGATACGAGACAGACAGTCTTGAGGGGTTTTTACTAAACTGGTTTCTCCCCTGTGAATCTTATAGCTAGATGTACCTGCATGGGCTCATAGGGCACTTGGACGGGCTAATTGAAATCATGTCTAATTAAAGTGTGGAATGAATATTGGCAACTGGTTATAATTCTTTTCCGTTGGTTAAAAGGATACGACATTAGTTCCAGTGAAGAATAATCATCGGCCAACAATCTAATAATCTTGAGCCTTGAAAGATGAGACCTACGTTGGCAGGAAGGAATATTCATTTTAAAGCAGACAATCTCATGGCAGACAATGTTACCATCTTTTATGGAATTCACTTGAATCGTAACTTTATATAAAGACATGTAGACAATTGTGGTTATCTCGCTGAGCAAGTTAGGCACAAAGGAGCGGCGCCAGGAAAGGCTTTCTGACTCCAGGGCTCGTTAAGTATACCTAAAATTTTTATACCCTTACGCACGATTCAAAGACATCTAAATAATTGTGGTGGAGGGCATTCTGTACCCAGAACGACAATAGACTAATTAATCAGTGTCCACCACAATTCACTTGACCTCCTTCACGATTTCATCAAGGTATTCTGCTCTATGCTTTGAATTCAAAATTCAACAACTGGGGTTTCGCTTTTTTCCGAAAATAATTTTTTTTAAAAACAAAGCTCAACCAATCTGGACTTAACTTACCATCTATCCCCGAATGCATTACAGCGACTAGCCTTTTCAGTATTCAACATTTCTCCAACCTTGAAACGATGAGTTCTACTGTGAGGTCATCTAAACCAGATGAAATTTCAAAGGGTCGGTCCGGGAGTGCTAGCTCTTTCGCGACATATATGATCATTTGTCGTGAGCGAATCAAGTCTAATCATATATCCTGGGCTAATGTGACTACATAGCCGTATGCTTTTTTCTAGGCATCCTCTTTTCATCTCTCCCATACGACTATCCGCTTCTCTGGACTTCTGAAGCTACACCGCACGCATATTATGATCAGCTAGAAACCCACCTCAAATTTCTTCATGCTTCACCTCCTCTCATCTCACGAATGCTACACATTTTCATTACAATCGGGTTTTCTGGATTCTTCATCAAGCTTTTTAAACCATCGGAGGCAAATCTTTTATTTGATGGCGCGTCACTTGTTCTTTATGTTATAGGAGTTGTAGTCTACATTTCAAATATAGTTAAGGGATTGAGAATCGTAACATCGGGAAACTACGGTCTGAAAGAAGGTAATACAGAAATAGCCATCGGAAGAGAAGAAAGCTTGAAAGTTCTGGCTGCAAGCAATACTATCCTCGCACTCGTCCTTATCGGCGTGCTCGTGCTCCAAGCTGGTCAGTGGTACGCTGAGCGCAAAGAATTGGACGAGGTAGCGCAGTTTGAAGCGGCGGAGAAAACCACCTTTGCGAAGAGCTCGCGATCTATGAGTGTACCGCACGTGGTCAAGGCATCGGCGAAGAAGAAACAGTAGTTACTCTCGACCACAATAATGGATGGCAGTGCTGGACCCCTGGCTGCCAACACCAGGCTGAAGAATATCTTGTTGTTTCGATGATTGTGTTCCCTTGACGCGTCGATTTATATCCACTTTTACCCCTGGAAAAATTCAGTAAAATTCGTGAGCGTACGATGGCAGTATTTCAATATACAACTTCCAAGTCTGTAGAGAAAGTCAACTGATACAGGATTATCCACAATTATGAAATCAAGAGCTCCTGATTGCATTTTAGATTCCTACCTCTTTCACTCTTGTCATCCGCTTACCTCAACAACGAACATTTTGGACGGATTAATAAAATCTACCGATACTTTAGTCAATTTTTATTAAATCAAAGTCACAATATTGTGGAATCGAGAGATCTCACTTATTACGTTCACAGACTGTTAATCACTTCTGCTCATTTGTAGAAGTATGACATGGCCACCTAGCCTCTCCCTAAAACAATTTTTTCAAGCGAATTAAGATTATCTGGTCAATCTGACAGGATACTTTCCACAGATAACTATGCTGAATATGATACTTAAATTCTACCCACTCTCACTATTACATTAGTTGCAACAATGGCCACACTCAATAGAGCTCTCATAATACCCGCTCCACATCCAATTTCTCACCGATGATTAATTAAGATGTATCTTTTTCCCTTTTGGTAGAGAGCGCAGCCCCTTTGATTAAAAAGTTTGTGCAGCATTTAAATAGCCCCGGCTATACTGCTACATTTGGAATCGATACTAATTTGTGATACAATGCTAACTATGCTCGCGAAGTGCAGGTATCATAAGTTTTCAACCGCCAATGTTGTTAGCGCTGTCGTGTTTTTTTCTTGCAGCTTGAAACTCCATGCTTTTATTTCGCTTCTCTGAAATTCTTCTTTAAAACACGGCTTACAGCGTCAAATATTGTGCCTGTCACTATCCTTCAGTAACGCTATGTGCTTCGTATGAGATGAGATGAGATTCTCTGTGGCTTGATAACCGCACGCAACTTCTAATTTATCATAACAGTATTAGCTTTCGTGTCATGGTACTACAACAAGCACTGTTTTGACTAGTGTAGGCAGAAGACTCTGAACAATGGACTTAATCATATACTGCTGTCATCTAATTAATCATATGATCGCTAGTCTCTTCCAAGAGGCCATACCCAAACAACCCGGGCCAAGATATCCCATTTTTCAAACATACTCCTAAACCTACACCGCTTCGCTCGTTATTCATAGGATCTAAAGTAACACAGATTATGCATATCCATGTCTCGCTTGTGAGGTGGGTGACCAATCGCGAGGGGACTCTTGGGCCGAGTAGTTGGCCATTACTGGCTTTACAGTAGGGATACTTATCGACTGTTGACCTGATATTTGGGTAGAGCTTGCCACGCATCCTAGCCCATCAGCAGGCTTCCGCGATAGTTGGATTTTCTTGGATACCTCTATTGGGCTCTCTAGAAAGTCCTGCAGTGTCGTGTCACGCTGACTGGCTATTGAATCGGCAGCAGTATGGGTGAGATCATCGTAAAGACTGAGATCACTTAAGTCAGAATCGCATAATTTCAAGGGGGTATCGGTTCGGCTCTGACGTCGGAAAGATCTTCGAATTTTCAACGGCACCAACGGCAAGAGAGTCTGCTGCGAAACACCACGGCCTCCTGATTCTAAGTTTGTAGCATAGCTGGGCGATTGGGAGAAGATACTACTCCGTTTTTCGAGAGGACCATTGACAAAAGTCTTGGGGAACTGAGGTTGCTTTCGAAGGAAGTCCGACCGCAAATCTCCAATCAGTCGAGGCTGTGAGATGCGTCCAAATGGTGTACTGTGTGGTGATTTTTCCTTTCGTCGCCGCCAAGTTACAACCCAGGCAAATATTGAGGCGGCTAGCATTAAACCTACAATTAGACCAGGGAAAAAACCAGCTACGATAGCCCTCGCAGTGTGGTCAAGACAGGAATTTCTCGACGATGACGTTAGTTGAAGTGCACTACTTGTAGGTAAAGGTGAGTAGGTCGAGGTGAAGGCAGTGGATTCGAGTATAGAAGACGCCGCTACCGAAGGTGTTGGAGAAAGGGTAGCGGGGAGCAATAAACCTGGTGGAAGGGATTGATCAGCGTTCTCTGCACAATTTCCAGCACTATTGCAGGTATAGCCAAATGGGCAACACTTGGAGGCACACTTTTGTAGGCTTACACCTAGTGCATTGGTTTTGATGGCGGCATCTGGATGAGATGTGACGTTCTGAAGGTTGATATCGCAGCTGACTGGCTTGATCATGGAGCAATCGCTATCAACTGGACAGCATAGAATAGTAGTATTCCCGGCGAGCTGGACGCATTTGTGGCTAGCAGGGCAACAGAAGTTTGGGAGTGATCCGTGTCCACATGATACTTGGCCCGGTAGAGGACAATTTGATGGCGAGGATGAAACTGCCATAGAGAGGTATATAGAGGCCAGGGTTAGGCACTTGGTGAGATTTAGTATAATCATGTTGAAGAAATGTGTAGGACGGATGAGCCTTTTCGTTCGGGAAATCCCGGGAGCATACGGAAAGTCGGGACAAAGAATCAAGGTGGAACGGTAATCAAAGAAGAGAGCTCTGAGCTAGATGAGACAGGCCTCCAGGAATAGACAAGGTATAGACAGCTGGCTTGGTGGGGAGAAGGATAGATGAGACAAAGAAGGCAGGATGAAAGGTAGGGAAGAGAAAAGGGCACTTGTTGATGGATCCAAGGGCTAGTGGAAAAGATAACATGTAACCTCAAAAACGGCAGGGCGCCAACCCCCGAGGACCTGTGAAGCAGTGAAGAGCATTTGTTCATTGAGCACCGCCAGAATGAGAAATACGCAGGCCAGTGAAAAAGTTGGGTGTGCCGGGATTTTCCGGGTTGATCGTTATATCGAAGAATACAAACCCCAGCAAGACAGACTGTCAGTCTAAGGATAACAGCGGCGCCTCCCTTGAAGCCTTTTGCCTCGGATACTCCCAGCACCCGAGACCCTGGGCGTCGTTCCAGGGAATTAACGGCTGGTCGCGTATGATGCCCAGCAAGCGATTGGCTTGTTGCGATCTGAGGTGAAATGATTGGGCGCTTCGCTAGCGCGTCAATTTCTGACGTGTCTACAAAGGATGGCTGGTGTAGAGGCTTCGGTGTCATGGCAGCTTATAGTATGGACAATCAAGAATACGCCGACTCTGGCGCTGCCATCTTTTTCCATGGACGCGCTTGCAGCTGCTAATACCCGCGATCACACCCCTCAACCACGTCTCGCCAGACGACATGTACGCGCACTGCGGGGCTGCCACGGTTTCTCATTCCGTTGCTGGGCCACTCGGAGCATAACTTTCCATGGGTTTTCATAGAAGGCTTGGGGCAATAGCAGTGTGCTGTCGAGGTCAGGGCGGGCAGCCAGGCAGGATTGAGAAGACGTAGACGGGACGGCGGATTTCGGCCAGATATCTATCATCGCCCCGGGCCACGACTGTTATTGTAGAAAAAGAAGAAGCTTGAGGCAGAGGGGGGAGCCCAATCGCAGGTCGCATAGATTGCAAGCCAGTCTGCGGCTCGTTTAGGGCCATGGCTTGCAGCGTGAGACTTAGTCAGCTGTTCCGTGACTAGCATGAGGCTTCCATCAAGGCCACCTGCAGTTACGGGTAGGACCAGTCTCACCCACCGCCAGACCTGCTTCGGGCCACCAATGATTCACACGAGGCTTTCTAGTAATCTTGAGATGCAAAGAATACCCTTGAGGAGGCATCTATCGCCGAAACAATGTGCACGAAGTTGTTTTAATTATTAATTTATTTTATTGTCCTCAGTGAGTCTTTGACTATGTAGGACATGCAGGTCCTCTTTGCCTACATGCCAAGGATACCTATGCCAGTAGTATACCCCTCCTATGCCTCCCATACAGCTCCCCTCAAACAGTACCACCACCCCTCACAAGCCCTCATTCGATTATACACTTAAGGGAGCCCTTCGCCATTCATTATCTCCACCCTCCAGCCAACGAAAAGATGGCCATTTGCGGGTGTATGGCAGTCGGGAAAAATTGCAAAAACCACTGGGTCCGGAGCTCTCCTAATACCGACATTAGGACTAAATCCGGAGACATAGTGACTCTTCTGAAGCGTTCGAAGAGGCCGACCAGCTGGGCGCTGCAGACTTGTGTGTACCTCGGAGAATTCACCCTCTGCCTTTCTAGCCTCCTTCCCGAAGGTCGTGCCGTAATGTCAGAAAAGTCTTGACAGAGCGTGATTGTTGTATGGTAGATTAGCCCAACTTCTTTTGTTCCGTCCAGGGCGCTGGGGAGTGCTGTTGACTCATCGACAATAGAAGCCCTCCTGGCTAATCAGCCGAAATTTCAATCTTGGCGCCCACAAACGTTCCAAAGTTGAAAACCCCTCGAAATTGTCAGTCCCAGCATGGTACACAGACATCTTCTCCTCCTCGCTCCACATCTCAGCCGCCTGTCCTTCCTAAAGATGTAGAGCCCCATTAGAGCAACAGTCCCCAACAAACCATGACCCCAGCTTTGTATATTATGACTTGATTTCCTCCTTGCGGGTATAAATAGCGTCGTAAATATGTAGTGAGAGATGGTCGCTAATTAATGAGGCAAGCTTCTGTTTGCAATTGGAGCAACTTCTTTATTGGTCGTTGAGGACTCAGATGAGAATGATTAGAAAGGCATTGTCGAAAAGTCGTCAAATGGAGATATGCTTGGGGTTGCTTTCGACTTTGACTCGGATGCGATTCTTCTTGGCTATCCCAGATATGCAGAGCATACTGAGCGATTACGCCGGCACCAATGGAAGCTGAAGAATTCGTCTTTGCCGGCGCACGAAGCTGTTGCGTTACCCAGAAATACCTGGTCAGCAGCTGTGTTTCGTCATTATTCATTATGAAAGCTGATTCGTCGGGTACGTTTACAAGGGCGCATAATGTTTAGCGTCGCGCGCTCCTAGTTCAGGTATATACTTTTTGTAGAGGATATGCATCAAGGGCAGTCTCATCTAGCGACGTTCAACTTTGGCAGTAGCCTGGACTCTGTCTACGCCGATGAGCCTCATAAAAGACCCCGAATATGTCTTCTTTCCTCCCAAGTCTCAAGCGTTTCAAGCCAATGTTCATCCACTCAGTGTCAGATTACTACCATTCTTGCTACGATCCGTGCGTCAACAGCTGAAAATCATCTTCGCACGGCATTTCACTCCCGCCAGCATTCTTGCCAATTTTTCGTGGATCCAGCTTTCTAATCGCTAGATCTGTTCAGTGGCTCGTGTCTAAACCAATAGTGTTTGTTCGTGGGTTTATTGTGCGACTCCAGTTTATAACAATCTAGCACATTGGGCCCCCCTCTGGCCCAGACCACGCCTTGTGCAGTGCTCATTGCCTCTTTTGTTACTTGCTCGCTCATTGATACAATCCCCGTGATGAATTGCCATTCAGCTATTTATCCGCAAAATTCAGCAACATTTTCCATAGAACCTTCTACCAAAAAAAATAAAAATGGAAACTGCGTGTGCGGGAAAAAGTCTCAAAAAATCTGAAGCCCCAGCCATGTGAGGCTTAGACATATTGTCATGGCTTAATAGCTGAATACAATATAAAAAAAAAGAGGCCTAGACATATCTCAAGGAGTCTAATATAGCGATAGTTCCACAGAGTACGAAATGAGATCGTAAATGGAATGGGTATCATACGACAATAACTTAGGCTGAGGTGTTACTGAGAGGAGTGAAGGAGACAAAAGAAGTGAGGCAGTGTAATGGTCTTCCCAAAGAAGAGATGAAGTTAGAAGTAGAAGCGTATATATTTTTCAGAAGACGTTGCGTGAGGTCTGAATATTCTAATACTAACTCTCTTATATACATAGCCCAATCCAGTTAACCATCACACTTTCCATAATATCATGAGTTTCATGATGTCATACTTTCGGTGATATCATACTCTCAGTGACTTAAGAATATCGCATGCTATTGATTAATTGACGTCATAAACACCCAAGTAAGATTATTCCGATCTAGATGATGTCATGACAGGGAGAATTCTAGAGTATTACTCGACGAAGGTATGACGTCCAAAGATAGTACATCTTCGCTCCTACCTTCAATACTTCATCATGATGGTTTAGTCTGTGAAAACAAAGGAACGACATGAGGTGCGCATATCCATCTATATCTCCCTTCTCTGTAACATTCGATGCTATCTTGATCCAATCCACCATATCCGTATCGGGTGCTGGGTACGCTCCGAAAACTCATCGAATGGCTTTACCTCCATGACCAAGGGTTGGTGATGAGTAGGCTCCGACCCTACCATCTGATCTGATCGTGGTTAGCTTCATGATAATGGTGATAGGGGATGTGCTTATGGATAGTGACGATACAGACCACGAAAGCGATTGGGAATCCTCATGGAAGTGGGGACATTGTTACTCAAACTCAGCTATGCAGACTCTACAGTGAGAGCTGGAGGTTCGTAGGGGACACCACTGATAAGTGTTGGGAATAGTCCCCTTGACCATGTGGTATAACCTATGTCGAACAACTAGAAACTCTTAGAAAACTCTCTGCACAGTAGTTCCAACTATACAAATACTCAAATTTACTGATTAATTCAGTGGAATAGTTAAACAATTCACTTGGTACAGATGAAATAGTTGTAACCCACGTGACGAACTTTCACGCGACCATACACCCGGCGACCTAGATCGTCACGAGACTGCATTTCCCCTGTAACTACTATGCCTCTAGGAACATAAAGGTTAATCTTGAAACTGGGGTTTTTAAGGGATTAGCCCTGTAGGTGCAGCTGGGCTAGCTCGTAATAGGTTAGTATGTCTCTCCTCATTAGCCCGCTTGCCATGAAGTATGGTCCAATCGTCTTGTTCTAACAATCGCTTAGAGAAACACAATTTCAACGACATTCTCGACTGCACAACCTTTCATCATCAACACCACTATCAATTCATCCTCTATTCCGGCAAACAATGTCTCTCGAAAATTCTGCTACAGAAATCAATGTTCGCAGGCATCTAACTCGCAATCAATGTATTCAAATAAGAGCAATAAGAAGACTTGGCTATACATTACAACATATATCCGACAAACTTGGCTTCACAAGAAGGCAAGTGCAATTAGCGTGTGCTCGAGAGACTGCGAATCATAAATCTCGTAAAGGACGCTTGCCTATATTAAGCGCGGAACAAGTTGATGAGCTTGAAGCTTTTGTCCGGGAATCTCCTGAAAATCGACAGATGTGCTATTTGGAACTAGCAATGGGACCCTTCAGACACTGGGGATGCAGTGAGCGTTTAATTTCTAATGCACTCCAAAAAATAGGTAACAGAAGATTCATTTCTCGGAAGAAGCCTCTGTCAAGTGCGGGTAATAAGCACGAAAGATGTGTATTGGTGATGAAGGCAAATGGAGGGTACAAAAAGTATTAGGATGGAGCAGACTAATACAAAACATGTAGTACGCTTTCATTTTAGTTGCGGGCCATCCTGAGGGCTTTGATGTATACTTTTGCAATACAGAGCAATTATTTTTGAAATAGAAGCGTATTTTTAGATAATATAAATTGATTTTTTTAATTTTTAATTTTAAATGAGTACCATTGTACCTTTCATTTAGAGTTGAAAACCATCCCCATAATTTAGACTTTCACGGAATATCATTGGATAGTACCCCTTTCTTGCATAACTAATCGAGTAACTAGACATGGGCCTGCATGAAGATCATACCGATTAAGGCAATAAGTACAGGGATCTAACCCCAGTCATTTTGACAATTGTACTTTTACACCCCATAAGAGATAGTAGATAGCCCTAGACCTGATACATTCCAACGACATGTCCAGTTGAGATAATTGTACAAACTTTTATCTGATATCAGCCAACCTCTTTAGGATGAAGCTAGAAAGTTCAAACCCAATATGTGATCATTACAAGCAAACCAACGTTAAAAGCGCTACGGCAAATTTCAATCATGTGAAATGTTTGCGTCAATGTGAAGGTACATGATTTATCTTTTTTACTGATTAAATTATTGAATTGATAAAAGTTTTCGAAAAAAATCGATCTAACAAGTCGGAGGATTGATTCAATATAATAACATACCACACAACTGTTGCGGAAAAAGACGCTTTCGGACCAACATCAAAGCTTCCTGCTGATAAGTGAGGACCGGCCGACACTGTTGTCTTGTAAAATCATGACGGATCCAAATTATTCTTAATGAATCAATGATGAAAAATTGCAGATTGAAAAGCATTTTTGATGAAGTAAACTTGAAAGTAATCGAGGATTATTGAGACTCCAAAGTACTAGATTGGCAGCTTATAATTTATAAATTACAAAATAATTGACATTTTATATCTTCTTCATAAAGAAGATGTTTCATTCTTGTTCAAAATATTTTATCCCTCAACAAGGATAAAATATAGGTCATCTAGACGATGTTTTCATCTTCTACCACTGCTGTCGTACATACTCAATTTATTCTACTATCTGGGATAGCTAAGAGTCATCGCATTCGAATCGAGATCGAAAGTAAATAAATTTATTTCTAAAACTTATGACTTCTCATCATCATCAGCTTTACTATTCTTCTACAAGTCCTTCAACCCAATATTAACACAAAGTAACTCATATCGACTAACTATCAAGGAGCTGGTCAAATTTATTACTGGAAACTGTCTCATTAATAGTCGGTTATCTTCTACTTAATATTTACCAAGCTACAAAAGCCCCTAAAGAGGAAAATAAGTCACGGTATACCAAGTTTAAGCCATGGCACGTGAGGGAAAATAGCTACAATAGGGAACTAAATAGAAGAAAATTCATTGAGTGGTATGCTAGAATAGGCAATTTTCAAGAGAGTTTCGGCCTATGGGTCTTTATCGGCGCAAAGACCAAAATTTCAAATATTGCTAAAGGCATTTTGAAAAACGGACGTGTCATGCTTCTTTCCGTGGATAAAGACGAATATAAACGACTTCAATCAAGAGGAAGATATTTGCGAATGCAAAGGGGGGGTCGTAGATAACAAAGTCTGCGTGAGTCAGAACGAGAAATATAGGCAGGGCGCAGGGGATTAGGCCTAGAAATTATGATGTCTTGTTTGTTTCTATTTACAACTAATAAGATATATCGATAGCACTAGGTATTTCGGGATTATCTACCCGTGTAATATCCTTTCATTGCAGGGCTCGTGCTGAACGTGCGAACTCGCAACACAACGTATCACTTTATCAAGAACGATACAAATAAATCACTTTATATATTTGCAAATTATTTCGTCCATCATATTCAAGCAATATCTAGAAGTCATTATAAAATTTAAGAAAATTTGAAAATATATTTCGAAGCAAAAGGCGAAATAAATATGCAGATCCTCCATTTCTCTATGAAATGAGTGTTTGATAATATTATTAATATGAAATATGATTCATATACAGGATACTATAAAAAAAAGATTATTGTCTTGTCAGCAGAAAAGATTCTATTTTATCATCACATCACTCCATTGCGATATCCACGAGATATAGTCAAATAGCTATCGTATTAGAGTCATCAGTGATCCCTGATATTAAAATTGCATCAAATGAGCTATCAATATTTCAAAGAGAATGAAATATTCAAAATAGAGGCTTATTATTGCTTTCATCAATTTAGTAGGAATTTATAACATCTCTCAGCAAAATAATACGTGATGATTGAGAGCTATCATCAACCTCATCTCTTTTTGACTGTGAATCTATGTCTCGGATTGTAAAAAGGATCGCCCAATATCAGCTCAAAATTGATATGTTGAGAGCAGCAAACCAAAGAACCAGCCATGATACGGTATGAGCACTATCACTAAGGGAAAATATTGTTTGAACTAATATGTACAATGCCAAATATCAACGAAAAGTTGTCAGTACACTAGTCTATTCCAGCACTCAGATCAAGTGAGGAAAGCACGACCCGTCAATTGTGATAACCAAGTCAAGGATCAAGCAAACTATACGACCGCTCATCGTTTAAGTGGTGATACCAGTTCAATCTATCTCTGTTTGCCAAGGCTCAAGTGATCGGATTTACTTTCAATAGGCAATTTCGGCAATTTTTGTATACGACGCAAAAGTTGAAATCATAACGCAAGAACAAGACTCCCTCGACCTATTGAAACTTTGGTTTGCCAGTCCTAGATTTGCGGAAGACGACGTAATTCGATGTGATCCAAGATAGAGCGATATGATGACAAACTATTTATTATTGCCATGGTATTGTCCCTGAAGATTTCCGATATCTACCCTGTGAGAACAGGATTAATTGATACGAAGCACGAGAAATGTTTACGGGTGGACTTGATCTATTGCAAGATTATTACGGATTATGATGAGCCTAGAATCTTGTTCCATCATCCGTCAAGCGACAAAATAGATTGAATTTTACCATTTGATAGGAGTTATCCTTGCATAATGGGGTATTTTGTGAGGTAAAGCCAAAAAACACCAAAAACCCAATACAATGTCCCTGTATTATGGTGCTATGACCTACTCGCGTGTATTTACACATGTGAAAAGGATTATGCTGTACCAAACAATCCATTATGGTCCTAGTGGATTTCGAAAATGATGGGTATTAAAGGCGCTTCCATCTCATTCTTCGTTCCCTATCTTTTCAAACACTTACACAACAAAACTTTCGGACCAACGCTCACCAGCTTTGCAACACGCTTTCACAATCAACTCATACATGCTCACAATCATACTCACACCTCAACATTACGACTCTAGCTTTGGAAATTCAGCTTCAAGCTGAAGCCTTTCTCGAGCTAATACGCTCGACTAACTTTATCTCACTTTAATCTTTTTTTGTAGACTCGCCCTCCCACAATTCATCAAAATCACTCGTATTTGTTCTATCCATAAAAACACCTTCCACCAGTGGATCTGAGAGCTGTAACTATATCCAGCTCACAGTAAGTTATCTTCTAAAAATCTTAATATGAGGGTAAATTCATGATCGAAAGACTAATAACTTATTGATCAGTCACAAATATACCCATCATCAATTTCTCCAACACGCAACCAACTGTCTAGCCCCACAAAGACTCTCATATAAACTTCTATTAACCTCTTTAAACTTTAAACTATACACCTTAAACTATAATTTTTAACCTTCCATTAAACTTTATAGCTCTATTTAATTAACCTTGAGCCTGATCACTTCAGTACTTCGCTCCCAGAGATAAGCTTCTTTATAGAAATTATAACCACACGTTTAGTCCTTTGGATAATTATTTTGTTCAAAACTTTATAAACCATAAATTCTTAATCCTCATATCCCCTTTTACTCTTGAATCCCTACTGAACCTGTCTACACGACTAGAGAATTATTCAAAAAGGTAATTTTATCTTATGATTGTGATAGATGTGTTAACCCAAGTTTTTTACCATGTATAGTTGCTTCTAAAGGTCCAGTTATACTAAGAGATCTTTTAGAATACCTATTTTTTGTGACCTTCAAAAATGGATGTTGCTATGGTATTCCCTTACGCATATATGGCTATGTGTGCCGAGAACTCACCTCGTCCTTTTCCAGCCAAGCTAATTAACACGCCGGGCGGACCATACATTGATGGCACTGGCGCTCCCCTCAGCTTTTTCACCAGTGCACCTTTTGAAGTACCTGCCATTGTCTCGACCCAGTTGGGCACTTTGGAAAATAAAGCGTGGCCGAAAAGCGTGTTAGACCTCCCACGGCCATTTGATCACGTTGACGTGAGGAGAAAGGCAAAGAAGGCAGTAATATTCTTCGTCCAAAAATTTAAAATTGATAACTTGCGTCATTTAACGCCACCAACGTCGCTACAAGATTTGTTCCAAGGATTTGATGCAGTAGAAGTATATATGTATGGTATTGAGTTCTGTTATTATGTCATGTACTATATTGGTAAGTACGCCCAAGAATACCAAGGGAAGATGAATCAGATGATCGATTCGTACACCAAAAACCTGGTGGAAACGAACAAGATTCATCTGATACAGCTTCCACGAGCCAATAATGGTACGGAGGAAAGGGTCCTACATCGAAATAGATATAAAGTCACAGAGCAGATGGATAGAAAAGAGAAGGACTTCTTTTGGGAAAGGATCTGTCACCATAGAAAGGAGCTTCTTGATGATGAAAAGCGAAATCCACTGAAAAGTCTTTTTGATCTTTCATTATCTAGGAAATGGCCTTTTCCTCATGACAATCGGGCTCGGTCCAGAGAATACGATTCTGAAGCTCGGCAGAACTTGGAGCAAAATGAATCAGTAAATGAATCAAGTAGTCCATCGTCAGTTACATCGCCAAGCGGGATTTCAGGTAGTATATATCAGCTGACAGTTACTTTCTAGGGACTTATTTACCAACCCGATGTGTCGTCTAGAACTGGATAATCCTTCCCCTGAAAAATATACTCGGGGATCGTCATTTATGGTATTCAATAAATGTAAAAATTGCGCAAGAAATGAAAATGGTAATGAAAATGGTAATGAAACGTTGATAGTTATCACTGAGTCAAATGAATCAGCAGTAAATGATAAGTGGTCGGGGATACCCAAACCAAAACTATCAACGCCACTTTCGTCCGAGCGGGTCTTATCATCTACTCCATCAAGTAAAAGAGACCCGAAGTCGATTTATATTCCCCATGTACGATCTTCAGATCTTGTTATGGGTAAATCGAAGATTCCGCGATTGATGCGCCCAAAATCTCAAGCCACCATTTCTGACTTAACCCAACCTGGAAAAAAGTCAGTGAAAGGGGTTGAATTAAAGGAAAGAAAGAAAATTGTCACAGCAGTTGCTGGGCAGTCGAAAAATATCCGAAAGCCAAATTTATCAGTCCAATCTCAAAAGGTTTCGTCACCCAAACCCGATAAATTTAAAAAAACTCCTGCTTCATACGGAAAGAGAGAGACCATCAAAAAGACTGGTTAGATAAATCGAGGATGTCAAAGAAAACCTTGGGTATAGCTTTCATTGGATAGATAGATGGTGATATGGTAAAAAGAACGATGAAATTTCAGGATACAGAAGCTTGCAGTATTATTAATGGCGGCGATTTGGAGTGTATTGATGCAAAATTGTGGTGTGAAGTATTTTGCAAGTGCAAGTTGGATAATTTTTGGAAATTGAAGGGATTGAAGGAGTTATTGGGGCGCAGGTTTTGCTTTTGTAAAATACATTTCTTTTGGATAGAAATAGCGCTCCGTTTAAATTTTATGGAAAGTTTAAAGTGATACCATCTGATGTATGTGGATCTTGGTTAGTACATCTTTCGATTCACAATTTATAGCTATAAGGATACCACTTCCCATGTTCTGTTAAGTTCATAATTTCATTTTTCTTTCGGTGTTTCTATGACAACATTACAGCCTATGGTAAAGGGCACTTTGAATATATGTGATTACTTGATGTTTTGGCATAAAGAATTGGACACCTAGTTTTCCGTTACAACCATTATCTTCAGATCACCTTTGGTCATCACTAGCACCTGTAGTTACCACTAGTATTCATTCTAACCTTCAATCCTTCCAGTTATTGATATTACCCATATATCAGACAATTAATTCTTCAAAGTGGTCTTAAGTAGACGTCCAGTTATCTTCCACAGTCCATCAAAATTTTGCTTCACTCCAATTCCGTTTCAGACTATACGTCTCCGTTTCAATATGATACTATGTAACGTTACATTATCTAGGGTATATACTCCTTCTATTCGCTGTATGCGGCTCATATTTGATCTTCATCCAGAGCCCATTTAGTCACGTCTCTATAAATTTTATTTATCTTCTAGATACTTTCGATCCGCATTGTAGTTGTTAATACGTTATCAAAATTTTTTGAAATCAAAATAAGCTATGATTATTTCAATCGATCGATTGTTCAGATCTCGATCTTATTTCGTGATATCCGAATCGCCGAGGTTGTTTGCTGGACAATTAGTATAGGAGAACTCGCTAGACTTGGATTTCATAAAATCAGTGTGACTATGTATTTTACAAGTTTTGTCTGAGATCTGTAAGCAAATCAATGGATAGGAAATAAATGGAGATGCAAGGGTCTACAGGAGTACAGATGATCTGACAGTGTCCAAGAAGTGACCTTGTCGCCGGTCGTAGTGAAAGCGCTAGTGATTCTTTCCTGCTTGTTACTATCCAGGCGTTTGGGGGATTTCTCTCCACGCATAGTCATATTATATTTTGTACACAAACTGTTCCTAACTGAAACCTCTCCCTATCAAAGAGGATCCCTCGAGCGCTTTTCTATAATCATAGGATATTTACTTACCTACGCAAAGGAACATTTTTAAATATGTCCCTCAAGAGATTGAGACCGAAATTTTATCAAAACAGGCTCGATGAACTAGTTGGTTTATGAAACTGGATGAAAAGTGGAAATATTTAAAGCTGCTACGAACGGGAACGCGTAGAGGGACAAATACTTCACATCTTTTTGCTGTATTCTCTACGAACTTTGGAGTAAAATCTTCTTCAAGAGCCGAGTTCAGTCATATTTTGCGATACAGATAATGTTGGCTCATCAGGCAATGGTGCACACCGCCTGACCAAATCAAAATACCACTCCAGATAATTTCGATTCCGCTAAAGCCCCATCAAGTCTACAAGTACAACCATCTACATCATTACATCAAAACCAACACCTCTCGTCAAACATCCTGTGGCCCAAAATTTTCCAAGAACAAAACCCACGAAAATTTAAATACTCGTCAGAGAATATAAATCATGGCGAACAAATCTGAGAGATAGATCTATGGACTTGGCGCGAAAAATATCAGGGCAAGACGATAATCTGATGCAGAGAATTGATCCTATTCGAATGGGGTGGGATGTTAAATGTTAGCCAGGAGTTTAACTAGCTGACCTACAGGTGCATCAAGTATTTGATTGCGTGGGTGCCGGTAACACTACAAACTTTGTCGCAGCTGAATAATGCGGAACTAGATTATCTGAGCAGGTTTCTTAAGTAGATCCTGGATAGCTTTAATACATATCCCACTTGAGATATGGATTTGAGGATGGAATCAAGCATCATATGACCACTCTTCCTGCGGAACGGATATGCACGGATGTCCGAGACATGCTTGGAATAATAAATATTTTGTAAATTCCGTTTGATGCTACCGATGGAGGAAGTTCACCTGTTCGTGTTAGCGAGCACACCTTGAAGTGGTATTTACGAATGAAATCCAGAGGATGATAGTCTTCAATACCAAAAGATCCAAACAAAACGTACACCCAAGAATAATCATGTTCCAAAGCTAGATCGTCGAATAAGAGTCAGACGATCTTGTAAAAAAGAAATGGCTGAAGAATGGCAGCTTCACAGACGAAGACAAGATTTACAAAGATTTCTCTAAATAAAACCTGACTAAGTCAATGATTATAACCGCAATATCAACCAAAGAAAAGAATATCATCGTCTGATGAAAGTAACATGTTAACTGAGAATATTCTTAAACTGAAGTTTCACTCGTGGACCTTTCACAAATAGACTTGTCTAGCGGCTCGCTCCGAAATCTCTTTACCGCTTACCCAAGATATGCCTAATTTAGATGTTTCACTCAGCATCTGTCATAAATTGTCATGGATTCCTAATAGGAGATATCTCGAAGAACAAGTGTACAATTTTGAACAAGCTTTTATTGATAGCTGGTTGGGATATCAAACTGCCTATTCAATGTGAATGAAAAATATATAATATTCTTTTAACATAGCTTAAAACATGCAAAGAAGTCTATGCTTAAATATAGATTCCAAACGCTTTAGTGATCCCGAACTCCCAGTGATCTAACAACAACCTGCAGCCCAATTATCGCCAGGTAGCATTTCCTAGCCACTGCAGTTCAAAGACCACTGAACCTTATGTCGCCTAGCTAAGTTTAATCATATGCAATCGAATAAATCCAATTGATCTTGATGATCATAGCTAGAATCGTAAACCTTCAAAAATACTAAGTCTGAATTTCGACCACAATCAAAAATATTGGAATACTCTTTTTCGCCGTAATCTTGCGCGCTATAAAGATACGGGTGAAGCACCGGCCTTGTCGAAGTTATGAGCTTGATTTCAGAGTCAATTTAGAGCTGAATCAGTGTCGTCGGTTAGACCGATACTTTAAGGCTTATTTGAGGTTGTGGAGAGGAGGATTTGAGTGAAATAATTGTACAGATATATTCAGTTTTTAGTGGACTTTAAAGATAAAAAGTAATATTGCGTGCGCGCATTCATCTTGGATTTTTAGCCGGTATTTATCAATCTCCATGAACCATAAGTTATGATTTCTGTAAATGTAGATCTATGTACATACAGATAAATAAGCCAGGAATGAAAATCTCATTACTTGTGTGGCGGGAGACAGACCCAAGAATCTCATAACCCATATTTGGAACAAAATAATCCGCTCGAACTCTAGTGTGAGGTAAAAGCCATAGTGTATTAAAATTTTGCTGCAGAATTGAAAATTGATAATAATAAAGGAATGGGAATGGTCTAGTCTAATTAGCCAGACCTACTTATAATTCATTCTCAGCTTCCCAAGTTATGTGAAGCTTCAACTGGAACCCCTTTCAAGAGTTATTAGACATTTATACGTCCCAAATTTGAAGGTACATCAGATCATAGTGAGGCAATAATGTTGGAAAATCGGTATGAGTTTGATGATTAATACGTCTCAACGAAGTTGGATGCTATTTAAAAATTGAAATATGATGATATGCCGGGAAAATTTGTGATATACTGTTGAAATACTAGTGCTTAATGGTAGAGATAGTTGAATAAAAATATTGAGCCGTTGTGATCCCGAAATTGCTTATAGAAGTGTATTGCCAGTTAACCAAATAGAAACTAGGTAACATCTACCAGCCGTCGTTCCATGCTTTGTGAGTGAAAATTAATTGGTAGGTGGAGATGAATTGCTCATCCTCCAGTGGTGCTGGTGTAATCGATTAGTAAGTTCTTTATATCTGGTATATTCATGAAGAATCGTAGTCCAATGTAAACACAACCATATCTCCGTCTTCAACGGCCTGTGTGGTCATTGGCCATTATCATATCAAAGATGTTTAATCGTGTACGACCGATGCTAGAGACGTGCATTGATTGACGCCGAGTAGAATTGACGGACTATTGTGTTAGGTCAAGCCAGAGTTATAATGTACAAATGAATTTGTTGGAAATTCTGACTCTCGAATTTATGACTCAATCATTACCTGTTTCGTCTCAGGTTCCCGACAAGATCGACTCTCTCTACAAATGTCCTGAGTACGCTAATCGCGCCTACTGTCGCCTATACGTTTGGATATTTACGTACTACAGTGTACCTTGGCTCATCATGGTAGATGAGAGGTGGCTAGTCATCACTAGGTTTGACAGGCACACGAGGCTAGCGGGAATTTCTCCCTTAGATGTATATATAAGTCCAATGTTCCCATAGTTGTAAAACAATTTAAGTCTTCTTTACTTCATCATATTTATCCATATAATATCGTACAGAGTATATTTTCCAACAGAATTGATATCTGAGAGTAAAGGATAACTTTATGGGTGATTCCATGATGATTAGAGGAATAATTGAGCAATATATTAAAAGTGATTTCAGATTATATCACCAGATGGAGGATACAACAATATTTTGTGATACTAGTTCGGGAAAATGAGGCGAGAGTCTGGCTAGCTCAAATTCGTCTATAAGACGCGTTCACAACCTCCTAAATCCTCATTGTTCTGTTTAGAAAATTATCAACAGTTCAAAATGGTTCACCGATAATCGCCCCTAAACCTTCAGCCAAAAAATTATACGGAAAAAGTTACTTTTATAACACAGACTCCTTGAATTATGGACAAAAATAACCACATGTCGTGAAAATATGTTTAGAAGCTCCGTTGTCGAACACAATAACATTGGTATTCAAAATTGTTTACTCAATAAGAGCATTGTTGATACAACAAAGAATTGTATAAATCAAAAGTACTTTCTTGCAACTTGGTACTGTCACCGTGATTCAATCTCCGTTTTAATCAATCAGCTAGCACAAGCGTCTTGTCTTGTCTTGTTCATTTACGTGCTAGGTACATTGGTTCCCGTCGCACTCCTACTGGAGCTTAAGCACGAGTAGGGCCGGGCTGGATCAGGTTAACTACCATTAAGAACATCTACCTCGTCCCACCTAAATGACCGGACCACCTCAGACTTCACCCATGTGTTGAATCATGTCAAGCCCAACCGTCCAGAGAACCCTCTTTTGACGCGCCGAAGCGCAAATTCTCCTCAGCCTCGGCCACCACGCGCCCGAGCCCTTGACATCCTCATTAACTCCGAAATATAATTGCTGTCCAATATCTCATCGTTGCTCTAGCCTTGCACTTTCATATCGTACCGTTGGGTTGTTGTCGTCATTGGGAAATTGTGTAATCCCCTCGGTGTATCTTCCCTTTTCTTCCTCCTTTGTACACGTCCCGTTTCCATCATGACTTTCCTCATTAGGGCGTGTTTAGGTAGGTGATCTGACGAGTATGGAGGTGGGTCGCAGGTATAGGACCGATTGAGAAATGTTTCGTTTCAAATATATGGGGAGCTAGAGAAATGTCGGATGTTTGAATACGACCCCCAGATAGACCTTGGTCCATCCGTGAATCGTATGTTGGTAGTGATGAGTTTTTGTTCGACTTTCTTGCGGTTGTGAAATCTCTGTCGACTGATTTTTCGACCAAAATACCGAGTACAACTCCTTCAAGCCGAAAATCCATCAAATAAAATTCATCCCACCCTTGTTCGTGACTGAATCTCGGCTCTGGGAGAATATTTCACTCCTAGGTTCGTAGAGGCCACCACTGACAGGTGTTCAGCCTTCGTCCTCCGCTAGCACAAGCGTGATACTATGAGTTGTACGTTTCAAGTCTATCTAACCTAATAAGGCTAAGCCAACATCACGCAGGGGGTGATCTTGAATGACCCTCACAGCACTAGCTATATTTTCTGTGGCCGAGCCGCCCTACCCAGTTCCTACATGATTCATTCAAAACAACTTAAAACTGCTTTCGCTGGGATGAGTCGGCTTCCATTGTAGCCTGGTATCTTCCACTCGCCTTGCCCGTTGTCTTGCCACATACACGCCGTTGGTGACGCATAGACCACACGAATGGTACATGGGCCACCCTACCCTCGCCGAAAATATGTATCTGTAATTAGATAGCTGTAACAAAGTACCAATATTTCAATTTTGCATCAGATTTTGATTGCGAATGCAGCTATCTAGCTACGACACATTATCTGAGAAAATGCATAGAAGAGATTACTCATTGTACAAGAAGAGCATTCATGTCTCAGATTACATTTGCTTGTACCACTACGAAGTTCTGATGGAACTTTCTGTCTTATCCATAAATACCGCTTACAACCTAGATGAAGATGAATCAGCCCTTGCCATGGAAAAAGACTGGATTGAGCTCGCCCCAGATTGATAAAGAGGGATCGGAATTGACTCTTACACCTGCCACCCTAAGGAGATCCCGCTTAAGAGTCATCTTATTTTAAGAATTAACGCTTCCCAATCGGGGCATGGCGAATTTGCTGTGTATCATTCTTATATGAAACATCCAGATGCACATGTATCTTGCAGCTGTGGGCTGGCCTAGCCGCCTGTATATTTCCTAGAATTTAGTACACCCGACCGGAGTCTTCCTTCAGTTCTAGATTCTCGAAGAAACCCGTATAATGTCTCCTAAGGCACCTGGGAGGAGACCACAAATGTTTTCAAATATTTGACAACAGAGAATTTAAGGAAACATCTGCCCTAGAAATTCAGGGTAATTAACTTTAGGTAATAATTATCGCACTGTCACACAACACATGACAGTCTTTCCATAGGAAAGGTGCAAAGTCTACGACTGATGCTTTTGACGGAAATATTATATCATGATATATTATTTTTAAGGTGAGGATTCGGCATCAGGCATTCCTCTACATATATATTAGGGACTCGGCATCTTTTATCAGAGTAATGAGGGCGACAATTCCAAGGCAGTAAGCTTTGACGTCTATATAAAGTACTAGATAAGCAGCAGGGACCCAGACTTCAGCTTAGCCACCCACTTAACATTGAATAATAAAACAAAAAAAGCGAATAGACCGCATTCCCAACTAGCCTTTAAAGGCAAAATATTTGGTCTGTAGATCTGATGATCATATCACTAAACATGCTAGTCTTGTGAGTTGATACAGAGCGTCAGAAGTTCAACATCAAAGATGAGCTACAAACATTTGGTAAAAGAATTTTGTACTCTTTGTCCTGAAACCTCTATATCACTTTAAACTTTCCATCAAATTTTAACGGATCGTTATTTCTATCAATAAAAACATGTATTCTACGAAAGCAAAACCTGCGCCCCAATAACTCCTTCAATCCCTTCAGTTTCCAAAAAAATTATCCAACTTGCAATTGCTAAAAATACTTCACACCGCCATTTTGAATCGATAAACTCCAAACCGCCGCCATTAATAATACTGCAAGCTTCTGTATCCTGAAATTTCATCGTTCTTTTTACCATATCACCATCTATCTATCCAATGAAAGCTATACCCAAGGTTTTCTTTGACATCCTCGATTTATCTAACCAGTCTTTTTGATGGTCTCTCTCTTTCCGTATGAAGCAGGAGTTTTTTTAAATTTATCGGGTTTGGGTGACGAAACCTTTTGAGATTGGACTGATAAATTTGGCTTTCGGATATTTTTCGACTGCCCAGCAACTGCTGTGACAATTTTCTTTCTTTCCTTTAATTCAACCCCTTTCACTGACTTTTTTCCAGGTTGGGTTAAGTCAGAAATGGTGGCTTGAGATTTTGGGCGCATCAATCGCGGAATCTTCGATTTACCCATAACAAGATCTGAAGATCGTACATGGGGAATATAAATCGACTTCGGGTCTCTTTTACTTGATGGAGTAGATGATAAGACCCGCTCGGACGAAAGTGGCGTTGATAGTTTTGGTTTGGGTATCCCCGACCACTTATCATTTACTGCTGATTCATTTGACTCAGTGATAACTATCAACGTTTCATTACCATTTTCATTACCATTTTCATTTCTTGCGCAATTTTTACATTTATTGAATACCATAAATGACGATCCCCGAGTATATTTTTCAGGGGAAGGATTATCCAGTTCTAGACGACACATCGGGTTGGTAAATAAGTCCCTAGAAAGTAACTGTCAGCTGATATATACTACCTGAAATCCCGCTTGGCGATGTAACTGACGATGGACTACTTGATTCATTTACTGATTCATTTTGCTCCAAGTTCTGCCGAGCTTCAGAATCGTATTCTCTGGACCGAGCCCGATTGTCATGAGGAAAAGGCCATTTCCTAGATAATGAAAGATCAAAAAGACTTTTCAGTGGATTTCGCTTTTCATCATCAAGAAGCTCCTTTCTATGGTGACAGATCCTTTCCCAAAAGAAGTCCTTCTCTTTTCTATCCATCTGCTCTGTGACTTTATATCTATTTCGATGTAGGACCCTTTCCTCCGTACCATTATTGGCTCGTGGAAGCTGTATCAGATGAATCTTGTTCGTTTCCACCAGGTTTTTGGTGTACGAATCGATCATCTGATTCATCTTCCCTTGGTATTCTTGGGCGTACTTACCAATATAGTACATGACATAATAACAGAACTCAATACCATACATATATACTTCTACTGCATCAAATCCTTGGAACAAATCTTGTAGCGACGTTGGTGGCGTTAAATGACGCAAGTTATCAATTTTAAATTTTTGGACGAAGAATATTACTGCCTTCTTTGCCTTTCTCCTCACGTCAACGTGATCAAATGGCCGTGGGAGGTCTAACACGCTTTTCGGCCACGCTTTATTTTCCAAAGTGCCCAACTGGGTCGAGACAATGGCAGGTACTTCAAAAGGTGCACTGGTGAAAAAGCTGAGGGGAGCGCCAGTGCCATCAATGTATGGTCCGCCCGGCGTGTTAATTAGCTTGGCTGGAAAAGGACGAGGTGAGTTCTCGGCACACATAGCCATATATGCGTAAGGGAATACCATAGCAACATCCATTTTTGAAGGTCACAAAAAATAGGTATTCTAAAAGATCTCTTAGTATAACTGGACCTTGACACGCAATGATACGCGAGAAGAAACGTGGATTAACATATCTATCAGAATTTAGTGATAAAATTACCTTGGTGGGTTATTCTCTAGTTGCGTTGATAGGTTCAGTAAGGATTCAAGAGTTAAAGGGGATATGAAGATGTAGAATTTATGGTTTATGGTTTATAAAGTTTTGAACAAAAGAATTATCCAAGGGACTAAGAGAATCTGTTATGATCTCTATCCAGAAGCTTATATCTGGGAGCGAAGTACGAAATTGATCAGGCTCAAGGTAAATTTAATAGAGCTATAAAGTTTAATGAAAGAATAATGGAAGGTTAAAAATTATAGTTTAAGCTGTATAGTTTAAAGTTTAAAGAGGTTAATAGAGGTTTATATGAGTGTCTTAATGGGGCTAGACAGTTGGTTGCGTAATGGAGAAGTTGATGATGTGTATGTTTATGACTGATCAGCGAATCGTTAGTTTTCAATCATGAATGAATTTACCCTCGTATTAAGTTTTCTAAGAGATATCTTACTGGGAGATGAAAGTATTTCCAGCTATCCGATCCACTGATGGAAGGAGTATTTATGGAAATGACAATTATGAGTAAGTTTGATGAATGGTGGGAAGGCGAGTCTGTAGAAAAGGATGAGAGTGAGTTAAAGTAAGCCGAGCGTAATAGCTCGAGAGAGGCTTCAGCTTGAAGCTGAATTTCTAAAGCTAGAGTCGTAATGTTGAAGTGTGAGTATAATTGTGAGCGTGTATGAGTTGATTGTGAAAGCGTGTTGCAAAGCTGGTGAGCGTTGGTCCGAAAGTTTTGTTGTGTAATTGTTTGAAAAGATAGAGAACGAAGAATGAGATGGGAGCGCCTTTAATACCCATCATTCTCGAAATCCGCTAGGTCAATAATGGATTGTTTGGTATAGCATAATCCTTTTCACATGTGTAAATACGCGCGAGTAGGTCATAGCACCATAATACGGGGACATTATATTTGGTTACTGGTGTTTATTGGCTAGGACCTGACAAAATACCCCATTTTTGCAACGTTAACTTCGATCAAATAGTAAGAGTCAATATATTTCACACTTGACGGACGATGGAATAAGATGTAAGGTCTATCAAAATTCGTGATAATGTTGGAATCGATCAAGTCCACCCTAAAAACTTACTTGTGCTTCGTGTCATCTAGAGCTGTTCTCATGGAAAAGATATCGGATATCTTTAGAAACAACACCATGAGAAAGTGTTTATGATAATAGCACTCTGGTATATCTGAAGACATTAATAATTTAGTCCCCTTTTTCAAATCTTGATTATGAAAATAAAAAGTCAATCGTAGGAGGCTGTTCACTTACAGTTTGATAGTTAGATGGTTTGAAATATTGCTTCGCATGTCACTATTGACTACTTTCGCGCAGAAGTTGAAAGACAATCGATAGATATTTGGTGAATGATAATAAAATAAACGGTAGTCGTAGATCGTAACATGAGTACTCTCCAAGATTGCACGATCTATGATTACATCATCTCAATTGATGGATCGATCCTTCCTGTTTTGATCTTGGATCTACAAATTCGGAGCATTTTTATAACTCATCGTCAATATGTAGTATAGTTTAGCTTTGATAAAATTCATTTCATCGACCATTTTTAAGTACATATTATCTCATGACTAGCTTTCCACTTTGTTACTTTGAATACTTCAATTTTATCTGATCATAAGCCATCTTTTATGCAACATCGAATTCATATTCACAGTGATAAAGATGTGAGTCCCTTGAAAGCCCCAAATTAGGTTGTATTCCTTGTTGAAAGACATTTTAGGCCCATATTAAACAGACCAAAGCAAGATTGAGTTTTTGGTTTTCATAGAATTTCGAATTCCTTTTGATCATCGATGTCTACTTTGATGCAGTTACAACATCATGGATGAATGATAAATTTAATACGAGTCTTACTTGGTTTTACTTTGTTGATATTTGTCATATGTTATGTTTTGGTGAAAAACGACTATTTCTGTGGAGAAGGTTGTCGTTATTTATTTTAATTATACTCATAATACCAAATAAATAGTATTATAAAAATGATATTGCCACATACGTGTTGAAAGGTGGATAAGAATACTGGATGTCTTGTCGCATTACTGATAAAAATTCGTATGAAAACTCTCTTGTATTCTATGAGGAATTCGAGATGCTGCTCAAATATCGATGAAGGGATGTTTTCGCATAGATATAGAGCGATAGATATATCTCGTGTTCACTTTGTAATGTATCATGTTGTGAATTTGTTTACGCCTTGCGTGAGCCCTGCATTTATAGGACATTACCTAGGTTGATGATTCAGAAAGGCTCAATTCAACTCATGTGTACAATTGTTGGCGAACAAAAACCAACAAGACAACACAATTTCTTGATCTTCATCCATGCACTCTGCCCATATTTCGTAATTTAACTTACGAAGATTTTATTTTCGAATACGTTCTCTTTGCTTAGAACAAAGGTTGGTGTTTGAATAAAGTCATTTGTATACTCTTCATTACATCACCAGAATCATGGCGCGAAATGTTTTGAAAATTTCGACAATACTCCCCATAGTTTCGAACTTGGCGCCGATAATCATGAAAAGGCTGGCACTCTGACGGAAATTATTTCTCCTGGTATGCCCATCTATGACTTTTCCTTCTCCTGTTCACTCAAAACCCATCTTTCCTATCCTCATCTCTAGTTCCATATTGGAACTATTATCCTTCACATTTGACAGCTCAATCTCTGTTCATTATGACTTATTTTACTCTTTAAAGGCCTCTGTAGATTAGTAATTTCAAATGGAAATAAGTCGATTTTTAAGATGGCAAGTCTCAGTTTGAAACTCGGCCCGCTCCTTGGTCTTATGTTGATCTGAGTTTCTTTGCGTCAAGACTGAGTTGGAGCATTTGCTCAGGGATGATAAGTCCGACATTGGTGAGAAGTAGTCAGTTTTAGAAACGCATTTGTTCCCTTTCGATCTTAGTTAGAGTGGAGTGATTATTTGATATCTCAGATAAGAAGAAAAGAATGAGTATCTATAATGGCAGCGATGAAAACTGAAGAGATGGTCTATATGACCTATGCCTTATTGTTGTTGAGGCATAATATTCGGCGAACAAAAATGATGATTCACTCTAGCGATGAAGCTGAAAGTTGTCATCGTTGTTGAGATTTTCAAATAAAAACCCTCAAGTCTAGTCCTATCGAGGCTGATTAATCAAGGTTTAGTTTCCAGATTCTCTTTCAAAAAAAATCAATTTGGAAATTAATTATTTAGTTGATACGTGTATCTTGCAATTACTGAGCGTTTGCATGTGTAAATTTCAGCCGACTTAAATTTATCAGTAGTATTCTTTTTATGTTGTTGTCAAAGATTTCTTTTTCGTAACAGATGTGGAGTGTAGGATTTTTGTCCAATCAATGACTCGGCTACTTAGATCAGTTTATTTTCGAGAAGTATATGAATTTGAATTTGAATTCATTTAACCCAATTTGGCGCTATATAGGCCCATGCAGGTGGCTGTGAATCTAAACTATATATTTACATGAGGGGGAAACCATCATGATGAAAACCCTCTCCCCGTATAAGAATTTTCTTTTCATCAATACTCCTTAGTTACCTCAGGAAGTGCAATTGGTCACAATTCCTAGACAGGACTAACTAAAATTATATTGGACCTCGCCATCTTTTCCCTGCCCTCGCGTGCTGAAAAGTGAAGACTGTGGTCTTGAACTTGACCCCGATGGGCCAAATACTTGCGGTGGGAGATTGACTAGGAGCTATTTGCGCGGGCGTCATGGCCCTCACTTTAATACCTCCAACCTTTGGTTGGTCACGAGTGTGAACCCTTGGTCAGCTATAGGTTTCGCCGTATTTGTGATTTTTGATGCCGTTACTGGAAATTCTCCTTTCCTAGATTCCGCTGTTCCCTCCAAAAGTTCATACCGTGCCCATTAGACGCTCGCCTTATATGATGCGAAGTTTTGACACGCCCCCTTCTGCCACGATTTATGGTTCTTGCCGCCGTTGTAACAAAGTACCGACTTCCTCGGGAATTCCCTGGTCTGGTGAGTGTCCGCGCATTCACCACATCTCCTTGCCCTTTTACAAGAGGCTTGGGTATGCCCTCATTGACAGCAGTTGCAGCACTGCTTTATTTGCGCTCGTGATGACCAGAGTTGGGCCGTGTATAGCATTGAGTTGTATACAATGCCATTTCTTATCACTTTACGTTGAAGTCTCTCTGTCGGCAAACTTGCGAAGATTGACCCTCGAGTATGGCCGTTAGATCCCATCTATCGGTACTCTTTTCCGTCGAAGAGCCACCTCACCCTGCTAATTTATAATTCGGGAATCCGAAATTTTGTTTGTGCCACAATTTGGTTTATAAAGTCGCCATTGTTTGGATTCTTTCCTCCTCATATAAATGTCCCCAAGGGGACCCCCAAAATCTCAACAGAATAATCCTGCTTTAAGACGCAGAACTCCTTTGGTTGCACCATACTCAGGGTAGCGTCTCGATGGGAGACCGACTGCACTAACACCTCCGTATCGTTGCTCCGCAGCTTCCTAACTGCGTAATCCCCATCGATATGATTTTTTGCCTTGTCTAGGAGCTCTGCCGTTTCCATGTAATCTGCTCCTTGTATTCTTATTCGTACAGCCGCTTTAGTCTCTGGCGCTGCAACGATTGAGGCGTATGTGGGTCGCCATCTCATTCCTTGTATTGCCGAGTCAGCCGTCTTGCGCGACGGCTCCTCGAGGTTCTTCGTAACTGCCTTCTCAAAGGCGAGCATCCGTTCTTCCATTCGTGAAGCCTTCAGCTTCGATTGTAGCATCGTAGCGTGGGCCTTGAAGGCATCAAGTGCCTCACCTATTTCGACCATCGGTGTCGCATATTTGTCAGTGCCTGCTATCACCAGTCTGTCTCTGACCTTGTTTAGATAAGGCCCTACTGTCTTTATTGTATCCATGTTAACACCTATAGAGATCGCGAGAGACTCTACAGCTGTAATTGTGACGGTTCCGCTGTCCATTGGAGGTGGTTGTGGCGCGGTGAAATTTTTTCCAGCCGTGAAATCCACCTTTCTGGCTTTCCAACTTGCCATGCCGAAGCGCAACAAGAAAAAATTGGGGAATCAGATAAGAAGGACTGATTAAGATGATAACAATTATGACAACGATGATATAATGTCCATGGAACAACGTGCCGCTTCTGACCAAATTATGATGTTATTCCTTACGAGAAGTATTGCTATTTGGATAATTTAATCTACAAATATGGTAGAAGATACAGCTTAACACTGATATATACATTCCACATGTTTGAACATTTGCCCTTGAGATTCTAACATTGGTCAGCTTTTAGCGGTGATAATTTGGATTTAATTGTTTTGGCTTCATCCATCAAGGGTTTTTAAGAATCAGATGAAAGTCTGCAACGTCTTTTAATCTTGGCGAGTTGTGGGATTGAATCAAATCTTGGTTTATTTTTAGCTACAAGGGAAAGCAGTCTCGTGACGACCCCGATCGCTAAGCTCACGGTTTTTGTTTTATTTTGTTCATTTACGTGCTAGATACATTTGTTCCCGTCGCACTCCTTCTTGAGCTTAAGCACGAGTGGGGCCGGTGAGGTTTTAAGTTCCTAGGATGGTAGGGTGATAAAAACGTGAATATACGGAAATCGTAGGTCACGATGTCTCGGGATTTCTGCTATATCTTCTATATAGTGAAATCTTAAGACGGTGTGTGACTCCCCCTCTAAAATTACAGGATGTGTCTAGTATATACAGGTTTCTAGCTTAGTGTGCATTATGCATAAAAACTGGGGTACACGTGACAACTTATAATACAATATTTATGATCATGGATCCTCACCGGGCTGGATCATGTTGACTACCGCTAAGTATATCTAACTCGTCCCACATAAATGACCGGACCATCTCAGACTTGACCTATGTGTTGAATCATGTCAAGCCCAAATTCCTCCTCAGCCTCGGCCACCACGCGCCCCAGCCCATGACACCCTCGCGATCTGTAACTTTTCTCTTTCATTCAGTGCCAGCTTTGGCTCATCTCAGCATCTCCTCATCTCATCCAGGGGTTGTTCTCTTCATTGGGGGCCTCATCCAGTCGCCCACCAAGGCCTCCTCAGTTTATATTCCCTATTTTTCCTCCATACAGTATCCCTTTATCCTTTGGTCAACCTCGTCATTCTAGAAACTTTGTAGAATGTCCACCCCTCCGGCCTTGCCCCGTCGCTGCCGTACCCCTAACCGTGGAGGTCAAAAACGCGACTGAGAGCTCAAGACCGAGGCACCGGCGCCCCAGCCTTTGTCGAACACTCTAGTTAGTATGCCGGCGAAATGTTGTACGTATTTCGTCGGTGGCGAGTCGTCATAGGTCGAGTTATTGGTGCCCTTGGCCGAGATGAGGACGCATTTAAGGCCGGTATTTCGACAGTACCTTCACAGCGACTGGTAGTTACGGAGTGTGGGATATCCTCTTATTTCTTTGTTGACGATTTGACTTTTGGAGGTATGGGATAGCTTTGGTAGGTGGTGAGATGATTATGGAGAGGGCCGCGAGATGAGTTTGGCAGGGAATGGTTTTACAGTGAAAGAAATTAAGATCTTGAAGGTGTCGGCTGTTGTAATACGAACATCAGAAAGGTTATAGCCTATCTGCAGTTCGTATCTGGGGTGTAGATGGTTGATTTCGTTGAGTTGTGCAGTCGTGAAATCTCTGCAAGTCGGATTTTCGACCAAAAATGAGCCAACACCGCTCCTCCCGAACGCCAACTCGACAAAAACCTCCAAATTCACCCTTTGTCGTGACTGAATCTCGGCTCTGGGGGAATATTTCACCCCCAGGTTCGTAGAGGACACCACTGACAGGTGTTCAGCCTTCGTCCTCCGCTAAGCGTATGGTCGCGTGACAGTTTGTAACATGAAAATTTATTGATAAACATAATTTTGCCCAATGTCGGACGAACACCAGCGGTTAAAGAAAAATGGCCGCACTCGCGTAACATTAGTGATTATCCTCTCACAAGAGATAATGGAAACAGAAGTAGCCGAAATGGCCCAGTAATGAATGCCATACTCTTCACCATGCTGGTGTAGTCACCACGGGCCTAACCGGGGCAGTGCTTTAACTGAACGCAATGGGGACACATATAGGCGTCGTGTAGAAAGATAGCTAGATGCGGTGAATACGATGGTGCTCACGAAACTCTGGACTTTCCGAGGAAAATGGTCTCTTATGCAAAATACGGCAAGTAGCATCGTTTGTGGCAGAAAGCAGTGTGTCGGACTTACCAAGCTTACAAGGGAGGTGTGGAGAAGGCTAGGATGGAGCTGCTATTGAGAACGGCAGAAATATGGAATGAGAAACCCACAACGGAACCAAAGTGAACAGTCGGAATGACTGATAATCAAGGATTTGCTATGGTCGCCAGTAAGAAAACTGAAGGCCTAAAAAGAGGCCCGGGACGACCGCGCAAGGTAGTTGAAGCCCCAACGACACCAGCCATCCAATTATCAGTAGTATCACCATTGGGGCTAACTCTTCGAACATTTTAACATATCTCCGAGTGAAGAGGTGGCTTCTCTATTCAATTTCTCATAGGTATAGTCTGATCAAAGAGTAAGTTAATCCAAATTTCGGAAAATTTATAAAACAATAGACGAAAGCTACGTCCTCAGTATCAAGCTGGGTCAGTTCAGAGTGGTAGGACATCGGGTCTTGCTTGTCTAAAGCTTATTCCTCAACCAAAGTGGCTCACCATCTTCGTGGTTCTGTCTATAGGCACCGCATAGGACGTTAAACAAGGCCAAATCAATTCATTCGACATAATATTTCATCTAATTTATTTTTATAAATCCATTTTCAATCTCTATAAATCCAAGACTATTGTAGTATGTGCACTTTATTAGGACGACAATTTGTAATACGTGTTTCGTACAAGGTTATTCAGTCATTAATTTCCAGTCTTCTGCTCGCGAGTGGTTCAGGTACATTTCACACTAAACCATCATGATGAAGTATTGAAGGTAGGAGCGAAGATGTACTATCTTCGTACGTCATACCTTCGTCGAGTAATACTCTAGAATTCTCCCTGTCATGACATCATCTAGATCGGAATAATCTTACTTGGGTGTTTATGACGTCAATTAATCAATAGCATGCGATATTCTTAAGTCACTGAGAGTATGATATCACCGAAAGTATGAAATCATGAAACTCATGATATTATGGAAAGTGTGATGGTTAACTGGATTGGGCTATGTATATAAGAGAGTTAGTATTAGAATATTCAGACCTCACGCAACGTCTTCTGAAAAATATATACGCTTCTACTTTTAACTTCATCTCTTCTTTGGGAAGACCATTACACTGCCTCACTTCTTTCGTCTCCACTCCTCTCAGTGACACCTCAGCCTAAGTTATTGTCGTATGATCCCCATTCCATTTACGATCTCATTTCGTACTCTGTGGAACTATCGCTATATTAGACTCCTTGAGAGTACACTAGACTTTTCAAATTTATTGTTTTGAATGGTAGGAAATAAAAATTACAATTATTGTAATAGTTTAGTTTACGGATTGTAATATCCGTATTGATAGAGCTATTGTTCATAACGGTTTATAAGAGATTGTCGAAGCATCAGTCTTCAACCCTGGTTAGCATGTGACTTACTTAGCTCGCTTAGCAAGCACACATTGTATATTAAGTTCAGCTGAATACTTTTCAATAAATATAAGATTCCCAAATAATACATTTCTGACCCATTCTGCTTTTCAACAGATTGTGAGACCAAACAGCTCATAGAAATTGTTATTGTTTGATAGCGTGATCACAGATTACTTGCATCTTGCGGATTAATCGACTCATTTGTCAGAAGATCATTCTTTGCTTCAAATGACAAAAAGCGACACGACAAGTGATCAGAATCAGAAAATAAATTCAGAAATAGCTGAGTCAAGTATATCTAAATTATATCCTCGCATTGCTATAGGTGAAGCAATGTCTCAAGATACTGGAAGTAGCGCGGCGTTACCCACTGCCTATCGGTTGAAAGGAGAAGAAAACTATGCCCAATGGAAGTTCGACATAGAGAATATTGCTCGTTGTCAGGAACTGAGGATAGAGGTTACTGGGTCACAATGGTTGCCATGGGTTACAAATTGAGTAATCGAGTAATAGGAGGTGGACCCTATGAGACCTAGGTTGCTCTGGTTACTATGATGTATATATGGAGTGGACAGAGCCGCAGTAGAGGGCCACGTCTTGTCTTCCGTCTTCCACTGGCCTTGTCTACGATCCTAGATTCCCTAGTCCCTCGTCCCTCGTCCTTAGACCTAGTTATAATCACGAATTCATACCTTTGACTCTTGCCTACCTCCTCAGCTGTTACTCAAACCACTTAGTAACCCTCCCGACGCTACCTTTGGCACCCTCGAGTTTGACACTCGTGTTCATGGTCTAAGAAAATACTACCATCCTAAATCGCCTGCTCCACCAAAAGTGGTTGACGAGTTTGATGACGATGCATCTGCCGAAGATATTAAGGCATACAATGAATGGGCAAGAGGAGATGCAAAGATGAAACTAATCATTAGAACTAATGTTTCTACATCTATTGCAAGCCAACTTAACCGTCTTAGTACTGCGAAAGAGATGTGGGACGCAATTGCCAATCTGTACGAAAGCTCTGGCATAGTATTAAATCAAAATGCCATTGAAAATTACATCCAAATCAATTGTGCAGATTACGACAATGTAGATGATTTCATTATGTCATTCCAAAATGCCGCCGACAGGTTAAACACGCTTGGTATCGCTCCGCCAGAATCGTGGCACCCGCTAGTATTTCAACTGGCAGTGAAGGATTCATATCCTACATGGACAGAGAGACAGAGAGCCGTCTGCAGGTCAAGAAGTGATGTGACACTTTCCGAGCTTGTTCATGACCTAAAGGATGAGGCCAGGGCAGATCGAAAGACAGATGGCAATCAAATGGCCTTGTATGGAAAGAATCGAAGTGATGAAGGAAAGTCCAAAGCGCAAAGCAAGGGAAAGTCTCAGAATCGACCAAAGCCAGCACTTTGCAGTATATGTGGAAATCCAAAAGCAAGACATGCTAAGGGAAAATGTTTTGAAGATCCTAAGAACAAAGATTTGCAAAAGCAATGGGAGGCCAGAAATAAGAAAAAATGGAAAAACTATAGAGATCTCAAGAAGAGTAACGATAGTAAGTTTGAAGCTGATAATAGTGACGAAGATGTTCCTCGCTTTGGAGGTTTAACCTGTAGCACTCTCTCAGGGCTATTTTTCCAAAAATCCGATCGATGGATTATTGATACAGGTGCATCAACACACATCACTAACTCTATTGACAAATTCGACTCATGTTACGGGATTAATCCCTTGGGTTTGTACTGTCTGCGCCAGTACAGTAGGGATGAAATATAGAGCCTAGCTGGCTACAGGGGCAACCAATGTTGCGGGTCGGATACAGTTGCTTAGCAACACAGATTGTTATGATCGGCATTAATAATTACAATTTCCTATGTATACAGCGAGAAGGAGGAAACCTTCTCACTTTAGATTTCATTAATTAACTGATTTTATTCTGGACTTGCTCTGTTGTATATTGACATCAATTGATCCGGCGACACCTATGAAGAAAGTATTAATTTGCCCAGCATAATCACAGCAAATGGCCCTGTCAAACCCAGAGGCTCAGGTATCATCACCTTGCAGTGTAGATTATCAAATGGAAAAAACCATTCTTTTAAGCTTAGGGATGTGATGTTCCTACCAGAATGTCCTGTTAATCTATTCAGTGGGGGCAAGCTATTGAAAGCAAAGGGGTACATAAGAGACGGAAAGCTTTTTGGGCCCGACGAAATTGAATTTGCAACGTTCGATAACTCGCTTCATATTATTGAATCAGCAATCACAGTTGCGATGCCGGCACTAATAAACCAGCCAAAGCCTACCCTCGATGTATTGCATCGACGACTTGGCCACTTGGGCTTAAGAAATGTCATAGAAACTGGGAAAATAACAACTGGTATTGTGATCGAGCCTTCTAATAAATCAACCTCGACACAAAGTCTTTGCGAGCCTTGTGAGCTGTCGAAACCTCTCCGTCATGTGAGAAAGCATGTTTCTACTCGATCTCGTAATCTACTGGACTCGGTTTCGTTAGATGTGGTCATGATCAACCCAACCGGTAAAATATTAGTCGATGATTCATGGATCCCTGTTCGGTACTGCACCATGTTTACAGATGCAGCGACATCAGCTCGATGGGGCTATTATCACAAAGATAAAAATGGGGCAGCTGATTCCATCAAATATTTTAATGCTCTCATGAAGACTCAATACAACTCCATTGTAAAATCTTGGAGGCTTGATGGAGGAAAAGAGTACTCACCAAAGATGATGAGACAGCTAGCTGCTGAACTAGGTCAGATCATCGAAGTAACTACACCCTACTCTCCCGAGCAAGATGGTCGAGCTGAACGCTCAATCGGAATTATAATCTCAAGAGTTCGGACAGTTTCCATCGAAAATTATATCCCTCAATTTATTTGGCCTGAACTCGTGAGATCTCAACTACAGATAGCCAATCGCACTGCTACTTCTGTGCTAGATGGAGAAACGCCCATTCAAGCCTTTGAGCGCTTCATGCTCGGGGTTGATAAGAGGCCTGATTTGAGTCATCTTAGGGTCCTAGGCTGTAAAGCATTTGTCCAAATTCCCGTGCAGAAAAGAGTCTTATCTCGAAAACTCGATAAGAGAGCTAAAATAGGTATCCTTGTTGGCTACGAAGGTCAGCATATCTACCGAATTTATATTCCTTCTCGGTGTGTAGTTGTTCGAACGTCAAATGTACAATTTGATGAAGATTCTTGTGCAACAAATTCTCTAAAGACACAACTGAATTCCTCTGACTGTAGTCCGTCTAATTAAAATGGTTCCGGAGATTGTAAGAATGACATACCAAGTATGAGGATGAGTTAGAGTTATGATGAATGTGTTTAATGTACGAAGAAGTTTACTGATATTTAATGCATAGTTAATTGTAAAGAAATTGCTATATTTCTATCTGTGTAGCGAGAAGTCCCTCTACATACATGAAAGTGGGGTTTTCCGCACACTAGTGTAAATTCCAACATACTTCCTAATCTAACCAAATGGGAAGGTTATTGGAGATCCTGAAGCCAATGTATGCTGTCAGGCATCTATTGGCTAATTACTATTCATGCCAGTGAGTGATGATATAGGTTAATCATATCTTATGGCGCCGGTGCATATTATTCTAATATGAACTATTTGTCTACTGCAGTCATGTTGCTGCCTTCATTACAACACGTCTATTCAGGTTGATGAAAGTAGTGGGGAGGAAACAACAACTTCCGACCAACCTGAACCATTCTTTGATCCTCTCACAGCTTTTGAGCAACTAAGTTTTGAAGAACATCAACGAGATGTAGAAGTTAACGATTTGCAGGTTGAAAGTAATGCAGCCAGAGATAAGGAAAGCACGGACAATCTGGATAATTAAGAGAGTCAATCGGAGAGAAGTAGAATTCCCGAAACTATTCAAGAAGAGAACATACCTACTCAGAGCTCAGGAGTGGAGGACATTGAACAGCCCGAAACAACAGTTACTCGAATAGGTAGACCACCTGGAAGCAAGAAAGTCTATGAAAAGGTGGATCGTGTGACCAGAAGCACAGCAGCTAGATCTGGCTCTGATGAGCATTTGGCTTTTCGTTGTTTTCTTACTGCATCACAGTCTCTGTTGACTGTTGATAATAAAGCTGATCCAATAACTCTTGCGGAAGCGATGAGTTGTGAGGATTCTAAGAGCTGGAAAGAAGCGATTGATCGCGAATATAGATCACTCTCAAAGAAGAAGACTTGGTCCCTTGTTCGACGATCTGAACTACCAGATGGTACGAAAGTACTGACTGGGAAACCAGTTCTTAAAACGAAGCGAGGCAAAGAGGGGAACATATTTAAGTACAAGGCTCGTTGGGTAGTAAGAGGCTTTGAGCAAGAGTACGGACGCGATTATACGCAGAAATATGCAGGTGTTTGCCGTAACACGACCTGGAAAATTGCGATTGCCATGGCGGCCAAGTTCGACCTTGAGATCGAGCAGATGGATGCCGTAACAGCATTCTTGAACAGTGACGCAGATACCGACATCTATGTGCAGGTACCACCAGGCTGGAAGGAGCCAGACATTGCTTCTACATATCCATTCGTGTGCAAACTTCAGAAGGCTCTGTACGGCTTGAAGCAAGCTCCTAGGCTTTGGCAAAGGCACCTTCGAGGCTGTCTGGCAGAAGTAGATTTTGAACCTCTCGCCTCTGATAACTGCCTGTATCTGAATAAGCAAACGGGTATCCTTATCGTCACATATGTTGATGATTTCCTTATCCTTGGAAAAAATATCAAACATATCAATCAGTTGAAAAACATGCTCGCGGACAAATTTCAACTTGAGGATCTCGGGCCAACTAGTTACTTCCTTGGTGTTAGGATAACGAGATATCGTCCTCGGAAAAGGATTTATCTCACTCAAGACGCCTATGCTCGCCAAATTTTCGAAAGATTTGGACTTGAAAACTGCCGACTAGTTGACACACCCATAGCAGCTGGATATGAGAAATTCTTGGTGCCAAATGATAGTGTTGCAACAAGTGCCGAGATTAAGGAATACCAATCCAAAATAGGCTCCATACTCTACTTGGCAGTGCACACACGACCAGATATAGCATTCGCGTGCTCGGCATTTTCTCGATACCTGTCAAATCCATCTGCACAGCATCTCAAAGGGGTAGATTGGATTCTCTGCTATGTTAAAGGCACAATTATCCTGGGAATAATGTACGACGGTAATAGCCCTAACTCTTACCTTCACGGTTATTGCGACTCAGATTGGGGAGGCGACAAAGGTACGCGACGATCTACAAGCGGGAGTGTATTCCTTCTGGCTGGAGGGGTGATATCAGCGTCCTCAAAAAGTCAGCCGAATGTATCTCTATCATCTACTGAAGCGGAGTACTATGCCTACATATCATGCGTTCAGGAACTCCTATGGATACAGCAGGTCATGTCTCAAATGATGTACATCGGAAAGGACATCATATCAACTCACATCTACTCTGACAGTCAAAGCAGTCTCGCTCTTGGAGAAAATCCTGAGCTACATCAACGAACGAAGCACATTGACATAAAGCACCACTTTATACGGGAACATATTGATTCTGGACGGGTTAATGCTCGTCACATATCCACGCATGAAATGGTGGCTGATGGGATGACCAAATCACTTTCGCAGAAGAAACATTCTAGATTTGTTGAAATTTTGAACTTGAGAGTTGTAGAATTTGATTAGGAGGAATCATGAGTGATCAGTTTCGGTTTCAGACTGAAGGGGTGTGTCGAAGCATCAGTCTTCAACCCTGGTTAGCATGTGACTTACTTGGAGGGCAAGACTGACACCTGTACGCGGTGCCCTCTACGAACCTGGGAGTGAAATATTCTCCCAGAGCCAAGTTCAGTCAAATTTCGCAATACTGATTAAGTTGGCCCACGAGGCAATAATTCAAAATTCTCCGCCACGTCAAATTTTCGCTCCCAACGAGTTCGACTCCTACCCAAGTCTCATCAAGTCTACAAGTACGACTAAGTACATCCTCGTTCCAATGACCACTCTTCTCATCAACTATTCTCTGGCCTCATCTAGCCGCCAAATACACGCCCACGCCGATATTTACACCCGACGGAGGAAGCAAAGCGTGGCGCACAAATCTGGGAGACAGTTCTTTGGGATGGACGTGAGAGGGATTGGGACAAGTTTACAAGATGACATAGAGGATGGATACAATCTCGACGGGCGTGTAATTTTGAATTTTGGCAAGGAGTTTTACGAATTGAGCTTTGTGCGCGCCAAATCTTCGCTTGCGAGAGTGCAGCGGACACTATAACAACACGCAAACGATGGATGGTGCCGTGGTCCGCCTCCTGGTGGTGTTCTCCGGTATAGTTTGAGTAGCCTAGGCACCTACTCCACTTGGGAAGGAGACACCTTAGACTACATCTCGCGCGGAGGAAATTCAGAGGATGATGAAGGCATGTCTGGATAACTCAGGGTTTTTGAGACGTTCCCCTGGGTGGGTATTCACGGATGAGGGTTGACTTGGGGTGAAGAAAAAGCTACCATAACTTCGCAGTGGTACTTGCAAATGAAATCCGACGCATGAGTGCTCTTACTGTAAATTGAGTCATCTTTTCTATATATTTCCTCTGATATTGTGTCATAGCTAGATAGCTGCATACGCAATTAAAATCTGATGCAAAAAAAAAAAAAAAAAAAATGTGACTTACTTAGCTCGCTTAGCAAGCACACACTGTATATTAAGTTTAGCTGAATACTTTTCAATAAATATAAGATTCCCAAATAATACATTTCTGACCCATTCTGCTTTTCAACAGAGATTTTGTTTCATGGAATGATCACAGATATTAGAATTATGGATAACCATTAGCATACAAATCTTGCAGGCTTGAGTTGAGAAAGGTAACGCAACAGTGAACTAAAAGCATCCACGTAATAAAGCAAAGCCTACAGTCGAGTTGCCTTCTTCACGCAACTGTCAAGGACCAAGAGCCTTTGCTGGCTTGATAGAAACTTTGTCCAAAGATATCCGTACGTTCCTACCATATTCCATTCTATCATAAACCTATCTGGTCTGATCTAAACTATTCAACCATATTCTATTCTGATCTATCCTTGAGTATACTATTCTTTCTTCTCAATTCAATTCTTTATGGGGGTATTCTGGGAAGTTCAAGAACAATTGTGTTGGTAGACACGAAGTTACACGGGGTGCCGTCAAGAATTTTGTTATTAAAGTCAATTAACTAGTATCTCAAAATACATATAACGTTGTCTCATCTCTACTCCCTCTCTCCCCTTTCTTCCTCTACTCCAAGTGCCTCGCTAATGAGCCAAGTTAGATCCCTGTCAGAATCCCAATGACAACCTAAACATCTCAATTCCATAAAACAATTCATACTTCCTAAATATGATCCTTTTACCGACAGTAACAAACGCTACAACTATAGTTGAAGATGTACTAGGTATATCACAACATGTACTTCCCACTGGCGGGCTAACAAAATACCCACGAAAGCAAAGTAAAATACTCTTTCACCCTCAAAAATAGCAGATTTCGACTACTGAAAAATATCGGCCCTTCTAATCTATACTACCAAATCTAATAGTCTATAGAGCTTCTAAAAAACATGAATTACTCGGCAACCCCACATCCGTAACTACTTTTAAATACTAGGCTAGGCTCCTTCACTACAGTCACTCTCGACCAAGACTTTCCTGAAATTCTTTCGCGACCTTCGGTTTGTGCCGTGGCGTGAATCAAGGTAGGAGTAAGGAGGAGGCTAGAAAGGTTGATAGACGCTCCTAGATATACGAAGGTCTGCTGCGCCCAGCTAGACGGCCTCTTAGTCATAGAAGTGCCCCACACCAAGTGCTTTTTGTGTCTTTTCCCTGCAGCTACATACTCGCAAATGGCCATCGTTACGTTGGCTATAGAGGGTAGATAATGACGGGGAAACGGCTCCTTTTAGTGTGAACTCCAATGAAGACCTGAGGAGGTTTTACTGCTCGAAAGAAGTCGTGAGGGAGGCATAGATACTCCCGGCCTGTAGGTAGGAAGAAACTTCATTTCCGCTTATAGTTATGGACTTTTCAAAACAATAAACACTCACTCACTTGTAGAGAGTACCACCGATATGGATAAAATTAATGTACTGCTAGTAAGTTCATGTAGCCTGACTAGCTTAGTTAACATGAGTAGATGAAATACTACCTCTAGACAAAGAAGTGCTGAATAATATCTTTATTATTATGTGATGTGATTAATTTTTTCTCTAATGAAACGTCCTATGCAGTATCTATATTCAGAACCTGTTACCATTGTCCTGAGGGTGATAAAAGTCTGAAAGAAGTAATTGTATTTGGACATTTGTCTTCGATACGTAGGCAGAGGAGATGGCAAAGAGATAATAATGACTAGGGGCTGCGATCTTCAGTAGAGCTCACCCGCGGCTCTACTTTAGTCCGGCCCACGTCCGCGTTCTCCATTCTCACGTGATCTCGACTTCTTGTACTTGAGTGCCTCCAAGTGCCTCAGCAAAGCCGACCGTAACAGAATCATTAAGACAGTTAGCCATGTTATGAAGTTAAAAAGCTTTTAAGCAACAAAACCCACTGTCAAAACACTTTCAACCGAACCTGCTTGATGGCGAGGACGTTCCTTTCTTTCATTATTCCATCAAATTTCCCCGAATTTCAATAACTTCCCCTTCAGTCAGACCATTGCTAATAGAAATTGAAAAGAGAAACACTTTAATTGGCAGTGGTCTTCGAAGTGTCTGAAGAGTCGGCCCCGATTATGGTCCTGCCGGGTCTTCAACCACCCTCTGCTGGATTGTGATTACTATAAAGGATACTATTCAAACAAATAACTATTGCCTTGTCAACAGAAAAGATTCTATTTTATCAACACGTGACTTGGATCCGATATCCACAAAATATAGCGGAATACGAGTTGTATTGGGATCAATAGTGATCCCGATATTTAATTTGCATCAAATGAGCTACCGATATTTCAAAGGGCAGGGCATCTTAAAAATAGAAGCTTATTATTGCTTTCATCAATTTAGTACGAATCTTTAACATCACTCAGCAAAAAAATACGTGATGATTTAGAGCTATCATCAACCTCATCTCTTTTTGACTGTGAATCTATGTCACTGACAGCAAAAGGGATAGCCCAATATCAGCTCAACATTGATATCTTGACAGCCGCAAACCTAAAAGCCAGCCATGATACGGTATGAGCACTAACATGGAGGGAAAATATTGTTTGACCCAAGCTGTACAATGCCAGATATCAACGGAAAATTGTCATTACACTAGACTATTCCAGCACTCAGATCAAGTGTGGAAGGGGCAACCCATCAGTTGTGATGACCAATTCAAGGATCATGCCACCTATACGAGCGCTAATCGTTTAAGTTATGATACCAAGTTAATTTATCTCTTTTTGCCAAGACTCAGGTGATTGGATTTACTATCGATAGGCAACAACGACAACTGTCACTTAGGAGGCGAAAGATTAATTAATCACGCAAGAACAAAACTACGTCGAACTGTTGAACCTTTGATTTGCTAGTACTAGATTTGCGGAAGACGACATAATTCTATGCGATCCAAGTTAGAACAATATGATGACTAACAATTGAACATCGCCATGATATGTCTCGGAAGATTTCCGATATCTATTCCGTGAGGACAGCACTAGATGATACGAAGCACGAGAAAGATTTTGGGGTGGACTTGATCCATTGCAAGATTATTACGCATTATGATGAGCCTAGAATCTTGTTCCATCATTCGTCAAGCGACAAAATAGATTGAATTTTACCATTCGATAGGAGTTATCCTTGCATAATGGGGTATTTTGTAAGGTAAAGCCAAAAAACACCAAAAGCCCAATACAATGTCCCCGTATTATGGTGCTATGACCTACTCGCGTGTATTTACACATGTGAAAAGGATTATGCTGTACCAAACAATCCATTATGGTCCTAGTGGATTTCGAAAATGATGGGTATTAAAGGCGCTTCCATCTCATTCTTCGTTCTCTATCTTTTCAAACACTTACACAACAAAACTTTCGGACCAACGCTCACCAGCTTTGCAACACGCTTTCACAATCAACTCATACACGCTCACAATCATACTCACACTTCAACATTACGACTCTAGCTTTGGAAATTCAGCTTCAAGCTGAAGCCTTTCTCGAGCTAATACGCTCGACTAACTTTATCTCACTTTAATCTTTTTTTATAGACTCGCCCTCCCACAATTCATCAAAATCACTCGTATTTATTCTATCCATAAAAACACCTTCCACCAGTGGATCTGACAGCTGTAACTATATTCAGCTCATAGTAAGTTATCTTCTAAAAATCTTAAAATGAGGGTAAATAAATTCATGATCGAAAGACTTATAACATATTGATCAGTCATTAATATACAGGTTATCAACACCTTCAACACGCGACTAACTATTCATCCCAACAGACATACACGACCTCTAAAAACCTTAAACATTAAACCTTAAGCTATAAATGTAAACCTTTTATCCTTCTATTAAACTTTACAATTTCGTATTATAATTTTTGAGTCTGGTTGACTTAAGTTGTTTATTTCTAGAGATAAAGCCCTTTATAGAGTCTTAATCCACAATTGAGTCTCTTGGATAATTATTTTTAAATTTCTTTAACCATTACTTCTATGTACCTATAGCCCTTTTTAATCTTGACTCCAAATTCATATCTGTTATTTCGACTAGAGAATCGCTTTCAAAGGTAATTTTATCATAAAAATCAGATAGATCTGTTTACCCAAGTTTCTTACCATCTATAGTTGTGTCTCAAAGTCCAGTATAAGCCTTCTTTTGGAATAGCAATTATCTGTAACTTTGAAAAATGGATCTTGCCATGCAGTTCCGTTACTCATATATGGCTATGAGCGCCGAAAACACTCGTCCATATCCAGCTGAGTTGATTGATACTCCAGATGGACCTTACATCGTTGGCACTGGAGCTCCACTCCTGTTCTTTACTAGTGCTTATTATGACGATCCTGCTATTGTTTCAACGCAATTGGGAAAAATGGAAAGGAAACCTTGGCCAAAAAGCCTGCTGGATCTCCCACATCCTTTCAATCATGTGGACGTGATAAGTAATGCGAAGAAGGCCGCCATATTCTTCGTCGAAGAATTTCACATTCATAACGTACGTCATGTAAGGCCGCCAACGTCGCTGTGTGACTTGTTCCAAGGATTCGACGCGGTGGGACTGTACATGTATGGTGTTGAATTTTGCTACTCTGTCATGTATTACATTGGTCAGTTCGCTCAAGAATACCAATGGAAGATGATTCAAATGATTGATTCTTGCACCAAAAACCTTGTGGAAAAGAAAAAGAAATATCTGATACAGCTACCACGAGCCGAGAATAGTACAGTAGAAAGGATTCTTCATCGAGTTAATTATAAAATTACAGAACAGATGAATAAGATAGAGGAAAAGTTCTTTTGGGAGCGAATCTTTCACTACAGAAAGATGATTTTTGATGAGGAGAAAATTAATCCGCTAAAAAGACACCTTGATCCATCATTTTCTAATATCTGGCCTTGTTCAAATGACAACCAGACCCGGTCTACAAAGTATGAACCTGAGGCTCGGCGGGACTTGAAGCAGAATCAAACGATGAATGAATCCGACAGTTCATTGTTAGTTACACCGTCAAATTGGTTAGTGGATGGTATGAATTAGCTGACAGTTAATATGTAGAGATTTAATTACCAACCCGATGTGTCGTTTGGGACTAGAGAATCCTTCAACTAAGAAATTTACTTATGGAACATCAATTGTCAAATCCCGTAAATTTAAAAATTACAGTCGAATCAGAAACAGGAAAGAAAAAGTGCCAATTATCACCGAGGCAAAAGAACCACTAGTAAGTAGTAAATGTTCGAGAATACCAAGACCAAAAATTTCAACACCGTTCTCATCTGAGCGGATTCTATCATCTACTGCATCAACGAGAAATAACCTGAAGTCGACTTGCATTCCATATGTTCGATCATCAGACCTCATTTCGGGTAACTCGAAGATACCGCGATTGTTATGCCTGAAATCCCAAGCTTCTATTTCTGGCTCAGCAACTCCTAGAAAGCAGCCTGTAAAAGTTATAGAATTGCATGATAGAACGAAAATAATTACACAAGCTACCGTGCAGCTTAAAAACTTGCGAAAGCGGAAATTATCGGCTCAATCCCAAAACTCATCGCCCCTCAAACCTGATAAATTGAAAAAAACCCAATATTTCGTCAAGAGAGGTAGAGGCTATCCAAAAGGCGGGTGAATTAAATCGGAGATAATAGAAGAAACCTTGGGTATAACTTTTATGAAATAGAACTATCGTGTTATTGGGGGGAAAATAAAGTTTCAGGATACAAGAGCTTACAGTATCATTAAGCGTTGGAGTTTGAATTCTGTCGGTGCAAATTGCGGAGTGGATTATTTTTCAAATGCGGAATGGGGGTTTTTGATTGAAAGGATTAAAGGAGTTTTTGGTGCGGTGTGTTTGCTTTTGTAGAATATAGGTTCTTTTTGATAGAAAAAATGCTCGTTAAAAATTGTGTGGATAGCTTGGAGTGATGTTGTCATCACCTCTGGCATTGAGGCTTGCGACCTTGACGGTCAGATAGTGTCATGACTTCATGTAATAATTTGGCCCGCGCTGGGGGCAAGAACCGAAGAGAGTAAATTTAATATTTTTGAACTCATTTTATTGTTCTTTCTGCCTACAGGCCAAGGATACCTCTACCAGTAGTATACCTCCTCCTGTGACTCCCATACAGCTCCCCTGAAACATTAAAGTGCGGACTCTTCATAACGATACGATTCCGTGCCGCTATTTATTTATTTTTTTTTGAATTTGATTTCATTTAGCCCGATTTGGCGCCCTCTGGGCCCATGCAGGTGTCTACGAACTCTAATATTTATATAGGAGGAAACCTTTATGGTAAAAACCCCCTCAACTTTTCAATTTATTTACACTTTAAATTTTTATTACCTTCAAGAAGTGCAATTGGCCTTCAGTCCGAGACAGGACTAGCTAAAATTATATTGGACCTCGCCATCCTTTCCCTGCCCTCGCGTGCTGAAAAGAGACGACTGTGGTCTTGAATTTGACCCCGATGGTCCGAATAGTTGCGGTGGGGGGTTGACCAGGACCTGTTTTCGCGGGCGTCCTGGCCCTCTCTTTTGTACCTCCGGCTTTTGGTGGGACACCAGTGAGAACACTTGGTCGTCTGTAGGTTTTGCCGCTGTTGTTAATTGTGATGCCGCTGGTATAGCTTCTTCCCTTCTTAGATTTGCCGTTCTTTCCATGAGTTCGTACCTGGCCCTTTGAACGCTGGCCTTGTATTCCGCGAAGTTCGGACACGCCCTTTTCTGCCACGATTTATGGGCCTTACCGCAGTTGCAGCAAAGCACCGACTTCCTCGGGCATTCCCTGGTCTGGTGGGTGCCCGCGCACTCACCACACTTGCTTGCCTTGTTGCAAGAGGCTTGTGTATGCCCCCATTGGCAGCAGTTGAACACTGCTTGACTTGAGCTCGGGGTGACCAGAGCTGGGCTGTGTATAGCATCGAATTGAGCACAATGCCGTTTCTTATGACTTCGCGTTGAAGTTCCTCGGTCGGCAGGCTCGCGATAATCGACCCTTGAGTATGGCCGTTTCTTCCCATCCATTGGTGCTCCTTTCCGTCGTAGAGCCATCTTACCCTGTTAATCTTTAGTTCGGGGATCCGAACTTTCGTCTCAGCCATTATTTTATTAATTAGTACGCCGTTGTCTGAGTTTTTTCCGCCTCGAATGTATGTCCCCAAGGGGATCCCCAATATCTCAACAGGATCATCCTGCTTTAGGACGCAGAACTCCTTTGGCTGCGCCATACTCAAAGCCGCGTCTCGCTGGGAGACTGACTGCACATACACCTCCGTATCGTTGCTCCGCAGCTTTCTTACTGCGTATGCCCCCTCAATATGTAATTTTACCTTGTCTAGCAGCTCATCCGGCTGCATATTATTTGCTCCTTGTACTCTTATCCGAACTGCCGCTCGAGTCGCTGGCGGTGCAACGATGGAGGCGTATGTGGGTCGCCCTCCAATTCCTAATATTGCCGGAGCAGCCGTCTTGAGCGACGGCTCCTCGAGATTCTTCGTAACTGCCTTCTCTAAGGCCAGCATTCGTTCTTCCATTCGTGAAGCCTTCAGCTTCGATTTTAACGTCATTGCGTGGGCTTTGAAGGCATCGAGAGCCTCCCCTATTTCGACCATCGGTGGCGCAGATTTGTCAGTGCCTGCTATCACCAGTCTGTCTCTGACCTTGTTTAAGTAAAGCCCTATTGTCATTAAGTTATCCATTTTGACGCCTGTATAGGTTGCGAGAGACTCTACAGCCGTAATTGCGGCGGTTCCGCTGTCCGTTGGTGGTGGTGGTGGTGCCGTGAAAATTTTTTCAGCCGCGTAAACCACCTTTCTGGCTCTCCAACTCGCCATGCCGAAGCGCAGCGAAAAAAAATCGGGGAATCAGATAAGAAGGACTGATTAAGATGGTAGCAATTATTAAAACGATGAACGAACGTTCGTGGAACGTGGTGCCGCTTTTGACCAAATGATGATGTTTATTTTTTCTTATCTATTTATTTATTTATTTATAATACTTAGCGTCGTGCCCACGCACAGCACCTGAGCTACTCACGTGCCGGTTAGCTCAGTCTAAATAAAACTACACGACGTGTTGGCGCCTTCTCAAGGATGAGGGTTTGACAGTATTCCACGGGGTGCGTTGTATACCCTAGTGAAGATCTACGCGTGGGTCTTGCTGATGAAGACTGGGCAATGGAGATCTTGCTGATGAAGAACTGGAGAATGGATAGATGGTCTTCCCGAAGAAGAGATGGGTAAACAAATGTATAGTAATGGTTAAGTAAAGAAGACGTTGCGTGAGGAGTGAAGCTCTCTCACGCTGAATTATTATATACAAGAGTAGAAGCATTTGCCAGCCGGTATTAATCTTAATCAATTCTTGCCAATATCTTCGCATTGATGGCTATGTTCTTGTCCTTCTCTTCATGACTCTCTTTTATATCCTTACATGAATTTTTACATGACTAATTGTATAGAGGAAGCTATTATTAAATTGATGGTTATAATTAACTACCCCTTCATCTTGTCACAAATTAATATTAGTATTTAAAATTCTAATTAGGGATCCGTGAAACGCCTACATAGACCCAACATAGCAAATGAAAACCAGGACCTTACTATCCTATGCTCGAAGATTTAATTAAACATGAATATCAGCCTCCCGATATCTCTTATCATTTGCAAATGTTATTCCATGGAGAATATAAAGCAGAGAAATAAAATTACTAAAGAGAAATATTGGTTGCGTCGCTTTAATTACATGACTTCATTCTCGTGAGACTTGTTGTGCTTTTCGAAAAAAATTTGTGTGATGCACCCAGTAATTGAATGCATTAACTCCATCCACCGAAGCATGAGCCCAAGATACGCTGGAATTAGAATTCTGTGCTCTGTGCTCTGTGGAGCTGAGCCTTGTATTGCGCGAGGTGGCAATAGAAAAAGTGGTCGGGGGACTTTTGTTCTCCGCATGAGCAGGTTAGAATGGAGTTTTCGTGCTGAAACCTTCGGTGGTAGTCTACAAAGTCGCCGTGACCGGACCTTGGAGCTAGAAGATATCCTAATGCGCGTCGCCCCAGACGGGCGAGCTCAATGGTGATCTTAGTATTAGGACCAATACCTAATTCTTTGTATCTAGAAGGTGCGTTTTCAGCCTAATATAGTGCGACTGAAGCCTCGTATTGGGCTTTGACTTCTCTCCTTGTCCTCGCAATGGAGAGTTCTAGGTGTGGGGCTGGAGCCGCACAAGTGGCTTTAGCAAGCGCGTCGGCTGCTTCGTTCCCGAGAATACCCACGTGGCCTGGGCACCATGGGATAGCCATTTTGCCAGGCGTCGTATTTTGTTCGCGTGATCTTCTTTTCCAGTTCATTACGAGCTTGCGAAAGATTAAAATTTTCGCCGAGCTCGACACTGTGGGCGTATCCAAGAGCAGACGGATGTCGGCCTCCTGGTTTTCAAGGCAGACAGTGACGTTAGAGGCATAATAGGCTAGTGGATTGCGAAGAACTACGGCAAGGCCTTCATTGGCCCCGGCAATTTCTGCATCATACACTTCTGCCAAGTTTCGGAGCGGAAGTGATCCTCGCCCTATTTCCTGCGGAAGACCTCGGTAGATGACATAGCCCGCACCTACTTGGTCTTAGATGAGAGCGCCGTCCGAGAATACGAACAAGTCTAGGGTAAGTCGTGTAGCCTGCCACTGTTTGAAGGGATTTGGTCCCAGGCGTCTACCTACTGCTCCAATTTCAATGAGTTTTTCTTCACGGGATGACGACCACGGTGGAAGGATGATGTCCTCGGAAAATTCCGGCGTGATTCTTTGACGGATCCAGCGCATGCGACAAGTGTTCCATCGTCTTCGGAGAGGGTGGTACGGCTCAGCTGCAGCAATTCGAACCGCTAGACGACTGTGAATTCGAGAGAGCCACGTCTGGGCTGGGCCCCAGCCAGCTTCTCGTAGAAGTGCTGCTATTGGTGTTGTGAGATACCCATTGTTACGGCTTGAGTTTACAAGTGATGGGTTTATGATATCACGTGATGTGGAGTCTGGTTGAGTAAGCGTCCGTCCCTGAAGCGAGCTGGTGGAGTTTTCAGCCCAGCGAGGCTGCATGCCCCTTTCTCACCTTGTCTTTTCTTTTAGTTATCGGGCGTAGCTTTAGGTCCAAGTACGAAGCAATTACTCTATTATCTTTCAAGGGAGTCTTCTAGTGTCAAACTGAGGTCGGTCGTAATACCCATAGTATTCTTGATAGTCCACTTAAGTCTATCAGCGCTTGGGTGGCACAGGCGCCTATGCCATAGAATCAGGCGTCTCATTATGTCGTCAGTCATTTCTGATACACCGTTTTTCCAGCACTCGTAGTAGGCTTTACTGAACTCCTTTTTCTCTAAGCTTTGTGCAAGATTCTCATTTTTGTTGCTCTGTTCACTATCCACCGAGGTAAGGTTTGCAGCCTTTTTGTAACCTGTCAATTTCAATGTGTTCGGATTAGGTCTTAGTCAACGAGCTCTAGCCTAATCGTGCTAGGTTGCAGGCTACTGTTACAACTATTCATGGGGTCATATTCAGGGTGGTGAAGTAGTTTGGGTTTGGTGTGGGTTATTATTTATTTATTTATTTATATTAACGTCGTGCCTGCGCACAAACACAAGGCAATTTTTGAAATTCGAATTTTCGAATCTTCACCTTTTCCCCCTCTCCCTCCCTCTCGCGCTCGTCGCATTCATCAATAAATTGTAATCGAGTCGCTGGCATTTTTATCATGCCACCTGTTCGAAAAAAGCTCCCCAACGCAATGTTGGACAATGCGAGAGTCCGCCCGAGGGCTCCCGCAAAAACACCAGGCCTCGCGCAAAAACTATCAAGCATGTTTGCGAGTGAGGCCTTCATCGAAGGGAAGTCTCCAAACCTTCCCGACAAAGAGATGACTGATTCTGAGCCCGTCAGGTCAGCAAAAATTGGTCCCGAGACCCACACCCCGATCGAGCTTGCCCCAGAGATAAGCACCTCAAGGAAAGGGAAGGAAGTCGTCCGAGAGAAGACGACAGAACATGCAGAAACGTCTGCAAGAAAATTCGCTGTGCCATCTTCCAAAGGCACAGCTTCAACATCAGCACCGGAATATCCTCCGGAGCTGCAATCAGTAATGGAGGCCGAAAAGCGTCGCACGACGCAAATTACAGCCCGCCTCGCCATCTGCTCGACTGCCATAAGCAGTGTTGAAGCAGCACTTTCGCCTCTTTCGATCGGCGATAATAAAGAATTCGTAGACGGTATAAAAGTCTACCTACGAGCAGCCATTGGCCAATTCGTTCAGTCCGGTCCAGGAAGTACACCACCAGTCCTTCCTGCTCGCCCCGCCAACCCTCTCTCACCGAGGGCGCCAGAAATTAGGGTACCTAACCCTACGAAAATCCAGGCTCCGGCCCAAAGACAACTTGGGCCACCGTAGCTCGGGCAGGCCTAGTAAGCAGCGCTGGCCATCGACAAAAAAGGCAGTCCCGCCCGCCCAAAAAGCAAAGGGAGCCAATACGAGGACAGCAGCCGACACACGACTGTTTCTACGCCTCGCCCGCAACCACCCCACCGACTCCTCGCACCAGCTGGCGTAAGATCAGCTGTCTCAGAGGCACTTGGTACCGCAGCCAACGATATCACGTTGGTTCAGCGGGTACAAACAGGCTTTGCACTAACAGCAAAGAATGAACTCGCTCGGAAAGAGCTCCTGGATTCCTCCACATCACGGAGCGTATCTGGAATCAAACTGGAACCAGCATCGAATCTGGTTGCCATGCAAATTGCCACCGTCCCGGAGACAATTCGAACTCTCGATGGCCCCATCGCCGTGACAGCAAAGATGGTTGCCGATGAAGTCACGCGAGTGACCAAATTAGTTCCTTTTCTTGTTCGTCCTCATGGGACCTGCAAACCTGGAGCGCCCTAACAGAACTGGCAGGCGCTCTTCCCTCGCGAATCCACGCCCCGACCTGGATTTCGCCTCTTCGATGACTCCGGAGCTGCAAAGCTCTTCCAACCTCGTCGAAAAATAGTTCAGTGCAATCGATGTCTTGGCTTCCATGCCTCACGCGGTTGCTCCCGCGCTCCGGCCTGCTGGAATTGCGGATCAAAAATGCACTCGGAAGCGGAGTGCAAAGCCCCCACACGGTGTCGAAACTGTGGGGGACCTCATCGATCGGACTCGCGGTCCTGCAAAGCCAGACCCAACAAATCCGGCCCGGTGAAAAAAGAGCAGCTTGCGATAATTCGCAAGCTCGAGCAGAAAAATCATGCAGATTATGCTCGCATCAAAGCTGCAGCCGAAAAAACCATCGAGGCAATTTACGGCGCGAAGAACGACGTCTGCATGTCGGACGGATCGGGATTTGGAATTCTGGATTCCGAAGAGGAGGTTTAAGGCTAATGCGAGCCTCAGTGAAGTCAACAAGACTTCAACACGTTAATAGTAGGACACCGACTGGATGAAGGGTGCCTGCGAGCTCATCTTCTGCTCTCAGCGAAGATCAGAAATTGTCACTTGGAAGATGTGACAGGAATGGGAACGGCGAGAAGCGCGGGATCCAGACCTAATTGGGATTTCTTCTAAATTTGATTTTTGTTAAATGACAAGGTGTGTCTAGCTGCTACAGGGGCGATCCGAGTCAGGCAGAGTCAAACACATGAGTCGCGTCAATTACGCTATTCATGCAGATCAGTCGCGTGGAGGAAAATTTGTACTTAGGAGTCTGGCTGTCTCGATCTTAGTATACTTCTAGTTAACTCGAATATCTGATTCTATCTGACCTCAATCCACTGTGATAATTCCATCGTATTCTATACAGTCATACTGCGATAGAAGTCCTCCAAATTAATAGGTTATGACCACCGGTTTGCCACAGGTATAAATAGAATCAAAATCGACTCCAAAGCCTTGACGGCTTAGCCTAAGATTCGAGAAAGGAATCTACAATTGTCTACGATTCGTGCAAGGAATCGAAATTTCACCTTGGACTAAACCTCACAAGAATGGAGGATAATGAAGCCCTTGTCCGCATCCCCTCGCTATCAAGGGATAACTATGAGAGCTGGTTTAGAGAAATGAAGCTAAAACTTAAATCTAGGTCAGTATTTTTCACTGTTGAAACAACATTGGAAGAATACGCGACCACGAAACAAAACAGAAGTAAAACAATACCTTCGACATCTGGTATCGATGGAGGATCAATCAAAGTTGAAGTGCTGAGTACGGGTTTGGACGAAACAAAAGTTGAAAAGTATGAGAAAGCTGAAGCAACGTCACTTTTCCTCATACTCCAGGCTCTCAGCGCAGAAGATTTTGATATCATCGATGAGCACGAGACAGCACTAAGAGTCTGGAACGCACTCAAAGGAAAGTATTTTAGAACGAACGAGTATACTGCAAACACGTATCTAACTAGAATTGCAACGTTTGAATTCCGTCAAGAAATGGGCTTGGACAATTCTTGGGCTAAGCTAAAAGAGTTTCGCCGAAAACTCATCAGTGCAGATCCTATCATGAAGAACGCTTATCCAGATGCGGCGTTATTCTTAATTCTGACAAAGACACTCCCAGCGGCCTTTAAGGCGACAACAGATGGATTCAGAATACAGGTTACTCTTTCTGTTGAGGACAAGCTGAAGATTTTGAACGAAGTCGAAGAAGATCTACGACTTCAGAATGAAAAAGCCCTCGTTGCTAGGCAAAAGTCGTCTAAGTTTCCACAGAAAATGCGACAAAATCAAAACTCTGATTCTGATAGCCCTGCTTATAGGTGCTATTTATGTAAACGGTCACACACTGTCGCTCGATGTCCTAGGTTAGAAACAGCTGCGAGACTTTTGAAAGAGCACGACAGGAAGAAGAAAGTGCAGGAATTAACTAAACCACGCCTGCAAGATAAAGATAAACCCAAAACTTCTCGATCAGCACAAAAGCAGTCCAGATACCACAATGCCTTCTCTGCTGAAACATTGGCTTCAGAAAATGAAGATTGCGAAGAATGTCACCTGTCAAAAGAAGAAATATGTAAGGCTACTCCATCCGATTGGCCCGTTGATACTGGTGCCACGTCTCACATGTCTGACCAACCTCTTCTATTCAGGAAACTTATACCGATTGTTCCCAAAAGAGTAAAGGTTGGAGGGGGCGAATTAAAGTCTGAATTTTCTGGCGATGTTCAAATGAGGTGTAAAGACGGATCTTCAATGCTTCTTTCCGATGTTTTATTTGTTCCAAATCTGGGAGTTAATCTTCTATCAGTAAGAAGGCTGTGTCAAGCAGGTTTGAACTTTGCGGGTAATCAAAATGAATTGTTCCTTAAGTTAGGCAATAAAGTTATCATTGAAGCTAGAATGAATCAAGGACTATATACTGTGACGCATATCGCTGAAGGATATGAAGAGACTGCGTTTAATTCTGTGGAAAACGACAGGTCAAATAATAACACTTCATATGTGAGCCCGAGTCAAATCTCACATCAAGAAACTATCCGGAAAAACGAAAGGGAAAGATACCTCAAGTACCACCGTCGCTTTGCTCACTTAGGACCTGAAAAAATTCGAAACTTACATCTGGTTACTACACTCAAAAAGCAGATCAAGATTCCACGAGATCTCGACGTCTGTGAGGTATGTGCACTTACTAAGATGAAAAACAGGATCCCAAAGGTCCTAAGCCCTTGGATCAATGAAATACTGGGACAAGTTCAATTTGATGTCGCTGGCCCATTCCCAACAAGTATCAGAGGCAACAGATGGTTCCTCCTCATCATTGACATTTGCAGCAGAATGAATTGGGTGATTCCAATAAAGACCAAAAGTGATGCATATGAGGCCTTGAAAACCTGGAAAACAGTAACTGAACATCAATCGGGCAAGAAAGTTAAATGTGCAAGATCAGACAACGCACCCGAACTCCTAAAAGCCATCCACGATTGGAAAATAGAAGATGGAGTTCTTGCACAATCAACCACTATTGCCTCTTCGCATCAGAACGGCCCTGCAGAACGTTCGATCCAAACTGTTGAGTTCGATATGAGGGCAATGCTAGAAGAAGCCCAACTTCCAATTGAGTTCTGGGATGAAGCAGCAGAAGCTGACTGCTACATACGCAACCGAACTGACTCTGGCCCAATAATTTCGAACATGAAAACCAGTCCAATCAAAGCCTTTACGGGTGAAACCCCTTCAATTGATCATATACGGAAATGGGGGAGTAAATGTTTCTACTATGTAGATAAAAAGACACTGCCTGCTCATGAAAGACACGATAAACTTGTTAACCCAGCGAGAGTAGGCGTATTTGTAGGATATTCTGAGAATACAACAAAACACTTGAAGGTTTATTCACCGGAACGAGGATACACTATTTTATCAAGTCGTGTAGTGATTAACGAGAACGAAAAAGGAGGAACAGTTGATCTAAAGATACGAAATGCAAAGATCGGGCCTCAAGGAACACCGAATGTGACCATGGATAGAAGACCAAGAGGTAGACCAAGAAATGTGGAGATTGAACAAAAGTTGAGTCTTCCTCAAGCTAGTACAGAGAAGGATAAACCAAAAGAAACTGAGGAGCATAACTTTAACTCAGAAGCCATCACACTCACTGATCCACGTCCAGCTCATAATAAAGGAGATGCCAGTCGAGAACATGTAAGTATAGTGGGCAGTAGTGAACTCCCCAAAATGATTCAGCCCACTCTTCACAAAGCAGCTCGCAGCAGTAAAAACGTTCGTCAAGACTTAGAGAAGACCTTAATCAACGATCAGCACTTGGAAAATCTGAGCGCGCCTGATATGGATCTGGAAAAAGAACCTGAAAGTGATAACTTGGCTTCAGAAACAGACATTGATACGGACTCTGATTCAGGAGAAGTATATGAGAGATATGAGATAAATGGAAATTGTGAACACCAAAATACAAATCGTCAACCTTACGAGGAGATAATTTCACAAGACGACGAAGAAAACATGAGTGATGGCGAAGCAGAAAAAATTGATGTTGAGAAACTTGCTATGGACAATGATTCAGATGAATTAGAGGAAGAATATCCAGTTGATGCTAATCATTCAACAGAAATATTGTCATTGAATTCTCAGACAAAGAATTCAAACGTAGATACCTCATTAGCTAACACTAATCTTGAGCACAATTTTTCGACCTCAAAACATTTACTCCCACTGCAAAGGCACAGATACTTTACACGCTCTACCGTTCAGAAACGTACCTCTCAGCAAGAAACTGAGTCGCTTCGAGATTCCAAACGTGTCAAGGTATTCATTGCACAATTGATTCAAAGTCGAAGAAATGATCTAACGAACAGTTCACTATTGCATCAGCTACATGATAAAGACGTAGAATCTGCACTTCCAGCCGAGGTAATTGCGGGTATAAAAATTCCCTCTAGCTTTGCAGAAGCAACGAAAGACCCATCCTACTCAGAAGAATGGAAAAAGGCAATGAATGAAGAAATGGTGTCACTCCGGAAAAATAATACATTTGTGGAAGTCATACCACCAAAAGACGCAAATCTTGTATCCTGTAAATGGGTATACACAATCAAGACTCATACCGACGGCTCAATTGAACGTTTTAAAGCCCGACTTGTAGCGCGTGGATTCAGTCAGATTCATGGTCTTGACTATAATCAAACATTTGCTCCAACAGTTAGAATGGACACACTTCGATTATTTCTTGCCGTCGCTGCTGCTGAAGACTTAGAATGTTTCCATTATGATATCAAGAATGCGTTTACAGAATCTCATCTTAAAGAGGACATTTTTCTTCAGCCACCTAAAGGAATTTCAATTAAAAGAGGCTACGTCTGGAAAGCACTTCGAAGTTTATATGGGCTAAAACAAGCTGCAAGAGACTGGAACTGTCTGATCAAAGATTCGTTACTGACATGGGGATTCACACAAAGCCTTGCCGATCCGTGCATGTTTACTCACGACAATGGTACAAGTCTATTGGTTTATGTTGACGACATTGTGGCATCGGCTAAGTCTCAAAAACATTTGGATTGGTTCTATAAAAAGTTATCGACAAGATTCAGCGCCAAGAATCTGGGGGAGATAGAAAAGATACTTGGAGCTAGGGTCACGCGAGATAGAAAGAACCGGACCCTATATCTTGACCAAGAACAATACATTCAAAACGTGTTGGAAAAGTTTGGATTCAGAAAAGGTGCTCACAAGCCAAAAACAGTGCCAATCACTGGATATGAACACTTACGGCCCGCCACAAGTGATGACAAAAGAATCGACGTTACAGAATACCAGCAAGCAATTGGAAGCCTTATGTATGCCACAACCGTCACGAGGCCGGATATCGCTTTTGCAGTTGGAAAACTCAGTCAATTCATGAGTGATCCCGCAGAACATCATGGATATGCGCTCAAAACAGTTTTCCGATACTTGAAGTCGACAATAAAATTTCGGATCCGTTACGGTCTCGGAGGAGAATACAGTAGCTTTAAGGTCTATTCGGATGCCGACTGGGCAAGTGATAAAAATGACCGTAAAAGTACCTCAGGAAGCGTCACCATGTTCTATGGTGGTCCAATCTCTTGGTCGAGTAAAAAGCAGCGCTCGGTATCAACATCAAGCTGTGAAGCTGAGTATATTGCTCTATCAATGTGTGCAAAACATGGACAATGGATTGCTCAAATATTTCGAGACCTCGGACTACCAAAGTATATCGGGAAAAACCCTGCACTAGTCCAAATGCTCGGAGACAACCAAGGATCAATTGCGCTAACTGAAAACGCATATCTGAACGAAAGGTCAAAACATATCGATATTTGCTATCACTTTATTCGTGATCTCGCCGGAAAGGGGAGGTTGGCAGTTGATTACATTCCTACTGATGATATGGTAGCAGACGGCATGACCAAACCGTTGGCAAGAGTGAAGTTCCAGAAATTCATTGAACAGCTTGGTATTAACTGTACACAAGTCCCCGTGATAGAATCTACTAAACAACAAGTGATAGGAGACTAGAGTCAGGACAACCTTTGAGGGGGAGTGTTAAATGACAAGGTGTGTCTAGCTGCTACAGGGGCGATCCGAGTCAGGCAGAGTCAAACACATGAGTCGCGTCAATTACGCTATTCATGCAGATCAGTCGCGTGGAGGAAAATTTGTACTTAGGAGTCTGGCTGTCTCGATCTTAGTATACTTCTAGTTAACTCAAATATCTGATTCTATCTGACCTCAATCCACTGTGCTAATTCCATCGTATTCTATACAGTCATACTGCGATAGAAGTCCTCCAAATTAATAATTTTAGTTTTTGATTTAAGTTTTTGATTTTAGTTTTTGATTTAAGTTTTGCTGTTAACACACCATTTATGTGGAGTTCACGCGGTTGGAATGAGTTGGGCCTGTATACAGTGATCCTAACCGGCTCCACCTGTCCTTGACCCAATGTGGAAAACATAGCTTTAGCTTAGGACAAAATAAACAAAACAAAACAAAACAGTGCTTTAAAGCCCCATGCCGGTTAGCTCAGCCTATTAAGGGCTACCCGACGCATCGGCATTCTGTCACGGTAGTAGAATGGTAGTTGGCGTGGTTTGAGATTAAGCGATAACTGAGCCTCTAAAGACCTTCGTGTAGCTAGATAATCTCTTCCCTTCTCATCGCACAACTCATGTGTAATATTTAATTCGTTCTTCGTACCCCGCCCTGTGACATTTTGTGCGATCTCTTTTTACACCCAGTCGCATATTCCAGCCTGAAGATTTTCGCTTTCAACATAATACAGCGAATTTTCGTGCCTAGACCCGCCCGTTTTGCGACCCGGTGAATATATTTGTTAAGAATACCTGAATCAGTAGAAAGTCACAAAATTTACTCGATACCCAGCTTGCAATCAAAATCTCCAAGTTTGTTTTTCACTTTCTGCTTCTGCTGCTTTACATTAAAAACAAAATATAACCTCTCCACTGCAAATTTTCAAGATGACTACCACGAATACCGAATTTAGTCAGAGAATGAGCGAATCTTTTACTTCTTGTTTCCCAAATTTATCTGGAGTTCTCACCAAACACGATTTTACTCACACTCTTGCAAACAGGCCATTTTCGCCCTCAAAACTAGCAGAAATCTTGAATGTACTCCCAAATCCCAACTTGGATGACAATGCAAAGGCAATTTTGGCCATGCTTCTTGCATTCGAACACGGATTTGAGAAGCTTAGCCTGAAAGCAAGTGAAAATGAGGTGGCATACAATGAAGAGCGCTCGAGGAATGTTAGGGCACGTAATGCCCGTGTAACTGCGGAAAATGAAAAAGATGTTCTTCGTGCACAACTTGAAACAGAAAGAGCTACATTATCAAGTACTCGTGCTGAGTTATCGGATTCTCTGGGAAAGAAACTTGCAGCAGAAACTCAGCTCCAACTTGCCTTGCTCCAAAATGCCCAAAGCCGCGCCATAGGAGAAGGAATAGCTGCCCAAGCTCCAACTGCCCGCCGAACTCAGAAAGATCCAAATAAATTCACGGCATCAAGCAATGAGAAAAATCCTGTCCAGCGCCAAGAGAAATACGAGACATTTAAGACCCAAGTACAAGGAATAATCTCTATTGACTTTGCATGTTTCCTCACTGAAGCCTCAAAAATATTGTATATATGTGGCTTAATGGATGACCATGCTTGGGATGCAGTTTGTGATGGCCACAAGTCTATTACTGCTAATTTGAATGATCCCTCGCAATGGCAGTGGCAGAATGAGAATGCGCTCTGGACCGATCTTGATAGCCGATATATCCTGTTTAATTCTGCAACGCTTGCAAGAAATACGCTGGATAATTATTCTCAAGATAGCCCGAGAAACGGCACTATACCATACGGTGAATGGAAAGCTGAGTTTATTAGGCTTTCTAACCGCGCAAAGTTAGGTCCACGAGAAAAAGTCGAAAAATGGCGTAGATTTATTGGTATCAATATCAAAAAGATACTCCGGTCACAGGTAGACAATCCGGGCGATGATGATTTTGTCGGATGGGTCTCTAGATGTGATAATATCGCTCGCAATCAGCTTCAGGAGGCTCACTATGATTCTATAAATCAGTCAAGCGGCAAAAGTAGGAATGAGAAATCCAACGAGCCAGCGCAATATCCACCAGATGTACGAAATGCTGCTTACAGATCTCATCCTCACGATGACCCCATGGACGTTAGCCGGCTGCAGATTTCTGATAGTGAAAGCAGCGTCGGCGTATCCAGGGGCTTTGTCTAGCCTGTGGTCAGAGCGGCCACATTGCCCGAGACCATCATCGGAAATTTGACCCAATCCCGATGCCAAAACGTGCCAATATCACGTCAGCTTATAATAAGCAAAATTGCCAAGATATAGAGAATCGCTCGAACTCCCGACCTCAGAACATTAATTCACGCAGTATTTTGTAAATCCTCAGTACTTCACGCAGCCTCCGCAATTTCCTATGTCATACTATCCACCCATGTACCAACAAATAACGCCGCAGCAAACAGCACATTCGCGCTTGCGTGCTGTTGGTGAAAATTCCGGATATGTATCTGATGCCAGTTCTGACCATGTAAGCCCTGATCAAGGCCGAAATACATCTGAAAACTTGAATCAGCTAAAAGGCAAACCTCTGATCTAAGTCGCGATCAGAGGTGTGATTGGTATGGTGGAGAGGATGAATTAATCCGAGCAGTGTTGTTAGATGACTCGCCTCTAGAGCTACGCTCTACTAGCTCTAGAAATTCAATGCTGCTTCAAACTCAACTCTCAGACCCGCGCACTGGTGACCCTTTAATGTTCCATACGTCTAGCTTAGTAGATAGTGGCTGTACAGCCTTCGCATTTGCAGACGCCGAAGCAGTTGTACAGCGCTTTAGTATCTCAACCAAGAAGCTTGTCAAGCCCCGTTATGTTCGTCTAGCTGATGGTAGTACCCAAGCAACCGTTACCGATTATTTCACTATTCGAATGCACCTAGGCCAGCACTCAGAGATAATTGTGCTCTATGTAACAAATCTGGGTGAGAGCAACCCAATAATCCTAGGTATGCCATGGCTTCAGCTTCATAATCCCCTTTGTGATTGGAATGCCATGACCGTTAATTTCGGTTCACAATTCTGTCAAAGTCATTGTCTTCCATGGAGGACTTCAACATCTGCCTTATGCCCGCCCCACAACTCTCTGGATCCCATGAAGCCCCGATAAATATACAGAACGAACCCCCTTCAATTGCACAAGATTACACCAAGTCACTGTAGAAGATTGCCCCGATCATTATACTAAAGCTGTCTATGATGATGACACAGAAAAGTCTACGCATCTCTTACGAAGAAAAGTAGATCAAGATGATGTAGATAGATTTCTTCAAGATAAGCTGGAACCTTCAATAACTGATATCAAAGATCGTCTCCCTTCAGAATTACACCAATATGTTTGAACATTTTTTACCAAAGAATGCAAAGGTTCTGCACCACATCGTCCTTGGGACCATAAAATTGAGCTCTTACCTGGAAAGCAACCCCATTCTATAAAAATAGGCCATTCTCGCCCAGTGAACTCCAGTGTATAAAAAAATGGATTGACGAAATGTTAGAGAAGGGATTTATACGCGAATCATCCTCGCCTGCTGCCGCTCCCCTTCTTCTTGTACCCAAATCTAGTGGTGGAGTGCGCATATGCCAAGATTATCGTGGCCTCAATACGGTCACAATTAAAAAACAGATACCCACTTCCTTTGATTCGTGAAACCTTAGACTCAATATCTGCCGCTAAATTCTTTACTAAACTTGATGTAATTGCTGCTTTTAATCGCGTTCGAATTGCAGAGGTCACGAGTGGATGACTGCATTTACTTCTCGTTTCGGACTTTATGAAATGCTCGTCACGCCATTTGGATTGTGCAACGCTCCTGCCACCTTTCAGAATTACATCAATCATGTTCTTCATAATGCTCTTGATGACTACTGTACTGCGTACCTTGATGATGTCCTAATATACTCTAGGACCCGAGAGGAACATACTAAACATGTCAGTGAAATAATTCGGCGGCTTGGGAAGCTGGATTACAAATTGATATTGATAAATCAGAGTTTTATACCAAAAAGACAAAGTACCTGGGCCTAGTAATCTCCACGGAGGGACTTAGTATGGATCCTGAGAAGATTAAAGCGATAGTACCTGGAACGCACCCACTACAGTCAAGGAGTTACAGCAATTTTTAGGGTTCGCGAACTTCTATAGACGCTTTATAGGAATTATTCAGGTGAAGTCGAGCCCTGACCCGTCTCTTACGAAAAAATGTGCCATGGGTCTGGGAAAAAGATCAATTAGATGCATTCACAAGTCTCAAGAGTTTGTTTACTCAGGCGCCAACAATGGCCATTTTGATTATGAAAAACGCACTACAGTAGAGACGGACGCTTCTAATTGGGCATCTGGTGCTGTCCTTATCCAGAAAGGAATCGATAATATATCCCATCCTGTAGCTTTTTTCTCCTCTAAGCATAACCCTGCCGAATCTAATTACGACATCTATGATAAAGAGCTGCTTGCTATAGTTAAAGCCCTTGATGAATGGCGCCCTGAATTATCCAGTACGCATGAACCATTCGAGATAATTACAGATCATAAAAACCTACAAACATTCCTGACAGCAAAGCAATTAAACCAACGTCTTCAGTTCGTGGTCAGAATTTCTGTCACAGTATAACTTTAAGATACATATCGCCCTGGATCCAAGGCATTGCTCCCAGATACACTAAGCCGCCTACCAGGTCTCAAGCCAAAAGATGCCTCGGATGAACGACTTCAGAATCGATTTCGCCCGTTAATACCATAAGTAAAATCAAGGAAAGTGTGGTAAATAATTCGCCCTCAGAGGAATAAAATTCCGAACATAATAATGTAGATTTTATCGCTGCATTAGCTCCTGAACTAACTTTATCTGACTTGATAATTCAAGCGTATAAAACTAACCAGACAGCCCTATCTATGATTAATTCTTTGAAATCTCTATTCCAATAGGTCTTGGCCGGCTCCAATTTCCCGCATACTTCGAAAAGATAAGGTTGAGTTTAAATTAGTTGATGGGCTAATTTACTTCCGTAATCGGATTTTTATCCCGGACCATGAAGATACACGTCTTGAGATTGTGTATCGTACTCATTCATCTGGTCCCGCAGCCACCCTGGTCGCGTTAAAACGCTAGATCTGGTCCAACGCACTTACTGGTGGCCCCGGATGACTCAATTTGTGGCTGATTTTGTGATGAGGATGTGCTCTGTNGGAAGCTGGATTACAAATTGATATGATAAATCAGAGTTTTATACCAAAAAGACAAAGTACCTGGGCCTAGTAATCTCCACGGAGGGACTTAGTATGGATCCTGAGAAGATTAAAGCGATAGTCACCTGGAACGCACCCACTACAGTCAAGGAGTTACAGCAATTTTTAGGGTTCGCGAACTTCTATAGACGCTTTATCAGGAATTATTCAGGTGAAGTCGAGCCCTGACCCGTCTCTTACGAAAAAATGTGCCATGGGTCTGGGAAAAAGATCAATTAGATGCATTCACAAGTCTCAAGAGTTTGTTTACTCAGGCGCCAACAATGGCTCATTTTGATTATGAAAAACGCACTACAGTAGAGACGGACGCTTCTAATTGGGCATCTGGTGCTGTCCTTATCCAGAAAGGAATCGATAATATATCCCATCCTGTAGCTTTTTTCTCCTCTAAGCATAACCCTGCCGAATCTAATTACGACATCTATGATAAAGAGCTGCTTGCTATAGTTAAAGCCCTTGATGAATGGCGCCCTGAATTATCCAGTACGCATGAACCATTCGAGATAATTACAGATCATAAAAACCTACAAACATTCCTGACAGCAAAGCAATTAAACCAACGTCAAGTTCGGTGGTCAGAATTTCTGTCACAGTATAACTTTAAGATTACATATCGCCCTGGATCCAAGGCATTGCTCCCAGATACACTAAGCCGCCTACCAGGTCTCAAGCCAAAAGATGCCTCGGATGAACGACTTCAGAATCGATTTCGCCCGTTAATACCATTAAGTAAAATCAAGGAAAGTGTGGTAAATAATTCGCCCTCAGAGGATAAAATTCCCGAACATAATAATGTAGATTTTATCGCTGCATTAGCTCCTGAACTAACTTTATCTGACTTGATAATTCAAGCGTATAAAACTAACCAGACAGCCCTATCTATGATTAATTCTTTGAAATCTCTATCCAATAGGTCTTGGCCGGCTCCAATTTCCCGCATACTTCGAAAAGATAAGGTTGAGTTTAAATTAGTTGATGGGCTAATTTACTTCCGTAATCGGATTTTTATCCCGGACCATGAAGATACACGTCTTGAGATTGTGTATCGTACTCATTCATCTGGTCCCGCAGGCCACCCTGGTCGCGTTAAAACGCTAGATCTGGTCCAACGCACTTACTGGTGGCCCCGGATGACTCAATTTGTGGCTGATTTTGTGAGAGGATGTGCTCTCTGTTTCAGAACGAAAACTCCCCGCACTTCGCCACCAGGTTTCTTGAAGCCTCTCGAAATCCCTCTTCGTATGTGGGCCGATATTTCTATTGATCATGTAGTAGATCTTCCACCATGTAAGCGAAACGGACGGACATTCCTGCATATTTTAGTAATTGTGGACCGACTTTCAAAAATGCGACATTTCATTCCTGTGACATCTCTGGACGCAAGTGAGCTCGTCGACTGCTTCGTCCAAAATGTATATAAGCTTCATGGCGCGCCGGACTCTATTATTTCTGATCGTGGCTCCGCTTTTGTTTCTGAATTTTGGCGCAGGTTAAATAAACGTCTCTCTGTAGCACTCAAACCTAGCTCGGCATTTCACCCCCAGACTGATGGCCAAACTGAAATCGTAAACTCAGCTATGAATCAATACCTCCGTGCCTTTACAAGCTTTACGCAGGATGATTGGGTCGATTGGCTTCCCCTAGCAGAATTTGCCTCTAACAACCAGACCAGTGATACCACGGGCGTTTCACCATTTTACGCCAATTATGGATATAATCCTCGCCTTGGAATTGAGCCTCCGGATCCTCGGCCCCAAATTTAACTGAGAGCATCAAAAAGGAATACTTGCGTGCCGATATAATAGCGGAGCGGTTCGACCGTATACTTGGAAAGTTACATGCTCTTACTAGACAATCACGAGACCGTTATGAAAACAATGCAAATACTCGAAGATCAGAATCCCCAATTTATCAACCTGGAGACAAAGTGATGATTAGTTTGAAGAACTTGAAGACTAATCGGCCAAAGAAAAAATGGGACGATAAATGGGACGGACCTTATCGAGTTCTCAAGGTATATGACGGCGCAGTGATTGTCGAGTTACCAGACCACATTCATGTTAATAAAAGTTTTCATACCTCATTAGTAAGACCATGGACAGAGCCTATACTTGCTGGCCAGTCGATTATTAATAGCCTAGAAAATCGAAATGTTGCAGGTCGGATTGCTGAGAGGGGTGATGATGGAAACATTCTGGATAAATAGGAGTTTGAAAAGATATTGGATGTGCATGCTGATGATATTAAGAAATCAGGTCTAACTTATCTCATAAAATGGAAGTACGACAACAAGGCTACTTGGCAGCCTCAGGCTGATCTAAAGGGTTGCGAAAAAGCTCTCCGAGAATTCCATGTCAAGAATCCGGACAAGCCGGGACCCCCGCACGGATTAGATATGCCATTGATACTTGAAGCTAGAACGAAGCCTTCACTACGCCGTTCCAAACGATTACGACGCCTCAAATTGAGGATTTTGAAATAAATTAAACATATTTGTTTGGAGACCAAACTTTGTGGAGGGGGAAGTACTGTCACGGTAGTAGAATGGTAGTTGGCGTGGCTTGAGATTAAGCGATAACTGAGCCTCTAAAGACCTTCGTGTAGCTAGATAGTCTCTTCCCTTCTCATCGCACAACTCATGTGTAATATTTAATTCGTTCTTCGTACCCCGCCCTGTGACACATTCCCATAACAAAAACCCGATAAAGACCCCGCTGCTCCGGATCTGCATAGCCGCTAGATCAGTGAGACTCTTCTAAAATTGATATAAATTATATAATTGTTAAACGGCAGGGTGATCTTCAATAGTACTCTATGTAAATAGTCGTATATATATATGATGATGTTGATTGCTATCTATCTCTAACAGTCTATTATTCTAGCTAAATTCTATGGAACCCCATTTAGTTCATAGCGTATGAGACTAAGCCGAATGTAGCTAGTCTACTGGTCTACCATGACATCATACCCTTCAACAATAATTAAAAACGTAAATTAAACTACATGTAGATGTTCGTATTTAGACAGCGTTGGTGTCTAAGTAATCAGGGCTGTCCTACAAATGTAGGTGCAGACAGAGATTCCCCCATTACTGGTACATTTGAAACTCTTCGAAAAAATAGTGTCGACATAAGCCAGTCTCGGAACAAGATGGCTCCTTTTGGTGAGCTTAAAATCCAGCGAGCGTCTAGGGGACGGGGGCCATTGGCTCCACGAAGCCGTGCCTGTAGTAGGCCGTGTTGACAGGTCATGAAATGCTCCGGCGATTTATCTTGTCCACAGGAGCATGTTAAAGGCGCGCTACTGTGTGCAAAACGACGGTGGTATGCTGCAAAATCACCATGGCCAGACCGCGCAGCGAGAAGGAGGCTGAGGGACCGTCGATCCATGCTAGCGAGCTCTGGGGTGATGCGGGAGCTTGGCCCGATTCTGAGCGCTCTATACCGGTCAGGGGCATTTTGCGACCAGTATTCCGACGCAGAGGCCTCGTAGCGAAGATTGACAATTCTCCTCGCTCTGGCAATGGAAGGGGCCAGATTGGGGCGGTTATGATACAAGCCGCTTTTGCGAGAGCATCTGCCTTTTCATTTCCAGGGATTCCTGAATGCCCTGGGCACCAGCGTACAGAGACCCTTCCTGGCTCAGTGTATCTGGCACGGTTCCTTGAAGGCCAGGATCTTGCGAGATCCCGAAATTTTGCGATCCGAGTCGAGCTTGTTGGTGTCGGCGGTCCAAGGAGTAAACGAGACGCTGCCTCTTGGTTGTCGAGACAGACAGTGATGTTGGTGGCGTAGTATGCCATTGGGCTTCTAATTGCAGCTGCGAGGCCTTCCATAGCTCCGACGACTTCTGCATCGTATACTTCTGCTGATTGACCTAGAGGAACAGAGCCTTGATCAATCACATGTTTTGCGCCGCGATAAATGCAGTACCCTGCCCCTGCTGAGCCTTCCATCAGAGCTCCGTCTGAGAAAACGAAGAGGTCCAGGGGCGGTGCTGAGGAATGCCATTGGGTGAAGACTTGGAGCCCTGCTTCACGACCAACCGCTCCAATCGCTGCGAGTATTTCGTCCCTTTTTGGTGTCCAGGGAGGTGAAGTCGTGTTTACTGATAGTTCTGGGGAAATTCTGCGCCGAATCCAAGCCATTCTCGGAGATTTCCAGCGAAGTCGCAAGGGATGTTGGGGGTCTGCCGAGGCAACTCGCACTGCAAGACGGTTGTGGATACGTTCGAGCCACCCTTGAGCTGGTGACCATCCAGTTTCCCGCAGAAGGGCGGCCACTGGAGTGGTTTTGTATACCGGCAGTGCTGCCCGGGCTGCATCGTTTATCCTGCGCTGAATACGAGCAATATCTTCTTTGCAGGTATTTGCTGAGAACCAGGTTTCGGCTCCGTAGAAAAGGGTTGTAAACGCTGCCCCTTGTAAAGCCTGTCTAGCTAGAGCTGGTTGGATACCTCGAGCGGTATTGCAGAGGCTTTTTATGTGCGCTGTGACGGCCGTAACTCTGCCGCACGCTTGCTTAATGTGGTGGCGAAATTTCAAGCAGCGATCAAAGTGGACACCCAGCCAACGAGTTTGTTCATTAGGCCTGATCTCGACGCTATCTGCCCGGAGGCTTGGCTCAAAGGGTTTCCCCTTTTTCCGGTGGAAATATTGGAGCTCAGTCTTTGATATCTCTAGCTCGATTCCGTTAAGACTTCCCCAAGCAAGTACGTTGTCCAGCTTTTCTTGGAGGCGAGCTGCGCATTCGGGTAGAGATGGTGCGGAAGCAAAAATTGCCGCATCGTCAGCATAGCCGAAGCACCCTGGCGAGAGGCGCAACATGCCCTCAATAGCCAGGAGGAACAAAATAGGTGAGACCGGTGATCCCTGTGGGAGGCCGCATTTTATGGCGAAGGGTGGAGTTGTTGTACCGTCCAATGCGACTACGCCCTCGCGATTTTCCATGAATGATGCAACCCATTTGATAAGATTGTGGGGCCAGCCTTGAGTACGGAGATTATGGCAGAGACGTCCTCGCTGAATGCCATCAAATGCACCTTTAACATCTACCGTTACTATACCTGCAACCTTCTTCTCTAACCAGGCGGACTGGATGTCAGAGGCAAGGGCTGTGGTTAGATCCGTTGCTGACCGGTGAGGAACAGCGCTGCACTGGTTCTTTGCAAGGATATTTTGTGAGAGGGCAAGGAAAGAGAGACGTCGGGCCATGAGGCGTTCCAGCCCCTTCCCAAGGCACGAAAGCAAAGCAATTGGTCGGTAAGACTTGGGAAGGGCTTTGTTTCGGTTGCCTGCCTTCGGGAGAATAATTATGCTGGCCTTTTTAAAGGCCTTTGGATGTAGTCCTTGCAGGTCGCACAGACGGAACAAATCGGTCACTCGGGGCCCTAGAACTGGCCAAGCTTGTCTTAGCGCTTCTGCGGTTATCTCGTCTAGTCCGGGGACGATGAGGAGACTACGCAGCAAGATCTGAAGATTTCCTGATTAGTTAGTGCAGGCCAAGGGAGGCTTCTTCTTGCCACAGTTGGAATTCCCATGACTATATCCTCATGCTCCATGTGCCTACTCAGTAAAGCCCCTGTAGTAGTTGTGCTTTGGCCATGGGAGTGAAGACGAGTCCGTCTGGGCCATTGAGTGGAGGGGTATGAAACCGGGGTATTTTTTTATGCCAGCTTGTAACCCTATACGCTTCTGTGAGACAAGAGACCTGATCTACTTTATTGCGCCACATTTCTCGCTTAGCTATTTTGACCGCCTTGCCAAAGGCACGGCGTTCAGCGGTGGCCACTGATCCCGAGCGCTTAGCTTGGCAGAGTGCGTTGTGCGCGTTTGTACAGTCCCTGGTCCACCATCGATTTCGCGGTCCCTGTGTACGTTTTCTGGGACAGGTGGCGTTAAGAGCACCTTGGAGAACATCTACCAGGAAAGAAGCTTCTCTCTCTGGGTCTGAAGAGGGTGCGGCCACTAGTCTGTCGGAGATAATTTTACGGAAGTGACCCAGTTGCAAGCAGAGTATCTGAGTTTTCCAGAGGTATCTGTTTCAGGTCCTGTGTCTGACAGTTGAGTTAGTAGAGTTCTGTGGTCTGACCCAACTTCCATGTCGATTCGGATAGCACAAGATGCATTGAGACTATGTCGTGCGAAGCAAAGATCGATAGTAGCGCCGGCATCATGAGTGGGGGCATAGTATACATTTAACAACGTTATTCCCCTTGCAGTTGTCCATTCGAGTAATGAGTCACCTTCCGAATTTTCGTTATATGCTGCTGGATCCCAGGCCGAGTGGTGGATATTGAAGTCACCAGCTAAGACATCTGGGATATCAGAAAGATTAAGAAGAAGCTGAAGGCCGTCCCCAGCGCCAACCGCGCCTACTGGAGCGTTGTATATATTCCAGCAGTCAATGGTACGCTTGCCGCGTCGAGAGATGCAAATCCGGAGAAGGTCGCGTGAGTGAATACTGGGTTGGAAAGGTGAAAGGCCGCACCCCTTGCGAGTGTAGGTCATTACGCGAGGCCGGCTGGTCCAGATTGGAAGGGGAGAGAAAGAATTGTGTTCTGGGTGATTTTTAGTTAACTTGCGCGAGAGATCAGTACTTATCCAGGGTTCTTGAATTAGTACAAGATCTGCTCCGCTTTTAGAGGCAAGTTCGAGGGCGGAGTCGTGTGCCGGGCTCCGTTTACCCACATTTACCTGGAATATGCACAAACCATTGATTGTGATTTGTGCGTCCGGCCCCGAGTGATCATAATGATTCCTCTATGGTCATCAGGGCGGAGTATCGGGACTCTTGTCCAATTTGTGGAGGAGAGGGGGAGGCGATTCTTGTGGGTTGGGTAGGAACCTGATTGTTCCCGGAGCTCGCGGTGGCCTGGACGAAGATTGGAGGGTGTAGTGCGGTCCAGGCCTTCTGGCCCTCGTTTCGGATAGCTCGGAGTCTAGTTTTATCCGGGCGGGCGAAGCTTCCGTTGGCGCGGATGGGTCGCGCGGGGCAGCCTAAAGAAGATGATGGATGAGGTCCGTCACAGTTAAAGCATTTTTCTGGTCTGGTGCAGGGCCCGACGTGGGAATCTGCGGCGCATGTCCCACACCGAGGGCGGCGAGTGCATCTATTCACATTGTGGAACGCGTGGCAACGAGAACACACCTGGAGTGGGGGCTGGTGGTCTACTTGCCGGAGCTTCACCGCTCGAGCAAATAGTCGCAGATTTGTTGGGTACTTTTTAGCGGACTCGGAAGCTATCACTAGGCGAATAGTCCCTTCATAGTCCAGAGAGAGTTCAGAGCGGCGAGTCCACGACATGGAGAAGATTGATTCGGGGTCAATCTTCGTAGTGGCTAGTTCCTGTCGAATTTCAGACATGGTGAGGGCTTCGCGTTCCCCCAAATGGTTGTAGCCATACTTAGGGACTGGTCCTAAGATGAACGTATTGCGATTTTCCTGGCGCTCTATTGGAGCGTCTCCCGTAATCGTCTGAAATGCCGAGGCTACCTGAAGTAGTTCGGGGGCTTGGGCGGCGGTGGGCGCTACTATTGCGATTCCCGAGGGTACTATGCGCACATCTTTGATGAGCTCTGGCCGGTCAGTTAGTCTCCGGAGCCTTGTGCGGATGAGAAATGTATCTTGTCCTCGGAGCGGGTGATCGGCCGGTAGGCGTATAATAACCCTTGAGTCGACCTTAGGAACTTTGGGGAGAGACTGTCACGATCCGTGAGAGCCGTATTGCGTGCGTGTGGGGATACAGGTTAGCGCGCCTTGGCATCACGTTGGATGACTGAGCACAGCCGAGGGAGATATCTTAGAGAGGGTCGAGAGTAGCTACCTCCTCTCTTCGTCTTTTATTGCCTTTACAAGCGTACCTCTTGATAGCAATATAATAACTTATAAAACCTCCTTGACGTGCCGTAACAGAGACTTGGTCTGCTTCGGTGGTGGTGCAATAACAGTCTTCTTTGTTGGAGTAGTCTGGGTCGCTAGGATGGGATTTCGGGTAGCTGCAGTCGCGTACGTCTGCTTCTGCGAGGTCTCGGGACGGGGTTGACGAATTGCCGGCCCAGCGCTTCGATTGGTTGCTTGAGGGTCTTCGCCTGTGGTTGTCTGATCAAATACAGATAGGCCAGCGATGACCCTAGCAGCACTACGAGTGACGATTGCCTTGAGATCTGCCGCTATTGCAGGCGGGAGGCAGCGGAGATGGATAGCTCCGGCATTTTGCCAGGCTAGAAGGGTAGTGGCTAGTTCGTTAGTAGTGGCCGATGATGGGTTGGCCACAGAGCGTTGTACAGCCGCGGCTGGGGCAGGCGCTTGGCTTGTGTTTCTGGCCGCTTGGCCGCTCGGAGGTGGGAGGGTTGCTACCGCAAATATGGAAGAAGCAAGGCCTTGATCCTGAGATGCCAGGGTCTTCGGAACTTTGGGCGTAGTCCGCTGTAAAGGGACGGACGGGATATGGCTGTTTGACGGCTGCTGTGTCAAAGTCTGCAGCGCGTCATCTTCTGCCTCTAGGTCCATGAATTCATCATCAGAATCTATTTGCATGTCTAGAGGGACGGGGGGAACTTGATTAAGTTCAACAGGCATCCGAGGTTCCACGATGACTGTTTGAGCTGGTTGTTTATTACGCTTTGTAATGCGAGTGGGTGTGGCCGCCCCTACTGGGCTGGGGTTGGGCTTTTTCCTCCGCCTTAAAGCAGGCATTGTTGCCGACTTGTCGGTCAGTTTCCAGTTGTGTATCTATCGTAAATGATATGGGTTCGTCGGTAGCGTTCGGATTCGAATGTACAGAAAAAAAAAAAAAGATGCTGAATGTGCGATGTGTGGGTTATTAGATTGATACCTGAGCGTGTCTCATAGTAGTCAGGCACGCGACTCAAGTAGCAAGTACACGGTAAACCTCAACCCCAAAATGATGATACGTATCAAGTTTAATATGCTAGGTCCTGTATGGCTAGTATGGATGGGATATGGGGGATTTTACCTGTAGATAGATAAAGACGCTGTAGCCCTCTGATAGTTGGGACAAGTCTTCTACCAAATAATATCGGAATCAATCCTAGCCTCTCATTAAGCAATCTCATGAATTATTTATGTGTCTGTCATTACAGACCAATAAACAGAATCGACGATCAAGATTTAGAAAGTCGATAACAATGGCTCAGGTTGATTGAACAACCACAAGAAAAATCCTCGCCGTTCCGCATCTATATGTGACAATACTTCACCGTTTGGGCTAACAATCTTATTTTTGTTCAGAAAGCCACCACTGCGGTAGAATCGTTCTCCGCTGATGATATTCGAAGGAAAGGCTTTCAGGTATACCAGGTATTTCAACCTCATCGAGGTTTGTTTACCACCAGATCCGGTGAGCCACAACCAAACTTCCCCGACACATTCTGCACATACAATATCACCTCCAGTATGGATTGGGAATTGATTTGGCTTTAGCTCTACCGCTGTGCCGAGCTTAAAGTTTTACGACTATTAGTGGCGTCCATGTCAGGGCCGGTATCGAAAAGCCAGCGGCTTTTGACTCCACTTTCTCCAGAAGCACTGAGAATTTGCTGTGTGAATTGAATGGAGGCTACTGCATTTTCTGAATTGGACAGTCCCTGTTCAGCAATTAACTCGACACGCCGTTGTGCCATCTCGTTGTCGTAAAACTTAACCAGATCTTCCTAGATTAGTGGGTCTACTTGAGCAGCGTAACTATTTGCGCAAAACTCTTCGGGAATTTGACAATATTCATTAACTATTACAGCCAGTGGGCCTACGTCATTCGCTGTTTGTCCATATGCAGTTTTCGATTTGGTTGCTTCTTTTTTCTTTTTCATAGGACAATTTTTGGCAATATGCCCTTCTTTCTTACAGTTGTAGCAGCGGATTCAAAATTTCTCCTTCGGATTATTGACTTTCCCTTTCGTTGCTGACTTTGCTTGATCATCCGCGTTTTGTTCACCTTGGGCGTTGTTCAAAAACTTTTTCATCGGCTCTTGCTTTCTGGCATTCTCTTCTTGACTGACTGGCCGATTCTGTTGTAATGATGAGCTGTGATATCTTGTAAGAGATTATCTACAGACCAGCTCTAAAAGCGTGCTATTGTTGAGGCCATGGAATTCCACCTTCCAGCTTTTTCCTTTGTCGATTGCTTGAAGATTATCGAGATTTTTTTCTCAGCTAGAGTCCCGCCTGTGGAAATATAGTCCTTCACGGCCGTTTTAAATTTCGTCACATATTCTACGGGACACCCTCCTGTATACTTGGGAGCAATGAGATTTCCCCAGACGGCTTCTTGTTGTATTTCGCCAACTTGCCGATAGGTTTTTTCGAACAACCTCATCATTTCTGTGCCTCGTTTCATACCCATGACTAGGCTCCTGGTTTCTGCTGTTGTGGTTCTCTGAATGACAGCTGCGAGTCTCACCTCGTCTAACGGTGTCAGCTTCATGCTAGCTTCTGTTTGACTTAGTTATGTATCATATGATGACGAAGATGACAATCGTTTTCTAAGTCGTGTAAATGATATGTCTTCTATGAGTAAATATATTTGTGTTGTTATATAGAAATAAGATACAAATTATCTAGAAGATGATCAAGTAAAACTGGTTGTGATGTCTGCTCCAGTCCCCTCCAATCATCCAGATCATGTCCATATATAACCATTTCTATAACCGCTCCTTAGTCATTTAACCAAATATCTACTAGCTCTAGATTCCGTATACAGGTTTAGATCAAATCACACATGACACTAGAAAGTTACATATATCTCCTTAATTACAGTGTTCGTATGATTTAGCGTCCTGTACGCGTTTCTTCCCTTGACTGTTGTATACTCGCGAGACACGCGACTAGTCACGACCTGATATGTCATTACCCTGTAATAATAATTGATATGGAACCTCTTCGGGTGTCTCAGCGCAAGCATCAGATATTCCTTAGGACCGAAACAGTAGCCTGGAATATACCTGTACTTCCTTACGCTTCACTTGTCGTAGTGTAACCGAAACAGCTTCGTACCCGATGCATTCTAGTTGTAGTAAAATCGCCTCTCCGTACATTGACCAATTTCCAATTCCTCTTCAGAAATCTGACTGGGGTGGTTTCCAGTCAAAAAGGTTCCATTCTTTGGGGCTGTTCCGGCAGGCCGATCCCAACCCGCACCTGCATCTTCGTCGTCATCTTGTGAGTCTCCGCCTTCACCATATCGATACGACGGCCTTGAAGATCCAGCTTGCTCAGAAACCTTCATGTATCGTTCATCTTCATGCTGATACTTTCTTTCGTTGTATTGTTTGTCTGGACAGTTGCCTTTCGATCCAGACTTCAAGCTTTCGCTAATGCTGTCATTCGATACCAAGTCGGACTCATTGCTGAAGTTTCCCGTCACATAACCAGTGCGGGTAGCAACATTTTTACCCGATCGCTCCTTCTCTACAGCGGTCTGAGTTATATCGGTGCCTTGGGCAACAATTTCCCGATCCGCCTTTGATAATCCGAAGGACGACATTTGCACTTGTTCAAAAATCCCTTCTAAAATCGTCACAAATTAGTCGTCCACGATATACCAAAGCTCAAAATAAGTTTTCTACCGTCGAATTTTTTGTTGAACAACCAAGAATAATGCTACCATGTAAAACTTAGAGAGGGTTTCGTGTGTATGTCACGTGAATAGTCAAGCACGGAGCAATCGATTATTCATTCATATATTCGCTCTTGAATGAATAATCGATTGCTCCGTGCTTGACTATTCACGTGACATACACACGAAACCCTCTCTAAGTTTTACAACAAGTGATCAATTAATTCTCGAAGTGTTTTAGGGTGCACACTAACAATCATATAATTTCTTGTTGTCTTGTTTAGCGAGTTCCGCAACAAGGTGATCTTGCATTTCTCATTCCCTTTCGAACTGGGACTTCGTGAGAGCAACTGCTGGAAGCGTGATAAATATGACGATAGGTTCTCGTCCCGGAATTTTCGGCATGCATGAAGTAGCGCGGCCGCCAACTGTTCTTCGTGTTTGTTGCGAAAATTATCATCAATAGCTTGTAACGGCTATAGCGCATCACATTCCATACCATTCGCAAGCATATTTTGAAACTGGCTGGTTATAATATCCTTCGCAGTTCCTGTTACAGCATGACTAGATAGTTGCACTGAAAATTCTGATGTTTGAAGTATGCATCGCTCCTCTGCATCACACCTGCGTATGTACCGAAATATTCGATGTGTAATTGCCCACTTAGTTCTATCCTTGTGATCGTATGCTTCTGGCCATTTAAGTGGTTCCTCTTCAATTAAACATTCTCTGCGTTCTGATTGGCCTACCATATTAGCTTTTGACTTTTATATTTTTTATTTTTTAAATCATTTCATGTGTATTCAGCTATTTAGCTATGACAAATGACCGGTACTATGTATACATGTAGGATGACACTTTTGACGTTAGAGACACTCATACTCTAGATTTCATTTGCAAATACCACTATGAGGTATGTTCACTTACACAAACAGTCGCCTCTCCTCCGTAAATACCCACCAAAGAGAAATTCAAAACCTTTGATGATCCAAGCATACTAGCGCCGCGAGGAATGTAATTTAGTTTTGCCGGATTCGAACCAGCGGTCTCCTGTTTCTGGTGGGATATGTGTCCTTGCTATCCAGATCTTACTTGAGAAACCGGCCAAGATGATGTACCACTGCACCATCCAACCATTGCGGTGTTTACAGTGTTGCCTGCACTGATGCGCCTCTTTTACGACCATATATTTAGGTCTAACTATTGTTGCAACGCTTGACATCACACAGGTGATTCCTCTATGTAGAATTAATAATCAGCGTTATCATGACCTTTTAACTAAAAAGGGATAGAATTTTCATGGTTGAAGTGGAGAATTTACTCGACCCTACAAGGCAAACATGACTCAACCTTCATTCTATGGGTTCGAGTGTAGGCGCTGGAGGCTTGCAAGGTACAGCTTCAAACTCTGTTGAGCTTGATTCACCCAAGGCCTATCAACATCTCTGGATGGTAGATCTTCTCCGTTTTAGCTCTTAATTTACTAGAGCCAGCTCCAATGGGAAAAAGAATGGGACAAATTTTTAAAACCCACTTCTCCCCATATATTTTGTTGGATTATTGGTCTTTCCTTTTTGTTAGGACATCGCACATTTAGCTCGGACAAATGATAACGCGCAAGTGAATCACAAAGGATAGTTATACTGATGGTCTATCGGCCAGTCAGGCTAGATTCTTTGCTGCATTCTCCGACGCCTGAGCGTGCTCGGGATACGCGGGCAGACTTACAAGGTAACCGCTAATGCACTTACTCAGGGACTCATCATGCTATCAAACTTCCCAACTATACGCGAATTCTGCGGCCGACAAGTGTAAAATGACGCTCAGTGTGGATGTCGGCAAGTGTGTTGCTGAAAAAATTGGTTGCTAATCCGTGACCCTGAGAAACGACCTGAGTGAGTACGCTAGCTATATGAGGATGCGAGATCGAAGTTACGCTAGACCGGTTCCATGACGTCAGCTTTCTTTTGTAAATTTCACAGTGCATACTCGTGTCTTTAAATAACACGCCAAGAGCTCTCTTAACAGAAGAAATTTTTTTTGGAACGCTACGTGATTATTTTATTCTTCACCCAGCACTAGATACTCCATTTTTTCGTAAGACATGAAGATAGGAGCTCTACACGGAGCGTGGCCTAGGTCATAAAGAAGCCTAATGTGCGAGATAATTAGAGACTGAAGGAGCACAATAAATCACATTCACATACTGAGTGCTCCCAAGTTTATCCCAAAATACCAGCGAATGCTTACATTTATCCACAAGAATTTGCCCATCTGAGGTATTTTTTTTTTTTTTAAATCATTTTATTGTCTTGTCTGAGTCTAAGACTATGTAGGACATGCAGGTCCTCTCTGCCTACAGGCCAAGGATACCTATGCCAGTAGTATATCCCCTCCTATGCCTCCCATACAGCTCCCCTCAAACAGTACCACCCCTCACAAGCCCTCATTCGATCATACACTTAGAGGAGCCCTTTGCCCTTCATTATCTCCCCTCTCCAGCCAACGAAGCGATGGCCATTTGCGGGTGTATGGCAGCCGGGAAAAATCGCAAAAACCACTGGGTGCGGAGCTCTCCTAATACCGACATTAGGACTAAATCCGAAGACATAGTGCCCCTTCTGAAGCGTTCGAAGAGGCCGGCCAGCTGGGCGCTGCAGACTTGTGTGTACCTCGGGAAATTCGCACTCTGCCTTTCTAGCCTCCTTCCAACTCCTTCCCTAAGGTCGTGCTGGAATGTCAGAAAAGTCTTGACAGGGCGTGATTGCTGTATAGTAGCTTAGCCTAACTTCTTTTGTGCCGTCCAGGGCGTTGGGGAGTGCCGTTGACTCATCGACAAAAGAAGCCCTCCTGGCTAATTGGCCGAAATCTCGGTCTTGGCGCCCACAAACGTTCCAAAGTTGAAAACCCCTCGAAAATGTCAGTCCCAGCATCGTCTTCAGAGACCTGTTTCCCCTCTCGCACCACATCTCAGCCACCTATCCTTCCTCAAGATGTAGAACTCCATTAGAGCATCAGTCCCCCATAAACCATGACCCGAGCTTTGTATATTATGACTTAATTTCCTCCTTGCGGGTAAACGTAGCGTCGTAAATTTGTAGTCGGTGATGGCCGGTAATTAATGGGGCAAGCTCCTGTTTGCAATTGGAGTAACTTCTTTATTGGTTGTTGAGGCGAGATGAGGCGTGGTTGGAAAGAGGTTGAGGACTCAGATGAGATTGATAAGAAAGGAATTGTCGAGAGGTTATCAAATGGAGATATGCTTGAGGTTGCTTTCGACTTCGATTCGGATGCGATTCTTCTTGGCTATCCCAGATATGCAGAGCATACTGAGCGATTACACCGGCACCACTGGAAGGTGAAGAATTCGTCTTTGCCGGCCCCATCTGAGGTATGTTTGGCCGCTGCCCGTTCGGAACAGATTCCCTGTTCGGTGTTCACCCTGGACTACTACTATTGCCCTTGTACTCTCCGCTTCTTGCCAGGGAGGTCTCGTGGCCAAGCTTGGACGAAATAAGTGGGACAGAGCCAGCTGGGATATGTTTCCGTCGATGCCGATCTCTTATATCTCCTCGCCTGACAGGGATTCAAATTGAGGGCAACACCGATTATGCGCCAATCAATACACCACGAGCCCCGTTTCTCAGTGCTCCCACTCGAGCACCGTGGTCTCTTGTATTTTTTATTTTTTTAATAATTAAATGTGTATTCAGTAATTTAGCCATGTCACATGACCCGTACTATGTATACATGTAGGATGATACTTTTGACGTTAGAGACACTCATTCTCTAGATTTCATTTGCAAATACCACTATGAGGTATGTTCACTTACACAAACAGTCGCCTCTCCTCCGTAAATACCCATCAAAGGAAAATTTAAAACCTTTGCTTATCCAAGTATGCCTTCATCATCCATGCATACCAGCTCTGCTAGAAATGTAGTTAAGTTTTGCCGGATTCGAACCAGCGGTCTCCTGTTTTGGGTGGGATATGTGTCCTAGCTATCCAGATCTTATTTGAGAAACCGGCCGAGATGATATACCACTGCACCATCCAACCGTCGCGGTGCTTACAGTGTTGCCTGCACTATGACAGAAGCCTCCGTTACGTACGGTTAACTTGCGAGGAAGATGTGTGGCCCTTACAAAGGAAAATGGAGGGTACACAAAGTATTGGGATGGAGCAGAATAATACAAAATTTGTAGTATGATTTCAATTTATTTGTGAGCCATACTGAGGGCTTCGATGTATACATTTGTAATACGATGCAATTATGTATGAAATAGATGTGGATTTTTAGATAATACCAATTGATTTTTTAGTTTTTCATATTTTAATGAAGACCCATATACCTTTCCCTTAAAGTTGAAAACCGGCCCCATTAATTTGGACTTTTACGGAATATCATTGGATAGCACCCTAGCTCTCATATCTTGTGAACAACTAGACATGGGCCTACATGAAAACCAACCGAATCAAGTCCATATTTACAGGGATCTAACCCCAGTCATTATTACCCACATGCTATTTTTATCCAAAAGACATTGTATAGAGATTTATTATAAGATCATTTACGTGACCGGCTTTCGGAAAGTAGTAATCCTGAGTTTAAAGAACTACCTGTGCATAAATTATTAGTACAGGCTTCCCCGGATGGTTACTTAATAGGAAGCGCCCGCATCTCATTTCCCAATTTAATTATCTGAAGAGATTGACAATTCACCTCAGATACCCACATGCGACTGATGATTCAGGGAAAAGTCGGTGATTATATCAATGAATTGTTCTAATCCTAAGAAGTAGAAAAAATAGCTTGTCTAGATGATTAACTTAGCAATACGTATTTTTCCTTTCCTTCGATCAAAGTCCTCTAACTCCATGATTTCTTTCACCGGTACTGGACACGCTAAGTCAACCCCTGTAAAATGCATTCTTATGACGCGCCCTCCTTACGTGGTTCGAATAGCTATGCCTGTAATGTACAGTCTCTTTTGGATAAAAATAGCATGTGGGTAATAATGACTGGGGTTAGATCCCTGTAAATATGGACTTGATTCGGTTGGTTTTCATGTAGGCCCATGTCTAGTTGTTCACAAGATATGAGAGCTAGGGTGCTATCCAATGATATTCCGTAAAAGTCCAAATTAATGGGGCCGGTTTTCAACTTTAAGGGAAAGGTATATGGGTCTTCATTAAAATATGAAAAACTAAAAAATCAATTGGTATTATCTAAAAATCCACATCTATTTCATACATAATTGCATCGTATTACAAATGTATACATCGAAGCCCTCAGTATGGCTCACAAATAAATTGAAATCATACTACAAATTTTGTATTATTCTGCTCCATCCCAATACTTTGTGTACCCTCCATTTTCCTTTGTAAGGGCCATACATCTTTCGTGTCAATTTACTGCACTTCATTGAGTCCTCTTCCGAGCAATGCATCTGCTGAATCCTCTTTTTCTTTAGGCATTAGATATTATTTGCTCACTGCATCCCTAGTGGCTGAAGGGTCCCATCGCTAGTTCCAAATAGCACATCTGATGAGTATCAAGAGATTCCCTGACATAAGCCCAAGCTCATCGTCTAGTTCCGTGCTCAATGTTGGCGATCGTCCTATGCGGGGTGTAGGATTTTCATACTCTCGACCACACGCACGTATTAAACGCCTTGTTGTAAAGCTAAGATCGTTGGTTATATTTTGTACTGTCGAGCCAAGTCTTTTTTTGGTTTTTATTTCAATATATTGATCGAGAATTAGCTTCTTGCTATCTTTGGTTTCAGAAGCAGGCTTTTCGAGAGACATCGTTTGATAGATTAGAGGATGAATCGATGGTGATTCTAATAATTAAAGACTTTATCGGTTATATAGTCAAAGGTGTCGTTGAAAATACATCTCTACTGCCGAACGGCTGGATAAGACGATTGAACCACAATTTATGGCGAGCGGGATAATGAGGAGAGAAAGTTTTAAATTGAGTCATCTTTTCTATACATTTTCTCAGATATTGTGTCATAGCTAGATAGCTGCATACGCAATTCAAATCTGATGCAAAAATAAATAAATAAGAGAAAGTCAAACCTATTAAATAAATAAATTATTCAATTGTCCTGATTTGGCGCCTTTTTGGCCCATGCAGGTGATGACTTCAGTCAGATACAATGATGATATAGTTGTGATGAACATCATGCCTCAGATATCATTTGCAAGTCTCACTACGGCTGTGACAAGGCGGCTTTTTCTTCACCGCTGTCGAACTATGCCCCCTCCGTGAAACTCACCCAAGGGAAACCTCTCAAAAAACCGTGGGTTCTCCAGACATGCCACCATCATCAATGTAGCTTACTTCAGTAAGGTGAGGTCTGCTGGAGTCGAACCAGCGATCTTCTGTCTCGGGTGGGATAGATGTTCAGGCTATCCAGACCCTACTTAGAAGACCGGCGCGGATGGTGTACTGCTACACCATCCGACCTGAGTCAAACCTATTAAAAGCTAGTCTAGCTGCGTCTACAGGGCTAGCCCCATAAACAGCCAAGTTTGAAGTTATACATTTTTTATCCCAGAGAGACTGTAGTTAATATTAGCTGATCGGGTATCCCATTTAGTGTCTGCCTCAGAACGGCAGATTTAGGCCACAATGGTCTCTCGCACGATTGATGTATTCCAATGACAATCCACTGATTTGGACCCTGACTTCTCTTTATTGCGAGATAATCGAGAAGGTCAAGGACTAAAAAACTTGTTCGCCATGATATCAAAACCTTGTAGGAGGTTAAATCCTCGAATAAATGTGTATTGAAATAAATATATCGATATTGAGGCTTTGTTTTATTCATTTCAGCAGAAAAAGATGGAACAGAGCATAAACTTTTACTGGCGGTCTCATATCGAATTTTAGCATAGCGGAAATGGTATGAGCAATAAAGATATTTCGAGGACGTGATGAAACAGCACTCACTCTCAAAGAAGAGTTTCTAATTCTGCCCATAATTCTGCGACAGGGTTCAGTTGAATTTGGGTTGACATATTCCTGAAAGATGGAACAAATAGCACAAGCGAATCATGTTGCGTAAAAATGAGACAGGGACATGTTAAGTCTGTGTATATAAACCACCCTACCCCGGGAACAGAGATGGTCGAGATAGAAAGGGATCTAGAGTTTTAACTGATGCACATGGTCTAGTATGACTTGCTCCTCAAGTGGATGGAGCTCGTGCGTTTAGACTAGGATGATGAAGCTAATCCAGCTCAGACTCACGCCTGCTCTATTTATGGAAATAGCAGTGTATGTCTAACCCCAAACAAAGGAGATTACCAAGAACCAAATGTTTGAGCTTGATCTAGTATGTCATCTAAAACAATGATACGATATCTACGGTGGCCAATTTTATCGATTCCTAACAAGTAATTGGCGCTCCTAAGCCAAACAATTATTTACTCATTGGACAGGGAAAAGACGAGTTCAAAATCTACACAGTTGCATGAGCACATTTGAGAGAAACAGCCAGCTGTGACGGCTAACATGATATTTGGATTTAAGTAGAAATATCCGGGCTCCCTGACTTGTTCATGCTGGCTCTCAAGGAAATTTAGGAGCAAGGACTATGCTCGGTCCTCGTTCAATACCGACAGTTAGCCTACTAAATGTGATAACTCGTAGTCGTGACTGTACAACTGCACAATTAACACTGGCCCGAAGTTTGGAGGCCATCATAGTTCAGGCAGTGATATATTGCCAAGTAATGCTAGGCCCTGCAGTTGTGCTTAGTAAGGTGTTGGATCTAGTCTTGGTTCTGTCGTTCTACAAACTATATTTTTAATCCACACGATATTCTTGTAGATATCTACGTGATTTACCCTCGTACGCCATCGGCAAATCCTAATCTCGAAGACGGCTCTCTCGTAGCACAATGCCGTAACAACTAAGCTTATGGCAAACTGCTAGCGGAACATTGCACCTCGGGCTGGCAAAGACTAATTCTTCACCTTGCAGTGGTGCCTGTAAAAGCACTCACTATGCTCTGTATGTCTGGGATAGTCAAGAAGGATTGCATCTGAATCGAAGTTGAAAGCAACCTTAAGCATAGCAAAAATCGACGACTTCTCGTCAATGTCTGACCTTTCATTCTCACGCGAGTCCCCTACCTTAATCTTACTGCACCACATCGCCTTCACTACCGACAGAGGCATTGCTCCAATTGCAATCGAGAACTTGCCTCATCAAGCTCGGGCATCTCCCACTACAAAGTTACGATGCCACGTACACCCACGAGGGGGAATCAAGTCATAATATAAAAAGCTTGCATCTTGGTCAATGTGAGGCTGTTGTTCTTATGGCGCTTTATGCCTTGAGGGAGAACAGATAGCTAATATGTGGAACGCCGAGTGAAGAGGCCACAAATTGGCACACTTGGAATTTCATTTTTCGAATGTTTTAGACTTTGTAGTGTTTGTGAGCGCCGAGGCAACGATAGAAGATGTTATGGTCCACCTTTGGGTCGTCATCTCCACGAATTAAAGTCTGGGTAGCCTAGACACCTAACTCACTCGAGAAAGGTAGGACTATGAGGCCATTTTTCGCGTGGTGGCTACATCTAAGACGGCGAAGGATTGTTAGGGTAGCCAGAGAGTTTTCAGTTTTCCCTTTGGTGGATATTAACGGTTGAGGGAAGAATGAGAGTCCCTCTCACAAAGGTCTCGATTTATACCAGCGAATGCACCGACTACATGAGTAGTCCAAATATCAAACTGAGTTATCGTCCTATATAGTCTTCGGGAAAGAACTAGCCTTCACCGTGTCATGCTCTTTGAGTGCTAGGCTTTTGCCCGTCACGAATAAATAAATCTTCACTCATTCATCATACCTCGAGTCAGTGCCCTCATGTAAACTACTAACTCACTTCATGGGAAGACTTCAACCGTGGAAGAAGGACACATAGATGTGAGCAAAATCTATCTAAGAAATTTCTATTAAAATACTTCAGCGAGTGTAAGCTTTGCCTACATTGGTCACTACAATGTAGTTTCACTTACTCAGAAGCTGTTAAGATGATTAGACACTGCTATCGACTTTACAATAATTAAATCGACGAGAAGTTCCCACAGAATGTGTTGCTTGTTTTTGATTAATCAATCATTCTTCCATGCTCTAGGAGCTACATGAATATTCCTATTTGATAAAAGTGGAATCCTGATAACTGCACATAACTAGATGAGCCCCTCTAAATTTTGAGTAGTTATAAAGGCTTAGAAAATTTATTTCATAGAGCTAGTACAATCAAAATTTCTGTGTTGCCAGATCCATGTATCCAAGTAAGCTGTTTCCACGATTTACAAGCCCATTGGCATTTATTAATCATTACCAGCGTGCACCATGTAGTTGACAAATTAGTCGCAATAGATAGACTAGTGCTCCTAAAGTTTTCGTTAATTTGAATCAAGGGCAGACCCTCAGTGACCATTGAAACAATCATTGTTGAAATCTAATATACAGAAGTCAAATGTTCGCAAGACTCTCACTGCCTGGGAGAACGCAGCCATAATTAATTATATTGGAATTTGCTAAATGCAGCTTGCGGCTTACAGAGATTCTATGAGGCTTACATGGCCATTTACTTAGTTAAGACTATAACATTAATCTAATCCAATGATCGCAAAGCTTCCTGCACAGCTTTTACTAGTCCCTCTATGGTGTGGAATCTTTAAAAAAAACATTATTTTTTAAGTGTATGCAGTCCACCTAGCTACGACACATGGTCAGTGCTATGTGTACATGTTGGGTGATTCTCTTGACGTACGAGACGCTCATACTCTGTATTTCATTCGCAGATACCGCTCAGGTATACTTGCTTACACAAATAGTCGACCCTCCTCCGTGAGTACCCCCTTAAAGGAGGGTTTAAAACCTATCATTGACTTAAGAGGGACTAAAATCGAATCCTATTCTGTTTCCGTCGACGTGCACAATTTCGTAGTTATAAAACTGTGAATGAGTAGGTGTGATCGTTCCCAGGTAGTATTCGATTGCTTGCTCGACCAATAGTATTTATCTGCTGAGCGCACTGGCTGTTTCAGAAAGTAGCCCAGATCCCGGTTCCAATGGTGAAGCGGATATCAAATGAAAGAGCCTGCTCGGCAAGGACTAAGGTGTGCGAATCTTTTGGCTGCCCAGGTATTAAGACGCAAAGATGACACGGGTAGCTAAATGGCCGATGGTGCCACGGCAACTGTCCCCAGATTCTCTCCAGGTGGTGCCCATGCAGAGAGCCCTCCCGTTTTTTGTGTCGTCACATGATATAGGCTGCACTAGATATCCTCTGGCCTGCTACTGCTGAAGCCTAATTATCCATTCTGATAGAGGTCCATGAGCATTGCATACCACTTGCGACTTCTTGGAAACCCGCGAGTTTTGTGGTCTACTTTCTCTAAATATTTGCCACAGGCCACTAGCACCCTTGTCTTAGCTTGAGCCTAATTGGACAGGAATTTTCTGATTATCACCCAACAATCATGAAGCCAAGTGGGAAAGATTTCTGAGGGTCATCCTAGTCTTACCACGATACCCCTATTTTGAATCGAACATCAAATTTTGCTTCAGCAAAATGTAGGCACTAGCGTAAAGCAGCCGAGGACATAGCTTCACGTTATCTCTGGCTGTCTGTATCAGCGCGGGGCGAGATTAAATATGGATGAGCTAGCTTTACCCCAGTGATGACTGAAACTGTAGGTGCCAGGGCAGGATGTACACATATAGAGAGTATTTTCTGCCCTAGCGGATATGTAGTAACCAGATAAGCTATGTGTGCGCGCCTAACCTTTTTCCATGTGAGAATTACACTTGACTAACAACAGTCTTCAAAATAATTTAAAGCATGGAGTCAAAAGAACATGGCTTAACGCCTTCCCAAAAGAAGATTAACTTCCCAAAGACGCGATTCTCTGCCAATACCGAAGATTCTTCCCCGATGGCGACTCATGGAAATGGAATGCTAGGAAGTCTCATCCAGTCACGCTCTAACGCTTCTATACACTCAGGCTTTTTACGTCGCCACTCTTCAGTCTTACGTTGCCGAGACTTGACGAGCGACGAAGAGAGTGCACTTGGATTTAGTGGAGATTGGGCTAATTTAAATGAATTTCATTCTGCTGACGAGAGGCGTCTAGAAAGTGTTCTCAACGGACCTCAGATGCGTAGTCAGAGACTGATTGGGAATAGCAATTCGCGATATCAATGGGGTAAGTGTAAAAGCTTAGGCTTCATTAGGTTCAATTAGACGAGCGGGCCTGACACGAGGTGTGCTAGAAAAGTACTGGAAAACCGAAGCCGAACTGAAAACTATGAAAGCCCCAATGTCAGTTAAAGAAATATCCTGACGACGCTTCTCCGAGGTTAACTTGCGACAGTCGAAAATACTATGAAAGAATCAACAACTTGGTTAAACACTATATTTATATCGACCGCATTTTGGACTCTTCTCTTCCACACGATCTTCTTAATGAATATAACAACGTCCCAACATACGGAACACTAAGGAAAGAACCCGCAATACCATCTATAATTAGAGAGGAGGAAGAACGATCTACACAAGCTAATGCTTCAATAAACCCAAGTGAGGCACCACCTAAGAAGATCAAGCGAACTCCAAGGGAGCTCTACAAAGTTTCAAACGAACAATCTCCCCTCTTACAACCTCAAGGCGAGCCGAATTCCTCAAATGACCTTCCTGAGCTTGAAGATGACAGTGTTGAAATTGGAGATCGTATCGTTCAGGTGGCAATCAACATAAACCTCACCGCAAACTTGATCCTACTGGCCGGCAAGATAGTAACTATCTTGATGACAAACTCTCTATCCGTTCTCGCGTCCCTGGTAGACGCGATACTTGATCTCTTGAGCACAGCTATTATCTGGACTACAACAAAAATGATAGAGAGGCAAGATTACCATTCCTATCCTATTGGTCGTAGAAGGCTAGAACCCTTGGGAGTCTTAGTATTTTCCGTAATTATGGTGACATCATTTTTTCAGGTGGGCCTTGAGTGTATAGGTCGATTACACTCGGGTGATCATACAATCATACAACTCGCATTACCTTCTATTTTAATAATGTCTGCTACTGTATTGATAAAACTTCTTTGTTGGCTATGGTGTCGTATGGTCAAGAACTCTAGTGTGCAAGCTCTAGCACAAGACGCAATGACAGACGTCGTCTTCAATATTTTTAGCATCATATTTCCCCTTGGTAAGTACTTCCTATTTGCATGCAACCTCCTCAATATTTTGATCCTCATACAAATTTAGTTGGCTTCTACGCAAAAATATGGTGGCTCGACGCACTAGGCGGACTTTTACTCTCACTCTACATTGTTATAAATTGGACAAAAACTTCGTCCACTCATATTCGAAACCTTACCGGTGCAGCTGCATCTGCCGACGAGCGAAATGTGCTACTTTATCTAACCATGCGATTCGCGAAGACAATAAAGCAAATTCAGGGCCTCCAAGCATATCACTGTGGAGACAAGATCAATGTCGAGGTTGATATTGTCTTGGACGAAGAAATGACACTAAGAGATAGTCATGATCTCGGAGAGTCATTACAATATGTCCTAGAATCTGTCCCCATAGTTGACCGAGCATTTGTGCACCAAGATTACGCTGGATGGAATTTACCAACCCATATGCAACAACAAGGCGAATAAACGAAATGACCAGGATTTCGATATAAGTACGGATAAACACAATACTAACCCTAAGATGGCCTTATAAAGAGCAAATAAACGAATACGTTAACTTTACAAATAGCCAGCACAAATTGTACAATGAGGGATGCTGGCTCTACAGACGCGACGCTTAGGCTCAAAACTTGATTCGCCACTCTATATACCCCTGCATACCTGCACCGTCAATAGTCCAATCTGATGATAAATCATGAATTAAAACTGAATCTGAAAATAAAAATAATACGTCAGTTAACAAATGTTTGTCCTTCTTAGACAGCTTAGCGCAAGTGACTAGAGCAGGAAATAGCAAGAGGTTATTTGTTATCATGCTTGCAGGGTATCGGGAAGTATAGTATCTTCTAAGGTACTTCCTATGTAAGCCACAAGACTTTATCATTTTCCTAGAAGTTGAAAGAAGCGTATACAATCACAAAACATGTTACATTAACTCACAGCTCATCAACATAACTACTGTCAAGCTTCAACGGCGTCAACCTATTATTGCGTAAATGCATTGACTTTGGACGTATATGGCTGAATCTAGTACGAAAAGGTTGACATTTAAAAATACAAGCACCGGTTCATAAAGTTTGCCGGCGTAGCTTTAGCTCTGACCTGTGTCGCGACGTCGTAATGTGCACGTGGCCACTAGGTTGTGCGAATTTCGCTACCAAAGATTAGAGCTTGCTATCCTTAAGGAGATAAGGGCTCTAATTCTTCGGTACTAATCTGTAACTATATCTTACATGAATGTCGCGAAAACCATACCAGATGATTATGGGCCACGAAATGATATGGTAAACTCAATAAAGAGATATCGTTTTGTTCGCATGAACTACAGTCGTCTAGGATAAATTTTTGGATAGTTTTTATGCCGAAGCGTAATTCATTGTAATTTCAATCAACCGCAATATTTAACAAGCAGTGGCGGGCATGACGGTAGGAAACAACAGCATACGACGTACCCCACAGTAGCAGTATGGTAATATTATTTGTCATTTAATGTCAGATCCTTATTTGCAGGGTAGGGAGACTTCATGATAGAAGGGGTCTTTGCGTGTAAATCTAGCTAGCATGAATGACTAGGGCTCAATTACATTGCTGGGGCACTGCGCAGCTCACTCGCTATGAACTGCCACTTACTAAACATACGTATAAAGGTTTACTCGCACATCTACATGTATTCCATGCGCTAGGAATTAGAGAGCTTCCTCGCCTAATCCGTTCTAGTGAGATCCACGTTGTTCCCCTTGTCAGGTGAAGAACTACAAACGGACTCCCTTTACAGCATCAACCACTCAACATCAGAACACATTTTAATACAGACAACCCAATCGTATAGTATTTTATACTTCGCACTTGCCTAGTTACCGTGGAAAGTCTGATTTGTGAGTCAGATCTCAATTCATCAATCCCCCGCATAGACTACCTTTCGCTCAACGAAAGCAAATCTGCAACTGTTTACCTAGATTACACACTTGTACCTTGGAATATTTACACTAGCGATGAAACCTAAGCGCTCTCCTGCTTTATTTTCGGCGATGAGTTCCCCGGGAATTGATATACAAGCTCCTATTGTCTATAACGCTCTGCATTTTGACGCGGGGACCCTACCGCCATATTCTTTGCCTTGAACCAAGATCAAAGAAAAGGAGTTCAAGTTAATGCTGACCAATTTCTGAAAGCCCTTATTTCTAGCGTCAGCCACCAATACAACAGCTAATAACTCAATTACAACTCAAATTTCCAATAACCACTGAGCCTCTATTAACTTAAATTATATTCTAAAGAACAGCCTAAAATTACATCAAGATTGTCTTCACAAGAACAGAAATATATGAGCCTCTCTTTTGTGAGGAAATCCACGACTGAACTTCAGACGTTTGCCCTGCCCCGTGGCAGCCGAGTGGGACTCCTCAGATGAACGCGTCTACAAATCTTTCTCCTAGTAAAGACGCACTACATGCCTAAGTTTCCGAAAGGCTTCGGTCGGCGAAAACTTACAGCCCCTACCGTGGAAACACCTGACGAGCCAGTGCAGATAGCTGAGCACTCATTCAAAGTTTTTGATCGGGCTGAAGGGGCCGGGAAATCGTTTGAGAGAGGGTCTAAATTTTCCCGAGCTTCGCCAATTTCTAGTGAAAGAGGAAACATATTACCGCCGGAAGACGATAATCTCTTTGAAAATGTGGGCGGAAATCCGTAAGTTTACATCAGATGAAAAAGAAAGAGCGAAATCTGGAATAAACAACTGACTTTACAAAGCGGTAGTAGTGCCTCGAATACTTTAACATCAGCTACAGATAAATCATCTCGATTAAGTGCTACGTCCACCGTCGCATCATCAACAATTGACAATACGCAAGAATGGGCTTCACCTCATGATAAGCCGTTTACAGATATCCCTCCTCCACCTGTATCAAGGTTATCGGCTGGATTTTCATTGAAGAATGCCGGGCGTGCCATGTCATGGGTCAAGCAAAAACCATATCCAAATAAAGAACTTCCACCATCACCACCAGCAGTAAGTGAAGATGAAGGATTAAGCATGAGATCTAGAGCACAAACTACTTCTAGCTATGCAAGTACTACAGTGCCCACAAAATACGATGAGAAGGACTTAGATATTAGCCTTGGAGGAGACTTTTCAGATATGTTCTCTGCATTTGCAAAGAAGTCTAATCAAGAACAAAAAAAGGAGTGCAGAGGACTGCGCCCGGTATCTTTTGTTGCTTTTGATTCTTACAAATCTTAACTGACTAAACTAGGAATCTTCTCCGCAGGCACCTTCCCCACGAACTTATCCTGCACCTCTTGATCTCGACAAAAACAAGGAATTAAGTCCATCCACAAACTCATGCAGTGGTCAACGATCCTCGGAAGGATTGATGTTTGGTGCCAGCCCTCCTCCAGCTCATTTTCGCCGGTCACCGGATGTGCCGCAAATAACTGCTCAGATGGCTCCTCGAACTTCTAGTCCAGCCTCCTCGCTCTCTGGAAATCTCAAGGTTTCTGGAAGTCAGGATCTTGGAATAAAGAGGGGCAGTATGGTCCGAGGAAGGAAGCTTTCCAGCAACGATCACATGAATCCAATTGATGAAGATGCTCAAATTCTGCACGATTCAATCAGTGCTAGTCGTCGTATGGCTGACCACTCTCCTAAGCCTCAAGAGAAATGGACGGCGCCAAGAGTTTCTCAGTACAAAGTTGATGATGACGAGCTAGCTCAGTGGCCAACTGAGTCAATAGAGGCGTTCTCGAAAAACTCCATAGACGAACGAAAAGCTTCAGACGACAACTTATTTGATAGCACTATTATAGCTCGGGCAAATCTCGCACTTAGATTTCAGGAACGGTCTCCGTCCCCACCAAGATCTCGCACGCCACAGACCAAGGTTATGACTCCAGCACAATTCGAGAGATATAAGCAGGATCAAGAGCGTATTCGAAATCTACGAGGTGATAAGGTCGAAGACAATGAGGACGAAGAGGAAGTCTACGATGATGATGACGATGCAGTGGAAAAGGCCAGAGCAGTTGCCAAACAACGGCGTAAGCAAGAGGCTCACATGGCTGTATATAGACAGCAAATGATGAAAGTAATTGGTGAAACTCCTGAAGCCCTGGCTGCACGGCCAAGTATGACAATTTCACGCAGCAGTCCGAACTTAGCAATTCTGGGGCAGGCGGAGGAAAATGAAGAAGAAGATGAAGAAGTGCCTTTGGGGATCTTACAGGCGCATGGGTTCCCTAACAAGAATAAGCCCCCAATGCGTAGTATTGGATCTAACCCTAATTTAAAAGCAGCCACTAGCACCCCTTCAGGTGGTCTAGCAGATCCCCGATTACCCGTCTTTGCCCGGAACTTACCTCATGATCCATATTACGGTTCTGGTATTGTACAGCCTATGCATCGAGAGTCAATGGCATTCTCAGGCGGGCTTTCTGCAAATCCAGTCGGCGCTATTACGAATACTTCCAACAATGTACGAGGATTACCCCCTGGTGGACTTGTCGGTGTAATTGCCACGGAGGAGAGATCTCGTGCTATGAGACGCGGGAGTCCAATCCCACAAACTGACTACCCGACGCAGCAGATGCTGAATACTGCCGGTCCCTCGCCGAACATACGCGGATCGACAGGCAGCACGTTCAGCAATATGGGCCCTGTAATGCCGCCACAAAATTCTATGGGCGCTATGGGCCTTACGCCTGGTGATCAAGCTCAAATTCAGATGACGCAACAGATGCAACAATTTATGCAGATGCAAATGAATTTTATGCAAATGATGACCCACGGAGGGCAACAATCTGCTCAACCAGTACAACCTGTACAACCTGTACAACCTGTACCAACTCTACCGGAAATTCCTCGACCAGCCAGTGCACAGTTGCATCAAAGATCTCTTACCCTAGCAAACCATAACCCAAATAGTTGGTTAAATCGGAGCTCAACTTATACGCCATCAACTCATGGTGGTAATAATTATGCACCGTCTATAGCCCCTTCTGAGCGGAGTAATATCGGTCTTCCAGGAAGATACCGGCCTGTCTCGCAGGCACCAATGGCTTCTAATGATAAAGCTAGAGCTTCCAGCTTATCCGGTCCAATAAGAGGATGGGACAGTAGGAATGCTACTGTTCCGACTAGAAAAGCTGTGAAGATTAGGAATAGCACTAATTTTGAAAGTGTTTCTGATGAAGATGAAGATGAGGCCTGGGCTAACATGGCAAGGGAAAAAAAGGAGAGGAAGTCTGGGTGGAAGAATAAGAAGAGTAGAGACTCTAGTGGGCTCAAAGAAATCTTAGGGTTCTCACCTTGAGGAACCGTTTCACTTTTACACGATTACTGTTGCGGTCAACACTAATAGGCGTTGAATTATTTGGGGATAGAAAGTTGGATCATTGTATCATGTTCTCCATATCAGTAGCATGGCAATAGCGTGATAAAATTGTGAGCTGAGGCAATCTCCAGTTAGTCTTCTAATTGCCGTTAATCTGAAGAAATTCTACAAAACCACGCAACCATTGTGCCATTTGAGAGGTGAGCATTGAGGATGGAGTAAGGATAGAGTAAATAAGGATGTCTATCATTTCCTTTACTAAACTCTCTAGGTGGCGTGATTTTCAAACAGTTAAAATCCTACACGTCGCTTTCCAACTAAACGATTTATTAGGTGAAGCTGACCAAGGCTACTCACAACACATCTCGCAGGGTGTAGTATGCATATAGGACGATGCATTACTAACAGCTATGAATTTTTAGATGAAGTCTAACAAACTAGCTAGGGGAGCAATGCTCGCGGCGTATTCGATATCACGGTATTTGACTGACTGCCATTAAAGTAGGAGCTCCGTTGCGACTGTTATGAGATTACTTCGGAATGGGGATAGGCTCACTCGTATGTATGGACTACATCGAACTAGATGGCGACACTTAGCTAATGATTCGGGTGAGTCAATCAAGACGGTCTCTGCTATATGTCTACACTCTCTAGGCCAGGTCAACTGCCTGTCTCATCACGCCCCGCGGTTCGATTTCTAAGAAAGTAAGACATTAAGGAATCTCTACGACGCCCAAAATCTAGTCTCAATAGGTCGTCTGTGATACACATAGGCGATAGTCTAGGTGTGCCGGCATCTTTCAAAAACAACACAAAGATATAACCTATCTTCGCTACTTCTAAATGAAACCTTTGTGTTATTTATGGGATGAACTTTCCGCATCACTCTATCCAAAGACTACATAAAGACATCTCTAGCCGAAATATGAACCACCCTGCCTTGAGACGCCATGGAATCTGATGCGCACCGAATAGCCTCGCGAATGCTAAGAGTCTCAAGGTTGCGTATGGAGCTGAAGCTAGTTAAAGTAGGGGACCACGGGAAAATAAAAAAGCGGTGTCCAAAAAGAGAATGCAGGAAGTTTGTCCAAATCACGCTACGTTGAATGGGCCAAGACTTTCTACAGAGAGATATTGCTTGGTAATACCCGGTTTCTATTCGCTTTAATAGGAACAAGTGCGGGACAATGAGTTAAGTGTCTTGTACGTCAAGGCCGGCAAGATAGAGGGCTTGAGTGTGAAGATTCAATTTATTGATAGCATGAGCCACATGGTATGTTGGCTTGATTACCGAGGGCTTGAATATTCTCCCGGGTTAACTTAGCGCTAGTGTGTGACTAGTCGGATAATTAAGGGGAAATTGAGACTATCAGAAGAATATTTGGTCCGTTACAAGGCCAATAGATGATTACATACCTTGGTAACTCTCACGGCATGATATGGTCACTATCTCATTACACGGCGCAATCTCGTGGTTTATGCATTAACCCGTTGATCCAGGTCCTAGGGTATTTGCAACACTCTCGATTTGTCTCTTAAAAATCTTATCCTAACATTTGCCTTCAGAGACCTGTTTTGCTCCCAAGGCACTGAAGATGCCGCATCCCAGAATCCTTGAACAGATGCATACGTAACCTCGAACCAAAGTATCCCACTTTCGTGTAGACCCCTCCCATTTTGTTTTCCCATCTTTATCTAGAATTTCGTAGCTGGCTTGCCAAAAGACTCGATGTCAGTAGTGAAACGCTGATGACTCTGACTAGTTTTCTAGATGTAACACAGGCCTTGAGTTTCATTTCCGCATCTATTAGCCAACAAGCCATTTTCCCAAGGGAATAAGTGAGATTCAAAAAGGTCACGACAGTGAAGACTTTTCGTGTCTTTTGTGGGCTTGAGGAGGGATGTATTTCTCAGTCAGCCGTAGATAAGCTGGCCCCTGGTCAAGGGCTTGGTCGGAGAGTTGTGGGCCGGGAATCCCGAATGGCGGTGGACATGGAGAACAACAACCTCCGTTCCTACCTTGTGGCGCTGCGAACTTCACCCGAAGAAACTCGCAGAAGATTAGCAAGAGGAATGCGCGAGAAAGTATACAGTGATGCCTCGCGGCCTACATGGAGCTGTAGGTTAGAATCCGATCACTTCCACTTTGCTACCCTACCACGCTCAAGATGCCAGCTACGTTGGTTCAGGTTTGGCCCCATATCATTCGAGAGACTTTGAAGATAGATCCTGAGTTATTCTCTATGGAGCTTCTCTCCCCTACATGATTGCCGCTCCGGCGACGGACGAGATGCGGAGGTAATCTGCACCTCGACCTCTCCCGAGCTGAGTCGACGGGGATGCACTCTGCGCGCCGCCAGTGCCACTTGGACGATGCAGGTCACGCGAGGTCGGCCACACGCCTCGCAAAAAGCGACAACGCTGTTCGGGCATGGGAATTCTCCGCTGACGCGCGTCGTGAGTGTGTACGCCAGAGAGGCGTTGAATAGCCGACGCGAGTGTTTCGGAGCATAGGACCCGATAGAGTAGCATTAGATGAGCCAGCATTTTCTATACCGCCATTTCCGAATCCATTCGAATGCCACTCCCAGTTTACCACGAGCTCTTGTCACGTCGAAGTCAGCACGGCGCGTGCACGGCGCGTGGCATAAATTGAAACGTCTAGCTCGTAGCTAGGAGTCACATGATGCGTGCGGGCACGACCTGGGATGCTCCGCGAGACTTGTCGCCGTTACTGCCAGGCACATATCTTTAGTCCAGCAGAAGTTTGGCCACCTTGTGCAGGGAAAGGCCGTCAAGGCAAACTCGATCCTTTCGCCACTCGTGGATGGCTGGCTTCAAGGCGAAGGCGGCCCCAGCGCGCATTTGCACCGATCAGGAGTAGCCCGACTTCTCAGGCCACTCCGTCCGTGCGGCTACCAATGACAGAGCTGAGACGCGGGATTACTCCGAAGCTGCAATAGACAACTCAGCTGGCATTATAAGGATAACGTTGTGAGCCCTAAGCTAGGGATTGCCAAAGATTTCTCGCACAATGGAGGCGGCTGGAATACTCCTGAAATAAAGCCACGACACGGGAAAGGATGTAGTTAGTGTACACCGCTGGCGTGATAGTGCAATTGCGCATGCTGAAGGAGTGGAGCTTTGCGGTAAGTCAAAGACAGGGCCTCTGAAGCGATCACGAACGCGCCGGACGAAGGGCTAGACTCAGGCGACGCATATCGTGCCGGGGCTCATGGGAGCACCTTCAACATGCAGGAGAAGTCTAGATGACAGCGAGGGACAGGGCGGAATTCACACCGGATGCCCAGCAACGGCACAACCTCTGACGAATCCCAGGTAAGACCGGGCCGCAGAGCTCTCCCGCACTGCTTTCCGCCCTTGCCATCATCGAGGTCTAGGCTCTTGTTCATAAACAAGTCTAACGTCGTGCTCTGACTCGGCGCGTAGGAGCGGATGGAGCAGTGGAAGCTATAAATATGCACAGGGGTCGACATTGTGAGAGGGCTGGTCTCCGCATAGCACGAGATGCCTGTAGATCATCTTCATGCACGGAACGCCCTTGGCACAGACTCGACGGACTAGAATGACCCCTCTGCTTCCTGGCCGGGCCGAGCTAATTGACCACAGACGTTGGCGTGGCCATGGCCATGAAGCAGGCAGTTTGACGTCGTCCGCTCTCGCTGGTGTAGAATTGGCGCATCTTAACGTGCCCTCAATCGGCCGGTGCCACGTACCGCGGCTAACGCGTCTAGCACGCTGGGTAGGAATGCACCTACAATCTAGGCCCTGTCAGGGTTATTACAATTTATCCAGCACTTGTCTATAACCAGACCTCGAGGCAAACACTCTGGTGGAGGAAGAGAGGCTGTGCTCAAGAAGCGCTAGAACCGCTAAAATTTAAGAGCGACGCATTCGCAGAGAGTTGGCTCAGGCAAAACCGTTGAGGAAGCTTCTCAGCCAGCCTTCGATGTTTGCGGGAGAAGAAGTCCATCTAATACAACGCCTATCGAGCAATGGTATGGGAGGAGGTGCTGGGACCGGCCACTGTGCTACCTGTACTTTAAGCCGCTTGGAATACAACCGTCACGGCCGACAAAAATTCGCCAGCAGTATCTCGACGAGGACGCGAAAAGAGGGGGAATTGTGCGCTACAACTACGGGTAATAGAAAGATGCGCTACTGAGCCTAGGCCAAGATGTGGCGTCATGGCGAGACATTCTTGAATCAGAAGGCTCGTGGGCAGATTCAAGTGTTTAGAGTTAGATTGGGAGTCCAGTTAATGCGCTGGGTTGACTTAACCCCTTCGCAGTCATGGTTGAGTTATATTGGATGTTTGGTTGCACTTTCAAAAACTGGACCTACCACAATTGGTTTTTGCGGGCTCACAACTTATCATGCAACTTCATTTGCTCTCATCTCATCCTCCACGTACCTCGACTGATCAGTTCTCGAAGCTTATCACCGTCATTACTAGAATACCTTCCGCAAATGGTGATCTTGACTTATGATAGCGCATGCCATAACGTGTGGAAATACCTGGTGAACTCCTGGCACCCACGCCATGCGGCCACTCATATATCCCTAGGCATCCCGAAGTATTTCTATGCTAAATATACCGCCTCAATGCAAAACACAAGATTAGGCCGAGAACTAGACGAAATAGTGAACTCACAAGTCTGATATGAAAGCATATCTTCACTTCTTACAACATGGTGCTGTATGTTGAGGATAGACGAGACACCTGATTGAAAAAAGACAGTTTAATTACTATACCTGTGGTTGATTGTAAACTACTCTAATCTATTGAGGCTCTTAATGCCATTCATCCCATTTATATTCATAAGATTCCTGGGCATCAAAAACATGGTGGGAATAACGGCAGCCAGAGAGGTAACCCGTCTTATAGGCTCCAAGCTCTACCGACACGGGATTAATAGACTCGAAGCTCATCACCAGTCTTGGCCTGTCCCTTTTTAATCATGGGAGAACCGGGTCCGGCTGCCAAAGATTAACCATGTAAACCTGCACAGTGAGATAAACTCCAGCTCACCAGCCCCAAGGCTCGCAGCTGTTGTCGGGCAGTAGTCTGCAAGTACCATTGATCCACGACACACCGCACTGATCTGGCGGCAGAACGTTTTAGCTAGAACAAGGCATAGCGGTGCGATCAATGAAGAGCTAGGGTAGCTACAAGAATAGATCGAGACAGTTGCCGTCATGGAGCAACGATGACCTCGCTCCATAAAATGGCGAGTGGTCTATGCGCCCATCTCTTTTTCTTTTTTCAAAACAAAAATTATTTGTAGTGGATTCAGCCTATACTAGCTATGCCACGCTTAGCCGGCCATGTGCGAGTAAAATGAAGAAATATGACAGCTCTCCCTGACAAAAGTGTTCTCCGGATCCCTTACTTTCACACATTTGACGCATAGCATCTCCTATTCTCACCCTCCACCTCGCAAGAGTCACGGGTCGAGAGATTATAAAAGATGCGTAAGATGGACTGTGGAAAAGATACGGAAATCTAACAAAATGTCGCACGCCTTCTAAAGACGTGAACGAGGACTACTTTAAAGGTCTCCACGGTCTAGCTCAAAGTCAGTGTCAATAATAACACCAGTCCTCTCTGTTCCTGGAAAATTGTGTTACTATGCCAACTAGACACCCTACCACTGCTTGGGCATGCTTTCACCCTTTCATGGAGAGTCATCATGGGAACTATGACAGCAGGGTCGGCCGGAAAATTGGATTTTGGCTTCCGTGGGAGCAGCCCTCCTTCATCCCACACTTCCGTGCGACGACCACGTCTATTTAAGTGTTTCTCAAGAAATTTCTACACCCAAATAACCCTTCATTCTGTTCTCAGTGTCTATTTCATTCCATCCAAGCTCGTCGAGTCGTTCTGCTCTGTCTTGCTCCTCCCCATATCCAGAGATTCTTTTGCCTACATCTATTTCCTCTACAAACTTTTGAAATTTAGTTGTTGCCCTTCTATTTGCAAAGATTAGAGCTATATTCCATTCATTACCAGTTGAGACTTTCTCTTCTCTCATCTGCTTCCACATCTTATTTCTCCTTCTCCTCCATCTTCGGTAGCCTAGCCCTAGATTTCAGACTGTTTGTCGCTCTATCCAGCCACACCAATCGTACATATCGTCCTCTCATTTATCTATACGGTAGAGGTACGCAGCTGTAATGGCTTGGTTTGATTTTAATTGAAAATATCGGCAAACTAAGGCTTTACGGGACTTCAACGCAGTCAAATCATGTCAACCTTTGTTGAGATACAGTTTATACGTGTTCCTGTATGATTGCCTTCTTCAACGATGCTCTGCTGTTAACTATTAACGGCATTCTGTCCATTTTCTCTTGGGCACATTTACAGCAATGTATGCCAGAGACGTGAATTCCTCAACACATTGCCATGCGTTTCCTTTTGCATCTTTGGCAGCTTGATCTGCTTTGATGTTGCCTTCTATCCAATATGCCGAGGGGTCCAGTGCACCTGGACAGCAAAATTTTGTCCTTGCAGCTCACATGTTCGAACATAGATTCGACGTGCAATCCACTGCCCGGATCCTGGGAAAGCGCCCATTTCTGTTGGAGCCGGCACCATTGGGTAATAAAGTGTATTACCGAAATGGATGCGTGAAAGTACCAACGTTTTGGAGTCATCGCACAATGAAACGGCCATGATATTCTCTGAACAAAGGAAGTTAGCTAAATGAGTTTTACGTCGGATTATTGCCACATTTATAGAAGCTGGGCCCTATAAGTAGAGGGATAAGCGACAAAGCCTTAGCCAGAATATAGATGATTGTGGCGCCATATGGGCAACGAGGCCCCCAATAGAATACTTGTGTTTACACCATACAGCCGTTCACATATTTATCAGGTAGCCTGAGATAATGCCTAATGACAAACTGTTGTGAGGTTAAAGATAGAAAGGGACTTGGGACTATTGGAGAGGAAGGAAAATGATAAATAGTAACTAGTATGGGATAATGAACAATAGTTGTGAGATGTAAATTATGGTGTGATATATATACACATATCATTTATTATTTATCTTTTTGACTACCGGGCACTAGTTACAACTAATGCCACATCCCTGAGGGGACATGGTGACTGTTAGACGCTAGAATAATTGAGGCTATAAAGTAAGCCACGAATGGAGGGAAAGACTGAACACCTATACGCAATGTGCTCTGCGAATCTAGGAGTGAAATATTCTCCCGGAGCCAAGTTCAGTCAAAATTCGCAATACTAAAGGAGTTGGCCCACGAGACAAAGATTCAAACTAATTAATCGCGTCAAGTTTTCAATCCAAACGAGATCAAATGCTACCTAAGCCTTATCAAATCTGCAAGTATGACCGAGTACATCCTCATTTGAAAGACCACGCCTCTCAAAAACTTTTTCGGGTCTTCACTGGCCACTTAATGAATGCCTACGACAATTCGAATACCCGTAGGAGGACAATAATGGTGGCGCACAAATTTGGGAAGTAGTTCTTCTGGATAGATGTGAGAGAGACCAGGAAAAATTCACGCGATGATGCGAGAGAATAATGCAATCGTTACAAGTGTGAGATTCTGACACTTGGCATAGAGATTTACAAATTGAAGGGTATCGTGCGCGCTATTGCTTCGATTGCACAAGTGCAGCAGACTATAAAAACTAGCCAACGAGGGCTGAGGCCGTGGTCCGCCTCCTAGTGGTGTTCTCTGATATCGTTTGAGGAGCCTAGGCACCAACAGCTCTTGGGAAGGAGACGCATCAGACTACATTTCACACGGACAAAAGTGAATGGATGACAGCGGCGTGTGAGGAAAATTCAATGTTTTGAGACGGTCCTCTGCTTGGGTATCACGGATGATGGTTGACTTGGAGTGGAGAAATCGCCGCCATAACTACGCTGTGGTACTTGTAATTTGAATCTGAGCATTCACAGCTCCTCTTTTGAATTTAGTCACCTATTGTGTACTTTTTCTCTAATATTGTGTCGTATCTAGATAGCTGCATATATAATCAAAATCCGATACAGAAATGTGATATTCAAAAGTCTGGTGCACTTGAACCATTCACGCACAAAAGACTGAAAATTACACATTGAGTAATCTTGTTCTTAACACCTATTATAACATGTAGTCTTAATGACATGCACATCATAGAAAGATTTTGGATTGATAATGATTGTAAATGGATATAAAAGGAGTAAATTGGATGAAATGTCGTGCTCCTGACTGTCACGCGACCGTACACTAAGCGAACGGGATCGTCACGAGACGGCATTTCCATAATTATTAATTTATTTTTATTGTCCTGTCTGACTCTATGATTATGTAGGACATGAAGGTCCTCTCTCCCTACAGGCCAAGGATACCTATACCAGTAGTATATCCCCTCATATGCCTCCCATACAGGTCCCCTCAAACAGTACCACCCCTCACAAGCCCTCGTTCGATCATACACAGAGGAGCCCTTCGCACTTCATTATCTCCCCTCTCCAGCCAACGAAACAATGACCATTTGCGGGTGTATGACAGCCGGGTCATTTCCCTAATAACTCAATAGACTGAGATCTGATCCAACCCAACAACTCGCATAGACAAGAAAAGATTCAATACGTTCATCTGATACCTACCAACCCTTGTCAGTTGAAGCCAAAAAGCTCACACCCAATATATCATCGCTACAAGCAGACCATCGTGAATAGCTCAAGGGCCGATGTTCAAACAGGTGAATGTTTACATCAGTGTTAAGCTGTATCATCTACCACACTTGTAGATTAAATTATTCAAAAAGAAATACTTCTCGAATATACACGTATCTAAATAGCCGAATCAATGATTTGACAAAAATCCTTTATCGGACATCAATTGCGAAAAAGAAGTCTTTCACAACAATATGAATTGATTCCTCCAGATAAATTGGAATCGGCTGAAATTTCCTCTTGCAAAAACTTATTAATTGCAAGATTCTATTGTCAACCATTTGACTAAAGTTCTGAATTGAAAATCTTTTTGGAAAAGTGATCTGGAAACTGAATCTAGATTAATCAGCCTAGAGTGGACTAAACTTGTTGGTTGTAATTTGAAAATCTCAAAATGGATGACACTTTTCAGCTTCATCGCTATGTTGATGCATATTTTTTGTTCGCAGAACATTATGCGTCAACAACAATATAGCATAGGTCACATGGACCATCTCTTCAGCCTTCATTGCTGCAATTATAGTAACTCAATCTTTTCTTCTTATCTGAGATATCAAATATTCACTGCACTATAACTAAGATCGAAAGCGAACAAATGCGTTTCTAAAACTGACGACTTTCCACACATGTCGGCCTTATCATTCTCGTGCGAGTACTGTAACTCAATCTTGCCTCATTTAAATCCTAATCAACGTAAGGTCAAGTAGCGGGCTGGATATCAGACTGGGTCTTGCCTCATAAACCATCGACTTATTTCCGCTAAATAATTGCTAAGCTACAGATGTCTCTAAAGCGTAAAATAAGTCATAATGAACGAAAATTGAGCTGTCACTTATGAGGGGTAATAATTCCAATACGAAACTAGAGATGGAGAAAGGACAAATGGTTTATGAGTGGAACAGGCGAAGGAAAATTAATAGATGAGCATTCCGGGAAAACGAATTTTCGTCAGAGTATCAAACTTTGTATGATTATTGGCGCCAAGGTCGAAATTTCAAAGTATACTACCAAAACATTCAAATAATGACCCGCCATGCTTCTGGTAATGAAAAGAAGAATATACAAATGACTTTATTCAAACACCAACCTTTGTTGTAAGCAAAGAGAAATAATTCGAAAATCAAATCTTCGTAAATCAAATTATGAAATATGGGCCGATTGCATGGATGTAGATCAAGAAATTTTGTTGTTTTATTGGTTTCTGTTCGCAAAATATTGTACACATGAGTTGTATTGAGCTTTTCTAAATCATCAACCTATGTAATATCCTATAAATGCAGGGCTCACGCAAGGCGCAAACAAATTCATAACATGATACATTACAAAGTGAACCCGAGACATACCTATCGCTCTATATCTATGAGAAAACATCCCTTCATCGATATTTGAGCAGCATCTCGAATTCCTCATAGAATACAGGAGAGTTTTCATACGAATTTTATCAGTAATACGACAAGACTTCCAGCATTGTTATCCACCTTTCAACACGTATGTGGCAATATTATTTTTATAATACTATTTATGTGGTATTATGGGTATAATTAAAATAAATAACGACGACCTTCTCCACAGAAATAGTCGTTTTTCACCAAAACATAACATATGACAAATATCAACAAAGTAAAACCAAGAAAGACTCGTATTAGATTTATCATTCATCCATGATATTGTAACTGCATCAAAGTAGACATCGATGATCAAAAGGAATTCGAAATTCTATGAAAACCAAAAACTCAATCTTGCTTTGGTCTGTTTAATATGGGCCTAAAACGTCTTTCAACAAGGAATACAACCTAATTTGGAGCTTTCAAGGGACTCACATCTTTATCACTGTGAATATGAATTCGATGTTGCATAAAGGATGGCTTATGATCAGATAAAATTGAAGTATTCAAAGTAACAAAGTGGAAAGCTAGTCATGAGATAATATGGGCTAAAAAATGATCGATGAAATGAATTTGATCAAATCTAAACTATACTACATATTGACGATGAGTTATAAAAATGCTCCGAATTTGAAGATCCAAGATCAAAACAGGAAGGATCGACCCATCAATTGAGATGATGTAATCATAGATCGTGCAATCTTGGAGAGTACTCATGTTACGATCTACGACTACCGTTTATTTTATTATCATTCACCAAATATCTATCGATTGTCTTTCAACTTCTGCGCGAAAGTAGTCAATAGTGATATGCGAAGCAATATTTCAAACCATCAAACTATCAAACTGTAAGTAAACAGCCTCCTACCATTGACTTTTTATTTTCATAATCAAGATTTGGAAAAGGGGACTAAATTATACATGTCTTCAGATATACCAGAGTGCTATTATCATAAACACTTTCTCATAGTGTTATTTCTAAAGATAACCGATATCTTTTCCATGAGAACAGCTCTAGATGACACGAAGCACAAGTAAGGTTTTAGGGTGGACTTGATCGATTCCAACATTATTACGAATTTTGATAGACCTTTCATCTTATTCCATCGTCCGTCAAGTGTGAAATATATTGACTCTTACTATTTGATCGAAGTTAACGTTGCAAAAATGGGGTATTTTGTCAGGTCCTAGCCAATAAACACCAGTAACCAAATATAATGTCCCCGTATTATGGTGCTATGACCTACTCGCGCGTATTTACACATGTGAAAAGGATTATGCTATACCAAACAATCCATTATTGACCTAGCGGATTTCGAAATTGATGGGTATTAAAGGCGCTCCCATCTCATTCTTCGTTCTCTATCTTTTCAAACACTTACACAACAAAACTTTCGGACCAACGCTCACCAGCTTTGCAACACGCTTTCACAATCAACTCATACACGCTCACAATCATACTCACACTTCAACATTACGACTCTAGCTTTCGAAATTCAGCTTCAAGCTGAAGCCTCTCTCGAGCTATTACGCTCAGCTTACTTTAACTCACTCTCATCCTTTTCTACAGACTCGCCTTCCCACCATTCATCAAACTTACTCATAATTGTCATATCCATAAATACTCCTTCCATCAGTGGATCGGATAGCTGGAAATACTTTCATCTCCCAGTAAGATATCTATTAGAAAACTTGATACGAGGGTAAATTCATTCATAATTGAAAACTAACGATTCGCTGATCAGTCATAAACATACACATCATCAACTTCTCCATTACGCAACCAACTGTCTAGCCCCATTAAGACACTCATATAAACCTCTATTAACCTCCTTATACTTTATACTATACAGCTTAAACTATAATTTTTAACCTTCCATTATTCTTTCATTAAACTTTATAGCTCTATTAAATTTACCTTGAGCCTGATCAATTTCGTACTTCACTCCCAGATATAAGCTTCTGGATAGAGATCATAACAGATTCTCTTAGTCCCTTGGATAATTCTTTTGTTCAAAACTTTATAAACCATAAACCATAAATTCTACATCTTCATATCCCCTTTAACTCTTGAATCCTTACTGAACCTATCAACGCAACTAGAGAATAACCCACCAAGGTAATTTTATCACTAAATTCTGATAGATATGTTAACCCAACTTTCTCACCATCTATAGTTACTTCTCAAGGTCCAGTTTTACTAGGAGATCTTTTAGAATACCTATTTTTTGTGACCTTCAAAAATGGATCTTTCCATGGTATTCCCATACGCAAATATGGCTTTGAGTGCCGATAACTCACCTCGTCCTTACCCAGCCAAGCTGATTGACACGCCGGACGGACCATACATTGATGGCACTGGCGCACCCCTCAGTTTTTTCACCAGTGTACCGTTTGAAGTACCTGCCATTGTCTCGACCCAGTTAGGCACCTTGGAAAATATAGCGTGGCCAAAAAGCTTGTTGGACCTCCCACGGCCATTTGACCATATTGACGTGAGGAGAAAGGCGAAGAAGGCCGCAATCTTCTTCGTCCAAAAATTTAAAATTAATAACTTACGGCATTTAAGGCCATCTACTTCGCTGCAAGATTTATTCCAAGGATTCGATGCAGTAGATCTATACATGTATGGTATTGAGTTCTGTTACTATGTCATGTACTACATTGGTAAGCTCGCTCAAGAAAACAAAGGGAAGATGTATCAGATGATCGATTCGTACACCAAAAACCTGGTGGAATCGAATAAGATTCATCTGATACAGCTTCCACGAGCCGAAAATGGTACGGAGGAAAGGGCCCTGCATCGTAATCGATATAAAATCACCGAACAGATGGATAGAAAAGAGAAGGACTTCTTTTGGGAAAGAGTCTGTCATCACAGAAAGGAGCTTCTTGACGATGAAAAGCGAAATCCACTGAAAATTCTCATTGATCTTTCAGTATCTAGGAAATGGCCTTTTCCTCGTGACAATCAGGCTCGGTCCAAAAAATACGACTCTGAAGCTTGGCGGAACTTGGAGCAAAAAGAATCAGTAAATGAATCAAGTAGTCCATCGTCAGTTACATCGCCAAGCGGGATTTCAGGTAGTATATATCAGCTGACAGTTACTTTCTAGGGACTTATTTACCAACCCGATGTGTCGTCTAGAACTGGATAATCCTTCCCCTGAGAAATATACTCGGGGATCGTCATTTATGGTATTCAATAAATGTAAAAATTGCGCAAGAAATGAAAATGGTAATGAAAATGGTAATGAAACGTTGATAGTTATCACTGAGTCAAATGAATCAGCAGTAAATGATAAGTGGTCGGGGATACCCAAACCAAAACTATCAACGCCGCTTTCGTCCGAGCGGGTCTTATCATCCACTCCATCAAGTAAAAGAGACCCGAAGTCGATTTATATTCCCCATGTACGATCTTCAGATCTTGTTATGGGTAAATCGAAGATTCCGCGATTGATGCGCCCAAAATCTCAAGCCACCATTTCTGGCTTAACTCTACCTGGAAAAAAGTCAGTGAAAGGGGTTGAATTAAAGGAACGAAAGAAAATTGTCACAGCAGTTGCTGGGCAGTCGAAAAATATCCGAAAGCCAAATATATCAGTCCAATCTCAAAAGGTTTCGTCACCCAAACCCGATAAATTTAAAAAAACTCCTGCTTCGTCCGGAGTAAGAGTGCCCATCAAAAAGACTGGTCAGGTAAATCTAGGATGTCAAAGAAAACCTTGGGTCTAGCCTTTATTGGATAGAGTGATGGGGATATTGTAAAAAAAATGATGGAATTCCAGGATATAGAAGCTGGTAGCATTATTAATGGCGGCGATTTGGAGTGTATTGATGCAAAATTGTGGTGTGAAGTATTTTGCAAGTGCAAGTTGGATAATTTTTGGAAATTGAAGGGATTGAAGGAGTTATTGGGGCGCAGGTTTTGCTTTCGTAGAATACTTGTTTTTTTGATAGAAATAGCGCTCCGTGTAAATTTTACGGAAAGTTTAAAGTGATACCATCTGATGTTAGTGGATCTTGGGTAGTACTTCTTTCGATTCATTATTTATAGCTATAAGGAATTCATTATTCATCTTCTGTTCAGTTCATAATTTCATCCTTCGGTGTTACGATGATAACATTACAGCCCTTGACAAAGGGCACTTTAAATATATATGATTACTTGAAATTTTGACATAAGAAATCTAACGATTAATTTTCCGTTAGAATCATCATCTTCAGATAATCTTTGGCCACCACTAGCACCTGTAGTTACCACTAGCATTCATTTCAACCTTTAATATTTCTAGTTATGGATATCACCTATATATCAGACCATTAGTTTTTAAAAATGGTCTTAAGTAGACGTCCAGTTATCTTTCAAAATCCAGCCAAAAATTTCCTTCACTACAATTACGTTTCAGCCAATACGCTTACGCTTCAATATGACACTATGTGACGTTACATTATCCAGGGTATATATTCCTTCTATTGGCTGTAGCGGCTTATCTTTGATCTTCAACCAGGGCCTGCTTGTTTTGGTCAGCTATGTAGTATGGTAGATCTAGTAGCTGGTGCACATGTAGTTATCATGGCAGTATGGTTTTATGGCACATAAAGGATATTCAGTCCCTACATAATAGCACTACAGGTGGTTCTATACGCAGTATAAGAGATGGGTTCATGATAAAGCATAGATGGCATGGCAGCTCAGTTTAGAGCACATTTAGGTGCGCTGCATACTGGTTACGTGATCGCTTTACAAGCGAACAAGCTAGGGAATAAGAGACGAGGCTTCCCCAATCTGTAACATAATAATTATTATTGGACTATTTTGGAAATGGGAGTAGAAGGTAACAAATCATCGAAGGGTTGTTCTTCTATTCTCTGGCTATCGAGTATCTTAAACACATAGTTTTCCTCATATGAAACCCTTCTAGATAACTTGCTGGCAATAATGCTACCAACAAAACATATCAAAACGTGCTCAGGACAGATAAGATTAGTATATCATCGGAAACATAAATGTAAACCCATTTCAAAGTATGAGTTTTATAAAATCCGAACAAAAAGATATTTTCCTTGATACACATCATGTATCAGCATTGACTTCTCCGACCCGAGTCACGTTAGGAGTAAATCCGGGTACACCTACAATAACCTTAACTCAACAATTATCATAGAACTTCACTTCTGCATACAAATGAAGATATCTTTCCACAAACTATCTTAGCTGTTCCAGCGCATGTGTACGTTCCAAAATCATATACCAATCATAACACCGCTTAGTCACACCCCTGCAAAATATATACTCTAACAGATACTTTTGATTCGCATCGTAGTTTTTAATACGTTTTCAATATTTGAGATAATCAAAATAACTTACCATTGCTTCAATCGATATATCGTTCATATCTCGATCATGTTTCGTGATATTCTTATCGCCGAGATTGTTCGCTGGACAATTAGTATAGGATAATTTGGTGGTTTTAGATTTCATATAATCAGTGTGACTATGTATTTTAAAAGTTGTGTCCGAGATTGGTAAGCAAATCAATAGATAGGATGTAAGTTGAGATGCAAGGGTCTACAGAAGTACAGATGATCTGATAGTGTCCAAGTAGTGACCTTGTCGCCGGTCGTAGTGAAAGCGCTAGTGATTCTTTCCTGCTTGTAACTATCCAGGCGTTTGGGGGATTTCTCTCCACGCATAGTCATATTATCTTTTGTACACAAACTGTTCCTAACTGAAACCTCTCCCTATCAAAGAGGATCCCTCGAGCGCTTTTCTATAATCATAGGATATTTACTTACCTACGTAACGGAACATTTGTAATAAGACCCTCAAGAGATTGAGACCGAAATTTTATCAAAACGGGCTCGATGAACAAGTTGGTTTATGAAACTGGATGAAGAGAAAAAATATTCATAGCTGCTACGAACGGGAACGCGTAGAGGGACAAATACTTCACATCTTTTTGCTGTATTCTCTACGAACTTTGGAGTAAAATCCTCAAGAGCCGAGGTCAGTCATATTTTGCGATACAGATAATGTTGGCTCATGAGGCAATGGTGCACACCGCCTGACCAAATCAAAAAACCACTCCAGATAATTTCGATTCCGCTAAAGCCCAATCAAGTCTACAAGTACAACCATTTACATCATTACATCAAAAACAACACCTCTCGTCAAACATCCTGTGGCCCAAAATGTTCCAAGAACAAAACCCACGAAAATTTAAATACTCGTCAGAGAATATAAATCATGGCGAACAAATCTGAGAGATAGTTCTATGGACTGGCACGAGAGATATCAGGGTAAGATGATAATCTGATGCAGAGAATAAATCCTACTCGAATGGGGTGGGATGTTAAATTATAGCCAGGTGTTTAACGAACTGAGCTACAGGTGCATCAAGTATTTGATTGCGTGGGTGCCGGTAACACTACAAACTTTGTCGCAGCTGAATAATGCGGAACTAGATTATCTGAGCAGGTTTCTTAAGTAGATCCTGGATAGCTTTAATACATATCCCACTTGAGATATGGATTTCATGATGGAATCAAGCATCATATTACCACTCTTCCTGCGGAACGGATGTGCACGGATTTCCGAGACATGCTTTGAATAATAAATATTTTGTAAATTCCGTTTGATGCTACCGATGGAGGAAGTTCACCTGTTCGTGTTAGCGAGCACACCTTGAAGTGGTACTTACGAATGAAATCCAGAGGATGATAGTCTTCAATACCAAAAGATCCAAACAAAACGTACACCCAAGAATAATCATGTTCCAAAGCTAGAACGTCGAATAAGAGTCAGACGATCTTGTAAAAAAGAAATGGCTGAAGAATGGCAGCTTCACAGACGAAGACAAGATTTACAAAGATTTCTCTAAATAAAACCTGACTAATCAATGATTATTACCGCAATATCAACCAAAGAAAAGAATATCATCGTCTGATGAAAGTAACATGTTAACTGAGAATATTCTTAAACTGAAGTTTCACTCGTGGACCTTTCACAATTAGACTTGTCTAGCGGCTCGCTCCGAAATCTCTTTACCGCGTACCCAAGATATGCCTAATTTAGATGTTTCACTCAGCATCTGTCATAAATTGTCATGGATTCCTAGGAGGAAATATCTCGAAGAATAGGTGTACAATTTTGAACAAGCCTTTATTGATAGCTGGTTGGGATATCAAACTGCCTATTCAATGTGAATGAAAAATATATAATATTCTTTTTACATAGCTTAAAACATTCAAAGAAGTCTATGCTTAAATATAGATTCCAAACGCTTTAGTGATCCCGAACTCCCAGTGATCTAACAACAACCTGCAGCCCAATTATCGCCAGGTAACATTTCCTAGCCACTGCATTTCAAAAACCACTGAACCTCATGTCGCCTAGCTAAGTATTATCATATGCAGTCGAATAAATCCAATAGATCTTGATGATCATACCTAGAATTGTAAACCTTCATAAATACTAATTCTGAATTTCGACCACAATCAAAAATATTGGAATACTTTTTTCGCCGTAATCTCGCGCGCTATCATGGTACGGGTGAAGTATTGGCCTTGTTATTGAAGTAATGTGATTGAGTTAAGAGTCAGTTTAGAGCTGATCAGTGTCGTCGGTTAGACCGATACTTTAAGGCTTATTTGAGGTTGTGGAGAGGAGGATTTGAGTGAAATAATTGTACAGATATGTTCAGTTTTCAGTGGACTTTAAAGATAAAAAGTAATGTTGCGTGCGCGCATTCATCTTGGATTTTTAGCCGGTATTTATCAATCTCCATGAACCATAAGTTATGATTTCTGTAAATGTAGATCTATGTACATACAGATAAATAAGCCAAGGATGAAAATCTCATTACTTGTGTGGCGGGAGATAGACCCAAGCATCTCATAACCCATATTTGGAACAAAATAATCCGCTCGAACGCTAGTGTGAGATAAAAGCCAAAGCGTATTAAAATTTTGCTGCAGAATTGAAAGTTGATGATTATGAAGGAATGGGAATGGTCTAGTCTAATTAGCCAGACCTACTTATATTTAATTCTCGGCTTACCAAGTTATGTCAAGCTTCAACTAGAAACTCTTTCACGAGTTATTAGACATGTATCCAATCCCATATTTGAAGGTACAGCAGATAAGAGCGAAGCAAAAGTCTTGGTAAGTCGGCATGAATTGGATGAGTAATGCTTCTCAACGGAGTTGGCCGCTATTTATAAATAGAATGATATTGATATGAGCCAGAAAAATTCGTGATACACAGTTGAAATAGTAGTGCTTAATGAGAGAGTTAGTTGAATTTTTAAATTGTGTAGTGGTGATAGCCAAACTGCTTATCCAAATGTGTTGCCAGTTAACCAAATATAAACTAGGGAACATCTACTAGTCCTCATTCCATACTCTATGAGTGGAAATTAATTGGTCGGCGGAGATGAATTGTTCATCTTCCTGTAGTGCCGGTACAAACGATTAGTAAGTTCTTTATATCTGGTATATCCATGAAGAATCGAGGTCCAAAGTAAATGCAAACATATCTCCGTCTTCATCGGCCATACAGCTTTGGGCAATTGTTCTATCAAAGATGTTTGATCGGGTACGACCGATGCTAGAGACTTGCATTGATTGACGCCGAGTAGAGTTGACGGACCATTGGGCTTGTGGTAGCCAGATTTGTAATGCACAAGTAAATTATTATCTGAGAGTGAAGGATAACTTTATATGTGATTCTATAATGATTAGAGGAATGATGGAGCACCATATTAAAAGTTTTTCTAGATTATATCACCAGATGGAGGATACAACAATAGTTTGTGATACTAGTTCAGGAAAATGATGCGAGAGTCTACAAAGCTCAAATTCGTCTAAGACGTGTTTACTACCGCCTAAATGCGCATAGTTTTGTATAGCAAGTTATCAACAGTTCACAATGATCCATCGATAATCTCCCATAAACCTTCAGCCAAAGAATTCTACATCAGTCCTGACCTGTATAACATGGACATTTTTTTTGCATCAAATTTTAGTTAGGTATGCAGCTACCTAGCTAATACACAATATCGGCGAAAAGGTGCAGAATAGATGACTCAACTTATAAGAGCATTCATGTCTCAGATTACATTTGCCTGTCCAACTACGAAGTTGTCATGGAACTTTCTGCCTTATCCATAAATGCCGCTAAGAACCTTGAAAAATATGAATCAGCCCTTGCCATGGAAAAAGGCTGGATTGAGCTTGCCCCAGTCTCACATGGCGGAATCGGTAATAACTCTTACATCTACTACCCTAAGGAGATCGCACTTAAGAATGATATTATTTTAAGAATTTACGCTGCCTGCACGGGGCATGGCGACTTTGCTGTATATCATTCTTATTTGAACCATCCAATTGCAGATGAATCTTGCAGCTGTGGACTGGCTAAGCCGCCTGGATATTTCCTAGAATTTAGTACACCCAACCGGAGACTTCCCTCAGTTACAGATTCTGATAGAAATTCATAAAAGTTCTCCTGAGACCACTGGGAGGAGGCTAAGAGTTTTTCAAATAATTTTATAATAGAGAATTGAACTGAAAAATCGGCCGTTGAAAATCTGGTCGAGTAACTTTATGTAATAATTCACCTCCTATTACACTACACATGGCAATCTTTCTATAGGAAAGGTGCAGAGTCTACTACAGATGATTTTGATGGAAATATTATATCATGATACGTTATTTGTAAGGTAAAGATTTGACGTCCGGCGTTTTCTACATATATATTAAAGACTCTGAATCTCTTATCAAGGTAACGAGAGCACCGGTTCCAAGGCAGTAAGCTCTGAAGTCTATACAAAGTACTAGCTGAACAGCAGGGACCCAGACTTCAGCTTAGCCACCCATTTAATATTGAATAATAACACAAAAAAAGCAAATAGACCGCATTCCCAACTAGCCTTTAAAGGAAAAATATTTGGTCTTTAGATCTGATGACCATATCACTAAACATGCTTGTCTTGTGAGTTAATACAGAGCGTCAGGAGTTCAACATCAAAGATGAGCCACAAACATTAAATAAAAGAATTTCGTACTCTTTGACCTGAAATCTCTGTATCACTTTAAACTTTCCGTAAAATTTACACGGAGCGCTATTTCTATCAAAAAAACAAGTATTCTACGAAAGCAAAACCTGCGCCCCAATAACTCCTTCAATCCCTTCAATTTCCAAAAATTATCCAACTTGCACTTGCAAAATACTTCACAACACAGTTTTGCATCGATACACTCCAAATCGCCGCCATTAATAATGCTACAAGCTTCTGTAACCTGGAATTCCATCATTGTTTTTACAATATCCCCATCACTCTATCCAATAAAGGTTAGACCCAAGGTTTTCTTTGACATCCTCGATTTACCTGACCAGTCTTTTTGATGATCTCTCTCTTTCCGAATGAAACCTGACATTTATCAAATTTATCAGGTTTGGATGGCGAAACCTTTTGAGATTGGACTGATATATTTGGCTTTCGGACATTTTTCGACTGCCCAGCAACTGCTGTGACAATTTTCTTTCGTTCCTTTAATTCAACCCCTTTCACTGACTTTTTTCCAGGTTGGGTTAAGCCAGAAATGGTGGCTTGAGATTTTGGGCGCATCAATCGCGGAATCTTCGATTTACCCATAACAAGATCTGAAGATCGTACATGGGGAATATAAATCGACTTCGGGTCTCTTTTACTTGATGGAGTAGATGATAAGACCCGCTCGGATGAAAGTGGCGTTGATAGTTTTGGTTTGGGTATCCCCGACCACTTATCATTTACTGCTGATTCATTTGACTCAGTGATAACTATCAACGTTTCATTACCATTTTCATTACCATTTTCATTTCTTGCGCAATTTTTACATTTATTGAATACCATAAATGACGATCCCCGAGTATATTTCTCAGGGGAAGGATTATCCAGTTCTAGACGACACATCGGGTTGGTAAATAAGTCCCTAGAAAGTAACTGTCAGCTGATATATACTACCTGAAATCCCGCTTGGCGATGTAACTGACGATGGACTACTTGATTCATTTACTGATTCTTTTTGCTCCAAGTTCCGCCAAGCTTCAGAGTCGTATTTTTTGGACCGAGCCTGATTGTCACGAGGAAAAGGCCATTTCCTAGATACTGAAAGATCAATGAGAATTTTCAGTGGATTTCGCTTTTCATCGTCAAGAAGCTCCTTTCTGTGATGACAGACTCTTTCCCAAAAGAAGTCCTTCTCTTTTCTATCCATCTGTTCGGTGATTTTATATCGATTACGATGCAGGGCCCTTTCCTCCGTACCATTTTCGGCTCGTGGAAGCTGTATCAGATGAATCTTATTCGATTCCACCAGGTTTTTGGTGTACGAATCGATCATCTGATACATCTTCCCTTTGTTTTCTTGAGCGAGCTTACCAATGTAGTACATGACATAGTAACAGAACTCAATACCATACATGTATAGATCTACTGCATCGAATCCTTGGAATAAATCTTGCAGCGAAGTAGATGGCCTTAAATGCCGTAAGTTATTAATTTTAAATTTTTGGACGAAGAAGATTGCGGCCTTCTTCGCCTTTCTCCTCACGTCAATATGGTCAAATGGCCGTGGGAGGTCCAACAAGCTTTTTGGCCACGCTATATTTTCCAAGGTGCCTAACTGGGTCGAGACAATGGCAGGTACTTCAAACGGTACACTGGTGAAAAAACTGAGGGGTGCGCCAGTGCCATCAATGTATGGTCCGTCCGGCGTGTCAATCAGCTTGGCTGGGTAAGGACGAGGTGAGTTATCGGCACTCAAAGCCATATTTGCGTATGGGAATACCATGGAAAGATCCATTTTTGAAGGTCACAAAAAATAGGTATTCTAAAAGATCTCCTAGTAAAACTGGACCTTGAGAAGTAACTATAGATGGTGAGAAAGTTGGGTTAACATATCTATCAGAATTTAGTGATAAAATTACCTTGGTGGGTTATTCTCTAGTTGCGTTGATAGGTTCAGTAAGGATTCAAGAGTTAAAGGGGATATGAAGATGTAGAATTTATGGTTTATGGTTTATAAAGTTTTGAACAAAAGAATTATCCAAGGGACTAAGAGAATCTGTTATGATCTCTATCCAGAAGCTTATATCTGGGAGTGAAGTACGAAATTGATCAGGCTCAAGGTAAATTTAATAGAGCTATAAAGTTTAATGAAAGAATAATGGAAGGTTAAAAATTATAGTTTAAGCTGTATAGTATAAAGTATAAGGAGGTTAATAGAGGTTTATATGAGTGTCTTAATGGGGCTAGACAGTTGGTTGCGTAATGGAGAAGTTGATGATGTGTATGTTTATGACTGATCAGCGAATCGTTAGTTTTCAATTATGAATGAATTTACCCTCGTATCAAGTTTTCTAATAGATATCTTACTGGGAGATGAAAGTATTTCCAGCTATCCGATCCACTGATGGAAGGAGTATTTATGGATATGACAATTATGAGTAAGTTTGATGAATGGTGGGAAGGCGAGTCTGTAGAAAAGGATGAGAGTGAGTTAAAGTAAGCTGAGCGTAATAGCTCGAGAGAGGCTTCAGCTTGAAGCTGAATTTCGAAAGCTAGAGTCGTAATGTTGAAGTGTGAGTATGATTGTGAGCGTGTATGAGTTGATTGTGAAAGCGTGTTGCAAAGCTGGTGAGCGTTGGTCCGAAAGTTTTGTTGTGTAAGTGTTTGAAAAGATAGAGAACGAAGAATGAGATGGGAGCGCCTTTAATACCCATCAATTTCGAAATCCGCTAGGTCAATAATGGATTGTTTGGTATAGCATAATCCTTTTCACATGTGTAAATACGCGCGAGTAGGTCATAGCACCATAATACGGGGACATTATATTTGGTTACTGGTGTTTATTGGCTAGGACCTGACAAAATACCCCATTTTTGCAACGTTAACTTCGATCAAATAGTAAGAGTCAATATATTTCACACTTGACGGACGATGGAATAAGATGAAAGGTCTATCAAAATTCGTAATAATGTTGGAATCGATCAAGTCTGTCTCAAAACCTTTCTCGTGTTTCGTATCATTTAAAGCTGCTCTCAGGGAATGACTTTTAGAAACTTAAGAAACAAAACTATGAGGAAGTATTTGTGATAATACTACTCTGATCTATCGTAGACTACATAGAATTTAGTCGTCTTCCACAAATTTTGATTATAAAAATAAAAGGTCAATTGCAGGAGGTTATCTTGTTGTAGTTGGACGGTTTGAAATATTGCTTCGTACGTTTCTATTGACTACGTTCGCAAAGAAGTTGGAAGATAATAGATACATATTTTGTGAATGATAATAAAATAAACGGTAGTCGTAGGTCGTAAGATGAGTGGTCGTCAAGATTGCACGATCTGTTATTAAATCATCTATATTGACGGATCGCTCCTTCCTATCTTAATCTTGGAGGTTGAAATTTTGAGCATTCATACAACTATTCTTAAATATGTCGTATTGTTTAGATTTGACCAAATTAAATTTACTGACATTATTTCAGTCTATATTATCGTATGACTGGCTTTCCACCTTGTTACTTTGAATACTTTGAATACTTTGATTTTATCCGATCATAAGCTATCTTTTTTACAATGTCGAATACTATTTCATGGTGATAAAGAAGTAAGTCCCTTGAAAGTCCTAATATAAGTTGTATTCTTTAATTACAGAAGTTGCAGGCACTTATTAAGCATACCAATGCAAGTTTGTGTTTGTGTTTGAAGAGAATTCGTATTTTATGGATCATAGATGTCTACTTTGATACAGTTACAACACCATGGATGAATGATAAATCTAAAACGATTCTTACTTGGTTTTACTTTGTCGATATTTGTCATTTGTTATGTTTTGGTGAACAACGACTATTTCTGCAGAGTAGATTGTCGTTATTTATTTTCATGATACTAACAATACCAAATAAATTTTAAAATAATAATGATATTGACACATTCGTGTTGAAAGTTGGATAAGAATGCTGGCTATTTTTTCGTATTACTGATAAAAATACGTATGAAAACTTTGCTGTTTGTTATGGTGACTTCTAGAAGCTGCTCAACTATCGATGAAGGGATATTATGGCATAGATATAGAGCGTTAGGTTTGTCAATTTCTTCATTGTATAATGTATAAAGGTGTGAATTTATTTACGTCTTTCGCGAGCCCTGAATTAATAAGACGTTACGCAGGTAGATGATTTAGAAAGGCTCAATACAACTTATGTGCACAATTGTTTTGCGAACAGAAACCAACAAATTAACGAAATGTTTTGATCTGGTTCCATACAACCTTTCCATTTTCACAATTTGACACTCGAAGATTTTGTTTTCTACTACTCACTATTTGCTAACACCAAAAGTTGTTATTTGACTAAAGTTATTTGTATACTCTTCTTTCTATCACCAGAAGAATGGCGTAAAATATTTCGAAAAATTCGACAATCCTTCCTATAGTATCGATCTTGGCGCCGATAATCATCCAAAGGCTGGCAATCTGACGGAAATTGTTTTTTCCGGTATGCCTATGTATGACTTTTCCTTCTCCTGTTTCACTCAGAAATTTATTTTTCCATTCTTAAATTCTAGTTCCATAATGGAAGGATTACCCCTTAGATGTGATAGCGCAATCTTCGTTCATGATGATGTATTCTACTCTTTAGAGTCCTCTGTATATTAGTAATTTTTCATGAGGCAAGTCTCAGCCTGAAATTCGGCCCGCTACTTGATCTGATGTTGATCTAAGCTTCTTAATGTCAAGATTGAGTTGGAGCCTTCGCTGCAGAAGAATAAGTGCGACATGGCTGAGAAGTCGCCAGCTTTAGAAACGCATTCGTTCGCTTTTGATTCTAGTTATAGTGGAGTAATTTTTTGATATCCCAATTAAGAAAAGAATGAGTTTATATAATGGAAGCGATGAAAGCTGAAGAGATGGTCTATATGACCTATGTCTCATTGTTTTTAACGCATAATATTCTGTGAACAAAAATGATGCCTCACTTTAGCGATGAAGCTGAAAAGTATCATCAATGTTGAGATTTTGAAATTTTAACCCACGATTCTAGTCCTATCGAGGCTGATTAATCGAGGTCTAGTTTCCAGATTACTTATCGTAAAAGATTTTTCAATTTGGACCTCTACTTAATTGGTTAATATGTGTATCTTTCAATTACTGGATTTTTGCATGTGTAAATCTCAGCCTATTTATATTTATCATTAGTATTCTTTTTATGTTGTTGTCAAAGATTTCTTTTTTCACAACTGATATGGAGTGTAGGATTTTTGTCTAATCATTGACTCGGTTATTTCGACCCGATTATTTCTGAGAAGTTTTACTATTGAGATAATTTAATCTACAAGTATGGTAGATGATATAGTTTAACATTGATATATACTTTTCACATGTTTGAACATCTGCCCTTGAGATCTTAACGTTGGTCAGCTTTTAGCGGTGATAACTTGGATTTAATTGTTTTGGTTTCATCCATCAAGAGTTTATAAGTATCAGATGAACGTTTGTAATACTTTTTTCTTGGCGAGTCGTGGGATTGAATCAAATATTGGTTTCTTAAGCTGCGATGGAAAGCAGTCTCGTGACGACCCCGATCGCTAAGCGTATGGTCGCGTGACAGTTTGTAACATGATAATTTATTGAGAAACACCATTTTGGCGAAAAAGCTGCGCAACATTCCTTGCTACCTTTATCATCAACTTGACATCGTGAATATATTTTTTACATCTTCTTTACCCCCGTCACTTCGCTTTCCGTGCTTCAATATGGCTGGTGTGGGTAAATGTAGCGGTTTCGACATCTCGAAGAAATCGACAAAGGCCACCTTCATTAACTACAGTGGATCGCAGACAGCTCCAAAGGATGAGAACTTAGGAATACTGTGGAAAATACTGGAACAGTTTAGACTTATCGTGATGGGAGAGATGGAGTAGAAGGACTTACTATCCATGAAGGACGTTAACGAAGCCGTGAAAGCATTCAATGTCTCAGAAATCGTCTCCAATAAAGTAGAGGATTATGGCTTTAGAGGAAGTTGTCAAGTAGAGCCTCGTGGATTCTGCTTGAAATGCTGCTCCTGCAATGACCTCGGGCTCTCCGACACCAAGAAGCTATGCGTTCGTCGTAGCTCCGCAACTGACGAAAACGATGACACGAATCACAATTGATGCAGTCAATAAATTGAAGCCAGAAGAGCTGCTATCGAAAGCAAAAGACCACATCGCTGACACATACGCGATTTGACTAATGCGGAGCAACGACACTGAGTTAATCGTCCAGTCGGTGTCCCAGAGAGACACAGCGCTAAATATGGGACTACCAATCCAATTTAGAACCTTGCAGCAAGACATTCCTGTCGAGGTCAACGGCATCCCATTGCGGACACGAATCTAAATTGGCATAGATGCCAACAATTATGCCATCATCTGGGAGATAGAGACGGCAACAACGGCATGTATTCCAGCTCTTACGATCAATACAATTTGATGGTTGCATGAGGGAAGAAAACACCAGCGGTGAAAGAAAAATGGCCGCCCTCGCGTAACAATAGTGATTAGCCTTCCATAGGAGGCAATGGAAACAGAAGTAGCCGAAATGGCCTGATAATGAATGCCATACTCTTCGCCATGTAGGTATGTTAGTAGTTGTCAAGGATTTCTAGGAGGAAATATCTCGAAGAAAAAGTCTAAAATTTCGGACAAGAATATATTGATAGTTGTATAGGAAATTGAACTCTCTTCTCAATATGAATTAATAATATATAATATTCCGTTAACTTAGTTTAACATATACGAATAAGCCAATCCTTAAATACAGACCCCCGAGTCTTTAGTGATCCCGAACTCCTAGTGATCTAGCTACAACCAGCCACTCAATTATCGCATGGTAGCATTTCCTAGCCACTGCATTTCAAATACTACTGAACCTCAGTTCCCCTGGCTGAGCTTAATCATATACAATAGAATCAAGTAAATCGATCTTGATGATCAAACATGGAAATCTAAACCTTCATACATACGAAGTCTAGATTTCCAACAAGGTGCGGTCATCACTGGCCTAGCCAAGGTAGTGCTTTACCTGCAGGCAGTGGGGATATATAAAGGCGTCGTGTAGAAAGATAGCTAGGTGCGGTGAATAAGATGGTGCTCACGAAACTCTGGACTTTCCGAGGAAAATGGTCTCTTATGCAAAATACGGCAAGAGATACAGGAAGGTCTGCAGTGAAATTTGAGTGATGCCGGCTCTGTGTACCGAGTCAGAACTGGCTTTGCGATTCTGACAGGTATGGAAAATTGAAGGGAAAGGCTCCTAGATGCCGCACCGAAGTTGTCGTACTTCAACGCCGAGCTCGATGAGGCCTCCAACCTTGTCGCCTTTCGGATCGCGAATGTTCCAGCAACCATAAAAACACTCGACGGTATTAATACGGTCGATGCGGGCTGGATCTCATTTGAGATCTACCGAAAATCACACCAGTAGCCAACCCAGGTACGACCGCACGGGACATACCGTCCTGGAGCGCCGTACAGAAATTGGCAAGCCCGTTTTGCTCGGGATTCCCCCCCTAGCGCGGGCTTCCGCATTCTCCACAAGTCTGGAGCGGCGACTATTCACAAGGCTCGTCGACAAATTGAACAGTGCAAACGCTGTTTGGGCTTCCACGCCACCTGTGGTTGCTCGAGCCTGCTGGAACTGCTGATCAAAAATGCACTCGGAAGTCGAGTACAAGGCCCTCAATAAGTGTCGCAACTATGGGGGGCCGGTGACAAAAGAGCAGCTCGCGTGGATCCACCACAAAGAGCAAGGGGAGTTCGCGAAGGTGGCACGAGCTCGAGCGGCAGTGAAAAGGGCCATCGAGGCGATCATAGCCGCGGCAAAGGATGTCTCGATGGCTGAGGCAACAGGTTTCGGAGTTCTGGAATCTGAAGAAGTTTGAGGATACAGCGATGTCGACGATGTCCCTTCGCGGACATCTAACAACTAATAGCAGGATACCGGCTGGATCAAAGGTGCCTGCTAACCCATCTTTTGCTCTCAGTGTAGACTGGGCAAATTTGTCATTCGGTAGGTGTGACGGACGATGGAATGTGTAAGAAGCGCATTGCTTGAGTCCAATATTGATGAATTTTCTGTCTTTCGGGGGTTTTCTTTTTTCATTAGTATTTAATTAGCTGCACCTTTAGCAGCGATTTACGAGGTTGGAACGAGTTAGGCTGTAGGAAAGATTACAGAGAATCCTGCCGGCTCCACCGATCCTTGACCCATTGTGGGTAAAGAGCTTTAGCTCAGGACCTTTTGAATAAAAAAAATATATAAAATAAACTAACTCCAAAGATCGCCGTGTACCGCAGGTATCCTAGTAGTGACTAAGAGGTCGAGCACGAGGGATAAATACTTGAGGATGTAAATTGAGGACTGAGCTGGCGAGGTACCATGAGGTGGAGACGAGAGAAACGAGGATTCAATAAAGTTATACGACGAGAAGGTATGAGATTTCGAAAAGTATGATAAATTAAGGATATAATAATATATGACTTAGATATTAAGAGTTTGAGAAGCTGAGAACTACTTTGTGGTAGCTCCAGCTTCCTTAAGTATAACCTGACAACGTTATACAATCCAACTCAGACTGAAGCAAGTTCTAATCATGACTCAACCCCTAACCTCAACAAGATTTATTCAAGATGGCGCATTATCTGGTCTCACCGCATAATTTCGAGTGCTGAGGTATGCTGAAGACCGACTCGAGAATTTTTTGCCATGAAAGGATATATCAAACACCGTTGGAAAGTCTGACTCTCAAATTTAGGACTCACCCACTATCTATTTCATCTGAGGTTCTCGACGAGTTCGACACCCTTTACACATGTCACAAGTGCGCTAATCGCACCTATCGGAACAGTACCAGAAGTTGATGACATCTGTATTTCTGACTTATTGTCTCGTGATTCATGTAAATTCTATTTATCTAACATAATCGTAACATTATTGTCAGAGCAACATGCCAAGCTGGTACCTGACACACCTTACGGTTGCCTCAGGAAATACCATGGCGTTTCGGGTAATTTTCAGCAAGAAATCATTAGGCTTCCGTGTAGCAGACCTGGCGGAATAGTATTGGCTCGGTTTAGGACTGTATTTAGGATACAATATGTTTGAATTGTGTCTGGTCATGTAAGGAGACGATAACTAGATATGATCAAAATATGTCAGGTACTAGATTTGTAGATATATAAGCCGAGAGAAAAGAGGAGAGAGAGGGGACAGACAGTTACATCTTTTTACATAAACTCCAATCATAAGTTCCTGTGCGAGCTATTCTTCCAGAAGCCTCCAGTCTCAATTCTTAAAGCTTCTGAACTAGTTAAAAGGTTCCACAGCACGTACTGTCGCATAAACGTTTGGCTATTTACGTACTGCAGGGTACTTTGGCTCATTATGGTAGATGAGAGGTAGCTGGTCATTACTAGGTTTGACAAGCACATGAGATTTGTAGGGATTTCTCTCGTAGATATATATGTGAATCCAATTGCCAGTAAAAGGATCACATTTGGGTAATATGAATTGTTCTGTATAATTGCGGTGTTCAGGTTGTCGCTAGGACTCTGACAGTGTCATGTAGAGACATGATTCATTCATGAGTTGATATTATTCAGACGATCATGACTATATCACAACGTCATGTATAGACACGATTCATCGTTTCTACCTGTTGTATCAACCATGACTATGTCTTAGTGATAGGAGAAACATCATTGACTAGTTACTAGAAACCTAGTCAAGATTCTAAACATACAACTGAGACTAGGAGAATTTTACTGAGTAAGTAATTATTCTGATGAATCTAGATCTGGAGGAAAATAATTTAGTTGCTTGGCTCGAGGTATATGAACCTGAGAATATCATGTATTATAAAGAATATAGAAATCTATCTCAATCACAATCATCATCTTAATTCATGTCACCATCAATAGCTGCAAAGGACAGTTTAACCTTTTCCTTATATACAGGGATCTGACTTAGCTCATTGGCGAGGCGCTTGGAGTAGAGGAAGAGAGAGGAGAGAGAGAGAGAGAGAGAATGTAGAGAAGAGACAACATTATGTGTATTTCGAGATACCAGTTAATTGACTTTATTCATCGACTTCATAACGGACAGTTGACTTTATGACGGCTACCAAATTGTAATACTTCTTGTTTTATCAGCACCATTGTTCCCGTAGTTTTAAAACATCGGGCCTCCTTTACGTCATCATAAATATCCATATAATACCGTACAAAGTATCTTTTCCGATAAACACCTCTCCCAACGATTCATTAAGTTTAGCATAGGCCTGGGCTCAGCTCATGCATATCTATTATTAAATGACAAATTAAGATTGCAGACACGACAACTCGAATACTAGTCGTGAGCCATCTAAGCCACATGCATACTTAATTATTTTCATAATTAAATTTCTAACATTAAAATTCTTGGCTCTACATGGTGATACTACTTGTACAAAAGTTACGTATACTGGATAGGTTCGTGAACCCGATATTATTCATTCATATCTATCTAAGAAAGCAGTCCCGTTTCCATTGCGGATAGCGCTAAGAGTACCACAGCGGATTGCTGACGAATAAATACAGGTGAAACGTTGAAGATATTGTCCTGGAAAAAATGAAGATGGATGAAAAAAGACAGAGATGCCGGCCTTGTCGGAGTGGACGTCATGATCTAATTTGAGGATGATATGAAATGAGGGAACGAATTCACTTTGTAAATAAATAAGAGCCTTTCACTCATGTCTCTGCTCTTTACTTTATGATTTTTAATTGCATCTAGCTGTGACGAGCTTTGCCCGGACTGGGACTGGTCACTAGGACCACTCCGTCTCAGAGGGGGGGTACGTAACAGATGGGGAGTATGCTACAGGAGAAGAGTTGTGCCTGGGAAAAGGATGATTCTCAGGGGGCCAATGGATGGAGTTAAGGCTAGTCTACGCAGAGCTTATAACGGATGGGAGAGTACGTTGTAGATTGTCTTCCCAAGGAAGAAGTTATTAATTCCTAACGAGTTATTGTCTTTCAAGTACATCTGAATTCATTAGACCCTTACACTAGCTCTGAGTACGGTATGATTAAAACGCCACTCTGAGACCGTCACAAAACAAAGGTTTTTTTAGTTTATCAGGTTTGAGGGGCGATAAATTTTGAGATTGGGCCGAAAATTTCCGCTTTCGCATGTTTTTAAACTGCCAAGTAACTGTTGTGATGATTTTCTTTCCATCATACCATTCGCTAATTTTCACTGGCTGATTTCTGGAAGTGGCTGAACCAGAAATAGCAGGCTGGGATTTCAGGCACAAAAATCGCAGCATCCTCGAGTTACCCGAAATGAGGTCTGATGATCGAACATATGGAATGCAAGTTGACTTCAGGTCATTTCTCGTTGACGCAGTAGATGATAGAATCCGCTCAGACGAGAACGGTGTTGAAATTTTTGGTCTTTGTATTCTCGAAACTTCATTACTTACTACTGGTTCATTTGCCTCGGTGATTGGCACTTTTCCTTTCCTATTTTTTATTCGCCTGTAATTTTTAAAATTTCGGGATTTGACAAATGATGTTCCATAAGTAAATTTCTTAGTTGAAGGATTCTCTAGTTCTAAACGACACATCGGGTTTGTAATTAAATCTCTACATATTAACTGTCAGCTGATTCATTCCATCCACAAAACAGTTTGACAGTATAACTAACAATAAACTGTCGGATCCATTGTAAGGGTTTAATAAATTCAGATGTACTTGAAAGACAATAACTCGTTAGGAATTAATAACTTCTTCCTTGGGAAGACAATCTACCACGTACTCTCCCATCCGTTATAAGCTCTGCGTAGACTAGTCTTAACTCCCTCCATTAGCCCCCTGAGAATCAGCCTTTCTCCCCGGCACAACTCTTCTCCTGTATCATACTCCCCATCTGTTACGTACCCCCCCTCTGAGACGGAGTGGTCCTAATGACCTGTCCCAATCCGGGCAAAGCCCCCAACATCCATTCATCATTTGATTCTACTTCAAGTCTGGCCGAGCCTTAGGTTCATACTTTGTGGACCGGGCCCAGCTGTCATTCGAACAAGGCCAGATGCTAGAAAACGATGGATTATGGCGTCTTTTTGGTTGATTTTGTTTTTCATCAAGACGCTCCTTTCTGTAGTGATTGACTCGTTCCCAAAAGAAGTCCTTCTCCGTTCTATACATATGCTCTGTTACTTCATATCGATTTCGATGTAGAATTCTTTCCTCCGCACCATTATCGGCTCGTGGAAGCTGTATCAGATGATACTTATTCGTTTCCACCAGGTTTTTGTTGTACGAGTCAATCATCTGAATCATCTTCCCTTGGTATTCTTGAGCGAACTTACCAAGGTACCACATGACATAGAAGCAAAACTCAATACCGTACATAGCCTTACTGCATCAAATCCTCCGAACGAATCTTGCAGCAAAGTTGGTGGTCTTAAATGACGCACGATATCAATTTTAAATTGTTAGACGAAGATTGCGGCCTTCTTCGCCCTTCTCCTCACGTCGACATGATCAAAACGCCGTGGGAGGTCAAACAAGCTTTTCGGCCACGCTTTCTTTTCCATTTTGCCCAATTGCGTTGAAAAAATGGCAGGATCGTCAAAATAAGCACTAGTAAGGAACCGGAGTGGTGCTCCAGTGCCGAAAATATAATTTCAATCCGGCGTATCAATTAACTCAGCTGGATATGGACGAAAAATGTTTTCGGCACTCATAACCATATATTAGTAAGAGAACTGCATGGCGTGATCCATTTTTCAAAGTTATAGATAATTAATATTCCAAAATATGGCTAATACTGTACTTTGAGACAACTATAGATGGTAAGAAACTTGGGTAAACAGATCTATCGGGTTTTTATGATAAAATTACCTTTGAAAGCGGTTCTCTAGTCGGGATGATAGATTTAAATTTTAATTTAAGAGTGAAGAGGGCTATTGAGTTTATAAAAGTAATAGTTCAAGGAATTTAAAGTAAAATAATTATTCAAGAGACTCAGATGTGAAGTGTCAATGAGTTTATCTCTAGAAATAAACGACTTCAGTTAACCAGACATAAAATTTATTATACGAGATTGTAAAGTTTAATAGAAAGATAAAAGGTTATAATTTGTTGTTTATTGTTTAATGTTTGAAGAATTCAGAGGGTCGTGTAAGTATCTGCTAGGTTAATATTTGGTTGCGTGTTGAAGGTATTGGTTAAGTCTAAGTTTTTGATTGATCCACAAATGTTTGGTCTTTCAATCATTAAAACATTTACCATCATATTAAGATTTGTGGGAGATATCTTACTGTGGGCTGAAAATATTTCTAGCTATCCGATCCAATAGTGGTAGGTATAACAGTAAATATAAAGACTATTTGTAAGGTTGATGAAGTCTGATAATACGGAATGATAGGAATATTTGAGTGCGAGTTAAAATTATAAGAGCGTAATAGCTCGATATATTCCGAAATAAGCTGAATTTATAAAGCAGTAGCAATATAGTTGAAGAAGAAGTATAATTGTGAGCGTGTATGAGTTGATTGTGAAAACGTGTTGCAAAGCTGGTGAGCGTTGGTCCGAAAGTTTTGTTGTTAAAGTGTTAGAAAAGATATAGAACGAAGAATGAGATGGGAGCGCCTTTAATACCCCATCATTCTCGAAATCCGCTAGGGCCATAATGGATTGGTTCGTAGAGCATTATCCTTTTAACATGTGCAAATACACACGAGTAGGTCATGGCACCATGATACGGGGACAATATATTGGTTTACTGGTGTTTATTGCCTAGGACTTCACAAAATATCCTATTGTTACAACGATAACTCCTATCATGACGTAAAAATCAATCTATTTCGTCGCTTGACTGACGATGGAACAAGATTCTAAGATCATCACAAGCCGTAATAATGTTGGAATCGATAAAGTCCACCCCTAAACGTTTCTCGTGCTTCGTATCATCTAATGCTGTTCTCACGGAATAGAAATCAGAAATCTTCGGAGACAATATCATGACGATGTTACATAATTCGTCATTATATAGCTCTATCAAGGATAGCATAGAATTCGGTCCTCTTCTGCAAATCTAGGACTAGCAAATCAAAAGTTCAGTAGCTCGAGGGAGTCTCGTTCTTGCGTGATGATTTAAACTTTTGCGTCGCATGTGACAGTTGCCGATATTGGCTATTGAAAGTAAATCCAATCACTTAAGTTTAGGCAAATAGAGATAAATTAACTTGGTATCATAACTTAAACGATTAGCGGTCATATAGGTTGCATGATCCTTGATTTGGTTATCATAACTGACGGGTCGTGCCTTCCTCACTTGATCTGAGTGCTGGAATAGTCTAGTGTAATGACAATTTTCCGTTGATATCTGGCATTGTACAGCTTGGGTCAAACAATATTTTCCCTCCATGTTAGTGCTCATACCGTATCATGGCCAGCTGATAGGTTTGCTGCTCTCAACTTATCAATTTTGAGTTGATATTGAGCTTTCCTTTTTACTGACCGGGACATAGAGTCACAATCTAAAAGATATGAGGTAGATAATAGCTCTAAATCATTACGTATTATTTTGCTGAGAGAAGTTATAGAATAGAATTGAATTTAAGTCCTTACTGAGTCTATGACTATGAAGGACTGAGAGAAGTTATATACTGGCACCAAACTAGTGAAAGCAATAATAGGCCCCTATTTTGAAGGTTTCCTGCCATTTGAATTATCGATAGCTCATTTGATGCATCTATAATGTCAGGGATCACTAATGATCCGAATACGATTGCTTTTTGGCTTTAACTCGTGGATGTCGGATTCAAGTCATGTGATGATAAAAAAGGATCATTTCTGCTGACAAGATAATAGTAATTTGTTTGAATAGTATCCTATCTGGTAATCACATTCCAGCGGAAGGAAGTTGAAGCCCGAGCGGGACAAGCATCGGGGCCGACTCTTCAGACACTTCGAAGTCCATCGCAGATGGAAGTGCCATCTCTTTACAATTTCTCTTAGCAATAGTCTGATCGAAGGGGGAGTTATTGAAATTCGGGGAAAGTTTATGAAATAATGATGAAAGGAACATCCACATCAAGCCGGTTCTGTTGAAACTGTTTTGACAGTTGGTTTTGTTAATTAAAAGCATTTTTCCTTTTTGCAATAGATTTTAATCGCGTATGCAGCTCTCTAGCTACGTCATAACGTTAGAAATTCAAACATTCGAATTTAGGACTCAACCATTATCTGTTTCGTCTCAGGTTCCCGACAAGATCGACTATCTCTACACATGTGAGGTTCCGTGCGCGCGTTGTATACTTAGTAATAGTTTAGTTTAGTTTAGTTTAAATTTAACGTCGTGCCTGTCTACAGCTCGTGACCTTAGTCATGTGCTGGACGGCCCAGTCCCTACAGAACTACCCGACGCTCTAACGCGCATTACAACACCTAGAAATTACAAATAGAGTCCGACCAGCTGTCCGCCACTCTGCTTTCCACTTTGAATGTAGCAAATTTCCCTCTACCAGGAGCTTCACTTTTTTTTTTTTACAAGTAGTTTTAAATTATACCCGCAAAACAAGAAAATAGGAGTACACAGTTACATCTAACAATAACCCCACAACCAATCGTAGAATTTCACTTGGAAATATCTAATGGGCTCTTTGGATTTCGTCGAAGAATTTAGTCACCTCGACCCATTTTCCGAAGGCAAGGGCGCCTTTAGGCGTGCCAAGTACCCATTTGATGCCGGGGCAAGGGTGACGAGATCCACCGCGAAGACGAGCACGGTTTCTTCCTATAGTGCAGAAGAAGAAGTGATCGGGGCTTTTTTCTTCGCCACAGGAGCAAGTCATAAGGGCACCTTCGTGTGCGAAACGTCGATGATAAAGGGCGAAATCTCCGTGTCCAGTATACTTAGTAATACAATGGGGTGTGGGTGTAAGATTGGGATGATGTCACGGGGTGTCTCGTGGCTCCTAACTACAACGAATCTTGTGTAGAGCTTGAGACTAATACGTGAATTCCATTGTCCCCAAAATGTAGGATATCTATGCGCCTATATACATCAATACTCTGTTACCCCTCAGCTCCCGTGCGATCTGATCGTGTGAGATCACAATGGCACTAGCATTTTGTCTATGGGCCGTACATCCAAAATCTGATCAGCCTGTGATAATGTAGATCTTCTCAGGATCCACATATGTTTGGATATTTACGTAATACAGTGTACCTTGGCTCATCATGGTAGAGGAGAGGTGGCTGGTTATCACTAGGCTTGACAGGAACATGAGACTAGTGGAGATTTCTCCCTTAGATGTATATATAAGTCAAATGTTCTCATGATCGTAAAATATCAAGTCATCTTTACTTCATCACACATATCCACGTAATATCGTACAGAGTATATTTTCCAACACATAATATCAGAGAAAAAGTATATCACATATGACTCAATTACAACTAGAACATTCATACCTCGGGGAGGGCATGACTGAATACCTGTACGTGTTATCCTCTACGGACCTGGGAGTGAAATATTCTCCCAGAGCCAAAATGAATCGAATTTCGCAATTCCGAAGAAGTTGACCCATGAGGCAATAATTCAAAATTCTCCGCCAGATCAAATTTTAGCTTCCAATGAGTTCGACTCCTACCCAAGTCTCATCAAGTCTCCACGTTCCACTTAGTATATCCTCGTTTCAATGGGCACAACTCTTATCAACTATTCTCTGGCCTCAGCTAGCCGCCAAATACACGTCCACGCTAACATTTACACACGATGGAGGATGCAAAGCCTGGCGCACAAATTTGGGAGACAGTGCTTTTGGATGGACATGAGAGGGATCAGGACAAGTTTTAAAGATGATGCAGAGGATGGATACAATCTCAGCGGACGTGTGATATTGGATTATTGCAAGGAGTTGTACGAATTGAGCTTTGTGCGCACGAAGACTTCGAATGCGAGAGTGCAGCTGACAAAATAAAAAAAGTCAACGATGTAAGGTGCCGTGGTCCGCCTCCTAGTGGAGCTCTCCGGTATAGTTTGAGTAGCCTGGGCACCTGCTCCACTTGGGAAGGAGATATCGAAGACTACATTTCGCACGGAGAAAGTTCAGAGGATGATGAAAGCATGTCTGGGAAGCCTGGGGTTTTTGAGACGTTCCCCTGGGTGGGTATTCACGGATGAGGGTTGACTTGGGGTGAAGAGAAATCCGCCATTACTTCGCAGTCGTCCTCGAAAATGAAATCCGAAGGCTGACTATTCTTCATGTAAATTAAGTCACCTTTCATTTAGTTGATCTATGATATTGTTTCATAACTAGATAGCTATAAATATTGAAAGGCTGAGGGCGATGGATAGGGAGACGTCACCTTGTGAGTGGAATACTGATAGGTATGGGAGAATTAAATAGATCACTTGGACAGAGTAAGATGATTGAATGGTAGTGAACTGTAGATGTGGATGTGGATACTAAGAGTAAAAAGGTCCTATCTATATACAGGAGTTCCAACCCTTGTTCCTCCATATGTTATTGTCTATGATAGCTAGAGTAACTACAATGGTGTCCTTATTATAGTGAACACGTTGATGTTAGTGTGTAGCAATCAGGAGGCAATAGTGATCAGATTCTAAGGGGTTAACTTAATTGGTGCACGGTTATCCCCTAATGGTGTGTGCAGTTATGAACTCAGATTTTTACAACAATAAACACAGTGAAAATCTGATGCAAAGGAAAAAGAAATTCAAAAGTCTGGCGCACTTAAACCATTTACATACAGAAGGCTGGAAATTAAGGAATGAGTAATCTTGCACGTTAAACGAATAACAACATGCAGTCCTGATGAGCTGCACATGCTTCAATAATTTAGAAACAATATAGATTGTAAATGTTATTAAAGATGTAGATCTGACGAAATATCACATTACAGACAGTCACGCGACCATACGCTTAGCGATCGGGGTCGTCACGAGACTGCTTTCCATCGCAGCTCAAGAAACCAATATTTGATTCAATCCCACGACTCGCCAAGAAAAAAGTGTTACAAACGTTCATCTGATACTTATAAACCCTTGATGGATGAAGCCAAAACATATACATCCAAGACATCACCGCTATAGCCGACCAATGGTAAAATCTCAAGGGCAAATGTTCAAACATTTGAAAAGCATATATCAATGTTAAGCTATTTTATCTACCATACTTGTAGATTAAGTTATCTTAATAGTAATACTTCCTGAGAATAAACGGGTCAAAATAACCGAGTCATTGATTATACAAAAATACTATATTCCACATCAATTGCGAATAAGATATCTTTGACAACAACATAAAACGATTACCGATGATAAATTTAAATTGGCTGAAATATATACATGCAAACACCCAGTCATTGTAAGATACACGTATCAACCAATTGAGTAGAGATCCGAATTGATTTTTTTTGGAAAATTGATCTAGAAACTAAACCTAGATTAATAAGACTCGATAGGACTAGAATCGTGGGTTATGATTTGAAAATCTCAGAATTGATGAAACATTTCAGCTTCATCGCTAAAGTCATGCATCATTTTTGTTCGCAGAACATTATGCGTCAACAACAATGAGACATAGGTCATATAGACCATCTCTTCAGCCTTCATCGCTGCCATTGTAGAAACTCATTATTTTCTTCTTGTCTGTGATATTAAAAAATCACTCCACTCCAACTAAGATCGAAAGCGAAAAAATGCGTTTCTAAAACTTGCAACTTCTCATACATGTCGTACTTATCATTCACGAGCGAGTTCTCCAACTCAATCTTGACACAAAGAAACTCAGATCAAATTAAAATCAAGTACCGGGCCGAATTTCAGATTGAGACATGCCTCATTAATCATCGACCAATTTCCACCAAATAATTACTAAGCTACAAAGGCCTCTAAAGAGTAAAATAAGTCATAATGAACGGAGATTGAGCTATCACTTATGAGAGGTAATAGTTCCAATACGGAACTGGAGATGGAGAAAGGACAGATGGTTTATGAGTGGACCAGGAGAAGGAAAAGTCATATATGCGCATACCGGAAGATGATCACCGTCCGAGTTTCAGCTTTTGGATGATTATCAGCGCCAAGGTTGGCATTTTAAAATGTACTAACGAAACATTCAAATAATGACGCACTATGCTTCAGGTAATGAAAAGAAGAGTAGACAAATAACTTTAGTCAAATAACAACTTTTGGTGTAAGCAAAGAGCAAGTATTAGAAAAGAAAATATTCGTAAATCAAATTAGGAAATATGAGCAGGGTGTATAGAACCAGATCAAAACATTTCGTTAATTTGTTGGTTTCTGTTCGCAAAACAATTGTACACATAAGTTGTATTGAGCCTTTCTAAATCATCTACCTGCGTAACGTCTTATTAATTCAGGGCTCGCGAAAGACGTAAATAAATTCACACCTTTATACATTACACAATGAAGAAATTGACAAACCTAACGCTCTATATCTATGCCATAATATCCCTTCATCGATAGTTGAGCAGCTTCTAGAAGTCACCATAACAAACAGCAAAGTTTTCATACGTATTTTTATCAGTAATACGAAAAAATAGCCAGCATTCTTATCCAACTTTCAACACGAATGTGTCAATATCATTATTATTTTAAAATTTATTTGGTATTGTTAGTATCATGAAAATAAATAACGACAATCTACTCTGCAGAAATAGTCGTTGTTCACCAAAACATAACAAATGACAAATATCGACAAAGTAAAACCAAGTAAGAATCGTTTTAGATTTATCATTCATCCATGGTGTTGTAACTGTATCAAAGTAGACATCTATGATCCATAAAATACGAATTCTCTTCAAACACAAACACAACCTTGCATTGGTATGCTTAATAAGAGCCTACAACTTCTGTCAACAAGGAATACAACCTATACTACGGCTTAAAGAGACCTACGTCTTTATCACCATGAAATAGAATTCGACATTGCAAAAATGAAAGCTTCTGATCAGATAAAATCAAAGTATTCCAAGTAAAAAACTAGAAAGCCAGTCGTAAGATGGTATGAGATTATATCTTATCGATAAAATTCTGGGATCAAATCTAAACTATACTAAATCTTGACGAAGAGTTGTGAGACCGCTCAAAATTTCCAACTCCAAGTTCAAGAGGGGAAGGAACGATCCATCACTTGAATGATGAGATCATCGATCGTGCAATCTTAACGACCACTCACAGTACGACCAACAATTACCGTTTATTTTATTTTCTTTCACCAAATCTCTGTCGATTGTCTTTCAACTACTGTGCGAACGTAGTCAATAGTAACATGAAAAGCAATATTTCAAACTATCAAACTATCAATCTGTAAGAAGATAGCTTCCTGCCATTGACCTTTTCTTTTTAAAATCAAGATTTGTGGAAGAGGATTAAGTTGTATGTCATCGAAGATAGATCAGAGTAGTATTATCACCAATAATTTCCAATTATATTTTTTCTCAAGATTTCTAAAACTCATTCCATGAGGACAGCATTTAATGATAAGAAGCACATGACAAATTTAGAGGTGAAGTTGATCCGTTCCAAAATTATTACCGCTTGTGCTGGACCTGAAATATTGTTCCATCATCCATCAAGCGAGGAAATAAATTGACTCTTATTATTTGATAAAACTTAACGTTGCTAATATGGGGTATTTTGTCAGTACCTAGCCAATAAACACCAGTAACCAAATATAATGTCCCCGTATTATGGTGCTATGACCTACTCGCGCGTATTTACACATGTGAAAAGGACTATGCTATACCAAACAATCCATTATGGCCCTAGCGGATTTCGAAAATGATGGGTATTAAAGGCGCTCCCATCTCATTCTTCGTTCTCTATCTTTTCAAACACTTACACAACAAAACTTTCGGACCAACGCTCACCAGCTTTGCAACACGCTTTCACAATCAACTCATACACGCTCACAATCATACTCACACTTCAACATTACGACTCTAGCTTTCGAAATTCAGCTTCAAGCTGAAGCCTCTCTCGAGCTATTACGCTCAGCTTACTTTAACTCACTCTCATCCTTTTCTACAGAGTCGCCTTCCCACCATTCATCAAACTTACTCATAATTGTTATATCCATAAATACTCCTTCCATCAGTGGATCGGATAGCTGGAAATACTTTCATCTCCCAGTAAGATATCTCATAGAAAACTTAATACGAGGGTAAATCCATTCATGATTGAAAACTAACGATTCGCTGATCAGTCATAAACATACACATCATCAACTTCTCCATTACGCAACCAACTGTCTAGCCCCATTAAGACACTCATATAAACCTCTATTAACCTCCTTATACTTTATACTATACAGCTTAAACTATAACTTTTAACCTTCCATTATTCTTCCATTATACTTTATAGCTCCATTGAATTAACCTTGAGCCTTATAACTTTCGTACTTCGCTCCAAGACATAAGTTTTTTGATAGAGATTTTAACAAATTGTCTTACTCCCGTGGATAATTCTTTTGTTCAAAACTTTATAAACCATAAACCATAAATTCTACATCTTCAAAGCCCCTTTTACTCTTAACTTCATACTGAACCTATCTACACGACTAGAAAACCACTCAAAGGTAATTTTATCTTATAAACCTAATAGATCTATTATCCCATGTCTCTTCCCGCGTATGATTGCGTGTCAAGGTCCAGTTTTACTAAGAGATCTTTTAGAATACCTATTTTTTGTGACCTTCAAAAATGGATGTTGCTATGGTATTCCCTTACGCAAAGTTGGCTTTGAGTGCCGATAACTCACCTCGTCCTTACCCAGCCAAGCTGATTGACACGCCGGATGGACCATACATTGATGGCACTGGCGCACCCCTCAGTTTTTTCACCAGAGTACCGTTTGAAGTACCTGCCATTGTCTCGACCCAGTTGGGCACCTTGGAAAATATAGCGTGGCCGAAAAGCTTGTTGGACCTCCCGCGGCCATTTGAACACGTTGACGTGAGGAGAAAGGCAAAGAAGGCAGTAATATTCTTCGTTGAAGAATTTAAAATTGATAACTTGCGTCACTTAAGGCCGCCAACTTTGCTACAAGATTTGTTCCAAGGATTTGATGCAGTAGAAGTATATATGTATGGTATTGAGTTCTGTTATTATGTCATGTACTACATTGGTAAGCTCGCTCAAGAAAACAAAGGGAAGATGTATCAGATGATCGATTCGTACACCAAAAACCTGGTGGAATCGAATAAGATTCATCTGATACAGCTTCCACGAGCCGAAAATGGTACGGAGGAAAGGGCCCTGCATCGTAATCGATATAAAATCACCGAACAGATGGATAGAAAAGAGAAGGACTTCTTTTGGGAAAGAGTCTGTCATCACAGAAAGGAGCTTCTTGACGATGAAAAGCGAAATCCACTGAAAATTCTCATTGATCTTTCAGTATCTAGGAAATGGCCTTTTCCTCGTGACAATCAGGCTCGGTCCAAAAAATACGACTCTGAAGCTCGGCGGAACTTGGAGCAAAAAGAATCAGTAAATGAATCAAGTAGTCCATCGTCAGTTACATCGCCAAGCGGGATTTCAGGTAGTATATATCAGCTGACAGTTACTTTCTAGGGACTTATTTACCAACCCGATGTGTCGTCTAGAACTGGATAATCCTTCCCCTGAGAAATATACTCGGGATCGTCATTTATGGTATTCAATAAATGTAAAAATTGCGCAAGAAATGAAAATGGTAATGAAAATGGTAATGAAACGTTGATAGTTATCACTGAGTCAAATGAATCAGCAGTAAATGATAAGTGGTCGGGGATACCCAAACCAAAACTATCAACGCCACTTTCATCCGAGCGGGTCTTATCATCTACTCCATCAAGTAAAAGAGACCCGAAGTCGATTTATATTCCCCATGTACGATCTTCAGATCTTGTTATGGGTAAATCGAAGATTCCGCGATTGATGCGCCCAAAATCTCAAGCCACCATTTCTGGCTTAACCCAACCTGGAAAAAAGTCAGTGAAAGGGGTTGAATTAAAGGAACGAAAGAAAATTGTCACAGCAGTTGCTGGGCAGTCGAAAAATGTCCGAAAGCCAAATATATCAGTCCAATCTCAAAAGGTTTCGCCATCCAAACCTGATAAATTTGATAAATGTCAGGTTTCATTCGGAAAGAGAGAGATCATCAAAAAGACTGGTCAGGTAAATCGAGGATGTCAAAGAAAACCTTGGGTCTAACCTTTATTGGATAGAGTGATGGGGATATTGTAAAAACAATGATGGAATTCCAGGTTACAGAAGCTTGTAGCATTATTAATGGCGGCGATTTGGAGTGTATCGATGCAAAACTGTGTTGTGAAGTATTTTGCAAGTGCAAGTTGGATAATTTTTGGAAATTGAAGGGATTGAAGGAGTTATTGGGGCGCAGGTTTTGCTTTCGTAGAATACTTGTTTTTTTGATACAAGTAACGCTCCGTTTCTATTTTTTGGAAAGTTTAAAGTGATAAAGAGATTTAAGGTCAAAGAGTACAAAATTCTTTTATTAAATGTTTATGGCTCATCTTTGATGTTCAACTTCTGACGCTCTAATTAGATCTCAAGACTAGCATGTTTAGTGATATGGTCATCAGATCTAAAGACCAAAGATTATGCCTTTATAGGCTAGTTGGGACTGCGGTCTTTTCGCTTTTTTTGTTTTATTATTCAATGTTAAATAGGTGGCTAAGCTGAAGTCTGGGTCCCTGCTGCCTATCTAGCACTTTATATAGACGTCAAAGCTTAATGCTCAGGAAACAATAGTCGTAGACCCTGCACTTTTCCTGTGGAAAGATTACCAAGTGCAGGGTGACAGAACAAGAATTATTATTTAAAGTCATTTAACATGAATTTCTATTGTAAGTTGTTGCGTTGAATTCCATTAGATCAAACCATTTGAAAAACTCGTAGCCTCCTTCCAGGTGCGTGAGGAGAGTTTTGTTTGATTTATAAAAGAATCTGGAACTTGGGGATGACTCCAGTTGGGTATATTACATTCTAGGAAATATCCAGGCGGCTTGGCCAGTCCACAGCTGCAAGATACACGTGTATCTGGATTGTTTAAATGAGAATGGTACACAGCAAAGTCGTCATGCTCCGAACAGGCAGCGTAAATTCTTAAAATAATATCATTCTTACGTGAGATCTCCTTTGCGTAGTAGATGTAAGATTTACTACCGATTCCGCTTTATGAGTCTGGGGCGAGCTTACTCCAGCCTTTTTTCATGGCAAGGGCTGATTCATATTTATCAAGGTTCTAAGCGGCATTTATGGATAAGGCAGAAAGTTCCATCAGAACTTCGTAGTTGGACAGGCAAATGTAATCTGAGACATGAATGCCATTATATGTTGAGTCACCTCTTCTGCACCTTTTCGCCGATATTGTGTATTAGCTAGGTAGATGCATAACTAACAAAAATTTGATGTAGACAAAAGAACTTTTTTGCATGAGGAATATGGCCCATGCACCATTCGTGTGGGGGGGACTATTCTCAACACCTGTCAGTGGTGTCCCCTACGAACCTCCAGCTCTCACGGTAGAGTCTGCAGAGCCGAGATTGAGTAATACCTTTTCAACTTTGAGCTGAGTTATCTCCCCCTCCGTCAAAGATACGCTTCCGATAACACATAAGACGACCACGACGACGATAACGATGCTAGGAATGAGGAAGGATAATGCGGTACCAAACGCTACAACGGTAGTCAGAGAAGCCCTCGTCATATTACAACATGTGCTACCCACCGGCGGGCGAACAAAAAGTCCACGAAAGCAAAATAAAAGACCCTTCCGCCCTCAAGACAAGCAGATTTCGACTCGTCAAAAATATCGTCCCTTCTAATCTATACTTCCGAATCTACTAGCCAGGAGGGCATCTGAAATACATGAGTTACCCGACGACCCCACGTCCGTAACGACTTTTGGATGCTAGGCTAGGCTCCTTCACGACAGTCACTCTCGACCAAGACTTTTCTGACATCCTTTCACGATCTTCGATTTGTCCTGCGGCATGAATCAGGAAAAGAGGAAGGAGGAGGCTAGGAAGGTTGAAAGACGCTCTTAGGTATACACAGGTCTGCTGCGCCCGGCTGGCCGGCCTCTTCGTCATAGGAGAGCCCCGCACCCAGTGGTTTTTGAGACTTTTCCCTGCAGCTACACACCCGCAAATGGCCATCGTTTCGTTGGCTGGAGAGGGGAGATAATGACGGGATAACGGCTCCTCTTAGTGTGTACTCGAATGAAGACCTGTGGGGGTATTACTGCTGGAAAGAAGTCGTGAAGGGGGCATAGGAGGGAGTACACTACCCGAGGCATAGATACTCCCGGCCTGTAGGCAGAAAGGACCTACCTGTCTTTTACATAGTCATAGACTTTATAGGACAATAAACACAAACAAACAAACAAACCATTCGTGTGGTCTATGCGTCACCAACGGCGGGTATGTGGCAAGACAACAGGACAGGCGAGTGGAAGAGAATTCTTGTTGCAATAGAAGCCGACTGATCCCAGCGAAAACAGTTTAAAGTTTTTTTGAAGGAATCATGTAGGAAGTGGGCAGGGTGGCTCTGTCATAGAAAGTATAGCGACTGCTGTGAGGGTCATCCAAGATCACCCCCTGCGTGATATTGGCTTAGTATAATTAGGTTAGATAGATTTGAACCGTACTACTCGGAGTATTTCACTTGTGCTAGTTAATCTGGATAAAATGGAGGATTGAATCACGATGAAACTACCACGTTGCAAGAAAGTAATTTTGATTTATACAATCCTTTGTTGTATCATTATTTTTCTTTTCGGGCAAACAAATTTGAATACTAATGTTATTGTGTTCCATACTGGAGCTTCTAATTACATTGTCACGACAAGTGATTATTTTGTCCATAATTCTGACAAAGAATTCCGTAATATAAAGGTAAGATCTTATGTAGAAATTTACGGCTAAAGGTTTCGGCACGATTATCGATGAATTGATGAAACAATGTGAACTGTTGATAATTTGCTATACAGAGCTATGAGGATTTAGGAGGTATTAAACGCGTCTTAAACGAATTTGAGCTGTCTAGACTCTCGCATCATTTTCCTGAACTAGTATCACGAACTATTGTTGTATCCTCCATCTGGTGATATAATCTAGAAACACTTTTAATATGGTGCTCCATCATTCCTCTAATCATTATGGAATCACATATAAAGTTATCCTTCACTCTCAGATAATAATTTACTTGTGCAGTACAATCCTGGCTATCACAAGCCCAACTGTCCGTCAACTCTACTCGGCGTCAATCAATGCAAGTCTCTAGCATCGGTCGTACCCGATCAAACATCTTTGATAGAACAATTGCCCAAAGCTGTATGGTCGTTGAGACGCAGATATGATTGCGTTAACTTTGGACTTCGATTCTTCATGGATATACCAGATATAGAGTACTTACTGATCGTTTGTACCGGCACTACAGGAAGATGAACAATTCATCTCCGCCGACCAATTAATTTCCACTCATAGAGTATGGAATGAGGACTAGTAGATGTTCCCTAGTTTATATTTGGTAAACTGCTAATATATGTCTATAAGCAATTTGAAGATCACAACGACACAATATAAAAATTTAACTAACTCTCCCATTAAGCACTTCTATCTCAACAGTATTTCATGAATTCTCCTGGCTCGTATCAGTATCTTTCAATTTATAAATAGCGGCCAGGTTCGTAGAGGACGCCATGTAGGGGTGTTCAGCCTTGCCCTCCTTAATGAAGACCCCATGAATACCTAAGACAGAAGACTGTAATGTAAGACAATGAGGTAAGGAATTGCCCACTATAATCTAATCTCTACCTGCACTTGGCAATTTTGATACTTTACCTACACCTTCACACCCTCAAATAGCCATTATTTTGTTGGCTATAGGTGGAGTTATTCGTGACTTCACTTAGCTGATGGCATAAATAGATATAAATTTGATCCTCTATTCTATCCAACGAAAGCTAGTGATACACATTGAGTCTTACATCTATTTGCAAGTATCAAGAAATATATAGATAGAAAGTGCATTCACACATAATCGCCTCCACAGCGATCTAGCACCTTAATCTCACTTCAACACTTTATCAATCTTTACATTCACGCCACCCCCGAGAGATTCAAACCCGCGGACCCATCATAACGCTGGCGACCATGCCATTGGTACGGGTTACGAAACGCCAACACTCGCTGGTGGATTACGCCAAGCTCCGACTACGGTCGCGCCTATTAGATTACGGCATCAACATCGATGAGATGGATATTTACAATGCCGAAGATGCCATCACCACCAAAGTGATGGATGCCCCGGAGATCGAGATGATGGGCAAGGCCTTCGACGAATTCGTCACCAAAGGTCTGTCCGACTCCATATGGGATGCCCCAACTAATCCAGGCAGCTCCGAGCCAACTAAGCAGACGGAGAAATTGATCCCGCCGCCAACTACTCCTAGATCGTCTGTAACCTCATCGAGAAAGATTGCAGCCTTTCCCACAAAGCTGCCGGAAACTGACAAAATCACCATGGCCCCATCCAATGCCGCCCCTGATAAATCCCTGGAAAGAGGGAGTGAAGTGGAGCAGGAACCGAACATTTCTACTATCCCAGAAGAGATGGCTGTCCTCGTCGAGAATGAAAAACGACGGGCAGCAAAAGCAGCTGCCAATATCTCAATCTGTTCCTCGACCATCAACATCGTGGAAAACCACCTTTCTCCCATGCTAATGGGAGAAAACAAAAACTTTATTAACTCCTTTCGAGTCTATCTTCGGGCATCCATCGCTCAATTCATTCATGTAGGGCCTGGGGCCACCCCACCACTACTGCCTAAAGTGCCAGCAATTCCCCAGGCAAAACTCATCGCGAGTACGACTGTGGAAACTTACCGAACCAGAACTGCAGCTCCCAGTGGTCCTAAAGCTAATTATTGGGCCGCCATTGTCAGTAAATAAACTCGGAGAGAAGGAGCAGGAGCTCGGGATACTGAATCTCGGTCAAAGCTGCCTAGTCCTCCGGCTGTAAAAAATTTATCTCAGCCTGATCTTGGATTGAAGAAGCCAGAGGGAAATAATTAGGATGGTCTATACCTTTGTACCCCCAAGAATCACGATTGGAGGTCACTTTCGACTGATGGAATTCGGGTATCAATCATCAGGAAGTTTTGCTGTTCCCCGACAAACGTTGACAAGATTTTGCCAACAGCAGCTGGTTTCGTACTCATTGCCAAAGATGAGGATGCAAGAAAGCAGCTCTTAGGCTGCGCGGGCCGCCTTCTGTTGGAAATGGAGACACGGAGTGTTGTGGACGTATGGGCCCTCCATTTTGTCTAGGTTCCTGTCGAAGGCTAAGAATAACTACCGAAGAAGTTGGACAGGGAAATGTCTCAGGTCAAAAATAGGGACTGTCCATACGTATGTGGGTTATTTGTTTCGGTCAGTACTTGCATTCTGTATTTAGAACCGCAGGTCATTCTATTCCTAGCGCGTGTCTATATTTAGAGATCAAGAGATCAAGTCAATCATGATCAGTGTATATAGTCCTAGAATTCCGGGAGAAATTGGAATCAAGCTGTTTTTACTGAGTTATCTTTTACTTTAATTACATACACATCGTCTGCCACAGGTCAGACACCCAGTTACCTGACAGTTCCCGACACGATCTTGTGTGTGTTTAAGAGGTTGGAATGGGTAATATGGTAGCGCTTCAGGCTACCTATTAGATATACGAGCGGCTGTATGGCGTGAGCACAAGTAGGTTATTGGGGGTTTTCTATGCCTAGATGGCGCCACACTCGTTTATGGTGTGGCTTAGGCTACGTGTCGCTTACACTTGTACTTGTAGCGCACACTTTCCACACTTTTAGCAGTAATCCGAACATGACACTCTTTTAGTCAACTTCTACTTTCGTTCCATGAATATTGCGCCCATTTCATGGCGCGATATTTCCAACACCTTCCACAGGATATTAACCTCGAGCCAGCAAGAAACTGGGCTAGCCTCATGCTACTCAACATACCTGTCCATATTTTCTCGAAGGATGGGCAAGTAACTATTTCGGAAAGCCACATTGTTTCTAAGATAGAACGCGTCGCTAGGGTGACACCAAAATCCGTGCGGCAGCACGGTAAGAGCAAGTACGGAGCCAGATATGGTACTTGGGAAGCCTTTTTCGAGAGCGGATCTGCCCCTCGAACGGGATTCTGACTTTTCGAAAACTCAGGATGGGCAGCCACAGTCCCGGAGTGTAAAACGCAGGCAATCTGCAAGCGGTGCTTCGGGTACCACAGTATCGGCGGTAACTCTCGGACACCAGGCTGCCGAAACTGCGGCTCACTGATGCATTCAGAACGGGAATGTCTTGCTGCATCTATATGTCACAACTGCAGAGGTCCTCATCGCACAGATAGCCAGAACTATCTCGCCAGGCCTATTCGTGCTGGAGCGCTGACTAAGGAGCAGTTCGGCTTAATCCGTAATGCCGGCAACCGTGAGTTCAAAGCGGTCAGGAGTGCAAAAGCGGCGGCCAACAAAACGCGAGCAGCTAGCCTCACCGACGCCAAATTAGAGAGTGCGAGTAGCCCAGGCTCGTCCGCCTTACCACCTGCATTAGTCACGCCGACTGATGCCACCTCCGTTCATGAAAGGCGCATCATAGCGTCGTTCATCCTTACCAAAGCTCAAGTTTATGTCAATAAATTTTGGTAAGAGAGGTCCAACGCACGACATTGCGCTTTCTCGAGCATTCGAGATAGGCATGAATGTTGTGCTCGTACATGAGCCTTGGTGGTCCAACCAGACAAAATATTACCCTGTATACACTCTACACATCCCGCACGGCGGGATAGGCGTTCGGCCACGAGCCGTAACGTACACTCGAACGAAGGAGAAGGAAATATTTGCCAAACAGATTTTCCCAGGTTCTTCGCTGGCCAGAGACTACTGCTGGGTAGTTGTCAACAATGACACGCTTCTCAACGTGTACAAGGCGCACAACGACGACGCAGCAATCGGACCGGTAATCAACTGGGTACCTCCGCCAGCATCAATAACCGCAGGCGACTTCAACTCCGTTTATTGGGCATGGTAACCGGGCACGACGCGCTCGTATTATCAGGGGGAGATTTTACAGGCCTGTGCTGAGCAACACCGCCTCACTTGTCTTATCATTGAGGAGCCTACGCATTGATCTGGCGATACGCTCGATCTAGTGTGGACAAATGTTGCAGAGGCACAGGCATGGGTAGAGCGGAGTGAGTGCGTGACAAGCGACCATCTTCCTGTCTGCGGCCTGGTAACTAGTAAAAGTCATGCAGAGGCAGAATATCAAGGCTCACTGTCCTTCATAGTCATAAACTCAGTAGGGACTTAAATTCTATTCTATTCTATCAAGGCTCACTGCGAGCCTCGAAAGAAAAGCTTCCGGACTTCGTACGAGCAGTATCTCAGTATAACCCAGCTCCGCAATCCTTGGAGCCAACTAGCGGTGTTGAGAGATACGCGGAAACGATTTATCAGGCCTTAACAGATGGATTTAAAGCGTTCCGAAAGAGAGGTAGACAAGGAAGCGGTAGGTCTGCGCCCTGGTAGACTTCAAAGTGCAAAGGGGCTCACCTTAACTATCGCTCGGCATATATCTAGGAAGAATGGACTACCTACGCCAAAATCCCGAGGTCTACAGTAGCATCAGCCAAGAGAGAGCACTGGAAGAAGCGGATAGAAACGATGCGGTCGTGCTCGGACGTCTACAAGATGATGAGGTGGGCGGCCCCGAAACAACAAAAAATCCCGCCGCTCCTTCGGTATGATGGGAAGCTAGTGTCAGACCAGGCAGAGCGGGCGACGATTCTGCGCGATCTATTACTGGACCATCACTTGGAAGCAGAAGATCTCCCACCTTGCACAAGGTCAGCAGAGCCTCGGATTTTATAGTCTGAGGAGCTATAAGAGCTGAAAGCTCAGTCATTTACTATCAGAGGAGGTAATACCCGTCCTGGTGCAGATAGAATCTCAGTAGAATCGCTAGCCGTATTCTGGGTCAGTATTGGGAGATATATAACACAATTCTTTCAAGCATTCCTGAGACTTGGTTACCATCCAGCCTGCTTCAAGCTGGCGGAAGTCGTATTCCTACCGAAGAGCGGTCGTGATTTATCAACGGCCAAAAGATGGAGACCAATTGCACCCGTCTCATGTACAGGCAAGGGGCTAGAAAGTATCTTTGCGAAAAAGATGTCAGCATTAGCCATTACTCTAGACGTTGTAGGCCACCAACAGCTTGGCGCACTACCAAAACGATCGACAAATGATCTGGTATCTTCAGTAGTGCACGACGTCGAGGAAACTCGATCTCAAGGATGGGCATCCACCTTTGTAATGATGGATGTACAAGGAGTATTCGACGCTGTTCTACAAAACCGGCTCCTATGGCGATTGCAGGCACAAGACTGGTCAGACTCGATACTACGATTGAAATCCTCCTTTCTTAAGGGGAGAAGCGTACAGGTACGATACCCGGGAGGCGTGACTAACCCGAGATCTTTGAGGCTAGGGGTACCACAGGGATCACCGATCTTTCCATTGCTCTTCCTGTTATATATGGCGGAGCCCATGCGAATCGGGAACTGTAGAGCACAATTTATCTGTGCGGACGATATTGGTATTCTCGGTATCGGTCGCTCGTTAGCCGAGTCTGCAACGGCAGCACAAGGTGAGGTTGACCGTATTCTGAAAGTGGCTGAAGAGAACGCGGTTTCGTTCTACCTCGACGAGTCTGAGGTGATACAATTCAAAGGGATAAATCACGGCGAGTCGGTAGGAATACAAGTTGGCGGTAGGCTAGTCTAGCCGGTGTAGCATATTAGCTGGCTTGGAATTCACCTTGATCTGCGTCTCACCTTCAAGCATCATGTAGCGACCTGGTGCGGGAAGTCCCTCAAAGCTGCCCAGCACATGTGGTGACTTAACCCACTTCCACGAGGAGCGGCCCCAGGTCCTCTGGTAACCGCCATCGACTCATGCATCGTACCAGTAGCAACATTTGGAGCGAATGTGTGGTGGCCCGGACTAACACGGCCAATGCAGAAAGGTACCTCAACGCCAAAGACTACACACTTATGTAATCTGATCGACAAAACCATTCGACTAGCTCTACATGCTGCGTTGCCGGTCTGGAAGGCTTCGCTTAATGTCCTTCTTCACAGGAAATGGGGCATTGCACCGGAGAATATTCTCCTCGAAAGAATCTTCGTTCTTCTTGACAATTAGGCAGCTGTACTTACGCTTCTGATGGGGAAGTCATCACCGTCAATGCAGATAACCCGCGTCTTCCATAAATTCACTCTAGAAGCGAACGCAACAGTGAGGTGGTTGCCTAGACACTCCAATATTAGTGGCAATGAAGAAGCGGACGCAGAAGCTCGAGCCGGTCTTCAGCTGCTGCCAGTTCGACAGACGCAGCCAGTGCTGACAACGCAGGCATATATACGCCGTTTGATGCACAATCGCCGACAGAAACTGGTGGAAGAAGTCGGGTCCGGATAGATATCGAGACCCGGACTTACAGATGCGACGTCGGAAACCTCCGAAACTAGGGTTCCCTCGACAATTACTCTATAGGCTCCTGGCAGCAAGATCAGGACAGAGATAATTTCCGGACTATCATCACCGCCTGAATCACGAAGACGCGAAACTGGAATGCATCTGTGGACAAAGGACAACACCAACTCACTCTGTCCGATGCCGGAAGAATGCCGCTATAATCCGCAGGTTGAGAAGATCCATGACGGTGGATGACTATACCAACCAACTCCTTGGACCGAAAGGTCTCGAGAAGTTCACAGAACTTTCAAGAATTACCTGCTGCTTTTGGAGCATGGATGCAGATCCGCCCTCAGCTGGATGCGAGTACTGAAGTGATTATTTTGTCAGGACGAGAGAAATGACTGAGGGGGGCAAAGGATGAGAAATACTAGCACCGCTCCTACATGTTAATTTGCTTTGTTTCTTTTGATTTTTGTTTGTTGTAATCAGAGTCACATAGTGACAGTTTTTGTTTTGTTTTGTTTTGTTCATTTGCATGCTAGGTACATTGGTTCCCGTCGCACTCCTACTGGAGTTTAAGCACGAGTGGGGCCGGGCTAGATCAGGTTAACTACCATTAAGTACATCTACCTCGTCCCACCTAAATGACCGAACCACCTCAGACTTCATCCATGTGTTGAATCATGTCAAGCCTAACCGTCCAGAGAACCCTCTTTTGACACGCCGAAGCGCAAATTCTTCCTCAGCCTCGGCCACCACGCGCCCGAGCCCTTGACATCCTCATTGACTCTGAAATATAATTGCCGTCCAATATCTCATCGTTGCTCTAGCCTTGCACTTTCATATCGTACCGTTGGGTTGTTGTCGTCATTGGGGATTTTTGTAATCCCCTCGGTGTGTCTCCCCTTTTCTTCCTACTTTATACACGTCCCGTTTCCATCATGACTTTCCTCATTAGGGCGTGTGTAGGTAGGTGATCTGGCGAGTATGGAGGTGGGTCGCAGGTATAGGACCGACTGAGAAATGCTTCGTCGCAAATATATGGGGAGCTTGAGAAATGTCGGATGTTTGAATACGACCCCCAGACAGACCTTGGTCCATCCGAGAATCGTATGTTGGTAGTGTTGAGTTTTTGTTCGACTTTCTTGCGGCTGTGAAATCTCTGTCGACTGATTTTTCGACCAAAATACCAAGTACAACTCCTTAAAGCCGAAAATCCATCAAATAAAATTCATCCCACCCTTGTTCGTGACTGAATCTCGGCTCTGGGAGAATATTTCACTCCTAGGTTCGTAGAGGACACCACTGACAGGTGTTCAGCCTTCGTCCTCCACATAGTGACAGTGTGGTGGGAACGAGTAGATTATAGCTATTTAGGATGATCCTTACCGAGCCTATCAGTCCCGTGCCATAAGGCGCCGGGCTGGTGCCTGGGACCTCAGCATAAATCAATCAATCGCACATTGTGAGAAATTTGAAAATTCCCTTTTTCCCATTTTCTACCCCTCTCGACCTCGTCACATCCATCTTCGAAGTGTGATCGAGCTCAGGCATTTTTGTCGTGATTGATGACATAACTACCCCTGCATCTGGTTATGATGAATCACAGAGATGTAGAGTCTCATGGTAAAAACAGAACACACTAGAGTCAGATAGAAAAGAACAGGATGGAAAAGAATGTGATGTCTCAGAGCTAAATGGAACTGAGAGACTGGGGATATGGAAAGCCATATAATGTGGTATATGTATATAAAAGTAGTGATTCTCTAAACTTGAATGAAAGCAAGCAAGTCTATAAGTTCATTACAATCTACCTCTATCTGCAAGTCTCAGTGAACGTGCAGTTATTTACCGGTAACTATTCCACCTCCCATAACCTTGCATTTATAATAATTTTCACCATGCCTCCAGTTCGAAAAAAGCGTCCCAACGTCTCGTTGGACAATACGAGAGTCCGCCCGAGGGCTCTCGAAAAATTATCTGCACTTGCCCAGTCTTCGAAATGCGCGGAGATGAGCAAGGTCTCAACTAAAGGGAAGGAAAAAGCCCTCCCCGCCGTCACTGAGCCCGATACTGACATGATCGGGTCAGTTGAAACTGCTGAGAAATTTCCTCAACCATCCTTCGTCCCTCACGGGACTGGAGAATAGTCAAAACCGTCGGAAAACGCTGCACCAAAATCAGCGTCAAGGTTAATGTCGCAGCCAAAAACTGCCACGAAAACACTGTCGGCCAGAACTTCGACCCATTGTCGAAGCCGAACAACGACGCGCCGCCAAAACAGGGGCAAATCTGGCCCTCTGTTCCGCCGCCATATCTGGCGTCCAAGCTACCCTCCTCCCTTTGACCAACGGGTCAAACAGACAATTAGTAGACTCGATGAGTCTATTTACGCGCCGCCATTGCGGAATACATGGCCACGGGCCCGGCCTCTACGCCACCCGTCCTCTCTCTTCGCCCGGCGAACCCCGTTCCAAGAGCTCCAGACCCCAGGAGCACAACAATTACCGCCGACCCAGTGCTGCCTGTAAAAAGCACCTGGGCCATAGCGGCCAAAAATGGACTGCGATAAAAAGCAGTTCCTATAGCAAAGGCCGTGCCGCGACCTGCGGCCAAAGCCCAAAAGAAAGAAAGCCCCAAGGTGAAAGTAGATAAGCGACTGTTACTTCGCCTTGAAAAGGACCACCCATGGCGAAAATGTCTACAAATAGCGTGAGAAGTAATTTGGAGTATACATTCCACTACTTTCACAATGAAGTAACCTCGCTTCATCGAGTGAGGACCGGCTTTGCTATGCTAGCAAAGAACGAAAACATAAGAAAAGAGATGTTAGATGACTCTTCGGAGCTGGCGAGTGTTACTGCCAAACTCGAAGCATCTTCTGATCTTGTCGCCTTATAGATACCGAAAGTACCTGTAAGTATAGTTACAATGCGCGGCCCTAGAGCGGTCAATTCTGAGTGATTCTCCGCCAAGATTGCCGCTACGACCGGCGTGCTTCCAATCCAGTTCCAACCTCATGGAACGTGTCGACCTGGTGCACCGTATAGAAGATGGCATGCTATTTTCGACCGGAACGACGCCCCTCGTGCAAACTTCCGCCTCTTCGACGACTCTGGTAAGGCTATGATTCATAAGCCCCGTCGAAAAATTGAACAGTGCAGACGCTGTTTGGGCTTCCACGCCACCCGTGGTTTCTCGAGCCTGCTGGAACTGCGGATCAAACATGCACTCGGAAGCCAAGTGCAAGGCCCTCAATAAGTGTCGCAACTATGGGGGGCCGGTGACCCAAGAACAGCTCGCGTGGGTCAATCAATTCGAATAAGGGGAGTTCTCAAAGGTGTCTCGAGCCAGGGCTGCAGCCAAAAAGGCCGAAGAGGCGATCATCGCCGCGGCGAAGGATGTCTCAATGGCCGAGGCAACAGGTTTAGGAGTTCTGGAATCTGAAGAAGTTTGAGGATACAGCAACCTCGAAGATGTCCCTTCATGGACATCTAACAACCAATAGCAGGATACCGGCTGGATCAAAGGTGCCTGCTAACCCATCTTTTGCTCTCAGCGGAGAGTGGGCAAATTTTTCATTTGGAAGGTGTAACGGACGATGGAATGTGTGAGGGGCACATTGCTTGGGTCCCATATTGAGGAATCTCCTGGCTTTCGAAGTTAATTTGATTTTCGGGGTTTTCTTTTTTTCGTTTTGTTTAATCAGCTGCATCTTTAGCAGCGATTCACGAGGTTGGAACGAGTTAGGCTTTAGAAAAGATTACAGGGAGCCCTGCCGGCTCCACCGGTCCTTCACCCATTGTGAAAAAAAAAACTCTAGCTTAGGACCAGAAATAAATCAAATCAAGTCATATTGAGTTTTAGTAAACAAATCCATACTGTTTACCGAAGCAGATACGCCAGTACTCTGAACACTAACAATGATATAAATATCCAGAACAATAAATTGATTAACTTTAACGACAGTACTGGCGGTCTAAGTGATCCTTTAATTCCGACCTTCAGTTGAGATCTATTGGAGTATAACTGGTGGAAAGATATCGTGAAGAAGGCTTGAGACGGGGTACACTACCAGAAGTATAGATACTCAGTCTCTAGGCATATTTATCTTCACGTCCTTACATAGCCGTAAACCCAACAGGATAGAAACCATAAAGTTATTATTTCTCAGGCGATTATAACCACGAAATTGGTAGTCGGTTTTATATTAATAGATACTACATCTTCAAGGACACTAAAATTAGGGAGGTGATCAACCAGATTGTCAAAAGAGCTATATCTCTCTTCTACCGTTGCAAGTGTTCTTATGTTGAACTGTCAGACTAATCGTGATCCAACATTCTTTTGGCCATCTGGATAGGAAAAGAAAAAGTTTTTTACTTTACACTAGTAAATCTCCGGCCCGAATCGACTCCTACCCAGCCTCTACTTGAGTTCGATGAGAATGACTCATCTATCATTACGATTAAAAAAGCAAAATAAAATTTTGAAGTAAATTCCAATTGAGCGCTTCTTCAAAGGATAGTGAAAGTTTTTAACTATAAAAATATTTTATCTTGAAGTGAGCCGCTAAAAGGTACTGCAACTAACTTTGGATACATAACACTTGACCGCCCTTTTTTCCTATGTTCTCCAACACCGCCCGCTATTTTGAACGCCTGGTTTTATTCGCTGAAAGGATAAGAAAACACCATAATTAAAGCTATTCATTAATTTTCAATAGCTAAAAAACTGAATTGATTCAACAGAAACCTCGTGGAGTTTCTTTATGTTGTTGCTTGGTATCTCGAGCTGGCGAATTATTAGCACTTCTCACCTTTCAAGTCTGCCACTCTTAGCTCTATCAAAAAACTTAAATCGTCCAATGTGAACACAGTAATTTTTACCCAAAAACCAGTCGTAGCTAAAATGAAATGGAATGGACTGACATATTTTTAAATTTGTTTTTTTCAATTTTTATGCTGAACGATTGAGTAAATATATTGGCGGTGCTAGTAGTACGCAACCACATAGAAGAGTTTAATTGGTTCTCTTTCAATGTTACCAAGTTTAATTTGTGATTGCTAAAGTGAGACTTCTGTCGATACTGTAAAATATTTTAAATGTTCCATCTTAGAATTCATCAAAAGGAGGATCCAAATAATTATAGGTTCATGCCGTACCGGATGGATCTTTTGTTTGTGAGTTGCTATTATTTAATTGGTTCTGAGATGCTATTGACCTGAGTGTAGACTCGGCAATCTGATTTTTGCTCTTACTGATCGCATGGCTACTTACTGATCGCGTTATTCCTAGAAGATCGAGACCACTTCCAGACAACTCGAGACTTGAAATTTTTGGTGCCATAGCTGGCGGACATGTATCTGTAAGAACCTTATTAACTGGACTATCGATTTCTTGACCTATAGCGTCGTTCGTAAGGTCAGGTGTCAAGGGACTTCGGTGTTCCCTTGATGAATTAACGTCGTCTTCTACAATTCCTGAAAACCAATTAGTCAATATCTAGACTTCTTCACTTGTAGTGGTAATAATTTTATGTAAAAAATAGTAACACTAAGAAACTAAGCCGAGCAGAATAGTAATTCTTATTATTTTGTGAGTCCGAAGAATATGAAAAGTATGGTCTTAAAGAGGATATGATAATATGAAAAATTGGAGTAGTTCTTACCAGTCGAATTATAGGTTTGATCATCTATAGCAGGTGATATACTATCCATAGGTATTTCTTCTTGGGAATTCTTGTCATTGATTGCACTAGGTGGCATACGTGAACTCCTCACTATCTCAAACCCCTTTCCTTTCTCCTTGGTCTTACGGCCAACCAGCCACTTGAGCCAGCCTGAAATAGATGAAGCAGGTTTAGTCGGATCAGCTGGACCGTTCTTGACTCTTTTGCTGGATACATTGTTGTTGGATGCTGGACCACGAGCTCTATAGTAGAGATCGACTTCTCGAGTTGTGTAATCTGCCTTTGTTTTCACTTGAGTTTCATTTTCCTCATCTGGTGCGGAAGCCGGGCCGTCTCTTACAGGGTTGGTTGGGTCCTCGATAGTCTGAACATCATTACTGGAAATATGCTCAAGAGGATGTCTACAAACAACGTTATCGCTACCCCATGACTCACGGCTCTTTGCACCTGGAGGAAAGTTTTCCAGAGTCGACCTACGGACACGTGGTGGCCGATAGTAGGGGTCTGTAATTTCAGACGTGTCAAGTCCTATTATGGGAACTCGCGTATGTGTTGCTCCAGAACTTTCTGGAACCGATGGTAATGTTAAGATTTGAGTTTCTCTAGGTCCTGTGGGGCCTAAAGTGTGGGAAATCTCCAACTGATGAGGCGGCATTGCCCCAAACGGGTCCATATTGGTATCAACACCTGAACTTTGTCCTGCTAATAGAACTCCAATGCTTCCTCCAGATTGGCTTCTCATCCTTCTGTTGCCCAAAGTGTCGGAAAACTTTTTATCTGAGGTCAGCATCATAGCACTGGAAAGCTGGCTTTGCCTTGAGGTATCGTTACGGCGCGTTAACCTTCTTGATAGTTGTCGCATACCAAATACTTCAGCAAGCCCACCACTCGACCGGACTCCCCTATATCTAGCGACGACATCCACAGTAATATATAGAGCTTTAGCAAAGAATCCAAGAATCATGATAGCTGCGTGTATTACAAGGATTAAGTATCCAACCCATCCTTTTTGCTGCTCGTCAAGGTTCAGAGATGGGACGAATGAGAACATCAGAAGAATAGTTGCAAGCTTGGCAATTGAAAAGTATGTGTGATAAGCGTTCATTGAGGTGCGAGAGTGAAAAGGCAGAAAAACGAGTATAGTTAATGTAAATATAAGTTCGCAAATCGCAAGAATGATAAGTTGTGATATACCGGAAAACTGTAAAGCACCAATAGCAATGCCTCTGATAAACGCCAACACAGTAGGAATTAGAGCAAATGACGCCGCATCTTCGCGGTAGGTGTTGTATAGTGAGCCATAAATAAGAAGAGTGAATAAATCGTCGAATAAGAATGATTTCGGTCTTGCTGATAAGATAAACTTGAGAATCCAAATGGCGAACCCTATCACAAGTACCAACATTAGCACGGCGAGTGCAACGATGTAAGCCTGGGACCTCAGAGCGACTGCGAGTTGGAACATTGATAAGGCAACTATCGGAAGCAGGAAATAGTTGAAAACTATACGTATTATATTGCCTAGCGAAAATGGAAAGTTTTTGGGGCGTAAGTCTTCTTCTTGTTCTTTCTTGAGCTTTCGTTTAAGCCAACGAAAAGCAAAGCCTGTTTGTGTAATCGTCAAGCCTCCGGCTATTATAGCCAGAAGCCACACCGTCATTCCAGTCCAAATGTCCTCGCTTTTTCCAATACCAATATATTGTGAAAATTTATCCATACCATATCCTCTATGAGTGACATAAATACCATCAACGAGACTATTCGGTTTTGGTTTTTCTCCGGTAAAGCTGTGGTTGAATAAGAGCGTCGACCAAGCCAATTTACTGACAATAGGCTGGTAATAACCAGGATAGTCGATCGTTAGACCCCCTGTCAAGGCAACAAACTGTACGTACTGCAAACAATCTCCAAAGCTCGGTGTAACGAGTCGCAGTAGATTGAGATCATGTCCAAAGTTTGTACTCGATCGGAAAATGTCAATTGTACCCCATGGGCTCCAGATAGCGGCCAGAGACGTTGCAAAGCCTACAGAAGCCAGAATAAGGCCTGGCAAATATTTCAAGACGTAGTTTATTCTGAATCCAATTTCCGGAGTTATATTCACTGAGACGCAACCAATTTCTGTAGCTTGAGTGTCACCATACCTCACTTTAAAAGTAGCTGTTAAAGTAGTGAAAGCATATGTAGAGCGGAGATAACGTGAAAATCCAAAAGAAGGAAATTCAGAGGGGCTTGGACTGAATTATATGTCAGTGTAGTTTACAAGTAAAGCTGATGGAATTATCTTACTTTCTAGTGTTATTGGTGCCGAATATTGGACCGAGAGGACAAAAACCGTTTACAATTATGTCGCAGAACGGTAGATATTCGTCCACCAGCTGGTAATTCAGTATGTTAAGCTTATTTTCGAGTGTAGTCTGTTTGTTTACCGTTTCTGATAGCGGTACGGCCTCTATTTTCCCACCCATTCCGGTGTCATTGCTATTCCAGTAGCTTGTGTTGCTTGCTGGCGGCAAACTTAGTTTAGGTTCAGTGCCTGCTGTAGAGCCCGTAACATTAAACCAAACAGTAACGTTGAGGTTGTGATCTGGATTTGAATTATTTAAAAAAATATTTACGAATTTAGGAACTAATTGAAGTGCTAGTGGTTCATCATGAATAGTGTTCTGCAATAAACAATTTCGGAATTCAACGAATGCTGCAGATGTAGGGATAACTAATATGAGAAGTAGTGAGATAAAAAAACATATATGCGAGCTATTGCACGTTGCCAGATTGAAGCCCATAATGATGATGTCGTGGGGGTTCACACGCGTCGCTGTAGATAATTTCTTGCCAGAATATCGATTTGCGACAGATTTCATTTCCTCATTCATACATAGTAGCGGATCGGTTGGTTTGGCAAGAGCAACCGAGGTTATTGTTGTAGGAAGTCTAGCTTCCCCATTGAACCGGTCATGTTGACGCAATTGATGGTTTCTCCATGTAAGCGATATCGTTTATGCCGGATCATCGACAGAGCATGATTTAGGCTAGTACAAATGTAATTTACCTTCACCACACCGTCTAGAGCACAATAGTAAGCAGAGCTGACAAAATATTTGGTAACAGAAGATCACCAGATGCAGGACGCAAAACTTCAGGTTGTTCAGATAACATTGTATGGTGTATCGGAAACCAGCGGACATTGCCGAGATAACTTTAGTATCAAGTGGGACGTGCATCAGCCACAACATGCATGCACGGAAGACTGGCAACTAACAATTCGCACCAGCAAAGGCTAAAAGCTTCCACTGTGACTGGTATTCCACACTTCAACGCTTCCAAGTGTCTCACATTGCACAGCCACCGTCAATCCAACCTTAAATTCGTTCTATTGAAGTACGTGATGTGCGCCAATAATCCACTGGGAACAGTAAGCTTTTTCGCGAGAGAGAAGCTAAACTATACAATATTCGGAGTTAAAATAGATAAATCTGAATTGAACCCCCGATACATGAACAAATTCCGCAAGCGTTGTGAAGAGAAATGAGTCAATGAAAGTTTAACCTTTTTCCCCTTTCGGATACACATTCAAGCACAAAAAGAGCTTGAATCTCATCATCTATCAAATACAAGTTAACCATTCCGGTATAGAAACTATAAAAGAATGAAAGCTACATAGTTTGGTTGTAAAGTTCTCCCAATTTCAGTATATTGCAGGAAATGAAGTATGATTATGGTTTAGATAAACAGACGTTCAAGCTATAATTATCCATCGTCCTGGATGGTCTCCTAAGTATGGCCGGAGTTTTGTAAGTTTCTATGACCATTAAAACCATAGACAGCTAGCTCCAATCTAGCAAGATCCAGCCGCATTGTCAGCTGAGCTTGTTTACGGAATATGGCTGGAAGTTAGGAGGTGACGAAAGGGTGTTTGATTTTACAGTGCAAACAAATTTACTTATGAGTGCGCGTTGGTCACGGGGTTTGCAGTAAACCATCCGAGAGAGAGAGACCTTCATAGTCATAGACTCAGTAGGGACTTAAATTTAATTCTATTCTATTCTATTCTATCCAAGAGAGAGATACATGTCTATTGTACTACTTGAGTCCTAGATTATCTAACGCATTGGGCTGCTTTCTGACCCAGGCCACACCTTGTACAGTGTTCCTATCTTCTTTTGTTACTTGCAAGATCATTAATATATTGCCCGTGATGAATAGCCAATCAGCTCAGTATTTACCCATGGAATCTTCTACCCAAAATAATAGACGGTAGCAATGAAAACTGCGTGCGCGGGAAAAAGTCTCAAAAAACTTGCAGCCCCTGCCAGGCGAGGCCTAAACACCGGGACCACATGAGGTGCGCATCTTCATCTACATCTCCCTCGTTTATAACATTAGATGGCCTTTTCTCCATAAATAAGGGTTGGTGAAGAGAAGGGCTTCGACCCTACCTACTGATCTGATCGTGTTTAGCTTCATGATAACGGTGATAGGGGGTTATGTTGAGAGATGAAGACGATACAGACCGCGAAATTATCGAAGTGAGGATTTTGTCACTCAAACTTGGCTCTGTAGTCTACAGTGAGAGAAAGAGGTTCGTAGGAGATGTCACTGACAGGTGTTAAGATTAGTCCCCCGGAAATGATTACATTGTGCGAATAAATCAACTAACTGTTAGCTCACAACCTAAAAAATTCAAAGAAAAAACCAATCTGCATCCTTTGACTGAATAAATAGTTATTCGTCACTGGCACAAGCCTAGCGCTCAAAGGGCATGATGCGGAGAAGGCGAGCCATTCCCCAGCGACTATATAGGACGATAACTCAGTTTGACATTTGGACTACTCATGTAGTGGGTGCATTTGCTAGCACCAGTCGAGGCATTTGTGCGAGGGACTCCCATTCTTCCCTCAACCGTTAAAATCTACCAAAGGGAAAACAGGAAACCCCCTTGGCTACCCTAACAATCCGTCGCCATCTTAGATATAGCCACCGCGCGGGAAATGGCCTCACAGTCCTATCTTTCTCGAGTGAGGTAGGTGTCCAGGCTACCCAGACTTTTATTCGGGGAGATGTTGACCAGGAGACGGACCAAAGCACCTTCTATCGTTGCCTACTTCTTGTGTCGGTTGCACAATCCGAAGTCGTTGCTTCAGCGCTCACAAGTCCTCCAAAGTTGAATACACTCGAAAAATATGCGCCCCAATATGCTTAGTATGCCCATTTGTGACCTCTTCACTCGCTCGTCCCACGTCCCAGATGCCTCTCCTCACTCAAGGTATGAAACCCTATTAGAGCAACGGTCCTTCATAGACTAAGACCCAAGTTTTGTAGGTTATGACTTAGTTTCCTCCTCGCGGGTATACATAGAATCGTAACTTTGTAGTTAGAAACGGCCGATTTTTGATGAGGCAAATCCCGATTGCAATTGGAGTAATACCATGGTCGAAATTTGAGGCGAGTTGGTTTGTGTTATGAGTAAGTTGAAGAACTCGCAACAGAAAGATAGGTCCGAAATTGATGAGAAGCTGTTGATTTTAGAAGTGCTTGTAGTTGCTTTCGACTTTGATTCGGATGCGATTATTATTCGCTATCCCAGATATGCAGAGCATAATGAGCAATTACACCGGCACCACTGGAAGGTGGAGAATTCGTCTTTGCCAGTTCTAAACCCTTCAAAGTTTATCCAAATACGAAATTAAGGGCATGAGTGTTTATGAATTCGAAATAGTCATATTTAATAATTTCAGGGCATTTTCACTATTTTAACGCTAGCTATCTGAATACTCACCCACAAACACTCACACTCACACTCACACTCACATTCAATTTGATTTGACTTCAATTAGGCCGTTCAGGTACCCTATGGGCCTATTCAGATATATCTAGCTATGATATTTACATAGGAGAAATCCAAATTTGGGAAAAACCCCCCAAAACTGTCTGTCCCGCGTCTTTTGATTTTCCGAGGTTTCCTACAGGAAGTGCGTTTACATTGTCTATCCAGTATGATTTCCGTCCTATCCTTTACCTGATCGCGTTATCCTTTCATTGATTATTATCTCAACTTTTTCTGCAAGCCGGAACTGTTCAAGCCAACCATTACTAAGTACCCACTCTGTATTTCTCTTCATGTCATCCATACTGTTTAACATAGCTTCATAAGACCTATCTTTTGTCTTCAGAAGCACCTCTCCTCTTCCTCTTTCTCACTGAGAGCACGCCAAGACCATGTGTTTGATATTTTGACACGGATAGCCACACTGGCATTTTGGATTGATCAGTCCGAGGACTTTCCTCGATACAGATAAGAATTGAGACCAATGTGCTGGCTTCTTATCAGAACTGCAATATTGCTTTGGGCCCTGCTAAGGTCCCGGTGGATATTTGAGGGAGTGTTTTTGTAGGTAATTCTTTTTCTGTCTGTTGTCTCATCTGTAATAATATTTGCGACTTTCCAATGTTCAGGGTCTGTCGAAGCTCGATGACCAGATAGTTTATCCTTCCCTGGACGTGTCCATGAGTTTTTCCACTCCTGGAACGCGGCCACTTTATGGGCATCTTTTTGTCTCCCTTTCGCATTCTCCATGTCACAAATTCTGGTTCATTCTTCAATATCTAGCTTTCGATTCTTGGCGTGCCTGTTCTCTGTTCATCTTGTGGTCTGCTTGATTTTACTTCAATCAGATAGTATCGTTATCCTGACAGGTAGTCCTTCTGATAGTCCGAAGTGTTGGACTCTCCTTTGTTTCAGGTGAATTTCTATCGGGAGAAACGAAGACTCGTCTTCTAGTACCCTGCTGCTGGTAGATTTATTTACCCCTGTAACAAGTTTCGAGCATTTTGTTGGGATACTTTGCAGTGGTTTGACCATCCTATCTGGTATGCTACCCGCTGTCCCAGCTGCAGCCCATATTTGACACCCGAAGTTAGGGCTGGTCTGACTTTCGTGCTGTACAAAAACTTTGACTTCTTGAATGTTGCGCTCCAATTTGACTACGACAATCTACTTGTTCACTGCACTTGGGTGTGTGACTTTGTGCAATATGCTTGGTATGGGAGCTCCATTGAAGCTTGGGATCGTAGTAGATTCTGAGAACCTCGGAGGGAGGACTGTAGAGATATCGGATGTCCTTGTATGCTGACAGTTGCTTCTAGGTTGTGTTGCATCCTTACTCGTCTCAGATGCATGAGCAGGTACCTCTCTCGCGGAAACTTCATGCCGTTCCTTACAGACCATGCCTCGCAGATCTCGTGTTGTTACTCTAATTTCTTACAGTTTTCTTCGCTCCCATTCAATTATTAAAAAATAAAAATATTTGGAAATCTGTAAACAAGCCCCCAGCATCCAGTACTTTTACCCGCTCACTTACAAATAGAACATTCATCCATGCTTCGCTTGCCAATTTAATGCGGTCTTCCGCAGAAGCAATCTCGTAGCCCTCTGTAACAACACAATACCATACGCAATCAGAAATTGTTACAGTTCTTTGCAAGACTATAAATATAATAAGACAACAACCAAAGTCCATTGATCTGATCAACGAGACGAGCTTCAAGAGCTTGAAAAAATATGTCTCTTCCATCACAAAAACAATACACATCATTCTCGCGGAGCATGCGAGACATCAATACTCAGGATTTGCCGGGTAGAAATCATCCTTAAGGAGTTGAGCAGCAATTAATACTTGACGCAAGATGTAGAAATTAGGTCAGCCACAGAGCCTGTAGGAGGACTTTCACTGGCATAAATTACTAGTATTCTCTAAGGCTACCGATGTAGCAGCAAACCTTCACCTCACAGTTTGAGCAGTATTCCACATAGCCAAACTTAGCTCAGAATTTGCCATAATTGCAGTTAGCGATAGCATGCGAAGCCAGCTTTCCGTAGGAACATATCTTTTTGACAGCCATGAGTGTTCGATCAAAGTTACCTACATATATGTTTCGGTCATGACTCTAAATGACTCTGAGTATCTTCACAGTATCAACAATACTGTTTCTATGCACGTCGGGTAGTTTTTCTAGACTGAGCTAACCGGCATGTGACCTAGGGAAACGTGTTGCGCGCTGGCACGACGTAAAATAGTAAACAAAAATACTGTCTATGGCTCCTAGTATGAATATAGAAGAAATTAACCGAAGATGAGCATAAGATGGACTGCATCTCGAAAATTTGTATCAATCATGGCGAGACTAGCATCCGACCGGGCGCTTAACTTTGCAATTAAGAAGCTGATCTACGGGAAAAGTGATTGGGGAAAAAAACAGGCCAGATAAGAGCAGCGAAAATTGCGGAACGTGCAGTGTAACCATGGCTAATGTCACCATCTTACCAAAAATTTGTCAAGAATCCGTAAATAGTCGAATGCGCCTCAATCGTACACAATAAGACTACATCGAGAGGACCTATTCTTTGATGCGCAAATTTCCATGAGCCGTAAGCTACCAATTTATCAAACTGAAAGACAAAGCCGGCGCGTGTGGCAGGAGATATTATCCGGAGAGCCTAAATTGAGCTAGCGATGATCCGAGAACTTGTATGTAAGGATCTGCCCACTACTAATAAGTAACAAGAGACAAAGCAATAAGCCACCTTGATAACTGTACGAAACGTCGATCTAAATATTTTTGAATTCCTGCATATGAGCAGAACTATTTGGGACTTAAAAATACGCTAATTATGGTGACATTTTTCTTCGCCAGGTTAGACTTGGGGAATTTCTAATCTGGAGTAATACTGAAGGCTATCTAGAGATTAGTTATGAATATGTTACCCATAAAGGGCCTTTGACATGATACCGCGACATTAAGTAACAAACAAGGTGATATTCGCGGGTTGATCTTCATGACACTCGATATGAGCACGAATTAAGCCCGAAAATAATCAGAAACATACTGCTTTAAAGAAATAAGTTCTCAACTAGCATGTAGATGTGAATTATTGACGAAATTGATCGCCGCGTTTTTATTAGGATAATTTTTATTATGATCTTCACGACGTCTAGCCTTTATCATATCCTTTCTAGCTTGGATTCCCTCTAGGCTAACTCTATAAGGAGATAACTTTAAAATTGCCCATTTTAGCAAGCAATCTATGATAGAGCGTTTGCATTTTAAAAGAAATCTAATAGAAGGGCGGATAATCGAGCATATAATGAATCAATCTTGACGCCTGGGCGTGTCATTTTTCGCTAGTAGAAACAATCTTGAACTGGTATATCTTAAGGATGGATTCCAGAATAAGGTCAGGATGACATTCCATAGGATGCGGGATAAATTCTAGGAGTATTCTTGGTTAAATAGATGCACGTTAGAAGTTAAAACAATTGAGGCTATCAAGGAGGCCACGTAGTTGATACACACGTGACTGCAAATTCTGTACTTAGTCTCACTTCGGTAGTTACTTGAAAGAATGCGCTCTACAAACTCAATGGCTGAGGGGTCATTATGTCCTTAATAGTACATAGAGATAAGGGCTCAAGAGGATAAAGGGTCTTCACTTGGAAGTGTTGAATGGGTAGATTTTTGGGGTGAACTTCTTGCATGGTTCTTTCTATTTAAGCTTTAGAAAGTAGACAACCGGTGTTTCCTGAAAAGTGGTAAGTAAATAATTTCTTGAAAGAGTACGTGGATAAGACGAGTGGAGTAAGAGGGCTTCTATTTTCGATGGGTCAACGCCACTTCCCAGAGCCCTGGACGGTACAAAAGAAGTTGGGCCAAGCTAGCATGCAGCGATCAACCTCTGTCAAGACTTTTCTGACATTTTACCACGACCTTCGGGAAGGAGTTGGAAGGAGGCTAGAAAGGCAGAGAGTGTATTTCCCGAGGTCCCCACAAGTCTGCAGCGCCCAGCTGGCCGGCCTCTTTGAACGCTTCAAAAGGGTCACTATATCTTTGGATTTAGTCCTAATGTCGGTATTAGAAGAGCCCCGTACCCAGTGGGTTTTGCGATTTTACCCGGATGCCACACACCCGCGAATGGCCATCGTTTCGTCGGCTGTAGAGGAGAGATATTGAAGGGCTAACGTCTCCTTGAAGTGTATGATCAAATGAGGGCTTGTGAGGGGCGGTACTGTTTGAAGGGAGCTGTATTGGAGGCATGGGAGTGGATATACTACTGGCATAGGTATTCTTGGCCTGTAGGCAGAGAGGACCTGCATGTTCTACATAGTCATAGAGTCAGACAGGACAAAAAATGAATTAATGAAACTCTGCCATTTTTCTTCTTTTCTTTTGTCGCTTCTGACCTTATTGCTGGTCATGTAGGTAGCAATGAGCTCTCAGAGCCCATCTACCCGTGTCACGTCTAATTAGATGTAGGGTTCTTCCCGAGACGTAAGAGATTTCAAATTAAAATTCAAATAAAAAGGGATTGGAATTAAGCGAGTTGCGGCGAAGATGTCGTCAGTGATTCCATAACACCGGACCGCCGTGGATATCAGAATCCGACTCCCAACCTGTTGACTACATCCTGAGCCACTTAACAATGTCATTTGCTTGATTTTGTCTTACGCTCAGCTAGCTCAGGAGTCAACTGGTAATCAAGACATACTTTCACAATGATAAATTCGCCTTATTGAGACATGGACGCATATCCTAGCTTGTTTCTAAATTCGTCCCATTAGGACTGATTCCTGCATATATATATATGTAGTGTTCTTCTCCTTCAGAAATCTTCAGTTCATTACATTTACTGAATATCTCTGAAGGTCTATTCATACCCTCCTCGTGTCACCCTACCAAGCTTCACCCTAAAGCTCTATTAAACTGCTTCGTTGTTCGGCAGATATCCTTCATTTCCCTATACCATTTCAGCATTCCTCGTTCACGATCCGTAACCTCACAATAACAAATACTTCATCGAGAGGTTTGTTGGGAATGGGCCTTTGTGCGCGTGAGACGTAGCGCTGTGCCTTACTAAGATAACAAGTCTCACAAGTATTGATATCACTTGTATCAAATCCTTCCAATCCAATAGTAAACTCTGCCGTTTTTTTCAAGATACTTTGGCCTGTGTGATCTAATCTTTCATGCCATCTCTGAGTGTCAGTTGCCTTGGGTATTCTGGCAAGACCTGACGCTGCAATAATTTTCTTGCTGACTCCTTGAGTTTTACAGAGTGGATTGATGTAATACATGTCATTCTTGGAAATGAGATTTGCTACTTGCCGGTCAGGTTTATTCTGATGACGCTGAAGAAGATATCCCTTTTTATAGTCTGGATAAATTCCAGCGAGTCTTTGTAGTCTTCCTGCTGAGATGATATTTGTGGAGGAAGTAGGTGAATAGAGACAATTATGTAATCTCAGGTTGAGGTTTCTAATTTTTACATTGGCAGGATCCTGATACGTGTTACGGTTTGACCGTTATTTGAGCTTAGGCAAATAACCTAAGCGTAATATCGAGGACGTTTACTATAAGGCTGTATGGGGGGGATATGAAGCTGAACGAAACGGCACTACTAATCAGTAGATTGGAGCGTTAGCACAACTAAGTGATACCTGGCATTTCGTGGCTGGGTAGCAAGTATAATGCCTATGGATAAGTCATCAGTCTATAGACCCACAAAGATCAACTCTTATGAGTACCTGTTAGTAGTAGCTAGAGTTCTCTTTTCTCCTTATATAGTTTAATAAATCGATTTACTCATCACCAACTCGGTTTCTATCACACGAGTTGTCTGAGTCAGAATCCTCATTTTGAGCTGAATAGCCATAACTTTTCTTTTCACGAGGTATCTTAGAAGTACTACCCTTTCCTTTGTAAGGTTGTGAACTTTTGCTAGGTCTTGTGACTTTTTTTCATGTTTTAGCCATAGTCTTTCTGCAAAGTTCTGGATATCAACCACATAGGGGCAGTGTCTCTGAAAATGCTCACCTTTGCAAAGGAAACACATTTTGGAGGGTGAAGTTGGTGTGTCGGAGGCACCCTTCATTGAGACATCAGAATGCCGACGGTGTGGCGTCTTGTGGGGTCGACGACACCGAGATGCAAGGTTCGCACTAACCTTGATTCTTTCTTCCTTCTCCACGAGCCGCTGTATTTTATCTTCAGGCATAAGGGTTTCTTGAAGGTGTAAGCCATCAATCGTGGATTGGTAGGACTCAGGTAGTTTGCTCATGAGTACCAGTAGTAAAGCGTCATCAGAATATGTATGCTTCATTACTGAGTTTGCCGTACTCGGTTTCCGTCGATCATCTTTCAACTTGGCCCATGCTATCAAACTATGGATAGTTTGGAAGCGATCAATGTCAGATTTGGAGTTTAAGATGTTAAGTTTACAAAGCTTAGAGCTACTTGGTTCGGACAAAGGTGTTTCGCTTGGGTTATAGTAATAAGAACTCTATATCTTCTGACTAGAGATGTTTTGTTCTTAACCATGAGAAACTTGGTTAATGGGGACAAGTAGGGGACAGATCGAGCATTGCCATTTTCTGAACATACATAATCTATATAGTAATAGACAGAAGAAGAGCAGCCAAGAATCAATAGACACTTTTTACATTTTACATTTATTCAATTGACTCGAAGAGTCTAACACATGCTGACTCTATTTCGTCAACTTCATCAAACTGAAAATTTTGGATTTTGCTGAGGTAGGAGTTTACTGCAGTGGTGCTTGTCTTTCAATACCTAGTCCTAAGGCGTGCCCAAACTTCGACTGCAGTGCCAAATTTTCCCTCGACAGCAAACGTCTCCAGTGACATTTCTGTTGTGTAGAAAATGTCGTCGCCCTCCAACCGTAACTTTATCCTTCGAAACCATTGCTCATGGTTGTCTCTGTTTAGTTCTGAAAGATTTGTGCTTTTGATATAACCACGCTCCATTGCGTGTATTCTTCCTTTCAACGGTACCGGACCTTACTCTTAGTTTCAGTGGGCTCTGGCACGTACACGCTCTTCGTTTCAGCGCTGGAAATTAAATGAATCTCAATCGAAACGCAAACCGGAGGTCATAACCTATTAAAATTATACGCAGTGGATCGGTTGATATCTCGTAAGCTATATAACATTAAACAATACAATTACAATTACATATCTTGATAGTGCGGTCCTCGCTTAGAGGATCGATCCTGACTTCACGTGACAACGTAGACTTGAATTTTGAATTTGAATTTGAAATCTTTTACGTGACAGGTAGAACCTAACATCTATTTAGACGCGACACGGGTAGATGGGCTCTGAAAGCTCATTCCTACCTACATGACCGGCAGTGGAGCCAGAAGCGACAAAAGAAAAGAAATAAAACAGAAGGAACAGTATATGTCTGAGTTACGGTGCCCTGCGCCGCATCCCTATCTTCCACACCCATCTCCTCTCGGGTCAGAAACAATCTCAGTGTGGTCACCTCCCACCCTGTTCATTCTTCGGCAGACTATAACATCTGTTTGTAGTTAAGAATTGAATGAACTTCTGCCATCCCTTCTCCCCTATCATTTCCCTGGCCCCAGGCGGGGCCATTTTCTCATAGCTTCTCCAACGTAGCAAAGCAGGTCGGCACTCTGAAAAATGCCAGGGCCTTTTCTCTCGGCCGCAAACGCATTTCAGATCTTCATGTTCGGGTTTGAAAAGTCGATGGTAGTCGGCGTAGTCCCCGTGGCCTGTTCTTGCCGCAATAAGACGATGGTACGCCCATCTTGGTAAAGCTAGTTCCGGTGGTCTTTTGCAACGCATGAATAGGTCCAGGTCTTTGTATCGTTTCGGTCGATACTTCTGCCACCACTCTTCCACGAGTTCTTGGCTGCGCAGTTTAATCCACCTCCCTAGTGCCGCAAAGGTTAGATCTTGATCTTCTCCACTGGGCGCAGCTGAGGTTAGTGACCGGTTATTGGGAGCTCCCTAGGCTGATTTGGCCAGCTTATCGGCCTCTTCATTGCCTTGGATCCCCACATGACCGGGTATCCAGCGTATTTCCACACGCTTATTGTGTCTCAGCGACGAAAACTTGTCCACCGCTGACTGAGAGGAGTTAGATCTTCCTCTTTCGAGCACCTGGGTGGCCGCTTGGTTGTCAAGAAGAATGCAGATCAGTAAGTCTTCTCCTACCTCTATTGCAGCCTTCAAGGCTTTCATGGCACCCACAACTTCTGCGTCGAATACCTCTGCTCCAGGAAGTGGACCGGAGCCACTTGCAACTAGCTTGCCTCCTTGGTATACTACATACCCCCAGGCTGATTTTCCAGGACCCGATGATGATCCATCAGAGAAAGCGAAGACTGTGTTAGCTGGACGGGAAGCTAACCACTTCTTTATGCATCCAGACCTAGCTTCATTTTCTCGACTACATGGAATCGATGCTGGGGTGCCACGTGGGAAGTATGGCTTTCCCGGGCCTTCGGCTGTCGGAACTCGACGCACACTCATTTGTAGGCGTGTCATGTACCGTTCTGGTTGTCTGAACAAACGATCTCTTTGTCCCGATCTAAGACCTAAGCGTCTTATTGTCTCTTTCAGATCCTCAGCCGCTCGAATGGCTAGAGGGTGCCAGATATCCATTCTTCGCATACGAGCTGCAGACCGCAGCATCTTTTGCTGAAGAATTATCGATGCCGGGGGTATTCCCGCTTCAAGATGAAGAACGCCATTGGGAGTGGTACGCCACGCTGGGAGTGCTACTCTGATAGCTTTCATTATCGTTTTGTCCAGTATAGATATATGCCAGCCTACTCCAGTGCCGACTTCTTTATCTCGCAGTGTGGTTATTCGAGTGAGACCTGGCCACCACGCTTCTGCCCGGTATAGAGCTGTGCCCAGAACGCATGCCTGTACATCACGAATTAGGGGGCCTAGAGCCTCACCGCGTTGAACTCCATTAATATGTCGCAAGAAATAGATTAGAAGATTAGCTTTTCCAGTCCATTCCTGTACATGCTGCTTGAAGTTCAGCGTAGTATCGAGCCAGTCTCCTAGCCATCGGATAGGAGGTGATGGTTCGATCCGGCGATCTTTCACCCAGATGGAGAGATCAGCCGCGTTGATTTTCTTTCTAGGCCCTCCTCCGGTCACTAGAAGTTCTGACTTTGCTGGGTCAAAATCAATCCTGTGTTCTCTTGCGAGAAGAATTAAGCTGACAAAGTAGACTTGACCTGAACTTGTTTATTTTAACAAGAATTGATATGTAGCCGGTATGGTTACTGTAGATGTTAAAGATGCATTTGATGGAATTCAAAAAGGCCGTCTGTGCCACTGCCTACGAAGTCAAGGGTGGCCCTTCAATGTAGTATAATGGGTGTCTTCTTTTATGTCCGAACGAGAAGCCTCAATCACGCTGGATGGAACTATATCTCCGGTGTTCAAGATACATTGCGGACTTCCACAAGGGTCCCCAGCTTCACCTATCTTATTTTTACTGGCAATTGAAGGTATGCTACATCTCTCCCCAAAGTAATTCGGCTATGCAGACGACGTTGCATTTATAGCGTCCGCACCGACTCTCGCCCGCTGTGGAGAGCTGCTTCAGACGCAGTTAGATATGACCCTCGCCTGAGGACTTGAGAACATGTCAGACAAGCCTGTGGAAGATCCTTGGCTATTACAAGTCATATTAAAAGTTTTTCGAGAGTCACTCGAGGAATGAGCCCTCTTCTTTTGAGACAAGCGCTCCAAGGAGCAGCTTTCGCGACCTTGCTCTACGGCTCCCATATCATACTATACAGGCTTGCCGGAAGTCTCTAGCTATAACGAGCCATATGAAAAGACTGTCCACAACCACTCGAGGAATTAGCCCTCTTTTTCTAAGACAAGCTCTACAAGGTGCTGTTTTTGCGACCCTTTTCTATGGGGCCGAGACCTGGTACTCTAAACAGACTTTGTTGCGATTTCCGAGTAAGACGAGCAGAAAGTAAAGCTCAAAGAATATTGTTTCCATTAAAGTTCTAAGTTACATGTAAAACGCGAATTTATGTGTGCGTATCCTAGAGTTAAAGTGGGTCTGCAAACAACAATTATTACAGTAAAAAGTCTTCAGCACAGCTGACCACGAAACAATTGTGCGGGGAATAAAGCAGTACTGACCCCGCACCATTAACGCCATCTTATTTGTCGCAAAGTAAACATGACTATGTTTCTCACTGCATTTGCATCTAGTATCATACTACCCCGCACATGCAAATGTATGAGAGAATAGCTTATAAGCAAAAAGAAGTTAAAATGTAGAATATAGCATGTATTATAGAGTATGTAGGAAAGTTGTTCATATTTGCAAGGAATGCCAATTATTGTAAGAAATATGGTAAATTGCAACACTCCCCCTGAACAACGTATCCGAAATTGTACAATTATTTAGAATTAAAGATTTCTGCGCAAAGTGGCCAAGCCTTTGGTCGGATAGAGGCATGGTGAGAATGTCGGCAATTATTTTGCCAGAAGGAATGTAAGAAATAGAAACCTGGCCTTAATTGACTTTCTCGCGAACGAAGTGGTAAGCAACATTAATATTCTTGGCTTTTGAAGAATTAGTGCCCTTTGAAATTGCCATAGCACTCTGGTTGTCGGTATATACTAACATGCCTCCCTTATAAAGAAATTGGTCGGCGACATGTAGTTCCTTAAGCATGCGACTAACCCAGATTGACTGCTTCGAAGCTTCTGAGAGCGCAACATATTCGGCCTCTGCAGTAGATGTCGAAACAGATTTCTGCTTTCGGGACTGCTAAGAAATGGGGCCGTTACCAAGTATAATTATATATCCACTTGTAGATCGCCGGGAATGAGTGTCGGAAGCAAAGTCGGAATCAGAAAAAAGAATTGCTTTGTGGTCCTGAGAATGAGAAGCAGGCCCAAAACTGTAAGTAATACAAAAATCGAGGGTGCCTTTCAAATACCTGACCACCCTACAGACACTGTTCCAGTGTCGTTGAGAAGGAGAAGAATTGTAACTGCCGAGTTGTGAGGTGGCAAAAGAAATGTCGGGACGGGTACTATTTGCAGCATAACCAAGGCTTCCCACAGCACTGGAATAAGCTGACTCATCAGCGCTAGTATCGCCTTCCAGGGTTGGAAGGATCCCATCGTACCCGTCAAGAGGCGAGGAAGATGATTTTGCCTCTCCTAAACCAAAAGAATTAATTTTATCAGAAATATACTCGGACTGAGAAATTTGAAGGGTCCGAGTACTTCGATCACGTGTAATTTGCCATCCGATAACTGTGGTAAGTTCACCGAGGTCCTTAACTGGAAAAGCCGAAGAAAGTTGCTTCTTTAAGTCGAGGATATCGTAAAGAAATTTCCCACATATTACCAGATCGTCAACATATACACCCAGTGCGACAGGCTTCCTGGAGTGTACATAGACGCATTGATCGCTTGAAGAAGAAAGAAAATTGAGTGAAAGTAATTTAGAATTAAGCTTATCATTCCATACCTTGCCTGATTGTTTAAGCCCGTATAGGGCCTTATTCACCAGTAAGAATTTCGAACCAGACAAACCTTCGGGTGCTTTCATATAAATAATCTCCTGAAGATCACCCTCTAGGTATGCTGTTTTAATGTCGATTTGGTGAATTTCCCAGTCAAGGTAGGCTGATACAGCTAAAAGAATCCGCAAAGAATCCATCGAAGGGTGGGCGAATAAGTTTCAAAGAAATCAACGCCATAGATTTGACGAAATCCCTGAGCGACAAGTCTTGCTTTAAACCTGCCATCTGATTTGACGTTGAACACCCACCTAGATCCAATAGGTTTCCTCCCGTGAGGAACATGAGTAACGGGAGTGAACACCTTCTTTTCAGATAGTAAGTCGAGTTCGTCTTTTATTGCAGCCTTCCATTCTAAACTATTGGGGCCATTAATTGCCTCTGAGAAATTTCGGGGGATGGGGGCATCTCCACCGACGTAAAGAATTCGAGGCTCCGGCTGCAAATTAGAACTGCTCTCAATCTGTTTGGCTATCCTGCTACTCCTTCTAAGACTTGCTACAAGAGGTTGAGCATCTGGATCATTTTGCCCTGCTGAAGAAACTGGATGGAGCGTAGCAGTTGGAGGGGTGTTGAAAGGAACACTTGAAGTTATGCCTTCATCAGGGATTAAAAGATATTCCTGAGAGGCAACAGAAGAAGTTGTTGAGAAAGAAATGGGATGAGATTGGTTAGAAGAATCCATCCTTGAGTATACGGGATTGGGGTTAGCCCCTCAGAGCTTGAGAAATCTTCTTTGTTGTGATTTGAGCTGCCAATGTTTCCAGACTCAATTTCTAAATCACCAAATTGCTCTTGAGCGGACCTACTCCAATCCCAGAATTTGTCCTCCACAAATCGGACATTTGCTGAGACGACAATTTTGTTGCGACCCTGCTTGGAGGGCAAGTAAGCACGGTATTGTGTTGGCGAATCACAATAACCAATAAAAATTCCTTTAAGAGAAGTAGGAGAAAGCTTGTATCGTTGGGGGTCTTCACTGTCTATAAGAACATAACAGAGACAGCCCCAGACTCTCAAGTGAGAAAGGCCAGAAGAAAAACCGTGAAAGATTTCGTAAGGAGAAATCTTTTGGTGAGAATGAGGAAGACGGTTAAGTAAGTAACAGGCCGAAGAAATTGCAGCATCCCAGAATCGAAGAGGGAGATGTGCATGAGAAAGCATACACCTAGCCATCGTGACGAGCGTTCTATTTAATCGCTCTGACACTCCGTTCTGGTGCTGTGTATATGGGGCACTCTTTTGATGAGAAATGCCCCCGAAGTTGATGAGATTATACTCGGTGCCGCCGTCACTTCGAAAAGCTTTAATTTTCTCCCCAGTCTGAAGTTCTTTTGATTCCTTGTATTTAGCGAAACAAGAGGGAACCTCAGTGAGACTCTGAAGTAGAAAGACTTCGCTCTCGCATGAAAAGTCATCGGTGAAGCTGACAAAGTAATTGGCACCGAGTATACCGGTCGCACGACACCTCCCCCAAGTATCAGAATGAACCAGCTGTAGAACATTCTTTGGCCGGAGAGAGGGGTCACGACGGATTTTCTCAACTTGTTTGCAAGAAAGGCAAACATCGCAGTCCTTAATTGACTGTAAGAAAGAATTCTTTTCGAAAGGGACCTTTTTGTCGGTCATCTGATTTAGTTGGCTGTTGTCAAGTAATGAAAGAATTCCAGCACCGATGTGCGCACATCGGTGATGAATAAGCCGAGAAATTTCAGATACAGAATTCGAAGGTAGAGAAGTTAAAGTTGCAGAATTTAAAGAAAGTTTTCCGCGAGAAACGGACGATTTACCCTTCGTTATTAAAGCAGCGGAAGGCACGTCAGAAAAAGAAGAATAGTTATCGCAAGGAGTAGGCGATTTTCCCTTCGTGATCAAAGCAGTGGACGAGGTTAAGTTAGAAGATGAAGAGCGGTGCGACGAAAGTAAAGTACGCAAAGAAATTAAAGAATTGGGTGAAGAATTAACGACGTTGAAGCAGAATAAGCCGTCTTTTACCCGAGCGGTTGCTAAAGAATTATTGTCCTCTCCGTGAACAATATACAACCCATTTTTAGAAGTGTGCATTCCATAGCCATTGGAATGCAGCTGAGAACCAGAGACAAGGTTCTTGGTACAAGCAGGAAGGTACCAAACATTGTCGAGGGTGATAGTTCTACTCAATGAACTATCAGAGAAATTGCCGACATCAAAACTGACAGAGCCGATACCCTGAACCTCGAGAACATGCCCAGATGCAGTCTGGACACGTTTTTTAGTTGCAGAGAGAGAAGTAAAATAGCTTCTGTCCCCAAAAATATGGTAAGTAGATATCTCGAGAGTCGTGAGTAGGAAGATATGTAAGATGGGGCGAGATAGAGTAGAGAGATGTCGGAAGTGTTTGAACTTAGTTCAAAAAGATAAAGAGTAAGCAGGTGAATGGAAACTAGAAATCGCTGAAGAAAAAAGGAAGACAGAGTTAGAAGTATTTACACCCAGCAATAAGTAGAGCGGGTTTGGTCTCATAATCTGTTGCGATTTCCGAGTAAGACGAGCAGAAAGTAAAGCTCAAAGAATATTGTTTCCATTAAAGTTCTAAGTTACATGTAAAACGCGAATTTATGTGTGCGTATCCTAGAGTTAAAGTGGGTCTGCAAACAACAATTATTACAGTAAAAAGTCTTCAGCACAGCTGACCACGAAACAATTGTGCGGGGAATAAAGCAGTACTGACCCCGCACCATTAACGCCATCTTATTTGTCGCAAAGTAAACATGACTATGTTTCTCACTGCATTTGCATCTAGTATCATACTACCCCGCACATGCAAATGTATGAGAGAATAGCTTATAAGCAAAAAGAAGTTAAAATGTAGAATATAGCATGTATTATAGAGTATGTAGGAAAGTTGTTCATATTTGCAAGGAATGCCAATTATTGTAAGAAATATGGTAAATTCCAACAGACTTCCCAAAAAATTATCTTGCAAGTCCAACATAGGACGAACGACGCGGCACTGGCAGCTCTCCCAGTCTACCGTACCACACCAATAGCAGCACTTCTACGTGAAGCTGGCTGGGGCCCAGCTCAGACGTGACTTAACAGAATTCACAGCCGTTTGGCGGTTCGAATTGCAGCAGCTGACCCCTATCACCCTCTTCGTAGGCGTTGGAACACTAGCCGCATGCGCTAGATCCGCCAGAGCATCTCACTAGAACCTTCCGAAGATACCATTACCCCACCATGGTCGGCACCCTGTGAGGAAAAGCTAATCGAAATTGGGGCAATAGGTAGACTCTCGGGATCTAATTCCTTCAAACAGTGGCAGGCTGCTCGACCCATTCTAGACTTATTCGTATTTTCAGATGGAGCTCTCATAGCAGACCCAGCAGGCGCGGGGTACGTGACCTATCGAGGCCTTACGCAGGAGATTGGGCGAGGATCACTCCCGCTTGGAAACTCGGCAGAGGTCTATGATGCTGAAATTGCCGGGGCCACGGAAGGCCTCGCTGCAGCACTCCTCAACCCACTGGCTTTCTATGCCTCTAACGTCACCGTTTGCCTTGACAACCAGGAAGCCGCCCTCCGTCTTCTCTCTGATTTTCCCACAGCTTCTAGCTCAGCGAAAATCTTTCTCTTTCGCAAGCTTGCAGTAAACTGGAAAAGAAGGTCACGCGGCCAAAACACAACGCCTGGGGAAGTGGCCATCCGATGGTGCCCGGGCCACGCAGGTATTCTGGGAAATAAAGCAGCCGACGCGCTTGCCAAAGCTGCTTGTGCTGCTCCATCTCTACACTCGGTATTCTCCATTGCGAGGGCAAGAAGGGAAGTCAAATCCCAGTACGAGGCTTCTGTTGCACTTTATTGGGCAGAAAATTCTCCATCTAGATATAAAGAATTAGGAATTGGTCCTAATACTAAGATTACTGCCGAGCTCGCCTGTCTAGGACGACGAACACTAGGATATCTATTAGCTGCACGGTCTGGACATGGCGATTTCGCAGACTACCACCGACGGTTTCAGCACGAAAACGCCATTCTAACCTGCTCATGCGGAGAACAAAAGTCCCCCGACCACTTTTTCTATTGCCACCTTGGGCAGTACCAGGCACAGCTCCACAGAGCACAGAATCCTAGTCCCAGCATATCTTGGGCTCTGGCTTCCACGGAGGGAGTTCACGCATTTAATAGCTGGGTGCGCGCCATAAATTTCTTTCGAAAAGCACAACAAGTCTGACGGAAAGGGAATCATGTGATTTAAATAAGTTCCCCTTCCATATTGTTTATTTAATCTTTTCTTCATTCAATACATTCTGAATACATGAGAGTTGAAGGGTGACCGGTAACCATGTATAATTTAATCTTCAAGCGCAGGATGATAAGATCCTGGCTTTCATTTGCTTTGTTGGGTTTGTTCAGGCGCCAAAACGTCGGGTAGTTTTATTTAGACTAAGCTAGCCGGCATGTGACCTTGGAAAACGTGTTGCGCGCTGGCACAACGTAAAATAGTAAACAAACAAGAATTGATAATTGTTCGACGTACTTTTCATAGCCAAGCTTTTTTCAGGTGTATCTGATTAGCGGCAGCCCAGCTTAGATATGGAGCTATTGATTCATATAACGTGTGAATTCTGGATACTCCAATAGGAGCAAGATCACCTGAGTTGCTGAGATAGCCTTCGAAAATGTGTAAGAACTTTGCGAAAGGTTGCGCTTTTCCTTGCCTCACAGAGTGTGGTAGGCGTGGATTCCGAGCTTCATGGTCCCTGTCGGCAAAATGTCGGTCAAATTCGTCGAGAAGTGAGCTTGAGTAAAATTCTTTTGCTTTCACTTGTTTCTCGAAGAAAGGACCCACTCTACTTCTATGTTCCGCTGGTAGGGTCTGCATAAGCGCTGGGCAGACGCCTCTTTCACCACCGAAACCCATTACTACTGCCGGATCCTCCACTGCTACTTGCCATATAACTGAGCATAAAGAATATTGATCAGGCGTTCCATCCCAAGGCGTAAATTTATGCTGGACAGCACTGATTTAAGTGGTCATTATGACTATAATTATTGGTTTTGTGTATCACTGTCTGGATAATAAATTCAGGCTTCTATGGCGCTATGTCTTAAAGAGATCTAAGATGATTCTCAGGGTTAAATATGTTGTCGAAGCTCCTGTAATTTCGAGGCGCTGCTGGTTACAGATAGTTTAGACTTGAATGAAGATTACAATCAATGTGATAGTATAAGGTTCAGGAAAGGCTCTGACTAAAGGCAAAAAAATAATATGATTGTAATCTATAGAGAAAGAAGGATAGGTCGGTTCACTAAACAATGTATATACATAAAAGTGGATCAATATTAGTCCTAGCGTCCATATATCACGTGACTGGTGTCCTATGACATTTGGTGCCCTATTCTAATGCGTCATTTATGGTGGCACTTATTTTGTTCGAGTTTTCTTGCAGCAATGCTGATATCTCAAGAACTGCAATATCATCTGCATAGCCGAATGATTTTTGAAGACCTTCAATCTTGAAAATTGGTGCAATATAAAGCATAAAGATTATTAGTGACACTAGTGATACTTGTGGTACTCCGCAGAAAATCGATCTTGGTTTATCAATTTTTCCGTCTAATCTAATGCGTATCTCACTTTTGGTTAAGAATGACGTAACCCCGCTGCATAGATGAGCCGGCCAGCGTTGTTCCCTTAGACGTCTAACGAGTCTACCTGGGAAGACAGCATCAAATGCTCCTTTGTGTAACGGCTATTAAGCTTAGGGATTTCTACAGCCTACGCTGGCTAGCGCAGGCAATGAACCCATTTTAGTCATAGATGGAACCTTCTCGAAGGAGAGTATCTTAGACTGTATATATTTTTAGTCTTTATCTGTAGGAATTCTCTCCCCAGAGGATTATAAATAATATACTGTACCTACAAGATTGCCCATGCATTTTGTACTGAAACCGTGACACTTTGACGTCGAGCGTAGCCAGTGTAGCTGTTTCACCTTTTGCTAGCGCGGTTTCAACGTCGTGAGTAAAGCAATTGGTTAGGTTTACACTAGAGCGCAGGGGAAGTACTCCTAACTGCTGCCGGGAAAGCACCTTGAACTTGATCGCTATCCAGGACATTCGCTTTGCCACTAGTCTTTCTAGCCCCTTTCCAAGAACTGATAATAATGCGATTGGTCTATAAGATCTGGGAGAAGTCATATCTGCCTTGTTTATCTTTACAATTATTGCTACAATTGCAGTGCGAAAAACTTTAGGATGATGGGCAATATCCAGGCATTTTTGGAAGAGATCGAGGACAGTCGCCGATATATGGGGCCAAACAAGACGTAAAATAGCTGTTGGAATCTGATCATTTCCAGGAGTGGTGTTACCAGCGCTAAGGATAGCCTTCGAAACTTCTTTTGTGTTGAGTTTGGGGAAAGGAAGTGAAGAAATTGCCACTGCAGGGGAGTCGAGAGGAATATCGTCCACTTCTGATGGATTTGTTAAGAGATTACACGCCAAGAGTTCAATCCTTTCTTCTGTTTCTTATGATAGCGGAGAGCTCGGTGTCAGCGCATCTTTCAAAGGTGGCGATCGGAATTGTCCCTTTGATTTGTGCCACTTCGTAATGTTAAAGGCGTCCTTTGCGTTTGCGGCATTATCCACTACTTTTTGGAAAAAGAAGAACTTTGCTTTTCTGGTGACTTTTCTAAAAGCTCTTTTGTCAGTAGGGGTTGAGTTGCTAGCCCGTACTTTCTCTCGGTAGATGTTTCTGGCTTCTTTGCAACTATCGTTCCACCATGATTGTCCTCTATTGTGCGGAAGCTTTCTTTTCGAAGATCCTGCATAAGATTCATATAATATCCGAATTAGCTCTTCAGACCTGTTGTTTAGGTTTTCTGGGGTGCTGGAGTTGAGCGTATGGACTTTGTAAAGGAGAGGACAAAGAATTGCGATAAACTCTTTTCGGTTGGTGGTTCCGAAGCGTTATCTTGTCTTAGATTGATGTGTTTGGCCCTGGCAGGGGATTTCAACAAATAACGGAAAATGATCTCAAGTTACGTCTAGGTCCTGTTGGACAGATGCAGAGGCATTTCCGGCGCAGAATTTCTCCGAGGCGAAAATGAGGTCTAGTATGTTTCCACAGGTATGTGTTGTTTTATCTATTTCTGAAATAAAGGAGAGATTTTTGGACTGAAGCCACTGAGTGAATACAGTAGCCTGCGGAGAAGGTGGGCCGCGGCGAGATGGATGCCAATTTGGGTGGTGGAGATTGAAGTCTCCAGCGAGAATTTTTTGCTTAGGAAAAACGAAGTTATTCATAGAAAGTCGGAAGGAGATCCCGGCACCTGGATTGATAGCTCCAAGGGGGGCATTTTAGATATTTACTATTAAAGTAGAAAATTCATCAGAAGATTTTACGAAGAGAAATAGCATATACTCGGCTCTGTGGGCTAAGATAGAAGCGGGACGGACTTGAGAATATAAAAAGGAATTATTTTTCCGCGAGTATGATAGTATTCGAGGCCAAATGGACCAGCTGTCAATAGGATTGGAGCATTTGAAAGACGGATGTTTTCGCGTAATTGTTCCAGTTAAATATTTATGAATATACGGCTCTTGTATTAGCAAGATGTCCGTGTTAGTGCTGAAAACAAGTTGGAGGGCGATTTCGTGTGCAGATGAGCAGTGCTCCACGTTGATGGAGAGGATTTTTAGAGATATGGGCTTGGTACTCATGAATCCATTTTTGATTCGCTGATATCACTATATTTCTGATTTGAGTCGATATGGGGGCAAATCTATTGCCGGCAGGGCTCAGATATTCTGTAAAAAGCCTTCGCACCTCAATTGGGGTCGAAGGGATTGCAACTTTAGTTTGGACTGTACCCGTAGGAGTTTGGGTTGAAATTATGCTGCAGTGGTGTTAGGTAAAGTTATACTGATGTGAATCTCTCTCTAAGTTGATTGAATTCTGATTGTCCCTTTATGAGAGACTATATCTATTTCTTATATACATGTTGAGATTATCTTCGTAATTATTTCCCAATTCACATATGGACCTATAATATCAATTATTCATGAAAACAGCTCGTTTCTCCCTACTGTACATGGTTCAAAAATTGATTGTGTTTACTTCCTGAATAACAAATTGCAGGTGGAAATTATTGCCAGGGATGATATAATAAATGTGATTTAATAAGAGATTAAGTGACTTTGATTGTAATGACAAAATATAGATTGCAAGTAATAACGAAATTACGCATGAGCAATTTGGAATTCATCTAATTGTTGGTTATAACAAACTCTTGACTCGGCTATACTTAGTGATGTATGAATCTTATACGACAGTTGCTTGCAAATCAACAATATTAAATAGTGTGATTCTTTATTTAGATATCATCATATTTTGTTCAACACACTCCCTCAGTTTTTTTGGAAAAGCGCGAAACTGGTATATTGGAATAAATGGTGGGGGGTTTTTTTTTAGAGATAATTTAGTTACTTAACTTGAGGTTGATTCATTTTGTATTTTTGAAGATTTGTACATCTACAAAATTCATTTGTTGAATAAATTTTTGGTGTCTTTGTGCAGGTAGCATCTTTGTGGATCCATCTGCAGTCATCTTGTTACTATCGACCCATTCGACGCTTATTCTACCTTCCTGAACTTCTTGTCGAAGCCAGCACTGATGGATTTCAACATGTTTTAAGCGGGTTACTAATTTTGGAGCTTCCTTTTTCAATAATCGAAGAGTTTGTTGGTTATCACAAAGTATAACTGGCGTTTTGATGTCGAGATGCAGATTCCAAAATAGACGTATCCACCAGATGTATTCTCTTGCAGTTATTGAGAGCACTAATAGCTCAGCTTCAGTGCTAGATGTTGTCACTGTTTTTTGTTTAGTTGCTTTCCAATGAATCATTCCGTTGAACAATTGGAGACAGAATCCGTTTGAGCTACATCTGGTATCTGGGTCATCTGCAAAGGACGCATCGCTCGATGCAATGAATATTCAGCAGGTATTATCTATTGTCTCCCAACTATGTTCTATGCCCCTATACATAGTTCCGACTGGATACCTGATCATATGATTTGCGGCTTCTACGTGTTCTTTCGATGGGTTCCACAAGAATTGGGATAGCTTAGATACTCCATGTGCAATATCTGGCCTGGTAATTACCGCTGCATAATTTAATTTTCCTACGCGCTGCTGATATCTTTGTATTTCTCTAGCTGTAGCTTGTCCTGAGCTTGGATACAACGAAAGAGTTGGAAGCGGCTTTTTGGCGTTGGTTTAATGTTAAGCTCTATATTGAATTCTTTGGCTATATTTTCAATGTAGGCATATTCAACTGACCAAATTTTTCTTCTCGCTTCATCTCTGGCAATAATATCATCTACATAGAACAAAATGATCAGACTTTCGTTAATGAAAAGGCAGTTAACACCGGGTACGAGTGTGAGCCTTGTATCTATAAGTGTTGATGGCAGATGGTTTTGCCAGAGTAACGCTGACTCAGGTAGGCCATGTAATGCTCGTTTTATTAAGAGGGAAACTCCAGTTGCCTGGAAACCGTAAGGTAGGTATGTAATTATGGGTTTTGGAAGTTCTGCATTAGTATATGCTGCAATAATACAATACTGGCGTATTTTGTATTCGTTAACTGCGGAAATAACCATTGCTGCTCTAAATATTTGCGCTGCTAAAGTTGTCGCAAATGTTTCTTCATTTGTTTTTAGCAAGTCTCCTCTAGCAACTAGCCTTGCTTTAAACGATAATAAATAGCCATTAGCATCGAATTTGTAGGTTTAACCCCACATCAATGGTAAAGGTTTCATATCAGGCTCTAAGCCCCCGCGTGATTTCATGTCTTCTATTTTATCTGCTCCAATTTTTGCACATAGCTCTTTTTCGAAAAGTGTATTGAGTTCTTTTGACTCGGCTATACTTAGTGATGTATTAATCTTATACGATAGTTGCTTTCATATTAACAATCTTAAATAGTGTGATTCTTTATTTAGGTATCATCATATTTTGTTCGACAAGTGGGCTGCTTTTATGCGTAATCTAGCAGCCGATGCCATTTGTCGGATCCGGGTAGCTTCAGACTTGGATGGGATAGAGGCTGGGAAAATGGCAAACCCGGTTTTAGTGGTTTGTACCTCCCTTATCAGCTTTTCTTTTAAGAATTCATTCAGGTGGATCATCACAGCGTATGGTGACATGGAGAGTACAGGGTGCTCTAGATTCACACGAACTAGAAGTCAGTTATCTTCGCGGGGTGGCTTTTGACGAGGTTGAGCCAGTTTGTTGGAAGTTTGTTGCTGTTGCTGTTGATTTTGTTGCTTAGGAGCATCAGTGATGGCCTTGGCGCAACTTCTGGGTTGATGATGAGCTGGGGTAGCTTGCGTTGCGGTGGAGGTGCTCTTTTTTTTTTTTTTATCATTTTATTGTCCTGTCTGAGTCTAAGACTATGTAGGACATGCAGGTCCTCTCTGCCTACAGGCCAAGGATACCTATGCCAGTAGTATATCCCCTCCTATGCCTCCCATACAGCTCCCCTCAAACAGTACCACCCCTCACAAGCCCTCATTCGATCATACACTTAGAGGAGCCCTTTGCCCTTCATTATCTCCCCTCTCCAGCCAACGAAACGATGCCCATTTGCGGGTGTATGGCAGCCGGAAAATATCGCAAAAACCACTGGGTGCGGAGCACTTTTAATACCAACATTAGGACTAAATCCGAAGACATAGTGCCCCTTCTGAAGCGTTCGAAGAGGCCGGCCAGCTGGGCGCTGCAGACTTGTGTGTACCTCGGGAAATTCGCACTCTGCCTTTCTAGCCTCCTTCCAACTCCTTCCCTAAGGTCGTGCTGGAATGTCAGAAAAGTCTTGACAGGGCGTGATTGCTGTATAGTAGCTTAGCCTAACTTCTTTTGTGCCGTCCAGGGCGTTGGGGAGTGCCGTTGACTCATCGACAAAAGAAGCCCTCCTGGCTAATTGGCCGAAATCTCGGTCTTGGCGCCCACAAACGTTCCAAAGTTGAAAACCCCTCGAAAATGTCAGTCCCAGCATCGTCTTCAGAGACCTGTTCCCCCTCTCGCACCACATCTCAGCCACCTATCCTTCCTCAAGATGTAGAACTCCATTAGAGCATCAGTCCCCCATAAACCATGACCCGAGCTTTGTATATTATGACTTAATTTCCTCCTTGCGGGTATACGTAGCGTCGTAAATTTGTAGTCGGTGATGGCCGGTAATTAATGGGGCAAGCTCCTGTTTGCAATTGGAGTAACTTCTTTATTGGTTGTTGAGGCGAGATGAGGCGTGGTTGGAAAGAGGTTGAGGACTCAGATGAGATTGATAAGAAAGGAATTGTCGAGAGGTCATCAAATGGAGATATGCTTGAGGTTGCTTTCGACTTCGATTCGGATGCGATTCTTCTTGGCTATCCCAGATATGCAGAGCATACTGAGCGATTACACCGGCACCACTGGAAGGTGAAGAATTCGTCTTTGCCGGCGGTGGAGGTGCTCTGTGTATCTGGGTTGTAAATTGACTGTCTTGTCTGGGGCTGGGTTGGTCTTGCGGACTAGGGCGCTGGTGGTTGAGGTGAACCCTGACATAGCATTCAAAGTGCCTGCGCGCCACAGATTTTAAATACGCGATAAACTCGCGAAATGGTTTTAGAAGGTTTTGCGGAAGGCACTCTCCACTAGTTGCGTCGTCGAGGACGCACGCAATATTTTGAAACAAGAGGGTGACCTCTTGATTCCTGGTGTTAGCGGCGGAGGTAGTTGACAGCAGCAATTCTGTCAACGACTCCCCTCCACTCGGTTGAGTAGAGGGAGGGCGGGGGGAATGGTATCCATGCTGAGTGCTAGGGGAACTACGTGGTTTGCCAGATTCTGTAGATGGTAGTCAAAAATGATTATGTTCCATGCTAATGAGACTCTTCTTCGGAGGGCATGAGTGACACCTGTACGCGGTACCCTCTACGAATCTGGGAGTGAAATATTCACCCAGAGCCGAGTTTAGTCAAATTACGCAATACCGAAGAAGTTGGCCCATGAGGCAATGATTCAAAATTCTCCACCATGTCAATCTCTCCCATCCAACGAGATCGATCTCCACAGAAACCTCGACAAGTTTGCAGGTACTTCATAGTACATCCTCATTCCAATGACCACACCTCTCATCAACTATTCTCTGGTCTCAACCAGCCCCCAAATACACGCCCACGCCGATATTTATACCCGACGGAGGAAATAGAGCGTGGCGCAAAAATCTGGGAGGTAGTTCTTTGGGATGGCCGTGAGAGGAATCAGGACAAGTTTACAAGATGACACGGAGGATGGATACAATGATAATGATAATGATATTTTTATCGTGACCGGGGACTACCCCAGCACCCAGAGGGCATGGCACGGGTAGTCCAGATCTATAAGACTCTTCGCTACCTATATCATTGTTTAGTAGAAACCTAGACGCACAAAACAAAAACAGATAAAGACACCATTTCTAATGTGTTTGCGCCCTGCGCTACATCTTAATTCTCATACCACACCGAACGGTCCCAAGAAGCAATACAGTTGAGCTTTACATCCCCCGTTCAAGATTCAATCTTGCTGTAACACTTTGTAACAGTTAAAAAACGCCAGAATTTCTGCCAGAGGATGGATACAATTTCGACGGGCGTGTAAATTTGGAATGTGGCAAGGAGTTTTACGAATTGAGCTGTGTGCGCGCCAAGACTTCGCTTGCGAGAGTGCAGCGGACACTATAACAACACGCAAACGATGGAAGGTGCCGTGGTCCGCCTCCTGGTGGTGTTCTCTGGTATAGTTCGAGTAGCCTGGACACCAACTTCTCTTGGGAAGGAGACGCCTTAGACCACATTTCGCGCGGAGAAAATTCAGTAGATGGTGAAGGCATGTCTCGATTGCCCAGGGTTTTTGAGACGTTTCCCTGGGTGGGTATTCACGGATGAGGGTGGACTTGGGGCGAAGAAAAAGCCACCATAACTTCGCAGTGGTACTTGCAAATAAAATCCGAGGCATGAGTACTCTTCCTTTAAATTGAGTTATCTTTTATGTACATTTTCTCCGATATTGTGTCATATCTAGATAGCTTCATGCGCAATTAAAATCTGATGCAAAAAAAAAAAAAAAAACCAACAGGACAAGCAATTCTGTGTCAATGATACGTCATTAACATACAGCAGATGACAACACCAGTATCTCAGCCATACATGATAATATGATCATATGACGCAGGTATATCTAATGATATAATTGTTGAATGGCTGAATGGTTGGGAGTTATTGCTATAGAGGGTATAGTTTGTGTACCATTTTTGTGTATAAATACTTGCTGCTAGAACTCTGTACATGATCAACCTTTTCTACTCCTATCTTCGATAGTCATCAATATAGCAGATCTACAATACATATCCTTCTTCTTCTTCACGTTAGACTTAAAGCGCTATCCTATATCCACCCAAGTTGACTGTTACATCCATTGCGACCATTCTTAGACTTCTCATAACCTCGTTACCACAATACTATCTAGCACATTGGGCTCCTGTCTAGCCCAGGCCGCAACTTCTACAGTACCCCTATCCCCTTTTGTTACTTGTATGATAATTGGTATATTGCCCGTGATGAATAGCCATTCAGCCACCTTTTCCACGGAACCTTCTACCCAAAATAATAAAGATGGTAGCATTAGAAACTGCGTGTGCGCGAAAAACTATCAAAAAACTTGCAGCCCCTGCTAGGCGATGCCTAAATACCGGGACCACACGAGGTGCGCATATTCATCCATATCTTTCTTCTTTGTAACACTCGAGGCCAACTTGGTCCAATCCACAATCTCCGCATCTGGTGCAGGGTACGCTCCGATAATTCATCGGATAGCTTTTCCACCATGATCAAGGGAGGGCGATGAGAAGGGCTTCGACCCTACCATCTGATCTGATCGTGGTCAGCTTCATGATAATGGTGATAGAGGGATGTGTTGAGAGATGAGGGCGATACAGACCGCGAAAAAGAATTGAAATTTTTGGTAAAACACGAGGTAATATAATTTTGGTGCCGTCACGAAGTCGGTGAATAGAATCAATTAAGTGGTATCTCGATATACATATATCGTTGTCTTTCTTTCTTCATCTACTTCAAGCGCCTCGCTAATGGGCTAAATCAGATCCCTGCCAGAGTCCTAACAACATCCTGAACATCGCAATTACATAGAACAATTCAAAACGCCCAAATATGACCCTTTTACCGACAGGAATCCTCATTGAAGTCAGGACTTAGTTACTCAATCTCGGCTCTGCAGATTCCATAGTGAGAGCTGGAGGCTTGTAGGGGGACACCACTGACAGGTGTTGAGAATAGCTCTCCTGCTGAATCACAGGCCTAGCAGCCCGGAATAAAAAAGGAGATTTCCACTCGAGATCCCGCATTACAAAGGAAGAATACAAAAAGTTCACCGTTTCAACTCTCTGCCTCAGCCATTACCTGCCTGGGGCCTCCTCTCATATGAAAATAATTTTGATTGTCATAACCAATGGTGTCACGGGACGCATCATTCAAAGCTCTGTGGAGTTGTGGACCGTGCTTGTGCGATTGAGTAGTAATGACGCCAGTCACTGCACCCTCAGGATCATCTATTCTAGCACAATGGTTTCAGTAGAAAATGTAGTTATTTCATACCATAGCCTAATGCATGGCTATTTTATTTTTGTAAACTAATCCCAACCCTCATTTAATGTATACGACTTAGCCCGAACCTCCTAACTCCAACATGCTTTATTATTTATAATATTTTAGCAAGGATGGTCAGATGTCGAGAGCTAACCCAAATTCTACTTTAGCCTTTAAGGTTTAGTGCGCTAAGAGTCTGGAACAGGCGAGATGTACTAAATGCGGGGAAAGCATGTGCATACGCCTTTCCTTTTAGGAGCGAAGAATATTCTATACCTTTGTAGAATAATCCAAGGGGTCTCAGCTAATATTCTATGAGTGGTGAATCTGGTGGTAAACGCAGGAATGCTCAAGAATGATCTAGAGAATACACACTTCTGGACTTTTCTACAATCAGAGCGAAATGATTCAAGCTGTTATAAATGATTCACAGGAACTCTTGGGCGATCAGATAGAAACATCCATCCCGCAACTTATTCAGGCAAAATAGCGAACTAGAGTTTCTTTTTATTAATTAAAACCAATCCCCTGGAAATCATCATTCAAAATGTCACTATTCCCAAGATCGTATATTACTCAAAACCAATCGTCCGTTCCTCCAATCATTCGACTGTTGGATGAGTTTGATAGATATTCCCGTAACGTAGATTATTCTTCGGACGAAGTCAGTCAAAATTACCGTAATCGCGATCGATCTCCACATCACGTCAAGTCATTCTCGCCTAAATTCGACATAAAAGAGCTTTCAGACGCATACGAACTATATGGCGAGTTACCTGGCATTGCCCAAGAAGATGTCGATATGGAATTCACAGATGCCTCTACAATCACTATCAAAGGACGAATTGAGCGCAACTATTCTGGGGTATCTAAAAACGTTCAAGGGAGCGAGGGTTCATCTAAGCCTGTACGAAAGGCAACAGTCGAGGACGAGTGTGCAAGTCAGGAGTCTAAAGTGTCGCTAACGAGAAATGAAGGCGTAAACAGTAAGCCAAGTGAGAAGTTTTGGGTAATGGAACGAAGTATCGGAGAATTCTCAAGATCTTTCGCCTTTCCAGTACGGGTTGATCAGGATAATGTGAAAGCGTCAATGAAGAATGGCATTCTCAGTGTGTTTGTCCCCAAAGGTTGGAAGCAAGAGGGCCGCAAGATCACGATTCAGTAGATGTGTCTTGACGACAAATCTCCAAATTTTGATGTGCGGTAGATTTTGGATTATTCCAGTTCGTCATAGTGGGTCAATAATGTACCGAATCTATTGGCGGTATGGAGTTTAGTTCGATGTGATTTCGTATTTACAGTAAGAATTTGCACAAATAATTATACGAATATCTTCAATGAATATAAGGACTGAGACCGAATGTTAATATCTGGTTTCTCGTAGAAAACTATTAGATGTTTGATATACCTAGACTCCGAACTCCTAAAGTCTTGTGCATTAAAATCTCTCCTTCATTCGTGAGGCCACCGTCCTTAAATTTCCGTATACTTTCCCAGGCGGACTGCCTAATATGAGACTAACAATTGCCTCTCTTGCAATATGGATGTTTTTGAATCCGCCGAGGATATGAATTTTTGCGTCTGCTAAAACTACCCTTGTACGGCTCGCGTTCTCGATGGCATATTTTGTCTTGCCGTCCTTCCCAGCTATTCTTCCAATAGCACGCCCGAGATGCTCACCCTGTAATGTCTTGACATCTTTTATTTCAAAAGTCTCGATGTAGAGATCATCCAAACGAAGTAGGGCTATAGCATCATCAACGTCGAAACCGAGAGAAAAGGCCTTCACAAAATCCTCGCCCTTCTGCAGTGCCCCTGAATCGGTGGTGAATTTCGAGTTACGCAGTTCAACTGCTTTATTCTTGATGTTCATGCGTACTTGGAGCTTGAGATGCTCAACCAGCGGCGGATAGATCTTTGGCCAGGCTACTTTCAGCGGAGTCATGCGGTGAGGCGGAATGGCAACTTTTCGGTTTTCTACGCGAATTTGACCTTCCTATTATCCTTAGAGGTATTTCCTAAAAATTATCATGTACACACGATTGACATACTTCTGGCTTAGCTGGCGCGTACCGCGGGCGGCCCTCTTCATCAATCTGCATTTCTGTATCTTCTTGTGAAACCAGGGGCACCATAGCTTCGGACGGCTCCACATCATGAGTGTCTATCATTATATCTTCATCCTGGCCTAAGGATGATTAGAGAGTTTCCTTGTAGTGGATGGACATAGATTTGCAAAGTACCTGCGTCAGGTTGCGGAGTATTCTCAACGACGCGTTGCTCATCATGCTTCCGTATCATAGCAGTTGGGGCGGGCATCTCGTAGGTGGAGAGTTCAGGCTCTTTTTAAGTTTGGATGGTATTGAACTACTCGAATCGATTCTCCGCGCACAAATAATAATTTGGGCCTACATGGAAATTTTCTACTCGAGTCGCCTCACCCGGTCATACTATAATCCGGGATTGGTCGAATGCCTAAGATCAAGGCACGGGATTTCCAGAGTCGATAGAAATTCCGGCACAAGCGAGAAGGTATTACAACTTCCGATAAATTACCGTGTTCTCTGTCAGTCAAGACAACCCATGGAAGGAGGACAAGACGGAATACCTGTACGCGGTGTCATCTACGAACTTGGGAGTGGAATATTCTCCCAAAACCATATTCAGCCAAATTTCGCAATACCGAACAACTTGGCCCACAAGGCAATGATTCAAAATTCTCCGCCATGTCAATCTTTCACTCACAACGAGTTCGATTCCTAACTGAGTCTCTTCAAGTCTATAAGTACGACCTAGTACATCCTCATTCCAATGACCATACCCCTCGTTGACTACTCTCTGGCCTCAGCTGACCACCAACTACACGCCCTCGCTGATATTCACACCCGATGGAGTAGATAAAGCTTGTAACACAAATTCAGGAGATAGTTCTTTGGGATTGTCGTGAGAGATTTCAGGACAAGGCCACAAGATGATGTGGCGGATGGATATAATCTTGACAGGCGTGTGATTTTGAATTTTGGCAGAGTTTTACGAATTAAGCTTTGTGCGCGCCAAGACTTCGCTTGCGAGAGTGCAGCGGACACTATAAAAACACACAAACGATGGATGGTGCTGTGGTAGATTATCCGGGCCGGTCTTCCAAATAGAGTCTGGATGACTTGGACACATACCCCACAAGAGACAGGAGATGGACGTCTCGAGTCCGGCAAGACACAACCACATTTCTCGAGGCGCTGGTCTGCATGATTACCGAGAGTACGCTAGGATAATCAAAAGTTTTGAGGCGTTTTTTTGGTGGGAACTCACGGAGGAAGGCCGACTGTTTGTGTAAAAAAACATACCTCGTAGTGGTATTTGCGAATATTATACAGATTATGAGTATCTCCAACTTCAAAATGGACATCCAACGTGTATGCATAGGACCGATCACGTGTCATCGCTTGATAGCTGAATACATCTTAAATGATTTAAAAAAAAACGAGGTTGGTTATTACCTATTCCAGAAAGGACCTAATTATGACGCATAGTCATAGTCTGAGAAAGTAAGAGAGAAAAATCTTCACAAATCTGAAGCGCTTCTTTAACAGTTATCTTGTGAAGCATATCTACTGATCACCTGCCAGTGATTCCCTCTTTACAATTCGTATGGAAATATCACTTTGAAGCTGATACTTAGTCCTTCCTCAACATTGAATCTGGAAAGTCTCTCGATGAATAGCTATCTAGTAGGAGCTGTAATATTTTATTACATCTACATCTCCTAAAAGTGGGGATTTAGAAGACGATTGAGTGTTTGGTTTGTTGTATTGCTTGAGTCTGAGACAATTTAGCAACAAATGGCGGGCAAATAATCAATAAATTTGAAGTAAAGAAAAGTCCTGGAACTTTTGTTTAACCATGCGTGCCTTTGTCATTCATGCGTACGAGCACCACGAGAAATTTCATTCGGTTCAACTGGATTTGAATCAGCCATCTTTTGTCTCTTGTCTCATGTCGAGTAGGTATCCAAGTTTTTCAGAACCTTCTTGAAGAACAACGCGAATGATGCACCACTTTACCAACCAGCCATTACGATTTTTAAAGTGTTGCCTGCACTCTCGCAATCGAAGTAGTGTAGTACACAATGCTCAATTTGAAAAACTCTAGTCCAATTTTCAAAATATAACCCTTCCAAGATTGTATCTACAACTTACATCACCTTATCTATCTATCCTTTTATCTCTCAAGTTCATCCCAAAATCTGCCTCCCAGATTTGTGCACAACAGTTTGTTCCCTCCGGCGGGTACAAGTATTAGCGTGGGCGCATACTTGAAGTCTATTTGAGGCCGGGGACTAATTTGACAAAAGGTGTGGTTGTATGAATGAGGATATACTAAGCCGTATATGAAGACTTGATGAGGCCTTGGTTTGAAACGATCTTTTTGGGAGTGGAGATTTAACTTGGTATAAAAGTACTCGATAATTGTCTCGTGGGCCAAGTTCTTCGGTATAGCGAAGTTTGACAAATATTTTCACCGAGAGTATATTACATTCCCAGTTTCAAAGAAGACATCACAGACAAAAGTTCGGGCTTTATCCACCCAGCGTGCCTTTGTTAATGTGTACACTGGCACCACGACAAATGTGGTCGCGCCTTACTCGATACCTACCTGAGCTTTGTGATTTCAAGTGGTATTAGTGTGCAAGTTATCCAAATTTGTGCTGGGCTAACAGCTAGGATGTTATGGCCAGGCATCCTTGAAGAGGTTTCAAGGAGAAGGTTTCCGAGAAAACTCTGACAGTTAGAGATGGAGGGGCTGGCGTCATGACCACATTTGCCAAAGTATTAGTTGAGTCAAGTACTGTCTCGAGTTAGATATAAGGAAGCTGGAGCTACCACATAGTAGTTCTCCAGCTTCTCAATCTTTCATTCTTTTGATCTTTGATCTGGAAATCTAGCACTTATATAATATCATAATTTTAGATCCTCAGTCCAATATCCTCAGTCTTTCATTTAGTATTTACATTATTCGTACTTGCGTTCACCCTGATCTATCAGCCTTGATCGCTGGCTCGGCAACTCGACTTCTTGACTTCGTGTCTCGACTATCCTGTAGTTCTCCGACCTTTGACCACCTGGCACCTCGCCAGTTGAATTAAATCTGAGTATCCTTCGTTAGCATCTACAATCCGAACAGTTATTAATAAATTACCTTCGGCAGACGGCGATCTCCAGTACCCCTAGCGCACGCCGTAACACAGGATGTCATACTATCCAACCGTTATCCAAAATTGAATAGAATAGTTCATTATATTTGATCATTCAATGCGTACTCAGCAATCTAGGTCTAATACTTGAAAGTAACTGTGTACATGTAAGATAACTGTTTTGACTTCAGAGGTTCTCACGCTCTGGGTTTCATCTGAAAATACCTTAGTGAAATCTTTTCCTGCAGTTAAAAGCCGCAGAAACCATTCCACGTGTTTATCTGGTTGGATATCAACACGATACCCTTTCGTGAATGTTCCTCAAATACTCAGCTCTTGACTAAACTTGCACATCTGTAACCTTACAAAAGCACCAAAGAGCCCTGAGAGGGCGACTGGGCTTTACGGGGTTCTTGCCAACATACTCTCGTCATATAAGGGCTGATTAGATGAAAATTTGGTAAAAGTTCCTGATGAGTCTATGCCCAAGAAAAACTGTTTGAGCCATCAGTTAAGCGCTGTACCTATATATGTCCGGGAACATTGCTTTATCCAATGATTCTCGAATGAATACTGAGAACCACGTTATGGAAACAAAGTGGTGCGGCAGGGCGGAGAGAACCAGGTCCTGTCTCCAAGACTAGCTAGAGAGCCATGTAATAGAGATCTCCAGCCTAGGAGAAATAACTCCTAGGGTACGATAATTTGAAGATATGTGACGTATGTTATTACCTTATGCGAGTTGTAAAGTTGAAATATGAGGGGAATAATAACTGAGGTACAGCAAGGCTTTGTGTGTAGATGAGTACTTAATGTAGACTTAGGAGATAAGATTTATATCAGACAAAGATAACTAAGATAACTGAAGGATTCAAGGACTCAAATTTTAAAACCAATCATATAGTTATGCCTATTTATGTAACATAGAAGAAGCCCGAAGCTCAGCTCCTGTCAGCTGTGTCCTTTTCGATAATTCACCTCTCACTGCGGAGACTACAGAGCTGAGATTGAATCCAACGCCAACCAGGAGATCTGTAACTGAAGATAAAATTTCCGTATCCACCGCTACACAAGACGGCAGAAGCTTTCAAGCTAGGCGGCTTTACAGAATAAACGCTTATCTAGCACTTTTTAGCACTCTAATACAGCCTCCAATTTGACCCGAGGCGCAAATAATGAAAGGTGGTTAGGACAGCGATGAGTGATTTTACAATGAACCGACATGTCTGCAGCATCTGGTTGACCGGCCTCTACGGATGCCCCAGGAACATAGATATATCATTGGATTAAGTCCCGGTGTCGGTACTAGGAGAGAGCGTCACCCATCAATTTTTACTATCTTCCCCGGTATCCATACATCCGCAACTATACATCGTTTCGTTAAATGGTAAGAAAAGATAACGAAGGGTAATGGGCCTCTAGAAGTATTTTATTTGTTGAGGAATTCCGAGTGATTATTCTGTTTGGAAGGACCTGTAGAGATTGAGGGGACGACGTACTATTCGAGGTGTAGATTACCTGGATTGAAATTAAAAGAGCTTACACAACATGTACACTTATGGCAAGAATGTATTAAGCTGGCTCTGAAAAAAAGTAACAAATTATTAATGTTGCGCTGCTTTAGACCTAAAAAGGACTAGATCTCCTAGCAATTTCAGTTGTTGTGTAATATAGCTGGGCCTGGCAGCTCTGCACTAGCAAGGATGTTGCATTTTCGTATACATATATATATCTATTGTCCACTGTAACAAATCAGATGCATATGACTAACATATAAATCAAACTTTGAATCACCACACATTCAGATAAATGTTGTATTTCGGATACATATTTACTAAAGATTAGGACAGCCCAAAGAGACCTGATCTAGCAATATTGTGCCGCAAATTTCGACAGATTTCATTCAGACAGCATGGCAAATTATCTCGCCTCCATCTTTGGTACAGAAGCCGATAAAGTCAACTGCTCCTTTTACTACAAGATTGGAGCCTGTCGGCACGGTGATAGATGTTCGCGGAAACACGTCAAGCCATCATATTCACAAACTATTCTTCTTCCGAATCTGTACCAGAATCCTGCCTACGATCCCAAGGTCAAGATGAACGCCTCTCAACTGCAAAACCACTTTGACGCTTTCTACGAGGATTTTTGGTGTGAAATGTGTAAATTCGGAGAGATCGAGGAGGTGGTTGTATGTGATAACAATAACGATCGTATGTGCTATCTTTAATTTGAGCTCCTTACCAATCTATCAGTTACCAATTCCCAAAAGTGCTTTTTTAGTATGAAAGAAAAGCCACTAAGACCAAAAACTAACGCAAGTATCTCGTGATCTTAGACTTGATTGGAAATGTCTATGCACGCTTCAAGTATGAAGATTCAGCGCAGAAGGCCTGCGATGCGCTCAATTCCCGATGGTATTCAGCAAGACCCATCTACTGCGAGCTCTCACCTGTCACCGATTTTCGGGAAGCATGCTGTCGCCTGAATAGTGGTGAAGGCTGCGTGCGCGGCGGCTTCTGCAACTTTATCCATCGCAAAAACCCTAGTGCTGAACTCGATCGAGAGTTAGAATTAAGCACAAAGAAATGGCTACGGCTCCGTGGAAGAGATGAGCGCAGTGCCAGCAGGAGCCCCAGCCCCGAACCAACGCGGAAGCGATATGCATGAGGACATTAAAGATTAGAGCGGATTCAACGGCGTAAATTTATCGTCATAGTTGCGTGTGCAAGTAGAATAATGAATTCCCTGGGTGACAGGAGAAAGGCGTAACATTTCCGGGAGTTTGGGTCGGGCAAAAGGGCTAGACCCATCAATTGTATTCTCATGGAGCCAAAATCTTCCTAGGTCACAAAAGAAAGGGTATACCACAATTCATTTTAAGTTCAGCTAGGATCAGCATATATCCGGTCCAGACGGTACGACGCTGTATTAATTACAGATATAAAAACTGAATCGCACCGACAATAAGGGTTGAGAACATGATAGACTTGAACCGTGCTAGGAGCTTCTATGTAAGGTAACCTGGTGATATTGAGGATATAATAGATGGGTTTATGAAGACCCATAAGCTCAGAAGCCTAATCTTGCGGCCACTTTAATAGGTGGAAAAGTACCAAGCCTAACCATTGCTTACATTCTAGAGTAATTCACTATCAATGACATAATAGGCATAATACTAATCTCATACTTTGCCCCCCCCAGTACAATACCAGCCATGTTATTCCATCGCATGCCTAAAGGCCCAGCCCTATTACTCTTGACTTACCGCAGAATTTCTAAAAACTGCAACCAAATCCCCGCCTAATTACATAAATCTCAGCCGATACATTCAAATGGGCGCCAAAACTCCTAAATGGCTCGCGGATACGAGGTCCTTCACGAAAATATACCCGTGATTTCCCCTACGACTACATCGTCATCCTCAAAAAATATCTTATAACCTAAACACAAGAATTCATCAGCATGGCGTATAGGACTGTGTGCCATTTTCTTTCAACACTCAGAGGGTTAGCAACCTCAATTTTCTGTCTAATTTTTTGTAACTTCAGTGTAGACCATAAATTCGCATCTCCCTGGCTTGCAGATATAATAAAAAACGTCTGGCAACTTGGTTCTCGGGCTCTTCTTCATTACCAATTCGTTTTATTGTCCTATGTGAGTCTATGACGATGTGGAACTTGCAGGTCCTCTCTGCCTACAGGCCAAGGATACCTATGCCAGTAGTATATCCCCTCCTATTCCTCCCATACAGCTCCCCTCAAACAGTACCACCCCTTACGAGCCCTCATTTGCTCATACACTTAGAGGAGCCCTTTGCCATTCATTTTCTCCCCTCTACGGCCGACGAAACGATGCCCATTTGCGGGTGTATGGCAGCCGGAAAATATCGCAAAAACCACTGGGTGCGGAGCACTTTTAATACCAACATTAGGACTGAATCCGAAGAAATAGTGCCCCTTCTGAAGCGCTCGAAGAAGCCGGCCAGCTGAGCGCTGCAGACTTGTGTGTACCTCTGGAAATTCACCCTCTGCCTTTCTAGCCTCCTTCCACCTCCTTCCTGAAGCTCGTGCTGAAATGTCAGAAAAGTCTTAACAGAGCGTGATTGCTGTATGGTAGCTTATCCCAACTTCTTTTGTTCTATCCAGAGCGTTGGGGGGTGCCGTTGACTCATCGACAAAAGAAGCCCTCCTGGCTAATAAGCCGAAATCTCGGTCTTGGCGCCCACAAACGTTCCAAAGTTGAAAACCCCCTCGAAAATATCAGTCCCAGCATCGTCTTCAGAAACCTGTTCCCCCTCTCGCACCACATCTCAGCCGCCTATCCTTCCTCAAGATGTAGAGCCCCATTAGAGCATCAGTCCCCCATAAACCATGACCCGAGCTTTGTATATTATGACTTGATTTCCTTCTTGCGGGTATACGTGGGGTCGTAAATTTGTATTGAGTGATGGCCAGTGATTAATGGGGCAAGCTCCTGTTTACAATTGGAGTAACTTCTTTGTTGATCGTTGGGGCGAAATGATGCGTGGTTAAAAAGAGGTTGGGGATTCAGATGAGAATGGTAAGAGAGGCATTGTCGAGAAGTCGTCAAATGGAGATATGGTTGAGGTTGCTTTCGACTTCGATCCGGATACGATCCTTCTTGGCTATCCCAGATATGTAGAGTATACTGAGCGATTACACCAGCACCACTGGAAGGTGAAGAATTCGTCTTTGCCGGCTTATCCATTGATTTAGTAAGCCACATGCTCATGTGTGTTATGTTTTTTATGGTATCTTATGTATATCTGGCACGGGTTGCAGCCCATATGCGCTAACTACATCTAATGGTAAAAGAAGCTAGAACTATTTGCCCTAGTGGATTAGGCACCTCCAACCACCTAAACAATGTAGAAGGGCCCAGTTAATTAGCTAGGAGGGCTTCTTTTGTCGATGAGTCAACGGCACCCCCAACGCTCTGGATAGAACAAAAGAAGTTGGGATAAGCTACCATACAGCAATCACGCTCTGTTAAGACTTTTCTGACATTTCAGCACGAGCTTCAGGAAGGAGGTGGAAGGAGGCTAGAAAGGCAGAGGGTGAATTTCCAGAGGTACACACAAGTCTGCAGCGCCCAGCTAGCCGGCCTCTTCGAACGCTTCAGAAGGGGCACTATTTCTTCGGATTCAGTCCTAATGTTGGTATTAAAAGTGCTCCGCACCCAGTGGTTTTTGCGATATTTTCCGGCTGCCATACACCCGCAAATGGGCATCGTTTCGTCGGCCGTAGAGGGGAGAAAATGAATGGCAAAGGGCTCCTCTAAGTGTATGATCAAATGAGGGCTCGTAAGGGGTAGTACTGTTTGAGGGGAGCGTTATTGGAGGCATAGGAGGGGGTAGACTACTGGCATAGGCCTCTTGACCTGTTGGCAGAGAGGACCTGCAAGTCCTACATAGTCATAGACTCAGATATGACAATAAAATGAATTAATAATAATCAGTGGTTTGCGGAGAGGAGAAATCCAAGGACTTCAAAAAAGAAGCGGTAAGGGTTGCAGCGTACCTAGAATAGGCTAAATCTTGGGTTGCCATAAAGCGAACTCGACAGCCTAAAAGATTTGCATCAGCGGATCCTAAAGCTTGGGCAGCAGCGAAGTTCTACCAATGCCGCCAATCTGGACGTAATAAAATAAGCTTCCGGGAGTCCCCATTTTCTCTCCACAAAAACCTGACGAGGGCGCAAATTAGCTTAGAAATCCAAATTGTAAGCGAGCATATCGGGCTCAATTCTTATTTATACAGAAGAAAGGTACCAGGAGTTTTCACCCAAGTTGTCTGTGTGGCTACCAATCACCAAATCCTAAGAACATGATTATTTCCTGCCCTAATTAGCTTAGGACCAAAAATAATAAAAAAATGTTCTGCCCTAAGTGGTCAATTGGTAGTGGAGAAATCTGGAGACAAGCCCGAAATCGATCCTTTGAGGCAATGATCAACAATCCCAGCGATATGAAAAGAATCACACAATGGATTATTAGTCATGGTTGGATATATTAATTTCGCATGACAAATGCAGTTGAAATGCTGCTTAGGGAATGAGACGGAACATGTACAAAGTTGAGGTCGATGGAAGGGACGTGATTGGTACACATCGACGGCTTCACAGTGTGACTTTACTTACTGAAGGATAAATCGCAAACTTTAAGAATTAAATCAGAAAGCTTGGGGGGCTTTCACTGAAAGGTTTCCTCCTATGTAAATATATAGATAGGTTTATATCCATCTGCAAGGGCCCACAGGGCGCTAAATCAGGTTGAATGAATTCAAATCCAAATTCAAAATAATCAGTGGTTAACATGGTTCATCCACGGAGCGACAGTAATATTTACACCGTGGTGAAAAATATGCTATCCTTAAAACGATACTGTAGTAGGGCCGAGTATTAGATGCACACATGGGCTGATAACTTTGTAGAAGGATGATTATTAAAACATTGGCATGTTAGTCTGCACCACCACATAATCGGATCTAGCCGTAAAACCGCCATACATGTTTTCTATTTTTTCGTTTCCCACATGTGTTAGTTAGTGTTGAAATTTAGACTTACCAGACCGGACGGCACTCAATGCAGAGTAGGTGAAGACTACTCATCTTTGATCACTACCAGCTTTGGTGAGGTCTCGACTGATGGTCAGCTTAACGGGGGAAATGTTGTTTCATCACATAATCAGAACAGAGTGTTTCTACCTAAGCGAGGCAGAACATAGATAGGGAGGGCAAGACTGACACCTGTACGCGGTGCCCTCTACGAATCTGGGAGTGAAATATACTCCCAGAGCCGAGTTCCATCAAATTTCGCAATTCCGAACAAGTTGGCCCATGAGGCAATGATGCAAGACTCTCCACATAATCAAATTTTCCCACCTGACGAGATCAGTCACCTCCAAAACCTCATCAAGTTTGCAGATACGAATTAGTACATCCTCATTCCAATGACCACACCACTCATCAACTATTCTCTGGCCTCAACCAGCCCCCAAATACACGCCCACGCTGATATTTATACCCGACGGAGGAAGCAAAGCGTGGCCCGCAAATCTGGGAGACAGTTCTTTGGGGTGGCCGTGAGAGGTATCAGGACAAGTTTTCAAGATGATGCAAAGGAAGGATCCTATCTCGATAGGCGTGTGATTTTGGATATTGGCAAGGAGATTCATGAATTAAGCTTTGTGCGCACGAAGACTTTGCTTGCGACAGTGCAGCTGACACTATAAAAAAAGTCAATGGTTGAAGATGCCGTGGCCCACCTCCTGGAGGTGCTCTCTGGTATAGTTTGAGTAGCCTGGGCACCTACTCCACTTGGGAAGGAGATACCGAAGACTATATTTCGCGCGGAGAAAGTACGGTGGATGATGAAGGCATGTCTGGATAGCCCAGGGGGTTTGAGACGTTCTCCTGGGTGGGTATTCACGGATGAGGGTTGACTTGGGTGAAGAAAAAGCCACCATAACCTCGCAGTGGTACTTGCAAATGAAATCCGAGGCATGAGTGCTTTTCCTGTATATTGAGTTATCTTTTCTGTACATTTTCTCTGATATTGTGTTATAGCTAGACAGCTGCATACGCATTAAAATCTAATGCAAAAAAAGAACATCTAATAAATTTTTTCAACGCTTTAATAAAATAAGTCCTGTAAACGAAAACCACGCTGATCCAAGCCTTTTATCTCTGATCCTAAAATCTCCAATATCTTACAATCCCTGTAGTTTTGACTTGATGGTCGACGCTTACTTCTAACGATCCAAATACCTCCAGAACTCTAATACTAATATGGTAACGGTGCTTCGTGAATTTTTGAAAAGATCAAATAAAAGCGAAATTTTGTTTAAATACCATCGGTGTACTGATGTAATCTGCAGGTTGATTTACTCGAAAGTTTTCTGTATTTGTTTCGCTGCCTGATGAGAGTTAGTAAAAAAGTATACCAAAATAATCTATAGCTATCTCTCACGTCAATAAACTTTTCTAAATCTTTATCAAGGTTGGCTAAGTCTTCTTTTCGCTTCTTGTTATCAGCAATTAAGCTTTGCTTTTTCTTCAATAGCCCTTGTCGTTGTTCTTCGAGTTTCATTCGCTCAATGTGCTCGTGGTCGATTCTTGCAATAGTCAAGGCTATGTCGTCCACATTTTCATATTCTGGATATTCTGCAACGAATTGTTCGACCGGTAATAGTGGAAGTTGTAGGTATTTATGACTTTTACAATTTAGCGAGATTAATTAGAAGGTTGTCACGAAATCTCACTCATATGACTCGCAGGAAATAATCTCTCCCTCCAAATGTCTTTGCTCATAATAAAGATTTTGGAGCTGAAGGTGTAATTTGTCTACTTGTTGTCGTGCCTCTGCAGTCTGAGCCTTTGTTTCTCGAGCGCCCTTGTGTGCATCACGATGTAGTCCACGAAGAAGAGCTAAATCAGTGAGTAAAAATTTTTGCTGCCTAGAAACTTGGAGCTGGAAATCGTTTGACAATTGGGATGTCGGCTCATGGCTTGAGACAAGATCAAGGAGTAGGAGAGCTTGGTCTTGAGTCTGTCTTGAAGTCTCTAATGCTGATCTTAGGGCAGGATCAGTCACGATCTCACTGGCAGCCATAGTATAACTTGATGAAATTAGAATGGTTCCGGAGATAGTAAGAATGGCATACCAAGTATGAGGATGAGTTAGAGTTATGATGAATTTGTTTAATGTACGAAGATGTCTGCTGATGTTTAATGGGTAGTTAATTGTGAAGAAATCGCTATGTCTTCTATCTGAATAGCAAAAAGACCCTCGATTTGCATGAAAGCGGAGTTTTCTGCACACTAGTGTGAACCCAATCATACTTCCTTATCTAACCCAAATGGGAAGGTTGTCGGAGATCCTAAATCCTATAGATCCCGTCAGGCATCTATTGGTTAATTACTATGCATGCCAGTGGGTGATAAGGTGGGCTAATCATATCTCATGGCGCATGTACATATCATCCTGATATGAACTATTTATCTATCTGGAGGGCAAGACTGACACCTGTACGTGGTGCCTTCTACGAACCTGGGAGTGAAATATTTTCCCAGAGCCAAGTTCAGTCAAATTTCGCAATACCGATTAAGTTGGCCCACGAGGCAATAATTCAAAATTCTCCGCCATGTCAAATTTTCGCTCCCAACGAGTTCGACTCCTACTTAAGTCTCATCAAGTTTACAAGTATGACCAAGTACATCCTCATTTCAATGACCACACCTCTCATCAACTATTCTCTGGCCTCAGCTAGCCGCCAAATACACGCCCACGCCGATATTTATACCCGACGGAGGAAGCAAAGCGTGGCGCACAAATCTGGGAGGCAGTTCTTTGAGACGGACGTGAGAGGGATTGGGACAAGTTTACAAGATGATACGGAGGATGGATACACTCTCGACGGGCGTGTGATTTTGAATTTTGGCAGAGTTTTACGAATTGAGCTGTGTGCGCGCCAAGACTTCGCTTGCGAGAGTGCAGCGGACACTATAACAATACGCAAACGATGGAGGGTGCCGTGGTCCGCCTCCTGGTGGTGTTCTCCGGTATAGTTTGAGTAGCCTAGGCACCTACTCCACTTGGGAAGGAGACACCTTAGACTACATCTCGCGCGGAGGAAATTCAGAGGATGATGAAGGCATGTCTGGATAACCCAGGGTTTTTGAGATGTTCCCCTGGGTGGGTATTCACGGATGAGGGTTGACTTGGGGTGAAGAAAAAGCCACCATAACTTCGCAGTGGTACCTGCAAATGAAATCCGAGGCATGAGTGCTCTTACTGTAAATTGAGTCATCTTTTCTATATATTTTCTCTGATATTGTGTCATAGCTAGATAGCTGCATACGCAATTAAAATCTGATGCAAAAAAAAAAAAAAAAAAAAGAACTATTTATCTACTACAGTCAGGTTACTGCATTAGTTACAACAGATGAAGGCTCATTGATACAAGTAATGCTTGAAATGGTAAACAAGGCAACTTGTATGCATATGCTGGGTATGCGTATCAGAAATGGCGTTAAAAAGCCGGTTATTAGTAATGTTGATTCGGATTTCTAGAGCAAAGTGTCGCAAGGATCATTTCTGGGCTAGATGGCGCTGTTGGACGACGCCTTCGCCGACCTTGCGCAACCGTTGCAGACAGACCGCATTCTCTTTCATGTATTATTATCGTTACGTAGTCTACGTCTAAACAAGACGTTTGTGTGCCGGCAAAGACGAATTCTTCACCTTCCCGTGGTGCCGGTGTAATCGCTCAGTATACTCTACATATCTGTGACGGGCTTTGCCCGGATTGGGACTGGTCACTAGGACCACTCCGTCTACAAGGTAAGGTAGTGGCAGAGCAACGCACCTGGATAGACGAAAGGGGACTTTTTTTTTTTTTTTTTTGCATCAGATTTTAATTGCGTATGCAGCTAACTAGCTATGACACAATATCGGAGAAAATATACAGAATAGATGACTCAATTTACGATAAGAGCACTCATGCCTCGGTCGAAAGGGGACTCTAAGGGGGTATTAAAGGAAGTACGATACAAGGAAGAGAGCCAGCGAGAAAGGATGATTCTCAGGGGCCAAGGAAGAGAGCCGGAAGAAAGGATTAATTCTTATATGGCTAAAGGGGGGAATTAATACTAGCGTACGCGGAAGATATAAAGGACAGGATACGATACGGTGGATTAGCTTTCTCCAAGGAAAAATTATTCATTTCCATTATGTTAACGACTTCAAGTACTTCTGAATTCCTTCAACCTTTTACAACATCTGGGATAGCCAAGAAGGATCGTATCCGGATCGAAGTCGAAAGCAACCTCAACCATATCTCCATTTGACGACTTCTCGACAATGCCTCTCTTACCATTCTCATCTGAATCCCCAACCTCTTTTTAACCACGCATCATTTCGCCCCAACGATCAACAAAGAAGTTACTCCAATTGTAAACAGGAGCTTGCCCCATTAATCACTGGCCATCACTCAATACAAATTTACGACCCCACGTATACCCGCAAGAAGGAAATCAAGTCATAATATACAAAGCTCGGGTCATGGTTTATGGGGGACTGATGCTCTAATGGGGCTCTACATCTTGAGGAAGGATAGGCGGCTGAGATGTGGTGCGAGAGGGGGAACAGGTTTCTGAAGACGATGCTGGGACTGATATTTTCGAGGGGTTTTCAACTTTGGAACGTTTGTGGGCGCCAAGACCGAGATTTCGGCTTATTAGCCAGGAGGGCTTCTTTTGTCGATGAGTCAACGGCACCCCCCAACGCTCTGGATAGAACAAAAGAAGTTGGGATAAGCTACCATACAGCAATCACGCTCTGTTAAGACTTTTCTGACATTTCAGCACGAGCTTCAGGAAGGAGGTGGAAGGAGGCTAGGAAGGCAGAAGGTGAATTTCCCGAGGTACACACAAGTCTGCAGCGCCCAGCTGGCCGGCTTCTTCGAGCGCTTCAGAAGGATCACTATTTCTTCGGATTCAGTCCTAATGTTGGTATTAAAAGTGCTCCGCACCCAGTGGTTTTTGCGATATTTTCCGGCTGCCACACACCCACAAATGGCTATCGTTTCGTCGGCCGTAGAGGGGAGAAAATGAATGGCAAAGGGCTCCTCTAAGTGTATGAGCAAATGAGGGCTCGTAAGGGGTAGTACTGTTTGAGGGGAGCGTTATAGGAGGCATAGGAGGGGGTATACTACTGGCATAGGCCTCTTGACCTGTTGGCAGAGAGGACCTGCAAGTCCTTCATAGTCATAGACTCAGACAGGGAAATGAAATGAATTAATAATATTCTTCATATCATTCACTCGATAGTATTAGTCTCCACACGTTACCACTGTACCTCAGATCACCCGACCATAGAGGTTACCGTACTGAAACCCAAAGGGTCAGATCCCACTGGAATTGGAAGGAATATTCGGGTCAGTGACGCCAATCTTAAGGAGCTCAGCCGATGTGTCAGCTAATGGACCAAACCTGGCCCTCTTTATAGTGTCATGGAAATTGAAAAATTCACCAATGACCTCCTTCAAGCACTTGGAGATGCGCTGAAGATCGCAGGTTAAGTCCCAGCTATCGAAAGCGGAAAAACCGGGCCCTGGTGGAGGGATGAATGTCGCATAAAATGGCTGGATTATAAGGCGACAAAAGACAATCCAGAAATTGTAAAACAGGCATGGAATAGCTTTCGAGCCATGGTGAGAAGAGTCAAGCAAGAGTACTGGAAGAGGCAAGTGGAGGCAGTTACTACTGACGCATAGGTATTCAAGCTCATGAGATGGGCTAAGCTTTGACCAGCTGCTGAGCCCCCTCCTCTGCAGATTGACGAAAACCGGTGGCTATCTTTTTTTTTTTGGATCAGATTTTAATTGCGTATGCAGCTATTTAGCCATGACACAATATCAGAATTAAAATTCCTGAATATTCGTGAGAGAATCAATTTGATACCCCAATACCATTACCTTCCCCCTCCAACTCGCATACAATTACACTTATTAGAATTCTCACAGTAGCAAGACCCCGGATCTCCAATATGTCTCCGGGGCCTGCCAAATCATCGCGACGTATTCGCCTTCAAAGAACCATTGATAGAGCGAATACCAGGCTGAAAAAGCGCTTGGCAAAAAAGAACATACCGTTGAGCTCTATAGACGAGAGAAAAATGGAGTCGGAAATGATCGAAAGGATAAGAGTCTTTGAAGAAGATTCCAACTCTATAAACCCCGATGTTGAAATGGGTGATGCGGTTATCCACCCATATATCATGGAGGGGTTTGAGAGCTCACGATGGAATATCAGTGAACCCGAAGACGGTTAGGTCTCAGAGGCCCCCGTTATTACAGTCACGAGGAAGATTGCTGTGCCGGCCATTAATCGGACAGCTAATGCCAACTACAAAAAGGCCGACGAAGCCACGTCAACCACAGCCACTCAGAATACCATTCCGAGGGCAAATGGTAATAATCAAACTTCTTGCAGTAATAGCAACCCCAAGAACATTGCGACTTGTCCTCCCGAGCTTCGAGCCATCCTTGAAGCCGAAGAACAGCGGGCGGCCCAGACCGCTTTTAATCTCACGATCTGCACCGCTGTCATCAACGGTGTGGAGAATGCACTCGCACCTCTATCCAAAGGGCCGGGTTTTCAATTTATTGACTCCATGAAAGTCTACCTTCGAGCTGCAGTAGCTCAATTTGTGTTATCGGGACCAGGAACAGTCCTCCCAAACCTCCCCTCACGACCAAACTGCCAGAATCATGGCGGTAAGATCGTAGAAAAAACAATGCACAAGCAGCCAGAGCCGCTACAAAAAGAGAACCAGACGAAGATAACCTCGGCCAAGCCTACCTGGGCAACAGATATCCGAACTGGCGTCCATACGCCAGCAGCACCTGTGAAAGATGTGCGAGTCCATAACAAACCCCCGACACCAACGAGACCTCCAGCAAAGGCTTCGAAAACTGCCCCAAAATATGATAGTTTGTTTCGTCGACTCGGAAAAGAACATGCTTGGCGCGCACTCTCGCCGGCCGGTGTCCGAGATGCGGCAGCAAAATTGCTCGAGCTTCCCCCGCAGAATATTGAACATGTACACCGTGTAACGACTGGCTTCACACTCCGAGCCAAAAACCTGGAGGTACGACAACTCCTTCTAGACTCGGCTGAGCCTTTCGTCGAGGTAGACGCAATCCTGGAGAAGGCCTCAGATTTAGTGGCCCTTCGTATTGCGACAATTCCCGTCGCAATTCACACACTCCTAGGTAAAGTAGTTGTCACCAACGAGATGGTGGCCGACGAAATCGCCAGGGTCACTTCAAAGGTTCCGGTATGGGTTCACTCTCATGGAAAAGGGAGAGTCGGAGCCCCATACCAGACATGGGTAGCTCATTTTGAAAGAGCGTCCATCCCTAGACCAGGCTTCCGACTATTTGACGTCTCGGGAATCGCTGTTCGCCATCAGCCACGCCAAACTGTGAGCCAATGCAAGCGATGTCTCTTATACCACGGGACCCAGAGTTGCTCGCGCACCCCAGTGTGCTGGAACAGCACCTCAACGATGCACTCCACTTCGGAATGCCAAGGACACACCAAGTGCCGCAATTGCGGGGGTCCTCACAGATCAGACAGCCGAAACTGTCTGGCCCGCCCTAATAAGTCCGGAATGGCCTCTAGGGAAACCCTCGAATAGATCAGGTACGCTAGCCAATGCGAATATGCCGCTGTGATCCCGGCGAAAACCGCCGTTCGACGAGCAGAGGCCGACATCAAAGCCGCCACTGAGATGGCCAAAACAGCTACGCCGAACTACAGCTCCAATAATAGCTACGAGATTCTAATGACGGATAAGACACCAAACGTGACTGAGGTCACAGAGGCGGTCGTCCCGAAAAATCACTCATAAAGGGCGCCCCACGGGCCCCTTTCCGCCTCCCTCCTACTCTAAGTTTCATATCAATAAACGAAGGTAGAGGAGGCCCGACACAGAATATTGCACTTGCCCGAGCATTCGAGCTGAATATCGACGTCATCTTAATTCAAGAACCTCGGTGGAAAGAAGAGACAATGTCGCATCCTGGATACATTAACCATTTACCTCATGGTGGCGAAAAGGTCAGGCCAAGGGCTGTGACCTACACCCGGAAGGATGATAGGACAATATCAGCGATGCAACTCTTCCCCTGTGCTAAGCTGACGGGCGACTATTGCTGGGTGCTTGTTAATGGAGTCACTTTCCTCGACGTGTACAAGGCACCCAGAGACACATCAGCCGTACAGCCACTTATCAATTGGACCCAGACACCGAGCTCAGTTGCTGCGGGTGATTTCAATTCGGTGTACTGTGCCTGAAAACCAGGAGTCACTAGCCCCTACGGGCAAGGTGAAATAGTGTTGTGAATACCTCGGGTCAGCTCTAATCGAGCCTCATCGGGCTTCCACCATCGCGGCACTCGGACACTCGGCCGCAGTAAGCTAGGTGAGATTATGGCACTGATAGCACAGCTAAGTACCTAATCACTCTGGCAACATCCTTACGTCCGAGCGTTGCCTGTTGGACCAATGCATTTAGACTGAGGTGCTCATCACTCTGATGGCTACCGAGTGGCAACAGCATACAATGTGACGACGGTGTGTAGCTCTGCAATCCCGGAAGTTCCACACTAGCAACCAGTGTCAATAGTATGTTATGACAGGAGATATTGTCAGGGGCTATGGAAGTGGTTACTGTAACAGAAGTAGGAAGCACCTGTGGTGAGTGCGTGATCAGGACTGGGGTACTGAATGTATATATAAGGAAGCAATACTTCCGCAGTTAGACAGAGAATTAACCATCTCACTACTGTCCATTCCAACACATCTTCTCACTACAGCCACATCAATTATATCCGCGCATCCATAATCATCTGCATCCATTTCAGGTATTCATCTGTCCCCTCATGACCTCGTTATTATAACAAATGATTGAAAGATGGGCAGAAGATCACAATCTAACCTGCCTTATTGTTGGAGAGCCTACGCATCAAGCTAGAAATACCCTGGATCTTGTCTGGACCAACATTAATGGCAGCCGTGCATGGGTTAACCATGATGAATGTGTCACCAGCGACCACCTTCCTATCCGAGGAATAATCCCGGTCCAGTCCGCAACTTTGAGACCCAACTTGGGCAAGATTCGAGTGACGAAGGAAAGACTACCTGACTTTGCACGAGTTGTTACTAAGTTGGTCCGTCTACCACCAGTTTTAGATACAATCGAAAAGGTAGAAGACTATGCCCAAGAACTTTGCTTAAAGCTTAAGACTGCCATCAATGCAAGAGGAACTCGGCCCAGAGCAAACGGCGGTAAATCAGCCCCGTGGTGGACCCCGGCGTGCAAGGAAGCACGGGCTGAATATCGAGCGGCAGAATCACCCCTCCAACGTGCTGTGTATGCCAAAAAGCTCCGATCAGTCATTAAAGCTGCCAAAAAAGAACATCAAGCACAGCAGGTGGAATGAATGAACACGCCGAACGATGTTTATAAGCTGATGAGAGTGGCTGGGCCTAGACAGACAAAAATCCCACCACCCCTTAATCACAACGGAGTTCTCATCTCTGATCCGCTAGAGCGAGCCACAGTTCTCCGAGACTCTCTCCTGGCAAGACACCAAACATCAGACGACCTGCCGCCTTGCACCGCCACGTGTAACAACCGTATACCATGGAAAGATGACATATCCGAGGAAGAAGTCCGAGCTTATACCATTGGCTGTGGAAACACGGCTCCGGGAGCAGACGGAGTCTCCGTACAGCTGCTAGTGGCCTGCTGGAAGACAACTGGACCCTGTATAGTCAAACTCTTTAGAGCTTGCATCCAGCTCGGAACGCATCCGACTTGTTTCAAATTGGCCGGAGTAGTACTTGTACAGAAGCCTAAATGGGACCCAAAAACAGTCAAAGGATGGAGACCAATTGCCTTCCTCTCTTGCCATGGTAAAGGACTTGAAACACTTCTGGCAAAACGGATAGCGCACTTAGCAGTGACTTGTGATGTAGTTGGTCGGCAACAATTCGGCGCACTCTCGAGACAATCAACAACAGATCTAGTCTCCTGTGTAGTACACGATGTCGAGGAGGCGCGCACACAAGGGTGGGCGGCCACTTTCGTCACCTTAGACGTAAAAGGTGCGTTCGATGCAGTTCTTCATAACCGTCTAGTGAGAAGAATGCAAGAACAAGGATGGCTAGACTCAGTTCTAAAGTGGACAACTTCGTTCCTTGAACAACGAATGGTCCAGGTCCGACACGCGGAAGGAGTCACGACAAAGCGACAGCTAATTTGCGGGGTCCCACAGGGCTCGCCGATCTCGCCTCTTCTCTTTTTTCTGTACATGGCAGAGCCAATGCGGAGTGGTACTCCTAATCTAAGGTTTAGCCACGCTGACGACATCGGCATTCTTGGATTTGGCCGCACCACTGCTGAGTCTGCTGCAGTTGCCCAGAAATAAGTCTACCACCTGCTGGAGTGGGCTAAAAAAACTGCTGTCTAATTCGACACAGAAAAGACAGAGGTAGTAGAATTTCCACCACGGCATCAAAAGGCAGCTGTTGGCATCTACGTCAACGGCACTCTCATAGAACCAGCTGAAAAAGTTCGCTGGCTTGGAGTTTACCTCGATCCGCGGCTTAACTTCAAACATCATGTGATGACGTGGTCCGGAAAAGCAATGATAGTCGCACATCATATGCGACGCTTCAGTTCCACATTTCGAGGGGCCGCACCAGGGGTGCTGATACGAGCAGTAAATAGTTGTATTGTTTCAATCGGGACTTTTGGAGCGGAAGTCTGGTGGCCCAGCCTCAAACGCCTAACAAGAGCAGGAATAGCAACGCCGTCCACCGCGAGACTTTGCACTATGATCGATAAGGCCATCATGATGGGTCTCCGATCTGCACTTCCAGTTCTTCGGACTACTCCAAACGTGGTCCTGCACAGGGAAGGAGGAATCCCTCCCGCAAATATTATTCTAGAGGGAAACTGACTACGATTTTCAGCCCGAATGAAAACCCTCAATGATCAGCAACCGCTGAGATCTCGTGCTGCGATGTGCCCAAACGTTGGGACTCGAAAGTTCAAGAAAAAACCTCGACGATTTGAACATGTAGATAGACAAAGCACTCGTGCACAGCGAGCCTATCGACAACTTCCGGATGCAGAAGCTTCGATGCCTTTGCCGCCACCATTTTACTCTGCTAGATCCATGACCAAGTCAGAAGGAAAAGAAACAAGCAAACTTTGGATAGACAACGTGCCCGCATCGAAAATTTGCGCCTACTGAGACGGCTCTTCGGAGGGAAACGGACGTTCAGCTTGGGGGTTTGTTGTGAAGAGATATGATAAAACTCTTCTCAAGGAGAATGGTATCCGACACGGAGGAGAGGTCTTTTTTTTTGCATCAGATTTTAATTGCGTATGCAGCTATCTAGCTATGACACTATCAGAGAAAATATCCAGAAAAGATGACTCAATTTACAAGCAGAGCACTCATGCCTCGGATTTCATTTGCAAGTGCCACTGCGAAGTTATGGCGGCTTTTCCTTCACCCCAATTCAACCCTCATCCGTGAATACCCACCCAGGGGAACGTCTCAAAAACCCTGGGTTATTCAGACATGCCTTCATCATCCACTGAATTTTCTCCGCGCAAAATGTGGTTTAAGGCGTCTCCTTCCTAAGTGGAGTAGGAACCCAGGCTACTCAAACTATACCGGAGAACACCACCAGGAGGCGGACCACGGCACCTTCCACCGTTTGCGTGTCTTTATAGTGTCCGCTGCACTCTCGCAAGCGAAATCTTGGCGCGTACATGTTTTACTTGGTATATGAAATGGGGAACGTACACTTGCGTTTGACGGCTGGGATATGATGTTTTATCGTGAGTAAATTGTAGATGACTCTATGGATGTATATTCTAATTTACAGTGGGAAATACTCCCCTTCTATACCCCATGGGCTCGCTTACCAGCGAATCATATGCCCACCATGCTTACTCATGCAGTGTGCCTTGCCTGAACAAATGCGCCAAACATGTCATGTGAGTTGTCTATGTCTGAGGTACAATGATGACACACTCACCCTCCATGCGCTACCTGCCAGGGCTATCTTAGCTGAGCACAACAGTACACAGCTCAATTCGTAAAACTCCTTGCCAAAATTCAAAATTTCACGCCCGTCGAGATTATATACATCCTCTGTATCATCTTGTAAACTTGCCCTGATCCCTCTCACGTCCATCCCAAAGAACTGTCTCCCAGATTTGTGCGCCACGCTTTGCTTCCTCCGTCGGGTGTAAATATCGGCGTGGGCGTGTATTTGGCGGCTAGCTGAGGCCAGAGATTAGTTGATGAGAGGTGTGGTCATTGGAACGAGGATGTACTAAGTCGTACTTGTAGACTTGATGAGACTTGGGTAGGAGTCGAACTCGTTGGGAGCGAAAATTTGACGTGGCGGAGAATTTTGAATTATTGCCTCGTGGGCCAACTTAATCGGTATTGCGAAATTTGACTGAACTTGGCTCTGGGAGAATATTTCACTCCCAGGTTCGTAGAGGACACCGCGTACAGGTGTTCAGTCTTGCCCTCCCCGGTGGCTTTCTGACCCGCGAGAGCGAGCAAGTGCGCTATGAGACATTCTCTTGGCTAGGTTTAGCGGCGATAACGACATCTCTATTTGGGAGAACGGACATGAGGAGCGTATTCCATGGGATACGAAAATATCACTTGACGATGTGACAAGCGATACTGTCTCTGTCAACGATACGGCATCAGGCGCTGACAAGATAACAGTACGTCGACTTAAAGCCTGTTGGTCCCATCTAGGACCTCTGGTTAGGAATCTCTACCAGACCTGTCTGAAAATCAGCCACTTTCCCACGGCTTTCAAGGTAGCAGAGGTTGTGCTTCTTCCCAAGCCGGGTAGAAACCTGTCAACCGCCAAGGGCTGGCAACCGATTCCGCTGCTTTTGAGTTTAGACAAAGGACTCGAACGTTTAGTTGGCAAGAGAATGGCATGGCTAACAATAAGTCACCAAGTTGTTCACCCTCAATTACTCGGCCCTGTTCCAGGACGATCTACAATCGACCTTGCATCTTGCGTAATCCACGATGCCGAGGCGGCTATGGTCACACAAGATATCCAAGGTGCTTTTGATGCAGTTCTCCACAGCTGACTGCTCAAACGCCTTAGAGAACAAGGCTGGCCACTATCACTGTGCCGGTTTATTTAGACCTTTCTTTGCCAACGAGTATTCCAGGTGAAATACCGTGGTGAAATCACAGACGAGAAGACTCTAGAATATGGGGTACCTCAAGGCTCGCCACTGTCGCCACTTCTATTCATGCTCTACATCGCTGTGCTATTTGAGGACCATGGATTAACAAGCAGGTTTGGCTATGCTGATGACGTAGCTATTGTCAGAGTTGGAAATACCGCGGCGGAAGCTATCTCCTCAGTCTAAGATGACTTCTATAGCCTTATCCTTCTCGCAAGAGAACATCGGATCGAATTTGACCCAGCAAAGTCAGAACTTCTAGTGACCGGAGGAGGGCCTAGAAAGAAAATCAACGCGGCTGATCTCTCCATCTGGGTGAAAGATCGCCGGATCGAACCGTCACCTCCTATCCGATGGCTAGGAGACTGGCTCGATACTACGCTGAACTTCAAGCAGCATGTACAGGAATGGACTGGAAAAGCTAATCTTCTAATCTATTTCTTGCGACATATTAATGGAGTTCAACGCGGTGAGGCTCTAGGCCCCCTAATTCGTGATGTACAGGCATGCGTTCTGGGCACAGCTCTATACCGGGCAGAAGCGTGGTGGCCAGGTCTTACTCGAATAATGACACTGCGAGATAAAGAAGTTGGGACGGAAATAGGCCGGAATATATCTCTACTGGGAAAAATGATAATGAAAGCTATCCGAGTAGCACCTACAGAGTGGCGTACTACTCCCAATAGCGCTCTTCATTGTGAAGCGGGAATACCCCTTGCATCGATAATTCTTCAGCAAAAGATACTGCGGTCTGCAGCTCGTATGCGAAGAATGGATATCTGGCACCCTCTAGCCCTTGGGGCGGCTGAGGATCCGAAAGAGACAATAAGACGCTTAGGTCTTAGACCAGGACAATGAAATCGCTTGTTCAGATAATCAGAACGGTACATGACATGCCTCTAAATGATTGAGCGTCAAGTTCCGGCAGCAGAAGTCTCTGGAAAGCTACACGTTTCACTTGGTACCCCGGCATCGACTCCATGTAGTCGAGAAAAAGAAGCTAGGTCAGGAAGCATAAAGCGATGGTTAGCTTCCCTTCCAGCCAATACAGTCTGCGCTTTCTCTGATGGATCGTCATCGGGTCCCGAAAAGTCAGCCTGGGGGTATGTAGTATATCAAGGAAGCAAGCTAGCTTGGAATGGTTCTGCTCTACTACCCGGAGTAGAGGTATTTATTGGAAATATCGCGCAATGAAATAGGCGCAATATTTATGGAACGAAAGTAGAAGTTGACTAAAAGAGTGTTATGTTAGGATTAAAAATAAAAGTGTGGGAAGTGTGCGCTATAAGTAAAAGTGTAGGAGGTCAAGACTGAACACCTCTACGCGGCTTCCTCTATGAACATGGTAGTGAAATATTCTCCCAGAGCCAAGTTCAGTCAAATTTCGCAATATCAAAGAAGTTGGCCCATGAGGCAATGAATTAAAATTCTCCACTATGTCAAATTTTGACTCCAAACGAGATCAAATCCTACCTTGGCCTTATCAAGTCTGCAAGTATGACAGAATACTTCCTTATTCCAATGACTATACCTTTCATCAACTATTCTCTGGCCTCAGCTCATCACCAAATACACGCCCACGCCGATATTTACATCTGATGGAGGAAAAAAATTGTGGCGCACAAATATGGGAGACAGTTCCTTGGGATGGCCGTGAGAGGTATCGGGCCGAGTTTTCAAGGTGATGCAAAGGAAAGATCTTATCTCGACAGGCGTGTGATTTTGGATATTGGCAAGGAGATTCAAAAATTGAGCTTTGTGCGCACGAAGACTTCGCTTGCGAGAGTGCAGCGGACACTATAAAAACACGCCAACGATGGAAGGTGCCGTGGTCCGCCTCCTGGTGGTGTTCTCCGGTATAGTTTGAGTAGCCTGGGTTCCTACTCCACTTAGGAAGGAGACGCCTTAAACCACATTTCGCGCGGAGAAAATTCAGTGGATGATGAAGGCATGTCTGAATAACCCAGGGTTTTTGAGACATTTCCCTGGGTGGGTATTCACAGATGAAGGTGGACTTGGGGCGAAGAAAAAGCCACCATAACTTCGAAGTGGTACTTGTAAATGAAATTCGAGGCATGAGTGCTCTTCTTGTATACTGATTCATCTTTTCTGTACATTTTCTCTGATATTGTGTCATAGCTAGATAGCTGCATACGCAGTTAGAATCTGATACATAAAGAAGAAAAATATGGGCGGCTAAACGCCCCACTCCTCCACTACTGTATTCTGATAGTTTGCCTCACCATATATTATTAATTGTCACATTACCTGGAATATAGAGAATTTCATGTATTAAAGGAGTTAGAAAATTAATATAAATATAAGTTTACACTTAGTCTCAAGCTCTACACACATATAGATTGTCGTAGTCGGAGCCACGAGACATCCGTAAATTTCACAGTCAAAATTTATCGTTTTATTCTTACTAACGTGCACAAGAAACCTCACCAATCCCTAGTGATTGGATTCTTGTTGGTAGAAGGGATTACAGGTATACTACCGCACAAGGCATAGCAGGCATGTTCTCTACAATATGTTACAGCTAAACTACATACACATAATTAAGTGACAACAACTTCACATCAAATCGAATTTCTACCGTGAACAAGGCGGGAGATGAAAAACTATGACCTGTGAGCGGTATCCTTTCAGAACTTCCAGTTCTCACTATAGAGTCTGCAGAGTCGAGATTGAGTAACAAAGTCCTCACTTCGATGAGGATTCTCGATCACTTTCGCAGTCTGAATCGTTTTCATCTCTCAACACATCCCCATTTTACCACATTCATGAAGCGAACTACTATCAGATCAATTGCTGAGGCCGAAGCTCTTCCTGTTAATTGGCTATGGATATAGTCTAGAGATACGGAGTTGAATTAGGATACCGGCGGAGGTTTTGCGTTATGGAAGTACTGGTGAAATTTTCATTACTACTTGCTTAAATATTATTATATATGTAATACAGAGACACAGCTTTGCTCTTTAACTTTGTTATCTTCTAAGCCTTGAGTTTTTGCTTGCCATAATAGCGTGCCATGACACTTCTCATCACCAACCCTTGATCATGGAGGAAAAGCCATCCGATGAGTTTCCGGAGCGTACCCAGCACCCGATACGGAGATGGTGGATTGGATCAAGTTGACCTCGAATGTTACAAAGAAGAGAGATATAGATGGATATGCGCACCTCGTGTGGTCCCGGTGTCTAGGCCTCGCCTGGCTGGGGCTGCAGGTTTTATGAGACTTTTTGCCTCGCACGCAGTTTCCATCGCTACCATTCGTACTTTTTTTGGGTAGAAGGTTCTGTGGAAAAGGTGGCTGAGTTCCATGGGTAAACACTGAGCTGAATGGCTATTCATCATAGGAATTCTATCAGAGGCCTTTAAAGCGATAAAAGAGGAAATCAGCTTTGTAAAAGGTGTGACCTGGGTCAGAGAAGAACCCAGTGTGCTAGATTGTTATAGGCTCAGTTTGCATAATAAACAACTATAGATTAGATGATACTTTTGATAGATGATAGTTAATTCTCACAATGGCTACAAGAATAAATTAAGATAGATAGTCAACTCGTACTTATAGCATTCCACCCTTGCAAGGTTTACCTCTTATTACGTATCGAAATGACCTAGGTGAGTCAAACTCTGGTAGGACGAAATACCACCAACATTATCAGTAAATAACTCTTCTGCTTAGAGTGTCAGTGTGATTCGGAACCAGTTAAACTTCCGACTAAATTTTTTATACCGATCTCAGGTTCTCTGTTATTCTGGGAACAATCACTTTATTTCCGCATTATCTTTTACCAATATAAGCACAGCATTTATGTCTGGTGTAGTTTCCATTTGAAGATCTTTACTCAGTATCTGAGGGAAAAAAGCGCATGATTTATGTCGCAGACACTTCAAGTTCTTAATTTGATACGCCATTGTTTTGAGTAGTCCCATTTGCGCTAGAGGCTATTGGGCATTGATTTGTTAATAATATTATGCAGTGAATGAACATACAAAAGTTTCAGTGGCAATTGTTTGCTGTACTTTAAATAAATCTTAGTCGAAATCTATCGCTTTACTGAAATATGGACCCATAGTATACTTCAATGCTTGCTATCATTAGTTAGTAGAAAAATACGTTTTGCAAGTGAAAAAAAATCTGCAAAGTTCAGGACTAACAATCGCCTATCTGCAGCGAAGATCAGTGTGAATATCAATCATTTGCACTTCATTAAATGAATCAATTAGTTCTCAAAGCGCTGAAAAATGAGTTAAACATAAAAAGAAATGCAAACATATTAGAAAGTCCAGCATAGCTTAACCCATAAACCCCTGATAATATCATATTTGTTTTCCTTCTCACCGTATACACTTAATAACGCCTTTTATTTGTTTTTTGAAAATGTCCCGGTTTAACCTTTTCCCAATTAGATAACAGGGTGACATTATTCGTTCATTCTCGGGAAAAGAATTCCTTCACGCCGGATCATCGATCAACACTCGTCATAGATTCACCACTTTAATTATGCGGTCTGTCCTACATGATTGAATTTTTTAAGCACTTACTTCGATATTAAGTGAAAACGTTTATTTTTGTGCTTTATGCATTGTTCAGTTTTTGCAGGGTAGTTTTTGGTCTTTCGAGTTTTTATCGTCATTCAAGGTTTGATTTATTTTGATGTCAGAAGTTTGTGGTTCGACTAGCAGATCAGAGTGATGACTGCTTTCATCCAAAATAATTTTACCGATTTTTTTTGATATGCCGCTGTAATCTGGGGTTGTAAACGAAAAAGGGTTTTCATCGCAATTTTCGGTACGAGGACTATTGCTACAAGTTTCTTGACTAGGAAGAATTGGCGTTACGGCAAGGATTTGTTTGATTTGTTCTTCAGGTGTGGACCCATCACTATTTAAGCCGTTAGTAGATTCATCAGAAGATGGGCACCCATCAAAACTTGCATGCATGCATTAAGAATCCAATCAAGCTGATCTTCGACCTCTTCGCAGGCACCAGAATTTTCCTTGGTAGGTCTAAAGAGGCGAGGGCTCCAAACTTCTCCATTTTCCACACGTTTTGCAGCTTCATCTCGCTGCATATCTTCAATTTTTGTTTTTTCGTCGGTCGCTACTTCATGATTACATTCTTTAACTGCCTGGACAGTCTTATGCCATAGCTTCTGCGATTCACGCTCACATTGTTCTTCGAGGGACCGGACTAAGGGGGGAGAATGTTTCGCCCTTGTAGCATCAAAAAGCACTTCTTTTTTCCCCGTCTAACAAGTACATTAGCACAAAAATTGTCTAAAAATTTTGAAGGATTCAGATTTTACCTTTGTGTCTTTAATGGTCATTTCTCCACTCCAAAGTCCAGTTATTTCATATAAAATTTCTCCAGAATTATCGTTCTTTATTGTACCACCGATCATATTATAAGCACCACTAAAGTAGCCCTTTGTTTTGAACTCAATATCTGCACTTATTCCTAGTTCTGGACATCGTACGTAGCTGTGATCACCTAGCTCATACTTCATTTTCCCAAAGAGAATACCACGTGCATACATATTTGGCTGAGTAACAATATAACGTTCTCCTTTCCCACTATCCCCCCTATTGAGAAATCGTAAAATGGCAATACCTTCCATCATAGATGCAACCGAATTTCCGAGAAATTTTGAGCGTGGCTTCAGACAACCGTCTATTCGAATGTGGTGTTCAGGTGCCATGTAAAAGTAGCTGGATTTTGGTGGATGATGAGATGTTTGCTCGGAAATGTAATAGCCTTTTGTATTATCGGGAAACTGCCAGTAGCATGTAAAGGTCTCTCCCAGAATAGGATTTAATGGCTTTTTTACACCTCTTTCAAGTTTATCAGTCTCCGTCTTTAAATTGAGACCTAATAGCTTACGGAGGTTTTATATGCCAGCCTGAGAGATAGAATTTAACTACCGAAACGAATCTTTGGACGGGGTCCTCAATTTGTGGGACTGGTAGAAGAAATTCTGGATGTGCCATAAAACTGCTCATACAGTCAACAAACATATATCTAAGAGTATCTTTTCCCTACTTTGTAATTCTTTCCAACATGCTTCTCGGCTCTAGTATGAAGGTTGGAAGCACGACTCGGCTCAAATCTGCACCAGGCCGTAGCTGTGAGATGATGTGAGTGAGGACTATAAGTAATCAGTCCATTTTCTGGAAAAATAAGATATTTATTCACCATTGCCTTGATCGGGTTCCACTACCGTAGTCTCATCGTCAAAACATTCGGATTTAAATTCGTCGATGGAGGACCTATTGCCTGAAGGTCTTCTAAGCACACCGGTCTTCTCTGGTCCCTTCCTTAGGATACAAGATTGAAAATTTAAGGGAAAACATGAGAAAGCCTACTATTTACAGAGGTCCGACGATTGGAATGAAGGCCAAGCATTGCAATGAGTAATCACTTGCTTATCGTATCTCAGAGCCACAACTTGTTTCAGCTCGATAATCAAGCCAAGGTCGGGTTTACTGTTATTTTCTGTGGGGACAGGTACTTGAGACAGATGTATGAAATGTGGGTAGATAATGAGGAAGCAATTTGTTGAGTAATTCTGTAGATTTCACGCTTTGAGAAGGCACATGGGATCAATGTGATAATCGATGTCGAACCCAAAATGATGATGAAAATTTAGGTCACGAGAGGGGCAGAAGCGAATGGAATGAATGACGCAGCTTTGCGCCCACTCATTCTTTTTCTAATGCTACCGAAGGAGGGGTAGCTTGTTCACCTCATCAGAGGGTGTTGCTATATACAGAGCATGGGTTACAAGGGAGCTCCTAGTGATCGATCCTCAAACTTGACTAATCAATCCCTGATATAACTCCATTCACCAAACCTTAAAATGAGAGGCTGCTTCTAGCAGACCATTGTAAATAATATATCGACAGACTTGCAGATGAGCTGTTTATCCAGCTCATATGATAGGGGCAAATAGATGGGTACACCAAATTCAAGGTCAAATGCATATACCAAAATCTTCCTTGAACCATTTAACTTCCAGGGCCCCACAAGGCAAGATGAATCTGGATATTTCCAAGCTCAAACTGGAATTGGGAATACCAAAGCATATTTACAGTTGGTAGGAAAAGTAAAAGATAATAGGTATAATTTCTGCCATATAAAAAAAGCAGACAACAATGCATCTAATTCTAAACTGCACAAAGTTTACAAAAGAGCGTGAAAAAGTATTTTCTGATATTCAACATAGCATATTACCAATAATTTTGAAAATCAGAAAAGAAAAAGAAGCCTTACTACAATTTTTGAAAACTTCCAAGTCTAAATCAACATATAAAGAAGATTCGTTAGCAATATAAATAATGGTACTTGGGGAGCAATAGGAGTGTCAGTGTTCAGCAGATTGGGAAAATGTTTTGTGATTAAGTTTTGATTTCCTTTGAGTTAGGGTTATATTTAAATCTATGTTTGTTTTTACCCTATTTTTAAATAAATTTTCATAGCTCAATAGCTAAACACAATATGAATTAGAAAAAATGGGTATGATGATTTTCATACCTCTAGCGTGTCTCGGATGAAGATTATTAGCTATTCATAGGCTAAATTTATGTATGCATAAATACAAATTTATATATAATTTTTTTTTTTTTTGCATCAGATTTTAATTGCGTATGCAGCTAACTAGCTATGACACAATATCGGAGAAAATGTACAGGATAGATGACTCAATTTACAATAAGTGCACTCATGCCTCAGATTTCATTTGCAAGTACCACTGCGAAGTTATGGCGGCTTTTTCTTCACCCCAAGTCAACCCTCATCCGTGAATACCCACCCAGGGGAACGTCTCAAAAACCCTGGGTTATCCAGACATGCCTTCATCATCCTCTGAATTTCTTCCGCGCGAAATATAGTCTTCGGTGTCTCCTTCCCAAGTGGAGTAGGTGCCCAGGCTACTCAAACTATACCGGAGAACACCACCAGGAGGCAGACTACAGCACCATCCATCGTTTGCGTGTTTTTATAGTGTCCGCTGCACTCTCGCAAGCGAAGTCTTGGCGCGCACACAGCTCAATTCGTAAAACTCTGCCAAAATTCAAAATCACACGCCCGTCGAGAGTGTATCCATCCTCCGTATCATCTTGTAAACTTGTCCCAATCCCTCTCGCGTCCGTCTCAAAGAACTGCCTCCCAGATTTGTGCGCCACGCTTTGCTTCCTCCGTCGGGTATAAATATCGGCGTGGGCGTGTATTTGGCGGCTAGCTGAGGCCAGAGAATAGTTGATGAGAGGTGTGGTCATTGAAATGAGGATGTACTTGGTCGTACTTGTAAACTTGATGAGACTTAAGTAGGAGTCGAACTCGTTGGGAGCGAAGATTTGACATGACGGAGAAGTTTGAATCATTGCCTCGTGGGCCAACTTGTCCGGTATTGCGAAATTTGACTGAACTTGGCTCTGGGAGAATATTTCACTCCCAGGTTCGTAGAAGGCACCACGTACAGGTGTCAGTCTTGCCCTCCTCAAATTTATATTAAAGTATTATAATGAGTTTGAGACTGTATTTGAGCTTGTAGCACCTTCCACAGAGCATTTTACAATTCAGTCTGCTTTTGCTTGGTTCCCAAGCATGCTATGTCAGGACACCAGAACTATTGGGATTATTGAAAGAGGTTTTCTGATTCTATTTTGAAAAAGGCATGGGAAAGCCGATCTCTTCCAATTTTTAGGGGTTTTATGTGCTGGGCAGTTTGTACTCTCCAATCTTGTGAAGTAAACACAAGTGGGGGCTGGCCAGACAAGCATAAATCCCACGTATAATGTGTAGGCCTCGTCACGCTTCAATAACTAGACTTTACCTATGTGTTGAATAATGAGAAGCCTATCTATTCATAGAACCTTTTGATGTAGTAACACTAAACCTTTCCAAGCCTTTGCTTCATTATCTAAGCAGCTCAGTTATAAATTATCATCTCTTTAAGTCTCTATGACTTTGTAGATCCTGTTATTATCCTGGTATAGGACTTCTTCATATCATCATGTCATTTTCATCATTGGGGATCCAGAATATAACATAAAAGTATAACCTCTTTAGTGTATTTTCAATATTATTTTTTACAGCCGTGCCCTAACAATTTTTGTAATTTTCTCGTCAAGTTGCACATTGATAATTTGCAAAGCGACTGAATAGATAGGCCGTAGATCTAGATGTTTAATAGTTTGATCCATCGTGGAGTGTTAAAGTATTTGGAAAATTAGGCTGCTTAGATTTGTTATAATTACGAGGTCAGATGGATAAGTATGGTGGTAAAATGGTATGTGTGAAGAAGAATGTGGAATGATGTTCTTGGTGGTGGGCGAATGTATTTAGGCTATCTGAGTATGAAATGGCTATCTAAAGATGAACGCATAGTCTACCTAAGAGGTAAATGGACCTGATAATATACATGTACGATTTACTCTACAGCCATGCCCACTGATTGTCTAATGTACTCATGTAATGCGTATCGACATTGTTTGATCCTTAAGCTCCTGATAATTAGCACGACTCACATTTGAGTCATGCATTAATATGAGCTTGCATAAATAAAGTTATGTAATATAATCGCTGGGTCTTGTCCATGAAGACCTTTCTTCCTTGCGCAGACTAGGATCACAACAATATTTGATTCCCAGACCAATCTTAGATCATCCGTAGTTCGATGTAGGTACCGAAGATATGTTCGCCTCTTGTTCGCGACTGAATCTTGGCTCCGAATTAAATTTCAAGCATCTATTTCGGGGGAACATTTTTCATAGATATTTTTCCTTCGAATTTCTGAACTAATTGGCTGTTCATTTCTTTATATATTGCGTTGAAAAAAGTCTTTTCAGTGCTTGTCAGATGATATTAGGAATCCAGTAAGCTCCTTAGACCTGCCCGAGAAATTGGCAACTGGTTTGGACTTGTGTGGGAATCACTGCGATGGTAATTAGTTGCCATGTTTGTTTACCACCTTACTACAGTGGCTAGGTGACATGTCAATAGCAGTAGGAGTCAACGCTTAAAACTTTGCTAGGAGACAGGGGTAGCAGCAGTTCAGGGGTATATCGAGGGAAAAGTAGTTGTACGTTGGCAAGTCTGAGACAGAAGGCAAAGATGAAACAGCCGTACGCGGTGGCCTCGACTAACCTGGGATTAAAATATTGCTTCCAGAGCCAATTTCAGTCAGATTTCGCGATACCGAACAAGTTGGCCCACGAGGCAATAATTCAAAATTCTCCGCCACGTCAAATTTTCGCTCCCAACGAGTTCGACTCCTACCCAAGTCTCATCAAGTCTACAAGTACGACTTAGTACATCCTCGTTCCAATGACCACACCTCTCATCAACTAATCTCTGGCCTCAGCTAGCCGCCAAATACACGCCCACGCCGATATTTACACCCGACGGAGGAAGCAAAGCGTGGCGCACAAATCTGGGAGACAGTTCTTTGGGATGGACGTGAGAGGGATCAGGGCAAGTTTACAAGATGATACAGAGGATGTATATAATCTCGACGGGCGTGAAATTTTGAATTTTGGCAAGGAGTTTTACGAATTGAGCTGTGTACGCGCCAAGATTTCGCTTGCGAGAGTGCAGCGGACACTATAATGACACGCAAACGGTGGAAGGTGCCGTGGTCCGCCTCCTGGTGGTGTTCTCCGGTATAGTTTGAGTAGCCTGGGTTCCTACTCCACTTAGGAAGGAGACGCCTTAAACCACATTTTGCGCGGAGAAAATTCAGTGGATGATGAAGGCATGTCTGAATAACCCAGGGTTTTTGAGACGTTCCCCTGGGTGGGTATTCACGGATGAGGGTTGAATTGGGGTGAAGGAAAAGCCGCCATAACTTCGCAGTGGCACTTGCAAATGAAATCCGAGGCATGAGTGCTTTTACTGTAAATTGAGTCATCTTTTCTGGATATTTTCTCTCATATTGTGTCATAGCTAGATATCTGCATACGCAATTAAAATCTGATGCAAAAAAAAAGAAAAAAGAGATCAATCACCACAAAAACCTCATCAAGCTTGCAGGCACGACTTAGTACATCCTCAGTTCAATGATCACACCTCTCCTCGAATTTCTCTGGCCTCAATTGACCACCAGGTACACGCCCACGCCAATATTTATACCCGACGGAGCAAGCAAAGCGTGGTGCACAAATCTGGGAGACAGTTCCTTGGGGTGGGCGTGAGAAGAATCGAGACTAGTTCACAAGATGATGTAGCGGATGGCTATTTTCTCAACGGGCGTGAATTTTAGAATTTGGACAACGAGTTTTACGACTTGAGCTTTGTGCGTGCGCCAAGACTTCGGTTGCGACAGTGCAGCTGACACTATAAACAGCGCCATGGTTGGATGGTGCGGTGGTACATCATCTTGGCCGGTTTGTGGTAGTTATATGTTAATTGTACTATCTGAAACCTTGACTATCTAGCACATTGGGCTCCTCTCTGGGTCAGGCCACACTTTGTACAGTGCTCCTTGCCTCTCATGTTTCTTGAAAGATCATTGATATATTACCCTTGATGAATAGCCATTCAGCTCAACATGTACACGCAGAATTCGGCAACATTTTGCACGGAACCTTCTACCCAAAAAAAATAAAAATGGTAGCAATGGAAACTGCGTGCGCGGGAAAAAGTCTCAGAAAACCTGCAGTCCCAGCCAGGCGAGGACTAGACACCGGGACCACACGAGGTGCGCATATTCATCCATATCTCTCTTCTTTGTAACAGTCGAAGCCGACTTGATCCAAGCCACCATCTCCATATCGGGTATTGGGTAGGCTCCGGAAACTTATCGGACAGATTTTCCTCCATGACCAAGGGTTGGTGACGAGAAGGGCTTCGACCCTAACGTCTGATCTGATCGTGGTTAGCTTCATGATAATGGTGATAGGGGGATGTGATGAGAAATGAAGACGATACAGACCGCGAAGGCGATTGGGAATCCTCATCGAAGTGAGGACTTTGTTACTCAATCTCGGCTCTGCAGACTCTACAGTGAGAGCTGGAGGTTCGTAGGGGACACCACTGACAGGTGTTGAGAATAGTCCCCCTTCTTGGCCGGTTTCTCAAGTAAGGTCTAGATAGCTAGGACACATATCCCACCCGAGACAGAAGACCGCTGGTTTGAATCCGGCAAAACTAAATTACATTTCTCGCGGCTCTAGTATGCATGGATGATGAAGGCATGCTTGGATAATCGAAGGTTTTAAATTTCTCTTTGGTGGGTACTTACGGAGGAGGGCCGACTGTTTGTGTAAGCAAACATACCTCATAGTGGTATTTGCAAATGAAATTCAGAGTTTGAGTGTCTCTAACGTCAAAAGAGTAATCCTACATGTATATATAGTACCGGTCATGTGTCATAGCTAAATAGCTGAATACACATTAAATGGTTGTTTTAAAAAAAAGCCACTCATGTATCCATCAAGTAGCCTGAAGCGTTACCCTATTACTCATTTCAACCTCTTAAATACACAAAATATTGTGTCGAGAACCTAGACGCAATGGAGGGCCCGTACGTCCATAATATTTTGTGTCTCTAATCCAACAATATTCCGCACCAATTATCACATTCATAGATCACCATTGTCAGTACAAGTACAAATTTCATACTTATTGATATTAAATTGACACAGTGATACGCCTCAGCAGCCATTGTACCATTAACCTAGAGTGAGTGTGCCATCTCCGCGACTCACCGTGTCACACGGGCCCGTGCCACTCCACCGAAGGACATCAGTGCCATCTAATTGCTACACACCTATCAGTTCATTGTATTGTGGTTATGAGCAATGCAGAAGCTGTACTACGAAGATGTGTTGGAGCTGATGATATTATTTCTTACATGCGACAGTGAATAGACTAGTACAATGTTGTGTTGTAAGGGTATGAACAGAATGTGTGAGAATAAACCTGTGTCCTTTTGTCGTGAGTACACCAAGGAGAATACATAAATGCTCGCGTAACTGATACACTAGTGATGTTGTCCTGTGGCCTATGGCCTCACGCGATGCCCTGATTTCGACTAATCTGTTGTTGCATATCATAACACATAGCCATAACAACATCGGAGGAGGACGAAGGCTGAACACCTGTCAGTGGTGTCCTCTACGAACCTAGGAGTGAAATATTCTCCCAGAGCCGAGATTCAGTCACGAACAAGGGTGGGATGAATTTTATTTGATGGATTTTCGGCTTTAAGGAGTTGTACTTGGTATTTTGGTCGAAAAATTAGTCGACAGTTTTCACAACCGCAAGAAAGTCGAACAAAAACTCATCACCACCAACATACTGTTGAAATATGATATATCTTGGAATACTAAGAATAACTCATTTGTAAGTCTGGCTAATTAGATTATCAAATTCCCTATCCTATATCATTGTCATCAGTACATCCCTAACGGAAAGTTTAATGCACATTGGCATTTATTTCACACTAGCATTCTAGCAGATGATTATGTCTCAGATGCAGGTTAAAGGTTTCTCGGATCTATTACCGACACACATGTATTTAGCTTTATATTCCTGTCACATATATCTGTATGTATATAGATCTACATCTACATGAATCATAACTTATGATCCATGGAGATTGATAAATACTGGTCAAAAACCACAGTTGATAAGATATATGCACATGCAATCTCACTTTTATCATCTAAGTTTACTCAGAACAGCACATCTCAATACACTTGTTTCCAGTCAATTCTTCCTTCCACAACTTCATACAAGACTTACTGTATCGGTCTAACCGCCGACACTGATTCCGCTCTAACCTCCATATTCGCTCAAGCTCATAACTTTAACACATACGATTCACGGATGGACCAAGGTCTGTTTGGGGGTCGTATTCAAACATCCGACATTTCTCAAGCTCCTCATTTATTTGCGACCAAGCATTTCTCAGTCAGTCCTACACCCACGACCAACCTCCATACTTGTTAGATCACCTACCTACTCACGCTCTAATGAGGAAAATTATGATGGAAACGGGACGTGTATAAAGGGGGAAGAAAAGAGAAGATACACCGAGGGGATTATACAGATTCTCAATGACGACAACAACCCAACGGTACGATATGAAAGTGCGAGGCTAGAGCAACTTTGAGACATTGGACGGCAATTATATTTCGGAGTCAATGAGCATGTCAAGGGCTCGGGCGCGTGGTGGCCGAGGCTGAGGAGGAATTTGCGCTTCGGCGCGTTAAAAGAGGGATCTCTGGACGGTTGGGCTTGACATGATTCAACACTTTAGTGAAGTCTGAGGTGGTTGGGTCATTCAAATGGGACAGGGTAGATGTACTTAATGGTTGTTAACCTGATCCAGCCCAGCCCACTCGTACTCAAGCTCCAGTAGGAGTGCGACAGGAATCACTATATGTTGGTAGCACTCGGTGGCTACGATTTCTAACATATGCTTGAATACTGCTGCAAAATGGTTGTGTATTGGTTTTGTCTCTATTCTTTCTACATGATGAGGGATCTATATCAGTATTCACGTAGGTGCCCGTGCACGCCACGCTTAACCTTGCTGCCCAAGGCATCTACATACCATAGGCTACTATGTATCCAAACACTGAGAACTCTCTATTCTATCTAAACTATCCCCCAGAATTCACCTGCATTCATGCTTTTCCAAAAATATTAATTCCAGCATAAACCTTATTAAAATCCAGGAGAGATGAGATGTACAATAAGGCGAAGCTCAGGCCATGAGTTCGTATGCAATACGCAAGAGTAGATAGCAATGTTCATCTGATAGCCACACTGAATATGAGATTTTTGTCTGCACATCTGCCTAGGGACACCTTTTTTTATTTTATTTTTTTATCAATTTTGTCTTTCAACCCATTCTAGTGCCGTTAGATCTACCTTATTTGTTTCAATCAGACTTGTGAGTGCTGAGTTAGGTTTGTCCTTAGTCATAGCATCTGCTGAGTTGTTGATCTGTTCAATCCATTTGATCTCTGCGATGAGCCTTCGCTCATATGACTGACGTAAACACATCAGATCAACCATCAGTCGCTTTTCAGTCGTGCTTCCGAGCTTCACGAGACAGTCATACAATGACTTCGAGTCAGTGCAAACTATTAGTGGCAGATTTTTGATGCCGTAAACATCAAGAGTCAGTTCGAGGGTTGATTTACTGACAGCAGCATGATCAAACTAATAGGCTATTCCATATAGTTCGGATGCTAGGACTGATTGCGTAACATGTTTGCACTTTATGGACGACCAATGAACAATGTTGGTATTGCCTGATTCATCTGCTAATACAATGACAAATCTGATTTGACTAGAATTGTCAATATTGTTGGCAAATGATTCATCAGTGTATACAACGACAGAAATTGTATTCTATAGCGTGGCAAATCGCAGTCCACGTTCGTGGTTATTGATCTACCACTGGATGCGCTTGTTTTATTCGACGGCATCTTGCTCGGTGGGATTTAAAGTTTATGTAGCAAATGATAGGTCAGATGCAGCTTCAGGCTAGCACATTGATGCAATGTACGCTTCGCGAGCTCTTTGTGCAACGCATTGATCTTTTGGTGTAACCACCTTCCGGATTTTGCCACGAGAGCTTCTGAGTTCAATGGCCTTATTGGTTAAATTGACCAATGTGAGATTCTTACATTGGCGAGTCTGATTCAGTATAATCGATCCATCATGTTCAAGTCTGATGGAACCACCGTTAAATGTAAGGGGGCTGCTTACTGTAAGAATCTGACGCTCTTTGGCCATGAATGTACCATTTAGCTTTTCTTGTTCAGCTTTGAGGAATGTTTTATTTTCAATACCTAGAGTGTCATTGGTTTGCAAGCCAACTATACCGAAAGCCTCATCTTTGTGTCTTTCTGGCATCGTATTGATTCTGTTGCCCGCATGTAGCGGCATTACCGACTTACGGGTGTGCAACAGGCATGGATCGTACGTAGATACTTCCATGTTGAGTTTTTCAATGTGGTGACCATGGTACGTTGTGAATCAGTGATTTCCTGACTCTGGAACGCCATAAAGGGGTTTAACAACTCGCAGAACTGCATCATTAGGCAGGTGCAGGACCTCGCACAATTCGGGGGGTGGCAGAATATAGAATAATCGATTGAGTTTAGTTGTAGACTGGACATATGCTTGCGTAATGTCACGTAAGAACAGTGAAAATCCCTTTGCATTGAGTGTAGGTGTAAGAGCTAGAATTAGGTGTTGAGATGATTTTTGAATAGTCGGTGATTGTGTGAGAGCTTGGCTTTTATCTTCGTCATCAAAAGCTTGCACAGCAAGACGTGACTTCTCGAATGCTTGCTCAGTGCCTGAGTTCTTGATTTTGTCAACAAATCGAGCTCCGAATATCCTCACCCCTTCTGGTACTGCATCTGCTACTTCAAATACGCCGGGCTCGAGTAATCCGTGTGCCTCTTTAAGCCGTGATTCGTAGAAAGAGGGTTGACCGACAACGTATGTGCGTAGTTTAGCTGGTAACTTGCGTGTGCGGTGAGATCTGCGAGGATTAACCTCATGATGTGAATGAGCTTCATCATCTACATTTTCCTCAACTTCTTGGACACTATCGGCATTATTGCCTGAGTAGTAGGGTTTGACATGTGTCATTCGAAAATTAGTTGGGCCACTGTACAGTAGCAGCTTGACAGTTTCACCGGTAAGACCCAACAGCTTGAATGGTACTTCCCATTAGCCTGGTTCACGCCATACGAGAACATCTGAGTTCAATATTATGTTATGAATGGAATTGGTGTTAGGCTCATTGCGCGTGTTTACCTGTTTCTGTGCACACAGCTTTGCCAATTCCATCATGGCCTTATGAATAGCTTGTGCACGCTGTCGAATTGATGGTGCCAGTGCGTCGATTTCAGCCATTCGCGGATATGCACCAAATACTAGTAAAGTTGGTACGAGTCCATTTGATCCAACTGTTTCGTTGCAGGTCTTGACTGCCATTTGCAGGCATAGTTCGCGGTTGGCGCCAGTATCTGCAGAAATGACACTGTATGCGCTACGGAGGGATGCATGAGCGCGTTCTACCATTCCAACACTCCAATGTGCTTCGACTGGAACGCACTTCGTCAATACTGCCATATTCGCGGCGTTTTGGCGAAATTCTAGACTAGTGAATGGAGTTCGAGCGTCATGTGTGATTAGATCTGGTGGGCCTTGATAAACATCGATCCAACAAAGGCGTAGGGCATCTCAGGCTGTCTTTGCAAAGACATCTTTTATCCATGTGACAGCGCTGAATGCAGTAGCTTCATCAATTACATGTAGAACAGGTAACTTGCTGTTGCCAATATCCAGGTACATTATATTGATGTACATGTTAGAGTTAAATTGTACTGAATCATCATGGAGGTTAAACTTGAATCTACTGGGTGCTCTAGCATTCATTTGGCACTGATGACAAAGCTTGGTTAGTTCTTCTAGGACTTTCTTCTCAACGCTATGCCCTGATTGCTCGAGTAAAGTATGTAGCTTCCGAACTGACGGGCATCTGAATTGTTGATGTAAACAATCTAACTCTAGAGTTGTGAAATAGTAAGAATCAACAAGCGATGATGTGATATTGTCAGGATTGCCTTCTGAATAATCTATGTATGTGGAGATAACCAGAATCTAATGTTCTGTGATTCTGGTCTGGCCTTTTGGCCGAGTGGTTATGCAACTATCTCATACATAATGTAGGATGGCGTCCTTTAGCCTGGATGCCACCTCTTTGACCCTTGTCTCCACCCTGCTGTCTACATGCTGCTCTGATAGATGTGCTGAAACAGGCTCTCTTTCCAGAGGAAGAATGGATGTCCAAATTGGCGTGTAACTTGTACGAAAACCGAGGTATCAAGGTTCATTACTTCATCCATAACATTGTTATCATATACTCCTTGATTATCAAGGTCTTTAAGACATAGCAAGAAAGGGGTATCAACGTTGACTATGTGAAAGACCACGGGGCCAATGAGAGTGTAAACCACCAAAAAACCTATTGTCGAGGTTAATCCAATGCCAAATTGAACATTGACAGATCTGGCAGTTCTTATATCAATGGTTGCAGCATTTGTTGATTCTCCTCTTATATGCAAGAGATTGGCCATACCCGCCTATAGATACACTTGAAGCGCCAGTATCAATCATGATTCCGTAGAATTCTGCAGATGAGTAATGGGAGTGTTTATCTATGACAGCATATGTGAGTGGATTTGAATTATTGGCAAGTATGGCATGAGTAATTGCATGGTAAGTAGAGTTGCTAGACATTGTAGAACCATTATGTAAAGCTGCATGCTAGATTCGATTGCCATTATCATCTAAGTTGAGTTCTGTCATGAATGATTCAAAATCATTGAAATTATGTTCATCTTCAGTTCCTTCAATACTTAGAATGTACTGTCGGGCATTATTATTGAATTTCTGGCCAAATTGCTGCGAATACTTACGTTTTGTATTAGCACGCTCTGCCTCGGTATGTTTAGTTGACTAGAGTCCTGGCTTCTTACATACAAAACGGGTTTTGGGGCGTTGCCGGCGAAGATAGTTTTGACTTTGGTGGTGTAGGTTTGTACTTTGCTGGTATTTCTGGGCGCAAACAAATTTGCTGTTTCCATGGCTAAAGCGGGAGTTTTTGTTGCGACTGCAATTGCCGTGAAAGGTACAATTTGTGTAGAAAACATCAATATCAACTACATCTGCAAACTTATTTCCCGGGTCAGACGGAGAAAAAGTATCAATTTGATTGGTAAATACTTCTTGCTGTAGATGGGAATTTGGATGCAATGCCTGCCAGATATCAACAACACCATTGAGTTCACTGATAAGACCGGGCAAGGTGGGAGAAGGTTTTATGCATGTAAACTGGCATGCCTCGACGGGAGCGCATGCAAGAATTAGCGTCTGATGAAGGTGTGAATCCGTTCTGAATGGAGCAGATAGGCCAAGTTGCAGTTGCTGAAGTTTGTCGACAAGAAGATCCATGCAATCTTTGAAAGACTTTGTTGGATTATTTGAAATGAACTTTTTAAGCACTGCGCTATTGAATTCAGTTAATCTAGCACGCTTCCTCTTGTCTGTTTCAAAATAAGATCGAACTACGTTGCATAGTTGAGCAAATGTTGGGACAATTACTTGGTTTGTCGTGATGGTAACATAAAATTGGAAAGCTGTGCATCTAAGAATGTGACGGCCCTGCATCATAGTAATGAGTAGGGGTGCAATGACATAATGATAGGTCTGTATTATAAGGAGTTACCCGGTATGGAACGCACGGGCCAGGTGTAAATTATGTGCAGTTATAGATCTGTAGATGCTTTCTTTCCCTTCTCTTCCTTAGTTTAGAAGCCTTTATATTATAATCCTAATTTGAGTATCTATTTGATTCGACTTCGTCATCTCCTAGTTCGTGCTCTCTTCGGACCCCTCACAAAGAATTTGTGGAAATGCCTTCGCCTTTATTTCGTTGTTTGAAATGTTCAGTTGCGAGCGATACATGTTGAAAATATTCAACTTATATTTGAAACAGTTGGTATTGCCTCCATACTTCTGATCATGTTGGTAAAAGGATTATATTTGGGTGTTATGGATTGTTCTATGTAATTGTGGTGTTCAGGTTGTCGTTGGGACGCTGACAGGGATCTGATTTAGCCCATTAGCGAGGCGCTTGAAGTTGATGAAGAAAGAGAGACAACGATATATGCATTTCGAGATACCAGTTAATTGACATTATTCACTGACTTTGTGACAGCACCCAATTTGTATTACTTCGTGTTTTATCAACACTGATCAGTGTGAATAGATCAGCAACAACAAAGAAAATTTTTTCTGATACGTAAACCTGCTTGATTGCATTCCTACGGAATTTTAAACATTGTTAATAGAAAAATATAGTCTCAAAAATGGCTTTGTCTTCCTTAGTCCCCGGTAAATCGAGCGATAAAGATGGTAGAAACCAATTCATTATTGAGCAGATAGAGGACTATAAGACTGGAGATTATACTGATTCCGACTTGTCGGGATATTTTGGGGATTCTTTCAAAGATTGGAAAATTACAGATTTCGAACTCTGCAATTACAATAAGCTTATACAACTAAGGAAGGATCTTCGTGACCACGGTGTGTACGTTGATACTGGACGGACAAAACCAGAGGTTATTGAGGCTCTTATGGCTGCCGTGAAGGAAGAAATACCCTGGCCAAGTCCCTCTATCAAACGAGGATTACAGTCTTTTGAAAAGCGTGAGGATGAAAGCTCGTCAACAAAGCCCCTCCGTAAAGCATCGTCGTTTGTGTTATAATGGAAGTTGAGTAGAGAAGCTTAAGCTGTTAGACTTCTGTTTAATATCACCTAGTGAAGCGAGTTGGGAGATTGAAGAGTCTGAAAACTATAGTGGAGAGTTGTTGATTAAACCCACTTAGTATCAGAGTGCTACTTAAACTAATTATTACAACTAAGCGAGGGACACAATTACTTCCTTATTGTGGATAATTAGGAGGCTGGTCAATGTATGAGTCATCATGAACCTGGCTAGAGAACTTATACCTTTCTACGTTCCATGTTAATGATAACCTTCATTACCATATAGCACCAATTTCAACAGTTTGAGCTCAGACGAAAGGTTGAAGAGGAGGCACTAGAAGCAGACTCTAAAAACCAATTGTTCAACTTCCAATACCAACGAGCTTCATTTAACCCACAGCCTAAACGGCCAACTCTTTTTAGCTCAAATGAACCGCAATCCCGAACACGACCTATGGATTTTGCACCACAATTCAACAATCCAAGTCAAAATATTTCATATGATATGGAACTAGGTACATTTCTCAAGTTCTATTTGTCAAACAACTTGAAATATAGCGGACAGCCAAACAACAGTATAAGATTCAAATATAACATATTCCTTGATAATTGTGCTTGTGCGTCACTCCCGAGAACAGCATACCTTAATGCTTTCCCAACTATGCTTACAGGCAGCGCATTGAAGAGATACCTCGCAACATGTCAAAATTTTCAGTTGCACGAGGAGATATTCCACTCGCTTCAGGCATATTTCGAAAATGATAAACACCCTCGTAGCATGTTTTGTCAATGGCAAAATTGTTTGATAAAAGGATTTTCGAAAAAGAATCCTGATAAAACCTTGACCAAGACATTGAGATTGATGATTGCGCATTTGGAAGAATTGCAGTACTGTCTAAGCAAGGAACATCAGGGAGAAAGAAGCATGTACAACAGACCCACTGATGCGTGTAGATATGAGCCCGTATGTCGATTGGCTTGCTTCCGTCCACCAGCAAGCTTCCAAGGTCTTATCAATGACCTTCTATCTTCAGTTGCAACCTTCGAAGACATTCAAGATACTTCCCAAGATCCAAACGAAGTCCTGCTCGTTGATAGATGATACCACAAAACGGGTAACACCTCACAGTACGAAATGCCCATAAAGTATTGATCCCAACCCTTTGGGGATCCAAAATACAAGAAATCGCCTTTCAGTAAAAATCAACCATCCAAAGCAATGGCTGGCCGCTCTTGTTATGTATGTGGCGCAAAAGGGTGTTGGTCTTCTAATCACTCAGAGGCTGAGCGGCAAAGATCTAGAGATAACTTCAAGGAAAAATTAAACTTAAGGGTCGAAAAATATTTTATGGATGTAGATGATGACTGCGACCAGGAAACTGATGAATTAAGACGGGAAATAGATACTTTAATCATTGATGCAACAAATGAGCATGTCGAGGATGATAAAAATGAAGCAGAGCAATTTTTTACGTCATTTGGACCAATTGATGATGTAACAGCAAAACATATGATTGCGGATTTAAACAATCAATCATTTCATCACGCGGTATCGGGATCACAACAGCACGGGGCCACAAAAGACCCGTTCACCTATATTGCTGGGTCACCATACACCTCATCAAGCTTCTTTGGCGTCATGATTGATACCGGAGCTTCTGAATGTTCTACTGCTGGATACGGGCAATTAATGGCGTTGAAGAAGCTAATTAAAATAGACATAGATACTGTATCAGCTGGCAGAGGCAACGTCCAGTTTGGCATCGGAGCTACCTCATCAGTTGGGTCAATTGACTTGTCGACCCAGATTGGGGTGATCAAATTCCATGTGATACATGCTGTTACCCCATTTATTTTATGCCTAAAAGATATGGATGCCATGCAAATATACTTCAACAACACAAATGATACGCTTGTACAAGGGAATAGAGAATACCCTGTATTACGAAAATTTGGACACCTGTTTATGCTACTACCATTTTGCGCAACAAGCGCAACAAGCTCAACATTCCTCAACACTAGCGAGTTGCGACAACTTCATAGACAATTTGGGCATCCGTCTGTGAATCGATTGGCTCGAATACTTGAAAGGTCAGGCCACGAAGACCAGAGTCAAAGTCATTGCAGGCTACTACAACATATCACCAAACTATGTCATTTCTGCCAGAAATATGGGAAATCACCAGGGAGATTCAAGTTTAATATCAAAGGAGACATTGATTTTAACCATAGTATCACCGTTGATGTGATGTACATTAATGGTGACCATGTTCTGCATATAGTTGACAATGCAACAAGATATCAAGCTGCACATTGGCTTAATAATCTAACAACATCTGCTACTTGGAATGCAATCAGACAATGTTGGATTGATGTTTACATAGGGCCACCGGACATAATTGTACATGATTCAGGTACAAATTTTAATTCAGAGGAATTCCAACAGTCATCTAGCTCAATGGGGATTGTTACTAAATGTGTACCAGTAGAAGCTCACCACTCAGTTGGGTCAGTTGAAAGATATCATGCGCCTCTCCGTCGTGCCTAATTTATCATTTCCGAAGAATTGAGTAATGAAGGTAGTTCAAAAGCTCAAAAAGAACTGATGTTGCAGATGGCTGTGAAAGCAGTGAACGATACTGCTGGTCCCGATGGATTAGTTCCAACTCTACTTGTTTTTGGCGCTTATCCACAGATGACACCAATTGACCCACCTGCCCCATCTATCATTCAACGCCGAAAGGCAATTCAAAGGGCAATGATTGAAGTATCAAAGCTAAAGGCCAAAAGACAGGTCACTGAAGCACTAAGACAACGGAACGGTCCATGCATTAACCAGATATACAAGCAGCATATCGGATCAGACGTCTTGGTATGGAGAGTCCATGACCAAAAGTGGCAAGGACCGTATCAATTAGTTTCAATCAATGGTGAATCATGCACTGTGAATCTTCCATCTGGCCATACGCAGTTCCGATCAACTGCAGTAAAACCGTACACTGGTGATAATGCGCCCTGTGAACTTACTGAGGAATCACCTATGCAGAGTGAAGCTCGTCGTAACCCATCACGAAGCAGGAGAATCCCTTCCTGCTACCGTGAAGCAATACTAACAAATACTCTTGTACAGAATAAGGAAGGACTCATCTCAACTGAAAAACCAACAAATTTTGAGGACTCTCGGCGCAAAGAATTAAATGGATTACTGGAGAATGGCGTTTTTAAAATAATTGACAAAAAGAATGTTCCCAAAGGCTCACAAATATTTAAAACAAGATTTGTCAATGAAATTAAGTATGAAGGTATACATGAAGCCTATCATAAATCTAGACTCGTGGTACAGGCATACAAAGATACAGGAAAACGGGAGGTACTCACTCAGGCGCCCACTATCCAGCGAGAATCACAGAGACTTCTTTTATGCCTGGCAATGACAATTCCTGACATGAAAATTGCACTTCGGGATATCTCACAGGCCTATACACAGTCAAAGACACAGCTAATGCGCGATATCTACGTCAAACCAGTCTCTGAACTAGGTATGCCATCGGGCACATTGTTATGCATAATTCATCCACTATACGGTATACCAGAAGCAGGTACTAATTGGTTCAACACTTATCACAAGTATCATATAAAGAAGCTTGGGATGATAATATCTACATTTGACACATGCCTGCTCCACACTAAATCTGAGAACTCGGATTACAACACCTTTGGCATAGTAGGACTGCAGACTGATGACACCTTGATTGTAGCAAATGAAGCATTTTTAGAAATGGAACAAAAAGAGATTGAAAAATCTCGATTGTTACATAAGCCATTAGGAACTCTCAGTGGAGATCGGAGCATCAATTTCAATGGCGGTATCATAATTATGTTTAACGGCAACATAAAAATCAGTCAAGAATGACAAGCTGGCCAAATAAAAGAAATAAGTACTGATATTCCAGCAGAATACTTGAAAGCTCATTTTGTTGCACAAAGGCACGTGGCGCGTATGTGGCAACTATGTCACAGCCTGAAGCTAGATTTGCACTCTCACAGGCAGCACAGTCCAGTCAGCCTACAACCAATGATGTCAAATCTCCTAATAAATGTCTAGCATGGTAGATATCAAATAAGAAAAATGGTATTAAATTTGTCAAACTTGACATCAAGTCAATCAAAGTGGTTGTCTTCACAGACTCAGCTTTTGCCAACAATACCAATTATTTGTCTCAAATCAGTTTTGTTTTTGTGCTTGCCAATGATAAAAATCATGCCAATTTAGTGCACTGGACTTCTATCAAATGCTGCTGTGTGACACGCAGTATCCTAGCAGGTGAACTATATGGACTTGGACAAAGATTTGATATGGGATCAATTATTAAGGCCATAACTGAAAAGATACTTAAACCTTGGCATCCTAGCCCAGTTCCCATGATCATATGTGGATACCAGGAGATAAAAATCCAGCTGACGTAATTACAAAAGGAATGAGCAAATGTTGCAAAGCACTAAGAAACTTGACCCAAAATAACTTGATTGAGCTAGAGCCTAATGGATGGGTTCAAAGAGAGACATTATAAGGGTTTGTACAATATTGAAGGCATCTAGTTGTTGCCAGTGTCAGTAAAAGGATTATATTTGGGCGTTATGGATTGTTCTACGTTATTGCAGTGTTCAGGTTGTCGTTAGGACGCTGACAGGGATATGGTTTAGCTCATTAGCGAGGCGCTTGGAGTAGAGGAAGAAAGGGCAGGGAGAGAAGGGAAGAAGGAGAGACAATGTTTTATGTATTTCGAGATACCAGTTAATTGACATTATTCACCGACTTTGTGACAGACAGCTGACTTTGTGACGGCACCCAATTTGTATTACTTCGTGTTTTACCAAAATGTGACGGCTTGTGAGCCGATAATTCCTGCAGCCTTCGATGGCTATTGAAGGCAGACTTCATGTTCTATCTCTCCTAGGATTCTCAGCTAACTAAAATGGATAAGAAATCGCCACTGAGACTACGTAAAGGATAGTGCCAAGGATATCGGAAGCGTTACCCGTGTGGCAGAACAAACCTTAAGCTAGTATTATTGCCACTGTAAACGTAGGCTATATTTAGATACCTCTGGATGTGTATAAGTAGCATGGGAGACTTGCAGGTAGTTTACTTCTCCATAGATGAATTATAGCTTTACCTTTCAATCATACAAATGCCCATTTGCTTTCTATATTGGAACTGTGACACAACAGATCATTTGAAGAATAAAGTTTGGCTATATTCATGTAGACCTGCATTGTTGAATCACGTTCAGGATGAGTTGACGAGCCTGTGTCATTTTGTTAAGATTGATCCTTATTGCCAGAGTATGATTTCCAATTGTTATGAAGTTTTTGAAGCAGGGTATGCAATAGCAAACCAGTGTGGTTCTGAACTGCGATAGTTTCATCTCTCGTCCATTCATGGGGTTCAGATTTGTTGAAAAACCGGTATGGGTTCGATGGGTAAGGCGGCTCAAAGAATATGGGCGCGATTTTATGAATAGAATATAATGATATGAATCGGGAGAATATGTGATAAACTGTGGAGAAATAAAAAGATGGTTTGAATAAATTGAATTGATTAGATTATCTGTCTTAGTGATTCCTAGACAGCTTATATACATGTAATCTTGATAGACCAAATCCAGACTAGATACCATCCATCACTCGTTCCATACTCTAACAATGACAATGAAACGCACGACAGTATACAACATGAGTATGGGGTCAGGGTCGGTGGATGAAAGCCTACAGGTGTATCAGACCATACCATGCACTAGTCGAGTCTCAAGCATCAAACATGCTCAGTAAGGGAGATATCAATCATCTAGGTCGTGAGTCATGTGTGAGAATCTTAGTTGTTCCAATCATGGGAAACTTCAGACACATAGAGTCTGAATTTCCAACAAGATTCACCGAGGCAAGCAACAAGAGCCTTGTTCAAATTAGTGCCACAAGAAACATCAACCTAAACTTTGCGGCCGCGGAGTTCAGCATGGAGAGAGGATACTCGCGCGGCATTTGAACCTTGAGTGCTCAAGATTCCAACAATCAAAGTGGATACAGAACACATCCCACATGTCATAGTTTGTAAGAGGACTTCTGATGTATCTGTCAAGACAATATTTCTGTTAAAGCTTTGTTGTTGAGTGATAGAGATAAGTTAGAGGTTTATGGGTCACGATGTATGAGATTACTGAGTGTGGATGTTAGAGTTCCTTCCTATTGTTGTTATGCTAGTTAGGGTTGATTTTTTTTTGTGTTCTATGTACAAGAGGAATGTTTACATCTACAAGTAGGCCAGATTGCTTAGGTCTAGCTAGCGGCTTTCGCCGTTCCTTTCCTTCTCCCCCGCATGGCATCACGTGCTATACAACTACTGCTCACCATGAAGTCCGAAGATGAAAAGCGTTAGATTACAACAATTTCAACCAAGAATCTCGTTCGGCTTTTGTTGTGATTTTAATGTTGAAGTCTCTTGTATCCCAATTTTCCTCTTTAGCATCAGCCATTATTCCTGGTATGTTACTATTTTTTTGGATGGAAATGGATCTGTTTTAACACAGTTGGGAAAAGTTAATTAAAGATCGATGGGTAGAGAGGTAGAAGTAAAGGTATATGGTGAGGTAGGAGGTATGTCAATGTAAAGAGGTTGATGGTTTTCGGTGTATTCGAAATGCTTGTGAGGTGAAAAGTAAGTTAGAGGTGAGGTTGTGACATTTTGGTGTTTTCTGGTCTTGTGCGTGATGGTGTAACGGCTGCTAAGCCTAAGGATTCCTGTAGCCTACGCTGGCTAGCGCAGGCAATGACACCAAGGATATCTTCGGGGATCTTCGGGAAGGATATCGGAACACATGGAGCTTAGAAGATTCTCAATGAACCTTCTGGATGCAGTCTGAAGGCTCATGAGGATGACAGGTGTATTTAGAATCTTCTAGAGAATTGTCAAAGAGTCCACATTATTCTAGTCATAGGGAGAACCTTATAGAAGAAGAGTAACTCAGAGTGTATATATATTTGTAGTTGAGCTGTAGGAATTCTCTCTCCAAAGAATTATTATTAATATACTGTACCTACAAGTTGCCCATGTATTTTGTACTGAAACCGTGACAGATAGACGCGAATCCCGGGCCGAATGTGGGGGTTCAGGGAGAACTCGTTCGAAATAGCTTTATAGATATTGTTAGCAGAAGAGAATACTGTTGAAATTGACGCTACTTGGCAGTGAAGAGTCGCATTAACATGGAACGCAATAAGGTTCGAGTATTACTAGCCACATTCATGCGGACTCATACATTGACCAGCCTCACAATTATCTAGCATAAACTAGTGAATTGTGTCCTTCACTTAGCTGTAGTAATTAGTTTAAATAGCGCTCTGATACTAAGTGGGTTTAATCAACAACTCTCCACTATAGTTTTCAGACTCTTCAATCTCCCAACTTGCTTCAGTACGTGATATTAAACACAAGCTTAACAGCTTAAGCTTCTCTACACAACTTCCATTACAACACTTTTGAATTGTCCGGAAAGAAGGAAATTAGAAATCTACAAGAGAGAGATGTCTTTCAAATTGTACCATATGAACCATCTATGAATGGCAAACAAATTTTTAAAACAAGATTAGTCAACGAGATAAAAGGGATGCCTGATGAGCCGAACAAAAAGACACGAATGGTTGTCCAAGGCCATAGTGATGAAGGAAAAAAGGAGATTTTGACTCAATCTCTGTCACAGTCTAAGCATAGGCACTGAGGCAACCTTATGGTCAGAGGTATTCTATTTTCAATCTATGGTGAACTACAGATTGAAGAGGATAATAACAGTTACTTTATACATGATTATTACCCCGGCCAATGACACAGTTTTCTATCCGTATATCCGTATGTCTTCTCGTATCCCTTTTCGTATCCCTTTGTCGTGCCCTATTCTTGGAGGTGTTTGCCAAGTTGTAAGACCCTGCTTCCAAGAATAGTCCCTGCCTAGTTTCATGCTAAGCCTGCGTTAGACAGCGCAGGCTACAGGCAATTACTGGCTTACAAGCCGTCACAATCTCCTACAATTCAACAATCTACTCAGCGGGTTTTGTTGAAATACAGGGTTAATCCTGGTAATAAGGATTAACATGTGTTCTTTATGATTAGACCCACTACTGTAGTATTTAGATAGCTAAGCTCCCCGAGCCCTTAATAGAAGTTAGTTGAACCAGTATATTCTTTTTACAGGTTTTGCTTGCTATCGCGTCCTCACTTAGTCACTGCGCAGTATATCTTCGTGACATTATCCAGGCCTATGTTGTTATGAATCTTACTTATGGACTGGATTACGGAGCTGTTAAGCTACAGAGGTCGAGTCAGTTTTGGCAAGATAAAGATTTCAAGGGTGCAGGTAAATCACGAATAGTTAATCAAGTAGATATATTTAGTTTTGATTATCGAAGGGTATAAGGTTGTGTATCTTAAAACAAAAGTTGTTCGAACTAAGGAGCAAATTCTAAAATTCCAACCAACATAATCTACGCCCCATTTGCCTAGCCCTAACCGAATTTACGAAATAGTCCGTGCGCCACCCAATCCAAATTACCTACAACTAATTCATAACAGTAGGTCCCTCTCTTAGTGCGAGTTCCTACGAGCAGCAGGTCTCGGCTTCTTCGGAAAACGAGCGAAAAACTTATCGAGTGCTTCCAAATCTCTTACATGTTCAAAAGGTTCCCAAGTAGGTTGCGAATCGCCAGCCCATTTGACAAGATATTGAAGCTGACCTGATTTCCCAGTTTTTCTGGCATCTAATATTTCCTCAACGTAAAATTCGAGTTCCCCATCAACTTCAACTGGAGGAGGAGGTATTTTCTTCTGCGCAGGAAGAGGGTCTATAGCTACTGGTTCGAGTAACGAAACATGAAAGACTGGATGAATTCTCATGGTCGAAGGTAAATCCAATTTATAAGCATGAGTCGAGATTTTCGCTATTATTTTGAAGGGTCCTAGTCGCTTGTAATCGAGCTTGGCAGATGGTCTAGTTGTTCGAATGTTTTTCCGTAGCAGCCAAACTGAAGATCCAATTTCAAATACCGGAGGAGAAATTCGGTGCTTGTTAGCATGTTCAACATAAGTTTCCTGTGCTAGCCGAATTTCCTGTCGAAGGTGCTGCTCGAGTTTTTCTAGTTTTACTCGGAACTGTTGTAATTCTGGTAACGAAGGTGACAAATTATTTGAATCCTTTCTTAGGATCTCAAATCGAGGGTTGAAGCCATAGTTTGCGAAGAACGGAGTAACCTTAGTGGTTGCAGAAATCGAATTATTGTATGCAAATTCAGCAAGAGACAAATACTCAACCCAATTATCTTGCTGGTACGAAATATATCCCCGCAAATATTGTTCCAGAATAGCATTTACTCGCTCAGTCTGTCCATCTGTCTGGGGATGAAATGCTGTACTAAGGCGAGATTCAATGGATAGAATTTTACTAAGTTCCTTAGTATAGCCAGATGTAAAAATCGAACCACGGTCTGAAATTACTGAGCTCGGAAGACCGTGGAGACGGAAAATCGAATCGCGATAGAGGCGAGCAAAGTTAGTCGAATCCAAGTCAGTATTACAGGGTACAAAATGTGCCATCTTGGTGAGACGGTCAACCACAACAAGTACTGAATCAAATGAGTTAGAAAACGGAAGACCCGTGATAAGGTCTAGAGAGACTGATTCCCAACGTCGCTGAGGAATTTCCAGAGGCTTAATATACCCATAGGGTGCGTGTCGGACAGGTTTTATGCGCTGACAGGTATCACAATTGCGAATGTAACGAGCGATGGTCTTACGAATTCCAGGCCACCAAAAATCGCGAGATATTAGTTCAAATGTAGCTGCCTGTCCTGGATGACCTGCAGCAGGATGCGAATGTCGTGAGCTGATAATGCGCTGCTGGAATTCTAGGTTTTGTGGTATATAAATTAGTCCATTGACTTCTAAAAGACCATCATCATTTTTGCGGCATGTAGCCAAATCGACACCTAGGTGACGAGTTAGTCCCTGATCAAGCGCCTTGAATATGCTCTGCCCAAATGAATCTAATTTCAAATTTTCTTTAATTTCTGCTTCAAAGTGCGCTTCTAGCGCCGAAATTTCAAATTTCTCAGGTCCGAGTATTGTTGCAGGTTGCAGTTCCTCATTTTCAACAGGAAGATCTCCTGATCTTCTAGTTAACACGTCTGCGCGTTGATTTTTACTGCCTGGACGGTAAACAATCTTGAAGTTTAGTTCTGAGAGCTCATTGGCCCAGCGAGCTTGTCTTCTGTTCAAGATTTGTTTTGAGGCAAAGGTTGTCAAGTTCGAATGATCTGTAAGAATCAATAAAGGCTGTGACAAATTGACAACGTATGGTCGAAATTGCACTAGTGATGCTACAATGGCGAGGAGCTCCTTGTCACCAATCCCATAGTTGCGCTCAGCTGGAGTCAAATTTCTCGAAAAGTATGCTATTGGGTGTAGCATTTTTTTACCTGAATGTTGGAAATACTGGGACAGAATTCCTGAGATTGCGAAATCTGAAGCATCTGTTTCGAGGATTGTTTCCAAATTCGGCTCAAAGTGTCGGAGTATTGGAGCTGAACAAAATTTCTGCTTTAAAGCCTCAAATGTTTCTTGTTGTTCATTACACCATTCAAAAGTCGAATTTTTACAAAGTAATTTAGTTAGAGGTTTCACCTTTTGGGAGTAACCTTCTATGAATCGACGATAAAAATTTGCGAATCCAAGAAAAGACTGAAGCTCTTTTACACATGTGGGAGGATTCCACTCGAGTATTGTTGAAACTTTGGCTAGATCCATGGATATACCGGATGTCGAGATAACAAACCCAAGGAATTTTGTCGAAGTAGTGAAGAACTCGCATTTTTCTCCCTTGACATAGAGTCCTGCTTGAAGCAACGATTCTAGTATTTGACGGACATGATGGCAATGCTCTTCCAGATTTTGAGAATATATCAAAATGTCATCAAGATAGACGACACAGAAACGATCGAGATACTGTCTCAAGGTATCATTAACATATTGCTGGCAAGTAGCAGGAGCATTTGTGAGGCCGAATGGCATAACTAGATATTCATATAGTCCATAGCGGGTGCGGAATGCCGTCAAATGTTCATCTCCTTCTCGAATTCTAATCAAATTGTATGCTCCACAAAGATCGAGTCGAGTGAATATTTTTGCAGCTTGTAGTTGGCGGAGAGTTTCATCTATTAAGGGTAGTGGATATCGATTTTTTTTGGTCAGGGAATTAAGCCCTCTGTAATCCACACAGAATCTCAATCCACCTCCAGGCTTACGAACGAATAAAACTGGTGAGGCCGAGGACGAAGACGAAGGACGAATGAATTTTTTTTTTAGATTTTCCTCAAGGTAGTTCCAGAGAGCGCGAAGTTCCAAATTCGACATGTTGTATAATGGGCCAAATGGAGGCTTTTTGCCTTCCTCAAGCTCTATGCTATGGTCGACATACCTATGAGGAGGAAGCTTATCTGCTTCCTTTCTAGTGAACAGCGGCAACAAGTCATGGAATTCCGGTGGGATTTTCTGAAGTAATTCCTTGCACTCTTCAGATTCGGATTTTTCTGATTTTTCTAGATGCTCCTCAATTTCCCTAACAGAAACAGCGAAGACTTCAAGGTTTTCACGCTTTGCTAATTTGTTGAGAACAGGTAGCGTGACAGAACAGATTGAGACATCAGAGTCCCTATTATGAAGACAATGAGACTGACAGAATTCTGATGTGAACAAGATCGAATTTGAAGACCAATGAATTGTAGGGTCATGACAATTGAGCCAAGCTTTTCCAAGTATAATAGGATAATCTGAGAGCTTTGTTACCTGGAACAGGGCACACTCAGAATGATCACCAAGCTGTAAACTTAACTCAATCTCGTGTGTTATAGCTCCACTAACTGATTCACGGCCATCAACGACTTTTAAAGTCTCAGGATATTTTTTCTTTTTTGGTATTAAATTATTTTTTTCAAGGAAATAAGAATCGACAAAGAGCGAAGTTGCGCCGGAATCCACCATTGATGAAGAAGAAATATTTTTGTTGATTATAGTGTTTAAAACAAGTGGTGGTTTATTTCCCAAATTGAAGTTAATTGAATGTATTGCGGCCCAAATTTTACTAAAAGATTGCCGCTTATCCTCTAGATGTCCTAGTTTTTTGTTTCAAATATAGTAGACGAATTTTCTTCAGGTTGATCTGGTGATTGTACAATTGCAGATGCTACTTTATTTTTTTTGCTTCAGCCTTTGGGCAATACCTGACAAAATGCCCAGACGCTCCACAATATGTACACAAATTATTTGCCCTACGATAGGCATTGCGCGATGCTGCATCGAGCTCCATGGGTTCTCCAGGAGGTTGCTGGGGGCGGATTGGGGCGAAGGTGGGGCAAATACGAATTTGAGTTCGCTTGCTTCAGTGGATTATTCTGTAGCCTCAATGGCCCCACGCTCTTTTTCTCTTGTGCTCGTGCCTGATTCTGGTTATCTAATTTAATGCACAATGCAGCGAATTCATTTATTGTTGATGGGACATCTCTTCCCACTAGCATATCCTTGATTCCATCCTTTAGTCCACGGCGGAAGTGGTGGATTTTCACAGCATCTTCGTTCCAGCCAAGTTGCGATATTAACGCCGAGAATCTAGAAAAGTATGCCGAACAAGATGAATATTGTTTGAGCTGATCTAACTCCCTCTCAGACGTGGCGTATGAATCAGGATCTGCAAAGGCCGCTCTCAGGGCATGCATCAAGTTGTCGAAGGTGTCGAATTGAACTTTCCCATCGGATTCGTTCACAAAAGGCTCAAGCCATTCAAATGCCTCACCACGGAGGTAGCTGGCAGCGAAACTAATTTTTTCATTATCAGATCTAAAATTGTTTGGATTTTGACCAAACCAGAGTGCTAATTGTCTGGAGAACGCCTTAAATTTATCACGATCTCCATAGAACAGGTCAGGCCTGTTGCCTTCTTGCCTTGATGTCGAAGTCGATGGATTAATTGTGCGGCACGAATCCATACCAAGCGAGAAGTACTCGTACATCAGAAATTGCTGATTATCGCAAGCTGTAGAGGGGATCTGTGGTCCCATAATCTCAGGATGACTGGCAGCTTGCTTACCCATTACAAAAGCTTGGGTACAGAACATTTTGACCTTAGGATGTGCACCCATTGGTATCGGAGCCGAAGAGCTGGTTGGCTGGCTCTGAATTTCCCCGATCAGAGCAGCTAATTTATCCCACTCGCTCTCAAGTAAATTGGCATTTGCAGTAGTTGATTCTTCGGTCGACATTTTTGATTTTAACTTAATTAATCGAGTTGTATTTAGATTTGTCAAAGCTGACTCGAGGTCTGTAATGTGAGTTCGAACAAAGTGTTATGAATCTTACTTATGGACTGGATTACGGAGCTGTTAAGCTACAGAGGTCGAGTCAGTTTCGGCAAGATAAAGATTTCAAGGGTGCAGGTAAATCACGAATAGTTAATCAAGTAGATATATTTAGTTTTGATTATCGAAGGGTATAAGGTCGTGTATCTTAAAACAAAAGTTGTTCGAACTAAGGAGCAAATTCTAAAATTCCAACCAACATAATCTACGCCCCATTTGCCTAGCCCTAACCGAATTTACGAGATAGTCCGTGCGCCACCCAATCCAAATTACCTACAACTAATTCATAACAATAGTGCGAGCTATGTTTCAAAAATTCGGGAATAAAGGCTCTTCCAAGGATAAAAAGGGAAAGTCTATTAAACTTGACGGTGCCTGGATGATGGAGGAACATATTCTCACTTCTGATGGATCAGGGAAATGCAATGACGTTGTTCTTGATACTGGTGCAACGCACCATATCTTTCATGGATCATTGTGGCAAAGCCTAAGATGATACTTCATGTGGAGTTCTAGGCTAAAACACAACGAGTTGTGTAACGAACTTCTAAACCAAGGAGGGAGGACTCGAAACATAGGCTAGTTTTACAAAGTGCTGTGTAGTAGATCGTTCGGGATTGAGATAATGTGCTATTTGGTTATCTGGTTATTTTATGTATATAAATACTCGGCGTGGAGAAGTATTCTTCTTCACGCAACGTCTTCTGATTACACTTATACCTTACACTCATAAATACATCTCTTCTTTAGGAAGACCGCTGTCCTTTGCACATTGTAACTCACGTTCTCACCATATTTCATCACCACAGAATTATTCATTCTTCCAAAGACCCCACCACTCGTACCCTACGGAACATTGATAACACAACTCCCTGAGATTACGTTGCGTCCTTATCCGTACCGTACGCAACAATGTCCTTGCCAATCTCCTCCCAGAGACCCCCGTGGGAATTACCAAACAATATTACTGAATTTCGCCAGCAATTCGAGCACGACTCCTCGACTCTCTATAGCCAGCTAGTAGCTTTAATACAACGACTTCGGAATGAAAGATCCCATGCCACAACCAGACTCGAAAAATCTATTTCCGAACGGGACGAAGTAAAATCCAATCTTACATTAGCCTACGAAGAAAGAGACAGAGTCATTGCTCAGTTAAGTCTGGCCCACCAGAATATCGATCAGCTGGAGGAACAGTCCACAAAACTCAACCTTGAGCTTAACATTGCTCGAGCAGAATGCACACAAAAAACTCCGACTACAGTTAACACCCAGGCCTCACCCGTACCAAATTTCAGATCTGAGAAATTTCCTGACCCGCAAAAGTTCAATGGGACTCGGGCCGAGCTTCCGGGATTTTTGACTCAGCTTCGAATGAAATTGGAAGTTAACGATGACCGATTCCGGAATGAGTCGGCCAAAGTTATATATTCAATAAGCCGACTGGAGGGAAGAGCTTTGGACCAGGTGGTACCGCTTGTTAACGCAAACCAGTCGTCACCTTTCTCTTCTGTTAAGGCCTTTATCTCCCACCTTAATGCATCATTTGGAGACCCGGACCCACGAGGTACCGCACGCCGCGAACTGATTGCCCTCAATCAAGGAGATGGCGATTTCGCTAGTTATTATTCTCAATTCCTACGTGTAATTGCTTACTTGGACTACAACGAATCGGCAAAAATTGATGCACTTATTGCGGGGATCTCCGAGGAATTAAAAGACTCCTTGATATATCAGGTAGATAGACCAAATACCCTGGAAAAATTTGCAACAGCACTAATGAACACCGACAACCGAATCCGCGGCCGAAAAGCCGAACGGAAATCTTCACGGACTCAAATTAGCCTTCCTTCATACCCTACTGTTGGCCACTCCTCACATGTACCAGGAGGCCTTGCTCCCATGGACCTTTCAGCACTCCAAAGTCAGCCATCTGCGCGTCCGCCTTTGGATCAACGTTACACGTTCGTTAATGGAATGCGTAAGACATCAGCAGCTGAAAAGCAATGGCGCAAGTACAATCACCTATGCATGTACTGTGCAGGATCTGGTCATGTATTCAGTAACTGTCCTGTTGCGAATCGTACAAGAAACCCGCAAGCAACAATGATAGGTGCTCTTTTGGACCCAATATTACCAAGCGATAATTTAAGGTCACAAACGAATGATGGAACACAGCAGGGTTTTCATTAGTCCCGGATTCGAAAGATAGCCCTGATCCGGGGCCCTCTAATTTTTGCTCAATGTCTGCATTTTCCATATCAAGTTTTTCGGTGTCACATGAGGAGGACAAGTTAGATGGTGACCATTTGGTCGCTGCCTGTACATTAATAACAGCTAACAAATCCATTCAAACTCACGCACTTATTGATACCGGATGCTCGGGTTTTGCCTTCATTGACGAAAATTTCGCTCGCTATCACAACTTCCCTTTCGTTGCCCTGAAAACCCCTCGGGCACTAAAGGTAATTGACGGAAGACCCATCTCTTCGGGTAAGGTTACCCACGTTTGTCGTTTATCATTCGCAATAGACTCGCACAATGAAACTGCCCCTTCTTTGTTACCAAGCTAGGCTCGTACCCCCTAGTACTTGGAATCCCATGGCTTCAACAACATGACCCTGTATTACAGTTTAAGTGCAACACTATTCTTTTTAATTCCAACTATTGCAAGCAAAAATGTAATAGCTCTGTAGTCCCTATCCCAGTCAAGGGAATCCCCCCACACACTATTTCTGGATCTTCGGACTCTAAGATCATTGTACAGTGCGAACAAAAAAATAAGCTTCTTATTCATGGCACGGAGATTAAAGAAGCTAATAAAGTGGACGAGTTAGCAGCTTCTAAAGATTGGAAAAATATCTTACCAGTGCAGTATCATGAATTTCGAGGGATGATGGACGAAAGGCTCGCAAATGAACTCCCACCACGACGTATATATGACCACAAAATCCCTATTAAAGAGGGAAAAGAGCCTCCATTCGGACCTCTCTATGGCATGTCTCAGGAGGAATTAACGGCTTTAAGGAATTATATCCAAGATAACCTCAGAAAAGGGTTCATTCGAGCTAGCTCTTCACCAGCTGGCGCCCCAGTACTTTTTGTAAAAAAAAACGATGGGACACTTCGTCTTTGTGTCGACTACCGAGGGCTGAATGAACTCACAATTAAAAATAGATATCCACTACCACTTATTCGGGAAACACTTGACCGACTCTCTAGAGCAAAATGGTATACAAAACTGGATCTAAGGCAAGGGTACAATCAGATTAGGATGGCCGATGGAGAGGAGTGGAAGACCGCTTTTCGTACAAGATATGGACATTTCGAGTATACTGTCATGCCTTTTGGACTAACGAACGCCCCTGCAACCTTTCAGTATTTCATTAATGACTGTCTACGTGATTATTTAGACATATTTTGTACGGCATACCTAGACGATATACTAATTTATAGCGATACTCTGGACGAACATGTGAAGCATGTTCATAAGGTGTTGAAAGCTCTGCAGCAGAAAGGAATCTTCCTAAAGCCAGAAAAGTGCAAGTTTCATTCACAAAGCACAACGTACCTGGGCCTGATCATTGAGCCAGATGGGATCAAAATGGACCCAAGTAAATTAGATGCTGTAAAAGAATGGGCGGCCCCAAAGTCAGTTAAAGATGTCCAGGCGTTCTTAGGTTTTGCCAATTTCTATCGACGTTTTGTCCACGGATTTTCAACATTGGCATTCCCCCTTACTCAACTGACACGTAAAAACGCCCCCTTTGTCTGGAATACTGAAACAGAAGGTGCATTTGAAGCCCTAAAAAATGCTTTTACGACAGCACCTATATTAGCCCATTTTGACCCGGAAAGGCAAATTACAGTTGAAACTGATGCTTCGGACTATGTCTCTGCTGGAGTTCTCTCTCAACGCGACGATAAAGGTATCCTTCGTCCAATAGCTTATTTGTCGAAAAAACATTCACCGGCTGAATGTAACTATGAAATTTATGACAAAGAACTTCTGGCAATCATCCGTTCGTTCGAAGAATGGCGACCGGAACTTGAGGGTGCCGCTCATCAAATTGTAGTGATGTCGGATCATAAAAATCTAGAATACTTTATGAGCTCCAAACAACTAAATCGTAGACAAGCGCGTTGGGCTGAATATCTCTCACGCTTTAATTTTGTTATTAAATACCGGCCAGGAAGGCAAGGAGGGAAACCAGATGCACTTACTAGAAGATCACAGGATTTTCCGGCCGAGAACAATGAAAGAAGGCTCCACCAAAGTCAAACTGTCCTGAAAAGAGAAAATTTGGATAGACATTTGGCTATCTCTGCAACTTTGTCAGTACTTACAGCGCCCAAAAATTCTCCAGAATGGCAAAATTTATTTAATAAAGGATATGAAAACGACCCATTCCCTGGTAAAATTCTAGGTCTGATACGAAATAATGTCAAGCAATCGAATGATATATCGATAGCAGATTGCAACGAGTTTGAAAATAAGCTCGTCTACAGGGGTAGGTGGTACGTGCCACAGTACGACCCAATCAAACTCCACATCCTCAAACAATACCACAATGACCCCTCGGCTGGACACCCCGGTCGCGAAAAAACCTTTGAGCTTGTCAGCCGAGACTACTACTGGCCATTGATGCGAAAATACATCGCGCGTTACGTTCGCAACTGCCATACTTGCCAGAGAAGTAAGCCTAGTAACCACAGAAAATTTGGAGTCCTTCAACCACTACCCATCGCCCAACAGCCATGGCAAGAAGTATCTATGGACTTTGTTACTGGATTACCTGTAAGTGATGGATATGACGCAATCATGGTTGTAGTTGACAGACTGACAAAATTACGTCATTTAATACCCTGCCATACCACCACAAATTCTCAAGATGTCGCTCGATTATACCTGCAAAATATTTGGAAACTTCATGGTCTGCCAACACATATCACTTCGGATCGCGGGACACAATTTACTGCCAAATTCTGGAAAGAATTATGCGAAAATCTATGTATCAAGCCGAGAATGTCTACTGCATTCCATCCACAAACTGATGGCCAGACTGAAAGGTTTAACGCAGTAATGGAGCAGTACCTACGTAGCTATGTGTCGTATCAACAGGACGATTGGGTCAAGTGGCTACCAATGGCAGAATTTGCCGCAAACAACCATGTTTCCGCCTCCACCCAAGCAACCCCGTTCATGAGCAACTACGGTTTCCACCCCCGATTTACAGTTACAATCAAACCCTATACTAAAGCGCCCCGTAGTCATGATGCCAAAAAATTTGCTCTTAAAATGAGAGACATACACGATTTCTTGCGAACTAACATAAGATCAGCACAAGATCAGCAAGAGCAAGCCGCGAATAAGGAGAGAAAACCTGCACCTAATTACCAGGTCGGTGACTATGTCTTCCTCTCTGCAAAAAATATAAGAACCACGCGGAATTCTCGAAAACTAGACTGGAAAAAACTAGGTCCATTTCGGGTTAATAAAATAATATCCCCTTATGCATATCGTCTAAACCTGCCTAAATCAATTAAAATACATCCAGTCTTTCATGTTTCTCTCATGGAACCTGCGCCGCATGATCCCGTTCCTGGTCAATTTCAGTCACCCCCGCCGCCAATCATTGTCAATGAAGAAGAGGAGTTTGAAGTCGAGGAAATATACGACTCGCGAACCACAAAACGTGATGGATTACAATATTTAGTAAAATGGGTGGGTGAAAACGATCCGACGTGGGAACCAGCCATTAACCTCGATGACACCGCTGCCGTTGAGAGTTTTCATCAACACTATCCAAATAAATCGGGCCCCCTCAAAATCAATCCAAATAATCCGGCTCGCAGGAGCTCGCGTCTCAAAAGGGGAGCTACTTTCATGGATCATTGTGGCAAAGCCTAAGATGATACTTCATGTGGAGTTCTAGGCTAAAACACAACGAGTTGTGTAACGAACTTCTAAACCAAGGAGGGAGGACTCGAAACATAGGCTAGTTTTACAAAGTGCTGTGTAGTAGATCGTTCGGGATTGAGATAATGTGCTATTTGGTTATCTGGTTATTTTATGTATATAAATACTCGGCGTGGAGAAGTATTCTTCTTCACGCAACGTCTTCTGATTACACTTATACCTTACACTCATAAATACATCTCTTCTTTAGGAAGACCGCTGTCCTTTGCACATTGTAACTCACGTTCTCACCATATTTCATCACCACAGAATTATTCATTCTTCCAAAGACCCCACCACTTGTACCCTACGGAACATTGATAACACAACTCCCTGAGAATATCTTTCATGACAAAAGCTTGTTCTCTTCTATTTCTCCAGTTGACAAGCGTGTCCAAACTGCTTCTGGTCAATTACTTTCTATTTCTGGAATCGCCTCTGTGGAAATTTCTTTGGGAAATTATCTCGATTCGTCTTGTTCTCGTACTTTGAAGCTAGAAAACGTCTGGTATCTTCCTTCCTGTACAAAAAATCTTGTTTCTGGCTCTCAAATTCTTTCTGCAGGTTACAAAATGCGGTCTTCTAACAGTGGGATTGGCATATTTGAAGCTAAAGGTCGTCTCACTGCAACCGCTCGTTTAAGGAATGGCTTATTTCATTTCAATGTAATTTCTCCTCCTGCTGTTCTTAGTTCTTCTCGTCCTAGATTTTCTAGTCCTCTTTCTACTCAACCCGAGGACCCCACGCTCCCTTCGAATATCAACCAGGGACTACTCACAATTGTATCTAACATGGACGCTAATCGCCTTTTACACCATCGCTTTGCTCACGTCAGCCCCCAGATTCTCTCAAAAGTCGATATTTCACTAGTTAAACTACCTAATTTAAAATCACAGGAATTGTCGAAACTAAATATCTGTCCTAAATCTCTGGGTAACTGCGACGTCTGTCTTTCTTGCAAACAGGTTGAGAAGATTAATCGCGGTCCATGCAATAAGTCAGATCAAACACTACAGCTTGTGCATTCTGACACTTGGGGAAAGTGTCGACATCGAAATTTTTCTACTCAAAGGTCTAAATGAAGTACCAGGTCATTTCTCTATCTATAGGGATTCTATAGAACTTCTGACTGGTCATAAAATCAAGGCTCTTCGGACTGATGGTGGTAGCGAGTACAAGCTAATAAATTTTGGTGGAATAACACGCCAAATTTCAGCTCCCTATACTCAACATCAGAATGGTGTTTCTGAACGCTTTAACAGGACCCTAGTAACTATGGCTAGGTGCATGCTATCACATGCTCATCTTCCTGTTCGATTCTGGGACGCTGCTATCTCGACAGCTTGCTACATCCGAAACCGACTTCCTCTCCTTGAAGGCAAGAAAACACCTTTCGAGTTACTGCGCGGTTCCAAGCCAACTATCTCACATTTTCGTGTGTGGGGCTGCGTTTGCTATTCTTTAATCAATGAAAAAGATCCTCAAAGATCTAAACTCTCCCCTACTTCGCTACGGGGCATCTTTATTGGTTATTGCGAATCTTCCACGCAATACCGTATCTACGTTCCTTCAAAGGCCGGAAGAAATAAAATCATTATTTCGGCCAACGTTCGTTTTCTTGAAGACACTTTCTGGGATTGGGGCCAAACTTCATCTGAGCAATTCGGCGAGATCGAAGGTCCCCTCGATGACAATCCCACCTCTTCTCATTCCGAAAATTCTTACGACAGCTCTGACTCAGACTCAGGCGTGTCACCCTTTCCTGATCCTTCTTTTCTCCCTTCTTCTTCTCGTCCCTTGGATCCCCAAGCGACCACTGATCAGGAAAATTCTTTCTCTGGTGTCAACATACCTACTGCAACTTTGGAGCAAAATTCTTCTCATGCTGACCCGCCTACTTTTCGGAATACACTTTCTCAGGATCAAATACTTTCTCGCCAGACTGCTCGTCATCATTCTATTACTGAGCCAGATTCTTCTTTTTCTACGTCTGTGCAACCCGATCCATCTTCTTCGACTCCAACTCCTTATTCTTCTGCAGAAATTTCTCAGGGTGTTAATCAAATCCAGACTACCCCTGGTTCTATTACTTCTAACATTCCTCCGCTCAGGAGGAGCAATAGGATTTCTAAACCTATTGAGCCACGATCTGCATGGCAACCCAAGTCTCCTATTCTTTACGTTGGTGGAGATACTTCGATCCCACAATCTTACTCTGAAGCCATCAACGGACCTGATAAGGCCATGTGGGAAATGGCAATTCAGGAGGAGCTTGATTCTCTCTCCCAAAAGGGAGTATTTACTTCAGTAACCCATGTTCCTCATAAGAGGAGAGCTATTGGCTCGCGATGGGTTTTCACCGTCAAATCTGATGGTAGGTTCAAGGCCCGACTAGTTGCTCAAGGCTTTAACCAAATTCCTGGTGTCGATTATTTCGATACCTATTCACCAACTCTGCGTTTAGATTCTCTCCGAATACTACTGCAATTTCTACTTACCGCGATTGGGAAATTCACCAAATTGACATCAAAACAGCCTATCTCGAGGGCGACATTCAAGAGTCTATATACATGAAATCGCCTCAGGGATGGAACGTGAGCGGTTTTCTTAAGATCAACAAGGCCCTATATGGATTAAAACAGTCTGGAAAAGCATGGTATGATAAATTAGACTCTAAACTTCTTTCTCTTGAGTTCGAAAAGTCTACCTGTGATCACTGTGTTTACATCCACAAAATATACCAGATGGTAATAGGTGTATATGTTGACGACTTGATAATTTGCGGCAAGCAACTTGATGATGTTAAAATTGTTAAGGCCAAACTTTCTTCTTTCTTTCCTGTCAAAGATCTTGGTGAGATCGACAGTATCATTGGGTGGAAAATTCTTCGCGAGCGCCCAACTCGTACTCTTCATATATCACAGTCCAGCTACTTACTAGACAAGATTAATTCTCTTGGGCTTGGTGATTCAAAATCTTTTTCTTCTCCTCTTGATGGGTATGGTGGTATTCTTCCGCAGGCAGAGGGAGAACCACTGGCCGATGATTCCGCCTATGCAAGCGCTGTAGGCAGCCTTGGATATGCTTCTATTGGGACTCGACCAGATATTTCTTTTGCCACCTCCCAACTTGGCGCTTATAACTCAAGTCCAGTACAGCGTCACTGGGATAGTGTTTGTAGAGTATTTCGATACATTAAAGGCTCTTCAAATTACTGTATTACTTACAGCTTCGGTCCCCCATCACATATTCTAAACACAAATCAAGCGGCATCCTTATATTCCGACTCGGATTATGCTTCAGATGTTACCACCCGTCGTTCAGTAAGCGGGTTTATTCTAATGCTTGGTGGTGGTCCTGTGTGTTGGCAATCGCGAAAACAAAAATCGGTATCTACCTCAACCACTGAAGCTGAATACGTTGCCTTGTCTGAGGCTGCTGAACAGGCGATTTGGTTTTCTAGGTTTCTGAAGGAGCTACATGTTAGCGAGCTCATACACGATGATGGTATTCTCACCTTTTCTGATAATCAGGGTGCACTTGCAATTGCGAAAGGGACAAATTCTTCTAAAACTAAGCACATTGATGTTGCTTATCACTTTGTTAGGGAATGTATTCTTAATGGACACATAAAGGTGTCTTACATACCTACAACTTCTATGCTGGCGGATATTCTAACTAAACCTCTTCCGCAGCAAAAAGCTAAACCACTGATTGAAAGGATTTTCCAGATGGGATAGCATTCTCGCATTCACCGCATTGATCAGGAGGAGTGTTGGAAATATAGCTTCCTGCATTTCTTTCTATCGACCAATGTGGTTGCATGCATCTTGCCTGAACTATATTTCTGAGTTCAGGCAGGAGCCCATACTTCTGATCCAATCAGACTCAACGTTTGAGTCCGCTTGAATCCAATTCTTCCCGAACAAATCCAGTCATTGGTCTGTTCGTATTTTCTATGGCATGACCCAGTATTCTGAGTCAGTGGATAATTCTTTTCTGGTCTGGGATCTCACTTTTCTGCAGTCGAGTCGGTTCCGGGTAACCTTTCTTCCTTGTAAATCCACTGTATATATCGTAATACCTGTAGTCTATTATTCAATGAAGCAAACTGAACTTCTTCTCCGTTCTCAGGCAATTCTTACTCCGAAGTTCTCTCCATACTCTAACAGTATGCCTTGTTGTTCACAGTGGGACTTCATACGGAGGAATTCAGTTCCACCATCTCTAAAAATCACGCAGACTCTTTTACCATATTGGAGATTTTGGAATTCAATCCACTGAATCAGTGATGTTGCGATGGTGTCTTTGGACTGAGTAGTAAGTACCCATCGCATCCGTGTTTTTGAATCTGTGATGATTACAGCATATTGATGACCGTTTATCCCAGAAATTAATTTTCCCACAGTGTCTATAAAAATTTCATCTAGAGGTGCATATGGTGTGGGTCTTGATTCCCTGGAGACAAACCTCTGAGCTTTACTTAGATGACACGTTTCGCAGGTAGTTAGTTGACTGAGGTCTATTCCTTCTAGTCCTTTCACAAGTTGTGCAGTTTTCTTTATTATGCTTTGGCCGGTGTGGCCGAGTCTTTCGTGCCAGCGCTGCGCACTTGTGGTGGTGGGAACCCTTGCTACTCCGGGCGCTACGACACAACTGGAAGTGTGAGGGGACCGACCTTGTGCTAAAGAATGGATGTAAAAAACGTCATTTTTTCGAATCAATCTGGCAACTGGAACATCTGGTCTTGATGCGTCTTGGAGGACTAGAAGAGATTTATCATGTTCAGCGACTATATTGCATAGTCTTTGTAACCTGCCAGCAGACACTATATTGCACGAGGAATTTGGAGAAAACAAGGCTTCTTGAATGGTCAGTTGGAGGTTCCCGATTTTTAAATTTGCAGTTCCTTGACTGTTTAAGCACGTGTTGCCTACAGCTTGGTCGAAGCGAAAGGGTTTTGCTCGGTTTTGAAGGTCATTGAAAGATTGTTCATGAGAGACAAAATGATGCAAAGCACCAGTATCATAGATGGTAGGGCATTCATTGATACGAGATGATGCTATGATAACTCTATCCATGTCTGTGTCTGAATCATTATCAGAATCAAGTCCTGCTGCGGTTTTGCCTTTGAACTTGCTGCCACGACTACGGTTGCCCTTAATGGGTGCCAATTCTGGATGTAATTTGTGACAGTATTTGTCCTTGTGTCTGTGCCGACATTTGGTGCAGTAGGCGTTTGGATTTAACTCCTCACCGGTGGGCACCGTTGCAACAAAAGCCGTATTCGGCTGATGCGTGCGGTTGCCTGCTACGGATCGGAGTGATGACATGAGAGATTGTAGGCTGGCATATTGATTGTTAGACTCGTATGCCCTCGTGTCACGCCATGTGCTCAGCCATTCCACCCTTTTTGTGCCCATAACGAAGGCAGCAGAGGCTTGCCCGCATCCAATGCGATACTCATTTAGCGATGTCTGGGTTAACATTGCATCAGCAGCATTGTTGACACCTTGGTATGCTGCAAGAAAGCGGTCAATGTAATCATCCGCGGTGGAGACAAACCTGATAGCCATGAATTTCTCCAAAGCAATCGCGTATGGAGCTGTAGCTGTTTCTTGTCGGCTATCTGCCACAGTATTGTACAACTGTTTAGCTGTCATGTTGTCGTAGTTGGGGGGGCACATGGTGGGTGACAGCCGCTGAGTAATGATGTTCTTTGCCTCGATTTCGCCGAGTACCCATCGTTCAAGGTCGACAAGGTATGCAGATGCTAGCTCTGCATACCTGGGTTGCCTGGATCAGATATTTCTGGGTTGATAGGCATCTTCACTGGGCGTATACCATTCATCAAATGGAAAATATGGCCGAGGACATTTATGCGACCGAGTTTTGGCTGGATGGACATCCTCCATGTTGTGAGGGATACCCCTGGGCCGAGTATTACCCTGTCAGAGTCGTTGTGCATGGTTTCATGATACTGGTGCGTTAGCAAGAGGTTTCTAATAGCTAACGTAAGTGCGCCCGGGCTCATAACCTGTTATAGTTATGGGTTAGGATGTATGACCATGATGCTGACCTTTGACTGTTAGGAGAGCTTTATTGGGAATAAAGTGTGGAAAGATGTTGATTGATCTGTACTACAACACGGGGAGTTCCGACCCCTATTTATACTATAGCACCGCATGAATTACAGAATTAAACCCATCAAACACTTCATCATGTAGTGCTAGCATAACACACTTAATGTAAGGTGTGTCATGCAAGGTGAACATGCCAAGAATACAACATATCCCAAATACCCGTTATATTCTCCTCTCTATTTTTCTCGAAATTTCCAGTATACTCTGGTACAGAATAGAATGGAGTAGTATAGAAAAGCACGGACAAGTACAGATCGGAACATATTGTGATAACGAGGTTATGAGAAGTCTAAGAATGGTCGCAATGGATGTAACAGTCAACTTGGGTGGATATAGGATAGCACTTTAAGTCTAACGTGAAGAAGAAGAAGGATATGTATTGTAGATCTGCTATATTGATGACTATTGAAGATAGGAGTAGAAAAGGTTGACCATGTACAGAGTTCTAGCAGCAAGTATTTATACACAAAAATGGTACACAAACTATACCCTCTATAGCAATAACTCCCAACCATTCAGCCATTCAACAATTATATCATTAGATATACCTGCGTCATATGATCATATTATCATGTATGGCTGAGATACTGGTGTTGTCATTTGCTGTATGTTAATGACGTATCATTGACACAGGATTGCCTGTCCTGTCGGTTACACTTGCCTAATACTAGCCATTTCAAGTTATGTGATCTATAAGTGGGCCTGATCACAACAGAACAGAACGAACTAGAATAGAACAGAAAATAATAGAACAGATTAAGGTAGAATAGAACAGAATAGCACACATATCATTGTACATAGTTCCTATTGATTTAGAATAGGCCCTTGGTCCGTGACACATGAGATGGTCATTATTAACCCAATCCAAAGACCAAATTGCTTCTTCCCTCGTGCAGTGGATTAAATTCCAACACCATCATCATTGTTACAGCCTTGTATTCCTAACCTTTGGGGCCTCTGATGCTATTGTTCTTTTCGGGTATTGTAGTGTGACCCTATATGCGCACGGACCAGTTGTATATTATGTATATATGTATATCTCTAGATACCTCTTGTTATCTTCTTTCCCTAGTTTAGAATCTTATGAATTATATTCCAGATCTTTGTCCTTATCTGATTCTACTTGTTCATCTGCTAACCTGTGCTCCCTTCTGGTCGTCACAATCATGAGAAGAAAGTTCGCGCAATCTTTAGAGACGGAGGCACTGAGTTTTTGCGCATTAAATCGCACTGTGAACAGCATGGTATTCGTACTGATGAATCTGCTCCAGATACACCTGAGCAAAATGGAGTATCTGAAGCAGCAAATAAAGTAGTTTTAAGACTCGCAAGGTCAATGCTGATTGATGCCCACATGCCTGCAGCTTATTGGCCGTGGGCAGTTCGACACGCTTGTTACATTGTAAATAGATTATAATGCTTACGCACTAAACAGATCCCATTACTTGATTTCATGCAAGGCCTTCATCAGCCGCACACTGGTCAAGTGGATCTTACCAACCTTCCAAGGTTTGGCTGTTGAGCATATAAACTAATACATCCAAAGCCAGGTAAAATCGAGCCCAGAGCAGTAAAAGGATGGTTTATGGGTTTCCAGGAAAATACTGACAAGAACTTCATCATTGATTATCCCCATTGGACAACATCACAGGGCTGGAAATGGATAGAAAATTTCACTCCCCATGCATCTTTCAATGAAGATATAATGTTTGGTGATGTCACGGTTTCAGTACAAGGTGCATGTGCGATCTTGTTGTGCTGGCTCGGTTGAGTTGTTAGGAGATAGGGGAACAGAGGATGGGCTGCTGTATTAGGAAAGGGTGGAAAATACAGGCTGGTGCACAGACGCTGTTCATGTACTTTACAATCTCTTCACCAGCCGAGTCCGGTGAATAATCCACACAAAATAATATCATACTTCACATCATCCATTAGATGATATTATTAATAGTCGGGATGCACATCTAGCATCACCTTCATAGATCACCACTGTCAGTAAGAATTCACATTTGATACCTACTGACACCTATTTGGCCACAGTGATACGCACTCAGTGTCCATCGTGCCATCACCCAGCGTGAGCGCGCCATCTCCGCGACTCACCATTGCACATGAGCCCGTGCCACTCCACCGACGGACAGCAGAGTCATTTAATTGCCATATACCCCACAGCTCATAACCACAACAGATCTTGTAGGTACAGTATATTTATTATAATTCTCTGAGGAGAGAATTCCTGAAGCTAAAGACTACATATATATACATTCTGAACTATTGCCTTTCGAGAAGATTCTCCCTGTAACCTGAATGACTGAGACTATTCGACAACTACCTAGAAGGTTCTCGGTACACCTGTCATCCTCATGAACCTTCAGTATGTTTCCAGAAGGTTCAATGAGAATATTCTAAGCTCCGTGGCTTCCGAGACCTCTCCCAAGTATTCGCTTTGTGTCATTGCCTACGCTAGCCAGCGTAGGCTACAGGAATCCTTCGGCTCAACAGCCGTTACAGGTGACGAGCTAAGTCCAGAAAATCAGCAGAGAACATCCAATTACTGGGCTAGTGATAACTCATTATTCACAGAAACAATGAGTTATCAACATAATCCTCCTTTAACCCCAGAACTACCAACTCCAGCATTGTTTGAGGGGGAGAGCTCATCAGCTACCACATTGGAATCTGACTCTACAACACAAGACGCAACAAAAGATTCTGAATTAGCTAATAACACAAACAATCACCCCGCATCAATAGCTCAAGAAGAAGTGTCTCCACTCTCGTCACCAGAAGAACAATTACCACCAACAGACATTGGAAATGTGAGTTCCGGAAGTAGTGAGCAGGGTTCATCAAGTGAATCGCACCACTCGGAAGATATAACAGACTCCCACCCAGAATCAAACCTCCCTAGCCATTCCCAGGAGCTTTACCTGCAACCAGAAGATGAGGGGGAATCTAGTTCTGAAGAAGAAGCAGATGAAACACCATATGACAAAGTCATGACTGGATGGGACCCTATATGCTCTATTGCTGGACAAAAACGAGCGCACTCATCAGTGTCAGGATTGCCTTCTGTATAATCTATATATGTGGAGATAACCAGATTCTAGTGTTCTATGATTCTGGTCTGGCCTTTTGGCCGAGTGGTTATGCAACTATCTCATGCATAATGTAGGATGGTGCCCTATAGCCTGAATACCACCTCTCTGACCCCTGGGTCCCCCTTGCTGTCTACATGCTACTCTGACAATCAGGAAGGGAATACTCACCAGAAAACGAGATCATAAGGACTAGGTATGGTAGGGAGGTTAAGAAACACGACTACAAACGTCTTCACTATGGCAAGGCAGCACAGATCTCTAATGACCCAAAAACCTGGAACGAAGCCATGACTAGTCCAGAGGCCGTACAATGGAGAAAAGCTACAGACGAGGAATTTTGCTCCCTCAAAGAAAAAGGAGCCATAAAAATAATTCGCCACACAGAACTTCCACAGGGACGCAAACCTATGAAATGTAAATGGGTGTTTAAGAAGAAATTTAGAGCAGACGGCAGCATTGGAAGATGGAAGGCTCGCTGTACTGCAAAAGGTTTTACCCAGCGTCAAGGCATAGATTATCATGAAACTTTCGCTCCTACACCGTGGCCGGAAACTGGTAGAATCATGCTTGTGCTAGCCCATCAATTTGGCTGGCACCGTAGGCAAGGTGATGTTCCAACCGCCTTCTTAAACCCTAACATTGATATTGACCTATACATGGAAATGCCTCAAGGTGTGACAGTCTTAAAGTGGCGTTTTATTCAAACTGAACTCAGAGCTAGATACAAATGAAAATCTTAAAGTAACGAGAAGAGGCATGACTGAAAGCCGCCTATTTATTTACAAGACTATGATCTCGTTCCCTCATTTCATACCATTCTCAAAATAGATCATGACCTGTCCTCCGACAAACACCAGCATCTCCGTCTATTTTAATTTAGCTTCATTTTAATGTTAGCAATTTTAGTTATTAAAATAGTTATGATGCATGTGGCTTAGATGACTCACGACTGGTGTTTGAGTCGTCCTGTCTGCAATCTAAATTTGTCATTTAAGAATAGATTTGCATGAACTGAGCCAAGGCCTATACTTGGGTATATTGAGTCGTGAAGGGGTTCATGACATGTATGATGTTTAATATGGTTGGAAGAGTTCAAGCCTTATTTGTTAGGCAGAAGCCTAATGATAACCAGGTATGAGCCTGTGACACAAGGCTATGAGAAAGAAGGATGCATAATTCTCCTTCGCAAAGGGCTTTACGGTCTCAAGCAGGCCGCAGCTCTGTGGTATGATGATGCCAAAGCAACCCTTGCTAGACTTGGTTTTCACTCAACCATATCAGACGTATGTCTATACACTAACGCCCACCAAGATGTTTTCGTGGTCATGCATGTAGATGATTTCCAGGTGATGGGTCCTAACTTAGGCAAGATAGAAACGCTGATGCAAGCTTTACACAAGAGATACAAGTTGAAATCAGTTAGCACAGACTTGTTTTTAGGCATCCACATTAGTTACCCCAGAAAAGATACCCTAGCATTATCACAGGGTCAGTATACACGCGCACTAATAGATCGACACGGCTTAAAAGACTGCAAACCTGCTTCAACGCCCCTAGAATGTCTAATGCCTTCAAGCGATAAAGATAGCACACCAGAAGAGATTACAAGATACAACTCCATCATAGGTGGCCTACAGTTTCTTGCAAATGGCACCAGACCCAATATTGCTTTTTCTGTCAATCACTTGGCACGATTTTTGACAAACCCCTCAGATGAGCATCTGCACGCAGCTCACCGGGTGCTAAGGTATCTCTCTAAAGAGCCGGATCGAGGAATCACCTTTAGCAGATCAGCAGGTAAACCAGTACTTAAAGCTTACACAGACGCAGATTTTGCAGCAGACCCATCAACAAGTAGATCAACTTCCAGATCAATGATTATGTTAATATCAGGACCAATAAGTTGGCGATCCCATCTTCAACGAGAAGTTGTTTTATCTACAACTGAGGCTGAGTATCTTGCTGCTACCGAAACATGTCGTCAGCTACAATGAACAAAATCGCTTATGGAAGAGTAAAACATTACTGATTGCATAGAGGGAGCAAAATGTACCAAACTGTACATGGACAATCAATCGGCAATCTCCCTTATCAAAAATCACGATAACCATAGAAGATCAAAGCATATCTCACTTAGGAACTTCTATTTTCGGGAGCAGCATCAAAAGAGATTGATTGAGGTGTCCTATGTGCCTTCTTCTGATCAACTAGCCGACTCACTGACCAAGGTTAAATCTCCAGTCGCTATTCAATAACTTAAGGAGTCGTTACCGACAGGGGGAGTGTTGTGCCTGGACTCACGTATCTATAATACACAGCTCAAGCTGCGGTGGTCACGCGACTGCATGCATTTGCACTGTTTGTAACTACTATGTTGAGTTGGTATCATTAGTAAGCAATAGTCTAGAGACTATAAGTAGAGAGCTTTCCTCCAATGTAGATAGATCAATCAACTCAGTCTTTCTTCACACAAAAGAGATCCTTCCACCCATCACCATTTGACCCATTCAGCCTAACTGTTCATCTATGATCACAAGCAGCTAGCTCCCATAAATTGTATGTACACCCGAATCATATACCTATCACAACAGCAGCATTCGTAAGCCGAGGCGCGCAGTTGCGTCTGCTTCTTAGTTCCCTTGTATTCCAGAGTGACCGGGGATCCACTTAATTGTCACAGCAGCTGACGCTGAGAGTATGCGAAACTGACGTACCTCTTTGAGGCTGGTTGAAGAGATGCCCGTCTCAAGTGCTTTTATAGCATGTTGACTATCCAGAAAATTATTCACTCGCCAAATCATCTCCCCAAGCTGCTGTTGCGCTTCTTTAAGTCTCAACACCGCCTCAAGAGCCTTTAGCGCCCCTGTGATTTCTGCGTCCAAGACCTCTCCTCCGTGTCGGATACCATTCTCCTTGAGAAGAGTTTTACCATATCTCTTCACAACAAAACCCCAAGCTGAACGTCTGTTTCCCTCCGAAGAGCCGTCTCAGTAGGCGCAAATTTCCGATGCGGGTACGTTGTCTATCCAAAGTTTGCTTGCTTCTTTTCCTTTTGACTTGGTCATGGATCTAGCAGAGTGCAATGGTGGCGGCAGAGGCATCGAAGCTTCTGCATCCGGAAGTTGTTGATAGGCTCGCTGTGCACGAGTGCTTTGTCTATCTACATGTTCAAATCGTCGAGGTTTTTTCTTGTACTTTCGAGTCCCAACGTTTGGGCACATCGCAGCACGAGATCTCAGCGGTTGCTGATCATTGAGGGTTTTCATTCGGGCTGAAAATTGTAGTCAGTTTCCCTCTAGAATAATATTTGCGGGAGGGATTCCTCTTTGTTGTGATTATGAGCTTACGGTAGTTAATGAGCCGAAGCTTCTCTTTAGCATTATACGCAGGAACTGAAAACCTTATGGTCTGATTGTATGTATCCAGGTCTACGCTGATCTAATGAGGAGAAGAATTTTCCTATGTACATGATTGAGGTGTCCGTGCACTGAATATTACCCAACACAGCTACCACTCTAATCTAATGTAACCCCCATAGACCACACATTACAACACTCCTTCCCTGTGCAGGACCACGTTTGGAGTAGTCTGCAGAACTGGAAGTGCAGATCGGAGACCCATCATGATGGCCTTATCGATCATAGTGCAAAGTCTCGCGGTGGACGGCGTTGCTATTCCTGCTCTTGTTAGGCGTTTGAGGCCGGGCCACCAGACTTCCGCTCCAAAAGTCCCGATTGAAACAATACAACTATTTACTGCTCGTATCAGCACCCCTGGTGCGGCCCCTCGAAATGTGGAACTGAAGCGTCGCATAAGATGTGCGACTATCATTGCTTTTCCGGACCACGTCATCACATGATGTTTGAAGTTAAGCCGCGGATCGAGGTAAACTCCAAGCCAGCGAACTTTTTCAGCTGGTTCTATGAGAGTGCCGTTGACGTAGATGCCAACAGCTGCCTTTTGATGCCGTGGTGGAAATTCTACTACCTCTGTCTTTTCTGTGTCGAATTAGACAGCAGTTTTTTTAGCCCACTCCAGCAGGTGGTAGACTTATTTCTGGGCAACTGCAGCAGACTCAGCAGTGGTGCGGCCAAATCCAAGAATGCCGATGTCGTCAGCGTGGCTAAACCTTAGATTAGGAGTACCACTCCGCATTGGCTCTGCCATGTACAGAAAAAAGAGAAGAGGCGAGATCGGCAAGCCCTGTGGGACCCCGCAAATTAGCTGTCGCTTTGTCGTGACTCCTTCCGCGTGTCGGACCTGGACCATTTGTTGTTCAAGGAACGAAGTTGTCCACTTTAGAACTGAGTCTGGCCATCCTTGTTCTTGCATTCTTCTCACTAGACGGTTATGAAGAACTGCATCGAACGCACCTTTTACGTCTAAGGTGACGAAAGTGGCCGCCCACCCTTGTGTGCGCGCCTCCTCGACATTGTGTACTACACAGGAGACTAGATCTGTTGTTGATTGTCTCGAGAGTGCGCCGAATTGTTGCCGACCAACTACATCACAAGTCACTGCTAAGTGCGCTATCCGTTTTGCCAGAAGTGTTTCAAGTCCTTTACCATGGCAAGAGAGGAAGGCAATTGGTCACCATCCTTTGACTGTTATTGGGTCCCATTTAGGCTTCTGTACAAGTACTACTCCGGCCAATTTGAAACAAGTCGGATGCGTTCCGAGCTGGATGCAAGCTCTAAAGAGTTTGACTATACAGGGTCCAGTTGTCTTCCAGCAGGCCACTAGCAGCTGTACGGAGACTCCGTCTGCTCCCGGAGCCGTGTTTCCACAGCCAATGGTATAAGCTCGGACTTCTTCCTCGGATATATCATCTTTCCATGGTATACGGTTGTTACTCGTGGCGATGCAAGGCGGCAGATTGTCTGGTGTTTGGTGTCTTGCCAGGAGATAGTCACGGAGAACTGTGGCTCGCTCTAGCGGATGTAACGGCTAGTGAGCCGATAACTGTCCTGTATCACGTGATGTTAATCACGTGCCTCTACAATTCTGTGAATGGCGAATCTTCACTCTAGTTTATTCTGAACATGACTAGAAGATTCTAGCAACTGGCAGTGAGACTGTGAACTGGTATTAGGGGAACATAACAGAAGCTAGTATCATACAGGAAGGAATATTCTAGATAGCCTAATAAGTGTATAAATAGTTGAGTTAGGACAAAATATTGTGGTATAGAAAATAATAAACAACCTTTGTATATTCAATTGCCCCAACATCTATACCTTGAACTGTGACAGCGGATCAGAGATGAGAACTCCGTTGTGATTGAGGGGTGGTAGGATTTTTGTCTGTCTAGGCCAAGCCACTCTCATCAGCTTATAAACATCGTTCGGCGTGTTCAATCATTCCACCTGCTGTGCTTGATGTTCTTTTTTGGCAGCTTTAATGACTGATCGGAGCTTTTTAGCATACACAGCACGTTGGAGGGGTGATTCTTCTCAAGGAGTCTAATATAGCTATAGTTCCACGGGGTACGTAATGAGATCGTAAATTGAATGGGGATCATACAACAATAACTTAGGCGGAGGTGTCACTGAGAGGAGTGAAGGAGACAAAAGTAGTGAGGCAGTGCATTGGTCTTCCCACAGAAGAGATGAAGTTAGAAGTAGAAGCGTATATATTTTTCAGAAGACGTTGCGTGAGGTCTGAATATTCTAATACTAGCTCTCTTATATACATAGCCCAATCCAATTAACCATAACACTTTCAATAATATCATGATTTTCATGATGTCATACTTTCGGTGATATCATACTCTCAGTGACTCAAGAAAATTGCATGCTATTGATTAATTGACGTCATAAACACCGAAGTAAGATTATTCCGATCTAGATGATGTCATGACAGGGAGAATTCTAGAGTATTACTCGACAAAGGTATGACTTCCGAAGATAGTACATCTTTGCTCCTACCTTCAATACTTCATCATGATGGTTTAGTCTGTTAAAATTCTGCTGCTCGATATTCAGCCCGTGCTTCCTTGCACGCCGGGGTCCACCACGGAGCTGATTTACCGCTGTTTGCTCTGGGTTAAGTTCCTGTTGCATTGATGGCAATCTTGAGCTTTAAGCAAATTTCCTGGGCATAGTCTTTGGCCATTTCGATTGTATCTAAAACTGATGGTAGATGGACCAATTTAGTAACAACTCGTGCAAAGTCAGGTAGTCTTTCCTTCGTCACTCGAATCTTGCCCAAGTTGGGTCTCAAAGTTGCGCACTGGACGGGATTATTCCTCGGATAGGAAGGTGGTCGCTGGTGACACATTCATCATGGTCAACCCATGCACGGCTGCCATTAATGTTGGTCCAGACAAGATCCAGGGTATTTCTAGCTTGATGCGTAGGTTCTCCAACAATAAGGCAGGTTAGATTGTGATCTTCTGCCCATCTTTCAATCATTTCACATTACCCGTAGGGGCTAGTGACTCCTGGTTTTCAGGCACAGTACACCGAATTGAAATCACCCGCAGCAACTGAGCTCGGTGTCTGGGTCCAATTTATAAGTGGCTGTACAGCTGATGTCTCTGGGTGCCTTGTACACGTCGAGGAAAGTGACTCCATTAACAACCACCCAGCAATAGTCGCCTGTTAGCAAAGCACAAGGGAAGAACTGCCTCGCAAATATTTTCCTATTGTCCTTCCGGGTGTAGGTCACAACCCTTGGCCTAGCCTTATTCCCACCATGAGGTAAATGGTTAATGTATCCAGGATGCGACATTGTCTCTTCTTTCCACCGAGGTTCTTGAATTAAGATGACGTCGATATTCAGCTCGAATGCTCGGGCAAGTGCAATATTCTGTGTCGGACCTCCTCTACCTTCGTTTATTGATATGAAACTTAGAGTAGGAGGGAGGCGGAAAGGGGCCCGTGGGGCGCCCTTTATGAGTGATTTTTCGGGACGACCGCCTCTGTGACCTCAGTCACGTTTGGTGTCTTATCCTTCATTAGAATCTCGTAGCTATTATTGGAGCTGTAGTTCGGCGTAGCTGTTTTGGCCATCTCAGTGGCGGCTTTGATGTCGGCCTCTACTCGTCGAACGGCGGTTTTCGCCGGGATCACAGCGGCATATTTGCATTGGCTAGCGTACCTGATCTTTTCGAGGGTTTCCCTAGAGGCCATTCCGGACTTATTAGGGCGGGCCAGACAGTTTCGGCTGTCTGATCTGTGAGGACCCCCGCAATTGCGGCACTTGGTGTGTCCTTGGCATTCCGAAGTGGAGTGCATCGTTGAGGTGCTGTTCCAGCACACTGGGGTGCGCGAGCAACTCTGGGTCTCGTGGTATAAGAGACATCGCTTGCATTGGCTCACAGTTTGGCGTGGCTGATGGCGAACAGCGATTCCCGAGACGTCAAATAGTCGGAAGCCTGGTCTAGGGATGGACGCTCTTTCAAAATGAGCTACCCATGTCTGGTATGGGGCTCCGACTCTCCCTTTTCCATGAGGGTGAACCCATACCGGAACCTTTGAAGTGACCCTGGCGATTTCGTCGGCCACCATCTCGTTGGTGACAACTACTTTACCTAGGAGTGTGTGAATTGCGACGGGAATTGTCGCAATACGAAGGGCCACTAAATCTGAGGCCTTCTCCAGGATTGCGTCTACCTCGACGAAAGGCTCAGCCGAGTCTAGAAGGAGTTGTCGTACCTCCAGGTTTCTGGCTCGGAGTGTGAAGCCAGTCGTAACACGGTATACATGTTCAATATTCTGCGGGGGAAGCTCGAGCAATTTTGCTGCCGCATCTCGGACACCGGCCGGCGAGAGTGCGCGCCAAGCATGTTCTTTTCCGAGTCGAAGAAACAAACTATCATATTTTGGGGCAGTTTTCGAAGCCTTTGCTGGAGGTCTCTTTGGTGTCGGGGGTTTGTTATGGACTCGCACATCTTTCACAGGTGCTGCTGGCGTGTGGACGCCAGTATTAAAGTTCTAGAGGTTTATCTGGAATGATAGAAGTGAACGTTGACCGTCAAGTCAATACTGTACGAATCGTAAGATATTGGGGATTTAAGGATCAGAGATAAAAGGTTAGGATCAGTGAGGTTTTGGTTTTACTGAACTTGTATTTAGTTAGTTAAAAGTATATAGTCTAATCTACATCTAATTGTCTATCTATGTTCTACCTCGCTTAGGTAGAAACATTGTGTTCTGATTACGTGATGGAATAACATTCACACCACTGAGATCATTACCAACCGAGACCTCACCAAAGCTGGTAGCGATCGAAGATGAGTAGTCTTCGTCTACTCCGCACTACGTGCAGTTCGGTATGATATGTCTAGATTTCAACAGCCAGTTCGGATATCTGTTGCCCAGGTAGGCTTGGCCGAGGTTATCTTCGTCTGGTTCTCTTTTTGTAGCGGCTCTGGCTGCTTGTGCATTGTTTTTTCTACGATCTTACCGCCATGATTCTGGCAGTTTGGTCGTGAGGGGAGGTTTGGGAGGACTGTTCCTGGTCCCGATAACACAAATTGAGCTACTGCAGCTCGAAGGTAGACTTTCATGGAGTCAATAAATTGAACACTCGGCCCTTTGGATAGAGGTGCGAGTGCATTCTCCACACCGTTGATGACAGCGGTGCAGATCGTGAGATTAAAAGCGGTCTGGGCCGCCCGCTGTTCTTCGGCTTCAAGGATGGCTCGAAGCTCGGGAGGACAAGTCGCAGTATTCTTGGAGTTTCTATCGCTACAAGAAGTTCGATTGTTTCCACTTGTCCACGGAATGGTATTCTGAGGGGCTGTGGTGGACGTGACTTCGTTAGTCTTTTTTGAGTTTGCATTAGCTGTCCGATTATTGGCTGGCACAGCAATCTTCCTCGAGACTGTAATAACGGGGGCCTCTGAGACCTAACTGTCTTTGGGTTCACTGATATTTCATCGTGAGCTCTCAAGCCCCTCCATAATATATCAGTCGATAACTGCATCACCCATTTCAACATCGGGGATCGTGAAGTTAGAATCTTCTTCAAAGGCTCTTATCCTTTCGGTCATGTTCAATTCCATTTTTCGCTCGTCTATAGAGCTCAATGGTATGTTCTTTTTTGCCAAGCGCTTTTTCAGCCGGGTATTTGCTCTATCAATGGTTCTTTGAAGGCGAATACGTCGCGATGATTTGGCAGGCCCCGGAGACATGTTGAAGATCCGGGGTCATGCTACTGTGAGAATTCGAGTTAGTGTAATTGTATGCGAGTTGGAGGGGAACGGTAATGGTAATGGTGTATCTAATTGATTCTCTCACGAATATTCAGAAATTTTAGTACTGGTTATGTATCATAGCTAAATAGCTGAATATATTAATTTGGAGGACTTCTATCGCAGTATGACTGTAAAGAAGACGATGGAATTAGCACAGTGGATTGAGGTCAGACAGAATCAGATATTCGAGTTAACTAAAAGTATACTAAGATCGAGACAGCCAGACTCCTAAGTACAAAATTTCCTCCACGCGACTGATCTGCATGAATAGCGTAATTGACGCGACTCATGTGTTTGACTCTGCCTGACTCGGATCGCCCCTGTAGCAGCTAGACACACCTTGTCATTTAACAGAATACACATTAAATGATTTAAAAAAAAGTTGCATTGTTTGTAGAACTTTACATGTTCATTTTTCTTTTGAGCCGCTATTTAGCTGTGCTTGTGACGGTCTTAAAGTGGCGTTTTATTCAAACTGAACTCAGAGCTAGATACAAATGAAAATCTTAAAGTAACGAGAAGAGGCATGACTGAAAGCCGCCTATTTATTTACAAGACTATGATCTCGTTCCCTCATTTCATACCATTCTCAAAATAGATCATGACCTGTCCTCCGACAAGCACCAGCATCTCCGTCTATTTTAATTTAGCTTCATTTTAATGTTAGCAATTTTAGTTATTAAAATAGTTATGATGCATGTGGCTTAGATGACTCACGACTGGTGTTCGAGTCGTCCTGTCTGCAATCTAAATTTGTCATTTAAGAATAGATTTGCATGAACTGAGCCAAGGCCTATACTTGGGTCTATTGAGTCGTGGAGGGGTTCATGACATGTATGGTGTTTAACATGGTTGGAAGAGTTCAAGCCTTATTTGTTAGGCAGCAGCCTAATGATAACCAGGTATGAGCCTGTGACAGTGCTGATCGAATACCTAAAACTCAAGGCGAGGATATTTTGAAAAAAAGCTGTCCAAGCTCAGTGCTGTGCCCTAGGGATCTGATGTCAAAACCGCCTTGTAGCTCCGGAACATACGGAAATTTTTGCTCCATCATATCAATAAACAATAACATTGATCACTCTACATATCCATAGATTGTTGAAATATATATTGGGACGATTAGAAGAATATTATGGCGTCAATTTTTTGTTGGCTTTAGCCTCGACATTGATAAGGAAAAAGCATTTTCTACTTTCATTATTGTTTCTATAACTGAAGTGCTATCAGACCCAGTGCATAACCTGAATTTGCTTCTTTGGTTGAAATTATTAGAGTTGTTAATACCGTTATCTCGCTAATACCACATCAGGAAACCAGATAATGATAACTTTCTCTACTCATGTTTACAATAGTGTCCGAAATAGCTGCAACTAGTCCTTTGTTGTGACCAGCTTTTTAATATTTGCTGGCTTAGTGGCACCAAGCATTGCCTCTTTTGCAACTCGTCTTGCTGGCTGATTAGCTACGTTAAGTACTCTGGTCTTCTGACTTTCATTAAGAACTATATTTTCTCATGTTGCGAAATTTGATCGAGACCTTCTCGATTGTCTCTACTCGTCTCTAAGGGCTCGGGAAGTAAATTCATTCTCTAGTTTGACATGTGGAACTGCCGCAGCAGTTATCAAGTTTTAGTTCTTACTTTTTTACTCTCCCAGAGCTTTTAATGATTTTTTCCTTTTCCTAGCGTGCAATGAGATGGGTAACGGGCCTAGAGCATAATCAGATGCAAGAGGTGTCTGAGTAGGGTACTATAGCTATGTCCATAAGTGCTGGTCTAGCATTTTTCATTGCGTCTTTATGTAAGGGTCGTAAGATATATGGTAGTCACGAGCTATTTGGATCTAGGTACAAAAGAGAATCTTAAACTGAAGAGGAAATTAACTGGGGGAACCCACTATCTGAATGATCTGACTTTATGCCAAAGTTTCGAGTTATGAAAATAAAATGAATGGCATGAAGAACAAGATGTGGGGGGTGCCTCTTGCCAAGGTGCCTAACTGCTCGGCTTTCCGCCAAAGCTTAGCCCTATAACCACTCAACCATCAGACCACAGGATTATTTTATCATTAGTATGTAGCAACTTTGGGTCTCCCATCACCCTCCAGCCCTATCTCATGCTAATCCTCAGATATTCAAATTACTTAGGCTTGTGCCTGAATGGTACTAGGCTTTAGCCTATGACACTTTACGGCTGAAAAATATAACATCTGTATTGCTGATAACGCATTTTAGTACCATAATTATAATATTCCGGGCGCGTTCGCGTTAATACCTGGCCGAGATCTATCCAGCAATTCTTAGCGCAAGGTAGGCAAGTATTGAGAAAACATAATGGTCCATGTTTTGTGATATTTCGTCAGATGATAAACATCAAGATGAAGGGAAGATTAGTAAATTTTTATGTCTACCACAGGTTAATTGAGTGGTATCGAATTCGCAAAATATAAGAGCGAGATTGAAGAAACTAAGGTTCTAAAAAAGGTCATTTCCGTCAGAAAAGCTTGGATATTGATTTCTAGATCCGTAATTGTGCATCGTGTGTCGGATGGATCCATTGAGTTACACACTTGTAGTTGACCTCGTAATGTTGTCTTGGAGTCATCACATGTGAATTAGGCTGTCAAGCTGTAACTATTGACCAGTTCTTCTTTTCCGTGTTAGATGACTCTGTTTACTACAAACAAAACCATAGACTGGATTCAATTCTTTAATATCACTACAAGATGTGCTTATTTACACAAGACAATAGACCCTCTTCATTAATTTCAAAACAGGGGGGTGTTCCGAAACTACAGTTATCCAGACATTTGTTTGTCATCCTAAAAGTAGTCACCGAGAGAAATTTAGTCTATTATTGCTAGATTAGATCCAAAATTTCACCATCTCAAATGGTATAGGTGTTTAAGCCGTGAAGACTATACTCAAGAGTCTAGCTCAAATGATGTTCCGCTGCGGCATCTAGCCACAACTGCAATATTTGTCACGTCGGAATTCATCTCGAAGATTATCAATGGCTAGTAAAAGATGTAAATAATTGATCTTATCTGAGAAAGTATTCTATGTTTCATTAGACAATACCCCGTAGAGCCCCAGAATCGAATTACCTGTAGTTTCAAGGTCTAAGGACCGCATACATGAAAAGCTTTATAACTCTCGAATACTTCATACGTATTATCGTCAATTTGAATGCGATAATGATCAGCTGCTCGTCTCTCACTCATAATCATTATTTCAAGCGACACATGACTATCCCATTGATATGATATGGAAGCACACTAGTCTTACTGTGGACAGTCAAGGGTACGCATGATAACGTTGGGCTCAACATTGTAAGGAAAGAGGACCTACTGATGCGAAGAAAACGCCCGCCAGGGCTAGTTCCAACCCGATAGGCATATCACCTCCTCAAAGCCGCAAGGACTTGGCATGGCAACTTTGCCAGTTATCATAGACGATTTCAGCACCAGAATGAAGAAATGCTTTGCAAATGTGGATGGAAGAAGTGGTCATGTCAATTTGCAGAGTGTCGGCCGACCATCCAGGAATGGAGGATGGAAATGAAGGAACCACGTCCTATAATCAGGAATATGATAGGGCAAGAAATATGGCAGATATTCTGGCGTTGTATATCTGTAACAAAATGTTACAGCAAAACTGAATCATGAACAGGGGGTGTAAAGGTCAACTGTAATACTTCTTGGGACCGTTCAACGTGGTACGAAGATTAAGGTGTAGTGCAGGGCACTTGCAACTTAGATATAGTAGTTCTAGTTGGTTTTAATTTACGTTTCCAGCTTTCTAGGAAATAATGATGTAGGTAGCTAAGAGTCATACAGATTTGGGCTACCCGTGTCATGCCCTCTAGGTGCTGAGGTAGTACCCGATCACGATAAAAATATCATCATCATTGTAAGGAAAGAGCACTGAGAGACTGGCTCGGCCACCGTATTGCAGAATACATTAATTAGGGAGCACGCTCCAGACTCATATAGAAAAAATTGTCAACTCCCACACCTGGTGCCCGAAGGCGCTCTCACTTAAGAGAAATCTTCTTTCCGGACTTTGCGCAGCCCGTTCGCGGCATGGCGACTTCGCCGTGTACCAATCTCATTTTAACCACCCAGACGCACACGTATCTTGCAGCTGCGGCCTGGCCGAGGCGCCTGAAAATTTCGCGGAATGTAGTATGCCCAACCCGAATCTTCCCCCAGTCCCAGGATCTTTCAACAATCCGACAAATTTATTTGTGTTTCATGGGAGGGTGCAATGAGTATTGTCAATTGGTTCGATCAGATAAAATTCATCTCGACAATCTGCCCTAGGAATTCAGGGTGAACAACTTGCAGCAATAATTCTTGGTACCCTCTTACTGCACGTGGCAGTCTATCTGTCAGAAAGGAACAGAGTCTAGGACTTCGCCTCCTGAGAGAAAAGGTGTATAATGTAATGTTGTCTGTGTAGCGCAGATGCGACATCAGGCGTTGCTTTATACGTGTATTAAGGGCTCGGCATCTGTTGTCAGGGAGTAGCGAGGGCGAGGCTTCCAGGGCAGTAAGCACTAGCGTTTATGTCTAGTATTGAGTAGGCAGCAGGCGCTCAAGTTTTGTCTTGGTGTCCCACTGGACGTTGAATTAAAAAGCAAAACAAACCCTTACATCGGGACTATTCCTCACACCTGCACTCATGTACCCACGTACACTTGTATAATCTTTCTCCATATCTGGCGTGAGCTACTCATCGCCTCTTTTCGAACTCACACACGTGCTATAAATAGCACATCACCTCAAGTATTACAACTATACCCCCAAACGTATAACCATAAAACATGCCGATAACACTTGCTCCGAGAACAAGTAGCGTGTAGAAGCTGTCGGAGGGATTCACCAAAAAGTTTTAGCTGCATATTCCGATAGCAGCCGCCTAGAATCAGCCTCCGGACCTCGGGTGGGAGGCGGCCTCTTAATTGTCCAAGCAGGCCGTGTGATCTGCTAGAAAAGGAAGTCTCTTAGCCCATCACTCAAGAAATTCGATGCCGAAGCTGTTCGCGCGCGCCTTACAACACCCAGGAATTTTAAAGAACCCGACCAGCCGTGCGCCACACGCCAGCTCCTGAAACGATGCTCGGATCAAGTAGATGGCGACTGTTTAAAAAGTACGTTCGGGTTAGTGGAATACACGCGGTGGAAATTCGAGACAATGGAAGGGCGAAAATCCAGGAATTTAGTGAGACAGGAAGCATTGAACATGGCATTGTAATTGATGTAGTAATAGTTGTACAAACAGTAATCTCATGTGGGCGATGAATAGAGGCAAAATAGTGGCTAGCGTCTTGGCAGAGACAGCTACTGTATAGTAATGTAATCCAAACCTAGAGAGAGAGGAAAAGCACTTTTACTGAACCCACATCCACTTTATAAAGTGAATAACCCCTGTGATACCCAATATTGATATCTAAACTAGATGATGCTCAGGCGCGTGGTGGCCAGGTTACAAGGATTGAAGGGAGATGGTTTATGTTTTTCTTTTATAATGCTGAATTTCGCGTGGAAGTTTGTTTTTTATTCTGGGCTGCTGGAATCGTCATTGTTCAGCCCATATCTGCGTTTCGGCATGGTTCCGGTCATTTAAGTGGGATGAGATACTTGTACTTTACGGTAGTTGACCTGATCCAGTCTGGCCCTACTCGTGCTTAAGGTCTAGTAGGAGTATGACGGGACTCACTTTACCTATCACGTCGATGAACAAAAAAACAGCTCTCTGCCACTCTGAATTCCAATTCAAAAGTAGCTAATTATCCTCTGCCAGGAAATTTACATGTAATTATACAAGTTACTTGAAATTTCTCCGATAGAAAGCGCGATTGACAAGGAAAATTAAAACTATATGCCCGTACAACAGTTATTCCGTGCGAGGATTGTTCATTGAGAAATAGACTAAGTTGGTTTATCGAGCCCGTTGTAAAGATCTTCGTCAGCCCGATTAATTCCCAAAAGGATAGCGCAACCTCTTGGTTAGGGCTAGCTCTATCGATGTTGATTATGAAAATCAGAGGACTGTTATCTTCTGCTTTCATCGACCCGGTTTTCAGTCCCTCAAAGTGATTCATTAAGGTTACTCAGAGGAGAGAACCTAGATGGCGAAACCACCGATACTACAGGGGCTGGTGCCGGCAAAGACGAATTCTTCACCTTCCAGTGGTGCCGGTGTAATCGCCCAGTATGCTCTGCATATCTAGGATAGCCAAGAAGAATCGCATCCGAATCGAAGTCGAAAGAAACCTCAAGCATATCTCCATTTGATGACCTCTCGACAATTCCTTTCTTGCTATTCTCATCTCAGTCCTCAACCTCCTTTTAACCACGCCTCATCTCGCCTCAACGACAAATAAAGAAGTTACTCCAATTGCAAACAGGAGCTTGCCCCATTAATTACCGGCCATCACCGACTACAAATTTACGACGCTACGTATACCCGCAAGGAGGAAATCAAGTCATAATATACAAAGCTCGGGTCATGGTTTATGGGGGACTGATGCTCTAATGGAGTTCTACATCTTGAGGAAGGATAGGCGGCTGAGATGTGGTGCGAGAGGGGAAATAGGTCTCTGAAGGCCATGCTTGCACCGATATTTTCAACTTTGGAACGTTTGTGGGAGCCAAGACCGAGATTTTGGCAAATTAGCCAGGAGGGCTTCTTTTGTCGATGAGTCACCGGCACTCCCCATCGCCCTGGACGGCACAAAAGAAGTTAGGCTAAGCTACTATACAGCAATCACGCTCTGTCAAGACTTTTCTGACATTCCAGCGCGTCCTTAAGGAAGGAGTTGGAAGGAGGCTAGAAAGGCAGAGTGCAAATTTCCCGAGGTACACACAAGTCTGCAGCGCCCAGCTGGCCGGCCTCTTCGAACGCTTCAGAAGGGGCACTATTTCTTCGGATTCAGTCCTAATGTTGGTATTAAAAGTGCTCCGCACCCAGTGGTTTTTGCGATTTTTCCCGGCTGCCATACACCCGTAAATGGCCATAGTTTCGTTGGCTGGAGAGGGGAGATAATGAAGGGCAAAGGGCTCCTCTAAGTGTATGATCGAAAGAGGACTTGTGAGGGGTGGTACAGTTTGAGGGGAGCTGTATGGGAGGCATAGGAAGGGATATACTACTGGCATAGGTATCCTTGGCCTGTAGGCAGAGAGGACCTGCATGTCCTACATAGTCTTAGACTCAGATAGGACAATAAAATGATTTAGTAGTAATACAGGGGCTGGTGTAAAATATGGCGAGAATTAAGAGGTTGGGCTCTCAATGAGAGGGTCACTAGGTTGTGGGAGGGTAGTTAGTGCAAGTTAGACTTTTTCCATCCTGGCGTATTAGACGTGTCGTCTCCTTATCTGGCCAAACAAGGATCCTACTAACTCGAAAGAGCCGGGAGAAGAGGCCTCGTTAAGAAAAGCACAATCCAGGAACTTGATAAATGTCATTCACGGTCTGTTATGAGAGTTCGATGCGCAGAGTGCATCATGCCCGGCGTGTGCAAGCGTTTATGTTGTTGGAGACGTGATAGCGGGGGCAAACCTGAAGGCGAGGACGGTTATCCGCTGGACAAATTCTGGTCGTAAGTTTGCCCAAGTCGAACTTGGAGATTATTGGTCGAAGTGTTCGTTCCGAGCCCGAGAATTCCTGCGAGCGGCACGTCCAGGAGATAGAGAATCTCTAATCGGTGTCGATTTTGGCGGCTGTTAGCCCCTACCTGATTTCAGCAAAAGAAAGAGCCTCAGAGTATTCGGATGAGTTGTACCTGTGTTTCGGAACCGGGCTAAGAAGGGTGTTTGCTCGATTTTCCTGCCTTTCAATCGGAACAATCCCTGTCACAGGCTGTAGAGCTACAGCTGTCTGAGGGAGTTCAGTAGTCTCGTCCGAGGACGGAGTTACTAAAGCGATACTAGATGGAAACGAAAGGATGTCCTCGATCAGCTCTAGACGTTCTAGGAGACTTCTCAGCTTCGTGTCGAAGAGGATTTTCCAGTGCTAGGCGGACCATGAGTCTCTAATCGAGCCTATGTTTCACCACAATAGGTGAAGCTTTTTTGCGATTTTAAACGGTTGATTTGGGAAAGGCAGGCCTTATTTTTCCATATTTGCGTAGGATCAGGTAGGTGCTGGGGCAGGCAGTGAGCTAATTTTTGGAAAAGCATTGGTTTAAGGAGTAGAAATTGACTCCTCGAAGACTGGAAGAACAATAGAATGAATTAATAATATTACACAGCGCACTAGATCTGGTTGAATTTTACATAGATTTAAAAGGCACTGGCTCATGCGATTGTTATACCAAGCTCATCTCATTTACGCCCTTGATTACAGGAGATGCGGCGGGTTTGTATTTTCCACAAGTCCCTGCGCGTACAACTTCCATGATGCAAATTCGATTCGAGTTAGCATTGAGAGTTGAATTGTTTGTCATCAATTAGTAAATCCCGTCCTTGATCAAAAGCTTAGACTAATATGTTTTGTCTCGCATTCACAAGTCCTGGAAACGCTCTTCACGACATTCAGATGGGGGAAACGTAATTAAATTATGGGTATTGATCAGCTACTCTACCCTATCTCCCTTACTACTCTTCATAAGCGTCCCTGTGTAAGCCTTGTCCGCGAGAATAACACAAAATGATGGTTTGATGTGCCGATTTTCGGGACGAAGGACAAGATTCTTGTTCACAAAACTACTGGTGTCTCACTACCCGGATTTTTTATCCTTGAATCAGCGTTATTAGCAATGTACAGTTTCGGCTGAAGATAGCGCAACTCACTCTCTTCAGAAATTGGCGGTAGTGAGATTGACAACTCAATGACTTAGCTCCTTGTATCCTATTCCGCTGACACCTATTGACCCATTTATATGGTGTTCGTGCTCTACATGGGGAATAAAGTCCCCATGCTGTGATTCGAGAGCTCATAGAAGGAAAAGGCTTCAACGCTGAGCTTTTTTGAGTAGACGGCCGCTCCAAAGACGAATAATTTGAGTGATGAACATATGACGATGCTTTCGATGAATCGAGGTGACTCACACCGATTTTATGATCCCTCGACAGCGGAGACAAGGACGATAATGCGATCTGCGATGCTTTCTCGCGAGATACGTTCTTTAGAAAGTTGGTGTAAGCAGCTGGCGGAGTAATAGGCGTGGTAAAATGGTTGCCTAAGAATCCGGAGAACTCGACGGCTTCAGGCTTGGAGACTCGGGCGGAAAGGGTACAGAGTTCAGAGGGGTAGATGGAGGTTTTGAGAAGTTTGTACTGAGTAAAAGGCATTACCGAGGGACACATATGTGAAGGAGTAAGGGATGAAAGGGAAGAGCGAGCTGAGAATGCTGAAGAAGGAAGAAAAAGACTGACAGAAAGAGACGGTGTTGACCAAGTATTAGTAGTCAGTTTCTGGAGGGGATTAGATGTGCAGAATAGTACTTGGAGGCTCCACTATGGATTGGGATTGGAGATTTACGGTACAGAGCTGGGTCTGAATTCTGTTGTGACTAGACACGTGGTTCTGGGTAGCCACAACTTAAGGTGAACACTGGTGTCTATTGACAAGGGTAAGCTGCGAAGCTTAGCTAGCTGGTGGAGCTAATTGAGCTGTATGTCTTTGCTGACTCGTCATTAAGTGATCTGCTGCGACGGGTCGGCGCGGTGGTGGTTCTCAAATAGCCGCTGACATGTTGTGTGCCTGCATTTTCTCAGGCTTGACAGGCTCAATAACCTTTTGGTGCCCGGTTCGTGAAGACAGAATATGGCGATGCCTGTTATACTAGCATAGATAGACTCTGAGATAATAGGGGAGCAAGCACCATACTCCGGGCCCTGTCAGGCTCTCTTCAATGGCCCGATGGCGGAAGAGTGGAAAGTTTGGCACCAGAAAGGCACAACATTGGTTGCCCGGTCGCGGTTTCTGGCGCAGCAATGCCAAATTTAGTCAAGTTGGGCCTCCCTCGTGTATGTGTTGGCAGACGATGATTGACCATGTTGTACGGACAAAGAAAACTCAGGATAACACATACGCCGACTATACAAGGCATGTCGCAGATGAGAAATAGCGATTCAGGAAGTGCCTAAGACGCTGATCTTGGCTGCGAACGTTATGGACTAGGGGACAACTGTTTATCCAAGAAAAAAGAGTTTGAGTAAGCATGTCGAATATTCCCTAGACCACCCCATCACCGCGATAGTCATGAAGGCGTGACGGCTCTTATCCGCAATTTAAAGACTGTCGAATGGCTGCAATCCGAGGATTCTGATAGATTCCTGCACCTGTCAAGGATTAGCCGCTGAGATGCGAGTGGCAATAGTAATGGTAGATAGCCGAGCCCCGAGCACGGGCACAAGGCACACGAAGGCTAGGCAGGAAAATGGCCTCGGTGCCGTAGAAGGACTAAATTCTGTAGGACAACAAACATAGAACTGCGCTTCGATGCAGCTAGTGAAATGCCAAGCTCTTGCTGATAGTTGTATATGCATTGATTCAGGTAAGATTATCCTCGTGTCGGAGTGAAAAGAGCTATACCGCCTAACAATTGGATGATGGGCTTATTCGTGTCAATACTGCTAGTGGCTTTCAGCCGTTAGCAGTAGGTGCGTCAAGGTGTCTCTGGCACTCACTCAATCAAGCCCATTCATCCCGAGCCGTACAAGAATGCCGTCCCTGTGATGGCTCCTTGACGCTGCTAAATAAGGCAGTTCACAATGAAGGTAGATTATGCAGTGGCCATGTTATCCAGGGTTCATTCTACGTCTAAGTTCCGCCTGTATTCTGTCGCACAGCAAAGCGAGCGAGCGTTATTTATGGGTCACTCTGTCGTGTAGATTGGTATGATACTATCTATCTAGACGCAATGGAAGGCCTTTTTCTTTGATTACATGGCGTCGTGCCACCGCAAAACAATAGGCTGCGACGGCCCAATACCGGTTGGCTCAATCTATACACTACCTGACGTGTCAATGCCCCCTAAATATATTTGCAAATAAAAAAATGGAGGCCCTGCCACTCCCTATCGTCTTAAAATGCTACAAGTATGTTGAAGGTCTAATGGCATCTGCAGTTTTCTGGGTGATAGCCCCCAATCTTGAGTCCAATATTGTTATGATGTGAGCCCTTTCGGCCAATCATGTAAACAGCGGTAGATAGTATACAGACCAACACAGGATGCGGTTAGCGTCATAACATCACGCACAGTTGTGTGTGGATGAGGTAGAGAAGATTGTAGAATATTCTTCAACACATGATGAAACATTCTATGGCATAGCATGGAATCTTCTTCTATTTGTGACGGGCTTAGCCTGAGTTGGGACTGGTCACATGGACCATTCCGTCTTCGAGGTTAAGCTGTAACAGAGCGCGCTCCCGGAAAGGCGAATGGTGCACAAAAGGAGGTATTTAGATGGATACGTACCAGATGAGGAGTATGATACAGGAGAAGAAGTGAGCCGGGGAGAACGGATGGTTCTCAGGTGGCCAAGGTGGGGAGTTGAGACTAGTCTACGCAGAGGATATAAATTAGAGGAGACGACGCAATAGATTAGCTTCCAAAAGAAAAATTATTCATTCTCATTGAGTTGACGGCCTTCAAGTACTTCTGGATTCTCTAAACTCTTTACAATATCAAGTAGATAGATAAGCTATGTGTCTAAACAGGAATATTCTCCACCATGCAGGTAGTAATTATAGACATAACGAAGAATAGCAGTCCTATAGACAGATTCATCTTCACACTACAAACATTATCGCCAAAGGCTCAGTTACTTACCTTATAAGGCAAGTACTCTATCCACTACATGACCGCTGGAATACGATAAATGTTCCAACCGCTTCCAAAGCTTCCATGGCCCAGCATCTCTCCTGCCTTGGCCCGAAGGCTTCGGACTCTACCCAGCGACCAAACTTTGTCGTGTTCCGATAGTTGCTCTTCATAAATACTGTTGAAAGACAGGGTCGCGTTGTGGCTTTTCCGGCATTAAATAGGGATTTCAAAAATTAATTGTTGTGTCGAGGTGGAACACGATATTTTGCTTGAACTAGCATCAGCTTGAATGGTTTCCATAATTTTCATCATTATTCGTGTACAGTGCGGACTCGTTTTGACAATATGATTCCGTGCCGCTATTTTGTATCGTTATAACGTGATATCGCTATAATATTGGGGGACAATTCTCAACACCAGTCGGTGCTGTCCCATACGAACCTCCAGCTCTCACTGTAGAGTCTGCAGAGCCGAGGTTGATTGACAAAGTCCTCACTTCGATGAGGATTCCCAATCGCCTTTGCGGTCTGTATCGTCTTCATCCCTAAGCACATCCTCCAATCACCATTATCATGAAGCTAACCACGATCAGATCAGATGGTAGGGTCGGAGCCCTACTCATCATCAACCCTTGGTCATGGAGGAAAAGCCATCCAACGAGTTTCCGGAGCGTACCCAGCACCCGATACGGAGATGGCGGATTGGATCAAGTCGGCTTCGACTGTTACAAAGAAGGGAGATATAGATGAATATGCGCAACTCAAGTGGTCCCGGTGTCTAGGCCTCGCCTGGCTGGGGCTGCAGGTTTTTTGAGACTTTTTCCCGCGCACTCAGTTTCCATTGCCACCATTATTATTTTTTTGGGTAGAAGGTTACGAGGAAAAGGTGGCTGAATTCCATGGGTAAATACTGAGCTGAATGGCTATTCATCAAGGGCAATATATCAATGATCTTTCAAGAAACATGAGAGGCAAGGAGCACTGCACAAGGTATGGCCTGGGTCAGAGAGGAGCCCAATGTGCTAGATAGTCTATGACTCAAGTAGTACAATAAACAAACACACACACTATGTACACTTATTTAATTACATTTTTTTAAATCATTTAATGTGTTTTCAGCTATCTGGCTATGACACATGACCGGTACTATATATACATGTTGGATGACTCTTTTGACGTTAGAGACACTCATACTCTGGATTTCATTTGCAAATACCACTACGAGGTATGTTTGCTTACACAAACAGTCGACCCTCCTCCGTAAGTACCCACCGAAGGGAAATTCAAAACCTTTGATTATCAATGCATGCCTTCATCATCCATGCATACCAGCACCGCGAGAAATGTAGTTAAGTTTTGCCGGATTCGAACCAGCGGTCTCCTGTCTCGGGTGGGATATGTGTCCTAGCTATCCAGACTTTATTTGGGTGACCGGCCCAGATGATCTACCACCGCACCATCCAGCCATGAAGGTGTTTATAGTGTCGCCTGCATTCTCACCACCGAAGCCTCGGCACGAACAAAACTCGATTCGTAAAACTCGCCAAAATTCAGAGCTTCACACCCATCGAAGTTATATCCTTCCTTTGCATCATCTTATGAAATTGTGGTTTCTCTCACGTCCATCCAAAAGAACTGTTTCCCGGATTTGTACGCAACGCTTTGCTTCCTCGGTCGGGTGTAAATATCGGCTTGGGCGTGTGTTTGGCGGCTAGCTGAGGCCAGAGAATAGTTGATGAGAGGTGTGGTCATTGAAACGAGGATGTACTAAGTCGTACTTGTAAACTTGATGAGACTTAGGTAGGAGTCGAACTCGTTGGGAGCGAAAATTTGAAATGGCGGAGAATTTTGAATCATTGTCTCGTGGACCAACTTCTTTGGTATTGCGAAATTTGACTGAACTTGGCTCTGGGAGAATATTTCACTCCCAGGTTCGTAGAGGACACCGCGTACAGGTGTTCAGTCTTGCCCTCGAATGTCTAGCCTAGTCATGCTATGTTGCGGGCAACTGTTCCAATTATTCATGGGGTCATAATCAGAGTTGTGAGTAGGTTCGGTTTAGTGTGGGTTATTAGGTTGATACCTAAGCGTGTCTCATAGTAGTTAGACATGCGACTCAAGTAGCAAATACACGGTAAACCTCGACCCCAAAATGATGATACGAATCAAGTTTAATATGCTAGGTCCTGTATAGTTAGCGTGGTTGGAAAATGAGGAATTTACCTGTAGACAGATAAAGACATTGTAGCAAAATAGTCCGACCAGCTGTGCGCCACACACATTTTGTTGTACCCACGCGCCAGACACGCGATTATCTTCTGTCCAATTTTCTCTGACTTACTCCTTGCAATGCCGCCCCAGTCCTCAGCAGAGGCTGGCTCTTGGCCCCCCCTCCCACCCGTAAATTCGACGCGTCCTGACGTCGAAATGGTCCTCAACGGGCCTCAACAGCAACACACCACACACACACAACAATTCGTAGAGCCAATCTGCGAGCCGAGTCACCGAAACTCTCCCCCAAACCCAACTCCGTCGCCTCAAATTGTCGCGACCAAATTCTCGCGACCAAATTCCTCGCCGAACAGGGCAGGATATTCCAGACGCGCTCTGCACAAGCGGAGCGTTTCATCATCGGGTTCTGCAAGCTGCTGGAACCAGTCACTGACGAGAGACTTCGGAGACTCTTTGATCAGGACTTACTGGCCCTTCAGGGCAAGATCATGGAAATCTTGTGGGGTAACCCATCCCAAGCAGACGCTACCCTCCCCCAACGGACTGCTGTTGACCAGGCCAACTTATCCAATCCGGCTCAAGTCATAGAGCCTCCCCAACCAAACCCAGCAAGCGTCACGCGTCCAGTGCAGATCCTTGCTAGAGAGAACAACAGACCGGCACCATCCAGGCCGTCGGCTGCACCAACAACTCACCAGCCTAACCAGGGCACAAACACAAACCACAATAACACCACTGAGAAATCTTGGACTGAGGTGTTGCGAAAAAGGAACAAGCCAGCAAACCAAGCGACTCCATCCGCCACACCCAAGACAGTACTTGTGAGGCCCGTCTCCACGCTGAAGCCTAAAGCACCAGCACCAAACCCACAACGACCAGACGAGCGTGTATTCTTACGCCTCAGACCCGACCACCCGTGGAGACGTATGTCACCACACTTCGTAAAAATAAGCCTGGCAAGCAAGTTGCGTCTGGCGAACTCGGCAATCAAGCAGGTCACTGTCGTGAACTCAGGGTTCGCAATACAAGCCGAAGTGGAAGGAGCTCGAGGTGCACTTCTATCAGGAGGAGCCAACTTGGATAGCTCTGAAATGAAATTGGAAGCCGCTTCCAGCTGGATCTCAGTTCTGGCACCGAATATTCCAGACAAGCTCTACACGCTTGAAGGGCCAACGCCAGTAACACCAGAAGTGGTGATAGAAGAAGCAGCTCTCAAAACAGGAGTTAGACCAACCTCAGCTCGTGCTTTCGCATCTAGCATGGCTAGGCCGTCAACCGACTGGGTGTTGCACTTTGCAACTGGAGAATCGAAGCTTGGAGAAAGACTATTCGAAGAAAGCGGACGTCTCCACGAACTCCAGCGCAAGCTCAAAATTGCGCAATGAAACCGATGCTGGGGACACCACCCAACAAAGATTTGTTCACGAGCAGAGCGCTACTCTCGCTGTGGCTCAATTGAGCACAAGGCTGCCGAATGCAAACAGCTTGTCCCAAGGTGCATCAATTGCCATGGGCCACATGCCGCAACCGAGCCTAGCTGCATGGCCAGGCCGACGCGGGCCGGCGGAAAGACTGTGCAACGTTCAAGAGACCAGCTGTCGGTGATCCGCGAGCAGGGTCAAAAAGAAAGAAACGCTTCGATCCGAGAGGTAGAAGCAAAGCAGAAAGCCGCCGAGGCGACTGCTGAAAACGAAACTTCAAATGTTGCTCAATGCCCGTAAGGGACCACAACCTTACCGAGCTACATACAACGGCAGCAACCATCTCGTTCCTCTGTGCTAATTTGGGCAGAGGAGACCCCGCTACAGATATCATCCTGCAATCCGCTTGGGAGTCAGGAACCAATGTCCTACTTATCCAGGAACCCTGGACCCAACTTAAGGACGGCCACTGGCTCACCAAATCGCATCCCGGATTCGATAGGCATCTGCCCCCCCGTGTCGCTGCCAACTCTTCAAGGCCACGCTCCCTCATCTACACGCGAAAGGGGATCAAGTTCCAACAGCAAGCAGTCTGCAAGACATCACCAGATCTCACTGCAGTAAAGGTAGAAGGAGTCACATTTGTCTCCGTATACCGCGCTCCTGGAGTAGACCTCTTGCTGCTGCTATCATGGGCTCCATCCGGGCCTACAGTAGTCGGCGGAGACTTCAATGCCATTCATACCGACTGGCATCCCATGGCTACCAGATTACACGGTGACGGCCAGGTACTCACCGAATGGATGTTCGAGCACGGTATGGATCTATCTTCCACACCGGGCGTCCCGACACACGATCTCGGAAACACACTCGACCTGGTGTGGTCCAACACTGGTGCCCTTGCAGATGTCTTGATAGAGCTCGACTCGACATCAGACCACAGAACTCTCGCAGGAGACGTCCCCCGTCCGAATTCGAAAGCCAGAGCTGTTATAAAAACTGGACAACCGGTACGAGTGACAGACGACGCCCTCGAAGACTTCGCCAAGGTACTAAGTAGGTGGGCCCATGGAATAGGGATGCAGCCAATGGTCTCAATAAGTTCGGTGGACAACCTCGCCAACAAGCTGGTCCAAATTATTAGCGACGCTATTAGAGCTACCGGAAGACGCGGGAGTGCGAAGAAGGGTAGGACAGCACCTTGGTGGACGCTAGAGTGCGCACAGGCCAAACGCGTGTACAGGATTTTTAGGGACGAAGAGAGCAGAAAGGATTTCCGTCGCAAAGTCAGAAGTGCGAAGCGTCAATACTGGCGACGTAAGTTCTCCGAAGCCACAACCGACGTCAACATGTATCGGATGGCACGCTGGGCAAAGCCGCAACCTATATCTGCTGCTCCACCACTCCAAACTCCGGATGGCTTTGTCTCGGACCCAGGAAAGCGAGCCCTTCTGTTGCGCGACCTCCTTCTTGGCAGGTTCACCAGCCAAAACGACGTCGACGCTGAGGACTTCGAGCCAGGACGCGGAAACCTCCCATGGGTCTCGAGCGTTACGGACGAAGAAGCCAAGTTGGTTACAACAGCCTGTCAAAATAAAGCCCCCGGAGCAGATGCAATTTCTGTTTGTCTTCTTAGGACAGCCTGGCCATCAATTGGTCACGCAGTGAGAGTACTCTTTGAGGGCTCACTTCGATTGAACCACTTCCCAAAGGCATTCAAGCTAGCGGAAGTAATTCTTCTCCCCAAACCTGGCCGTAATCTTAGTACAGCTAAAGGATGGAGGCCAATCGCACTACTCTCCTCTCTCGGCAAATGTCTTGAGAGACTAGTCGCAAGGCGAATGGCTTACACCGCCCTCACTCACAAGGCAGTCCCGCAGCAAATCTTTGGAGCACTCTCTGGCAGTTCTGCTAACTACCTCGTCTCATGCGTCATCCACGATGTGGAACATGCAATGAAACGGCAGAAGAAAGCAGTCCTTGTCACTTCGGACGTTCAGGGTGCATTCGATGCTGTAATCCACGGACGGCTGCTGCAGAGGATGAAAAAGATGGGGTGGCCGAAACCAGCTATCAGCTGGATAAGGTCCTTTTTACAAGAACGATTCGCTCGCGTACGACACGAAGACGGAGTAACAGACCCGGTATTCCTAGAATGCGGGCTGCCACAGGGATCGCCTCTTTCCCCAATTTTTTTCCTGTTCTACATGGCCGAAGTCGTGGGAGGCAGTAGCTGGAGATTTGGCTATGCAGATGATGTTGCTATCCTCGGCATAGTTTCGACTCCAACTGAAGCCGCAGTAGCTGTCCAGAGAGAAGTCGATGCAGTCCTAGGGTGGGCCGCTGATAATGCCGTCTCTTTCGACCTAGACGAGGCCGAAGTAGTCTACTTCGTCGGCCCCAGATCCAGGGGACACGATCTTCCGGCTATAAGGGTAGACACTCGCGATGTACAAGCATCCGACAACATCCGATGGCTTGGAGTACACCTTGATCGCGGTCTGACCTTCGAAAGTCACGTCGCAAAGTGGACCAGCAATGCAATGCAGCTAGTGCAGCACTTCCGACGGCTGACACTGGGCACCCAGGGACCAAGGCCCGACTTACTAACCACAGTCATTCGCACGGTAGTTCTGCCAATCGCTTTGCACGCAGCGGAGTCTGGTGCCCGGGGTCACCAAAGAAAACATATCGAGGTGTCACGCGTAATTCCTACAAGAGACAGAGCAAAGTCATCGACCAAACTTCTACCTTCGGAATCCGTGTGGCTCTACCAACCTGGCGCACGATGCCCATAATAGCACTGAGAAGAGAGACTGGTATTCCACCAGCACACATTCTGCTCGAGGAACGCAGGCTCAAGATTGCCGCGCGAATCCGGAGACTATATGAGTACCATCCGCTTCGACTTCGGGCCACGGAAAGCACAGACAGCGCTCGTCACCGACTCGGCCTAAAGACATGCAACAAAACCAGACTTGGTTTCGACAGTATGCATGATTCAAGGGTCCAGAGGATGTATCGACTCCTGCCAGAGGCCGAACTACTTCCGCCGCTCCGACCTCCGACCCCCCCTCAGTCAATTCCCCGCTGGACAAGAAAGAAAGAAGCAGCTAGGTTTATAAGAGAGTGGCTACCTACTCTCCCACCCGACTGTCTTTGCGTATACAGTGATGGTTCTGGGGCGTCCACCGACAAAGTGTCATGGGCCTTTGTGACTTTTATCAGTGGCACATGCAGGGTAATTGAGCAAAGCGGCTCAGGCAAAATAACCAATGCAGAGGTCTACGACGCGGAGATTCATGGAGCTTTGGCTGCTCTCGAAGCAATCACTGCCAGCAAGCGAGATCGAGGACGCAGCGCCATCTACTTCCTACTCGACAATTCCGCTGCAGTCCAGGCCTTACTAACAGGAACAACGGGCTCATCATCCTGGAGGATTCAAAAGTTCTGCAAAATGGTCGCTAGAGCAGCTGCACCTGTTAAAGTAGGATGGATCCCGGGCCATGCAGGGCTAGTAGGAAATGAAATGGCAGATGAGCTCGCTCGAAGAGAGCTTAACTCGTCGGACAATTCCAGGACGACACATGGGGTGATGACCCTCGCCACATCTGGACGGAAAGCTCGCGAACTGGCAAGGCAGACGGTTACAGACTGGTGGCACTCCAATCGCCCCAGGGATTACGCTGACCTCGAACTCGAGATGCGGCGCAAGAAACCGCCAGAGCTATCGCTGCCGAGAGCGGTTTACGCCCGCTTAAAAGCCGCTCGAGCCGGACATGGAGACTTTGCGGCTTATCATCGCCGCTTCAACCACACTGACGCTTCACTTTACTACGAGTGCGGGAGGGAAAAATCAATTGGTCACCTTGTCCAGTGTCGAAAAGCACTGACAACATGGCGGCTGAAAAGCGGAAAGCGAAGGGCGCCAGCTATACAAACAATGCTCGGATCAAGCGGGTGGCGACTGTTCAGGGACTACGTCCAGGAGAGCGGAATATACGCGGAGGCTAGTCGGGGGATGGCAGGGATACCTATGACTCGGAGGTGATGAACGAAAGCCTAGGTGATCTGGCATGGAAGTAGGGATAAGAATCGAGGCTCGGGCGCGTGGTGGCCGAGGCGGAACGATGGAAGGGAGATTGTACAAGTTTTTCTTTTGTGATGCAGAATTTTGCGCGGAAGTTTTCTTTTGTTTTGTTTTCAACTCTGGGCTGCTGGACTCGTCATGATTCAACACATAGATGCGTTTTGGCATGGTTCCGGTCATTTAGGTGGGACGAGGCATTTGTACTCTACGGTAGTTAACCTGATCCGGCCCGACCCCACTCGTGCTCAAGCTCCAGTAGGAGTGCGACGGGAGTTACTTTACCTAGCACGTTAATGAACAAACAAAACGCACAATTCGAGAAATTTGAAAATTCGAAAATTCATTTTTTCCCTCTTTCCTCCCTTCTCGACCTCGTCGCATCCATCTCTGAATTGTGATCGAGCGTAGGCATTTTCACCATGCCTCCAGTTCGAAAAAAGCGTCCCAACGCCAAGTTGGACAACAGGAGAGTCCACCCGAGGGCTCTCGAGCAATTACCTGGCCTTGTTCAGTCTCCGAAATGCGCGGAGATGAGCAAGGTCTCTACTTGTTCGGATTAGGTCTTAGTCAACGATGTCTAGCCTAATTGTGCTAGGTTGCAGGCTACTGTTACAACTATCCATGGGGTCATATTCAGGGTAGTGAAGTAGTTTGGGTTTGGTATGGGTTATAAGGTTGATACCTGAGCGTGTCTCATAGTAGTCAGGCACGCGACTCAAGTAGCAAGTACACGGTAAACCTCAACACCAGAATGATGATACGTATCAAGTTTAATATGCTAGGTCCTGTATGGCTAGTATGGATGGGATATGGGGGATTTTACCTGTAGATAGATAAAGACGCTGTAGCCCTCTGACAGTTGGTATAAGCCTTCTACCAAATAATATCGGAATCAATCCTAGCCTCTCATTAAGCAATCTCATGAATTATTTCCGTGTCTGCCATTATAGACCAATAAACAGAATCGACGATCAAGATTTAGAAAGTCGATCACTGCCTCTTGAAGTTTTGCTGTGACTTCTATGTTGCTGTCTCCTTCAGCTAAATACATGCAATCGTCGGCAAATAAAGTTGCATGGATATCGGGTACCGTATCTTCCATAGCTTTCAACGCACCACTGAGATAGATGGCGAAAATTATGGAAAAAACGGATGATACTTAAGGCAATCCTGCTTATATTGGGGCCATGTTTCCGGCATTTCCATCAACGACTAGTTTTTTGACAAGATCGATGTGTGAAATTACTTCAATTAATCCTTGGAACATATAGCAAAAGAGTGAAAGAGACTATGTAGGGCGGAGGACCTGCCCGAAACTATATACAAAGAATATGGGTAACATGATTGAATTAGCGGAGACCTTAGCCTGTCTGCCTCAGACAGCCCTCATTATAAGCATGGTGACTAATTGTGACAAGTTGAAGTTGTCTGTCGGTCAGAAACGAACAAGTCAATTTTATAATACTAGGATCTATTCCCTTGGAATGCATGTATCGTTCAAGGCACCTCTAGCTCAAATGGTGAAAAGTCCTATTGACATCCATGAGGAGTAGTCCTGTCTCGTTGCCTCTGGCCCAGGCATCTTGGGTTCGTTGAATTATGCGAGCAACAGCATCAACAGAGCTCCTTTGCTCGCAGCATCTCATCTGACCATCGTGAAATTCTCCTTTATGTTCGCACCAGTCTGGAAGAAGCTTTACCATTACTTTCTTGGCTAGTTTTCCTAGGTAATTCAGGATTCTCATAACACGATAGGACTTAACCAAGCTATAATCCAATTTGTTTGGCTTTTTAAGTAAAACTCAATTTGCTACCTTCCATGCAACTGGATGATACCCAACGTGTACACAGTTACGAATGAGAGCAACTATTCTATCTGGTTTCGACAACTAAAGTAACCGAACAGCTTGAAAGTTGAGTCTATCCAGATTCAGTACTTTTTTTTGACTGTATAGCTAGGGCTTTTTGTACAATCTCTTTGGTAATCAACTCGCTGGAGCTTCCTCTTAATTTGGAAGGCTGGTAAATTTTATCAGCAGGTGGTGTCGGAAACATAACTCTATGAATGATTTGTTCTTCATCCTCAGTAGTGATTACTATGTTTGCATCCAGGTCCTTGGGAGCTGGGATAGGAGAGCAATACTGAGATTTGGTGAAGCGCAGCGCTGTCCAGCTCCGTTGTTTTTCGAAAGAGGGTCGAGAACTGTCCCATACTTCATCATTTAAGCCATCATCTAAACCGAACGACCGAGATAACTCTATTTCTCCCTACAAAAATTCTTCCCAGCAGGTTCTCTTTTCTTCACGATGGTTTTATAGTGTGTCTTCTGTACTATTCCTAACTCTTTAACTGTTGCATTTTGAGCCTGGAATTTTCTGCACAAAGATTCATAGTAAGCTCTTTCTTCCAAGACTTCCATGGTTCACCATCGCTTAAATCGAACGCAAACGCACAGCTTTTTTGCATTTTGGTTGAGAGCTGCGGTTCAAAAATATTCGATCCAGTTTTCCTCCTAGTCTATATTATGAGAGGTACTATTTTTATTCATTATTAGACGATTCTTTGATAGGTTCCGCCAGTTTATTTCTGCCTGCCATACCATTTCTTCAAACTTCCCTTTTATGTTCCAGCCAGTTACTCCTTTACTTGAGCCTAGTGGGCCGTCTAATCCATTTAAATTTTGTAGATCAAAAACGATAAGCTCGTGATTAGAGGGGGTAGAATATTCGGGAACAATTTTCAAAGACTCTACCTATCCTACTGCCTCTGTTGTAAGGGTCAGATCAACGATAGATAGATCAGGAATTGCTTTTGGTCTAGTGGCTGTCCATACATCGTTGTCTATAATAAGGCCGTATTCGTTTAACAGCTTCTCTGTGAATTTCCAATCCATGCCTCAAGAGCTACAGAGTGAATTCTAAAAAGAATTATGAGAATTTAAATCTCCTGTAATAATTCTCCTATCTTCAATTATCAGTTTCCGCGGAAAATCTGTAGATACCAATCTTGCTTCTTTTTTGTCTCCCATCTAGTTGCGACCTGTACCTACTTTTTCGTTATAGTAATTTGTAGGTCTTGTTTTTCTAACTTTTCGTTTCAGTGAGCCAAGCTCCCACACATCTAGAACCAGAATTTACGGATTGCTGTGGAGATCTATCCGGTTCTCCACCATTACCAGTCTGTCCAGCCCTTTTTTGGTTCAAACTGCTACCCTCTGGCATCCCATATCGCGAACGGAGCTCCAGTGAATATTATACGCTGTATAAGACATACTTCCCACGCCGATGTATGGCTTGTGATGGACTATTAAAGCCGTCAAAAAGCTCTAAATTTTATATGACATGCCTCGTTAGGTAACCTGTGGGTCACTGTAAGTGTATATAGTTATGGTATTTAAAGAAGAGGAAACTAATTCGGTAAAAATACCCTGATTCTATCTATCTTTTGTCCATCGGATTTCTAGGTTTTCCTTCAGATTGTGCATTTTCACTGTTCATCCAGCGTGAATTCCGTCATATCCTTTTCCTGATTACTTCATCCTTTTATTGACTGCTATCTCAACTTCTTCTACAAGCCGTAACTATTCAGACCAGCCTTTAATAATTATCCACTATGCAATTCTCTCCATATCATAAGATCTTTTCATCATGGCTTCTAAAGACCTATCTTTTGCCTGTAGTAGCATCTTTGCTCTTCCCATATTTAATTGAGGACAAGTCAAGACCATATGTTTTACGTTTTGTGACGGATATCCACACTATCATTTTGGATTCGTCACTCTGGGGTCTTTATTCTGTGTATATAAGAGTTGAGGCCGATAGTCTTACTTCTCATCTGTATTGAGGTAATACTTTGAGCCCTGATAAGACTTCGGTGGATTTTTGAGGATGTAGTTCAATAGGTGATCCGCTTTCTGCCTTTTCTATTGTAGGTGATGACACATGCTGCTTTCCAATCTCCTGGATCTGTCAAAGCCCGTTGAGAATACAGTCACAGTGCCTTGAATAATTTCCAAGTGCTTTCCCACTTCTGAAATGCTGCTATCTAGCTAGCTTCTTTTTGTCTAATCTCTACATTTTGGTTATTATAAATTTTGGTTCATTCGTTAATACCACGGCTTCCATTCTTGGTGTGGTTATTTTTGCTCCCACTATTGCTCTGAGATATGTTATTACACACGGATAGTATTGTCTGCTTGATAAGCTGTTCTTCTGAAAGCCCGATGTGTTGAACCCTCCTTTTAGTTAGATATCTAGTCGGAGAATTGAGCATTCGTGATGTAATTGTTACGGGCTGCGCCCGGTTCTGATAAGAAGGAAAGTTTAGATGTTTACAGTGCCTCTAGGATCCGAAATGTAAATCTTGAAACTGGGTTGTTTAAGGGATTAGCCCTGTAGTTGCAGCTGGGCTAGCTCGTAAAAGGTTAGTATGTCTCTCCTCATTACCCCGCTCGCCATGAAGTATGGTCCAATCGTCTTGTTCTAACAATCGCTTAGAAACACATTTTCAACGACATTTTCGACTGCACAACCCTTCATCATCAACACCACTATCAATTCATCCTCTATTCCGGCAAACAATGTCTCTCGAAGGAGGGCAAGACTGACACCTGTACGTGGTGCCATCTACGAACCTGGGAGTGAAATATTCTTCCAGAGCCAAGTTCAGTCAAATTTCGCAATACCGAACAAGTTGGCCCATGAGGCAATGATTCAAGACTCTCCACCTAATCAAATTTTCACCCCCGACGAGATCAATCACCACCAAAACCTCATCAAGTTTGCAGGTACGACTTAGTACATCCTTATTTCAATGATCACACCTCTCGTCGACTTTTTCTGGCCTTAATTGACCACCACGTATACGCCCACGCTGATATTTACACCCGACTGAGGAAGCAAAGCGTGGCGCACAAACCTGGGAGACTGTTCTTTGGGATAGGCGTGAGAGGGACCAGGACAAGTTAACAAGATAATGTAGCGGATGGCTACAATCTCGACGGGCGTGAAAGTTAGAATTTTGACAACGAGTTTTCGAATTGAGCTTTGTGCGTGCGCCAAGACTTCGGTTGCGAGAGTGCGGGCGACACTATAAACACCGCCGCGGTTGGATGGTGCGGTGGTACATCATCTTGGCCGGTTTCTCAAGTAAGGTCTGGATAGCTAGGACACATATCCCACCCGAGACAGGAGACCGCTGGTTCGAATCCGGCAAAACTTAACTACATTTCTCGCGGTGCTGGTATGCATGAATGATGAAGGCATGCTTGGATAATCAAAGGTTTTAAATTTCCCTTTGGTGGGTACTTACGGAGGAGGGTTGACTGTTTGTGTAAGCAAACATACCTCAGAGTGGTATTTGCGAATGAAATCCAGAGTATGAGTGTCTCTAACGTCAAAAGAGTCATCCTACATGTATACATAGTACCGGTCATGTGTCATAGCTTAATAGCTACATACACATTAAATGATTTAAAAAAAAAATGTCTCTCGAAAAGTCTGCTTCAAAATCAAAGTTCTCAGGCATCTAACTCGCAATCAACGTATTGAAATAACAACATTAAGAAGACTTGGCTATACATTACAACATATAACAGACGAACTTGGCTTCACAAGAAGGCAAGTACAATATGCGTGTGCTCGAGAGACTGCGAATCCTAAACCTCGCAAAAGACGCTCGCCTATATTAAGCGCGGAACAGGTTGATGAGCTTGAGGCTTTTGTCCGGGAATCTCCCGAGAATCGACAGATGTGCTATTTGGAACTATCAATGGGACCCTTCAGCCACTTGGGATGCAGTGAGCATTTAATTTCTAATGCCCTCAAACAAAGAGGTTACAGAAGATTCATTTCTCGGAAGAAGCCTCCGTCAGGTGCGGGTAATAAGTACGAAAGATATGAAGCGGTGATAAAGGCAAATGGAGGGTACACAAAGCATTAGGATGGAGCAGACCAATACAAAACATGTAGTACGCTTTCATTTTAGTTGCGAGCCATACTGAGTGTCGGAACGATTAATTCGGTTGAGTCTATCTTGGGTTTGGAGTTGGTGGTCCCTGCATGATGTATAACAGTTCTCTTTGTAATTCTTTTATATCGGGTAAACTATTATCCGAGGATAGATACCAACTTCGTGGCTATAGTTTAGGGGAGAGATATACATAATCAATCGAACCCAATCGAACAATTGTTCTCATTACGTACTGCAGTACTCTCATAACTTCAAGTGAACCTATTGGCTTGTAGTGTATGACCTTTGTCATACCAACACTGATCAGTGGTTGAACTGACATTTTGAGTCATACAACCACAGAACAGCAAGGTATTCCATTGGGGTAAGTGTTGACGCGGTCAAGCTCGACACGAGACAAAGAAGCGGCGTTTCAGATTAACTTATCTGACAGCGTGCGAATAAGAGTGAAATCTGCGGTCAGGCGACGACTCTCTTAAGGGCATTACAATTTGCAAGAAGGGAGTGACGGCCAATTGGTCCCAATTCCTCGACCGCTTACCTGCTTTGCCTGCGTCCATCACGCACGTCAATTTTACGGATTAAAGCCTAAATCCACAGATACATTAAGATGGCCGATCTTCGAAACAAAGCATGGGTAGCAATCGCCATTGACACCAAGCTCAGTGGCATGGAGATTGATGTAAAAGATGAAGAAAGTTTGGCACCTGAACTAATTAACACTCACATCGTCGACTGCCTCGAGTTCTATGAATCAAGCAATAAGTTTGACAAGGCACTACTGAATCAATTCAAGGAAGATTTTGAAGGCTGGACTGCCAACATTTTTAAAATTGCTAACAAAAACATTCGTAGGGAGCTCAAAGATCGCTTAAAGAATAGCGGAGTTTACGTTGGTGGTCGAGGTCAAGTTCCAGACCAACTATACTACTTGCTTAAGTGTGATGAGTGTCCACCATGGCCAAAAGACGAGCTTGAATTGCATATGCAAAAAGGCTATAATTTCAAGTCCCGATGTTATAACCCTAACTTTGATGGACAATACGAATTTATCCTAGAAACCGCCAATCAGATACATCACAACCGACTCCCATTCCAAAACAAGAACCCTCCACCGAAAACGTCTCTGCCTCCAAACCAGGACCTCCCCTTCAGCAAACCCGTCCCACAATAAACTATCCACCAAATCAGCGTTCAGAATCCATTCAGCCCAATAACTACTATTCCCAAGTATCTATGACAACCAACACAGCGAGATTACTAACGGATCTTGGAAAGTTTTACGTTGACTCAGATAATAAGTTCGGCGGAAGCTTTTATGATGTGCTGGATGCTAAACTTAGAATATTTTACGACATGTGTGACAAAGCTGGTGTTACACCTGATTTATACGGCTCGGCTTACTCCACCATGCTAAAGGATAAGGCTCAAAATTTTTACTACCAACACTTAGCTCGTCAAAATCTTAGTTTTGATGAAATGATTGAAAAAACGCGCTCCTACTTTCACACCCCTGAAAATTACCAAGCCTACCTCATGGAATGGCGCTCAACAATGCTAAAAAGTACAATTGAGGCAAACCCGGAAAGAAATATATCTGAATGTCTGGAAATGGTAATTGATAAACTTCAGAAAATCCATCAAGGACTTGTGCAAAACTACAAGGACAGTCATAGTCTGCCAGGTCAATTAATCAGCGCATGTCAAGGTGTCGAGGCATGCTCTATTGTCTTGGTACGGCCAGCAGCAACATTTGAAGGTGTAGCTTCTGACCTTCGAAGTGCAGTCGGTATGTGGATGAGATCCCACAACAATTTACCTCGAGTCTTCAACGCCATGGCTCTTGACGAGAATAGCGACAAAAGTAATCAATACTTCGTTGATAGACGGTATTCAGGAAACGGCCGTTCACGTAGTTGGAACAATAATCAAGGTGGCAATTATGTCCGTGGTAATTTTCAAGGTAATAACAACCGAAGTGAAAGACAGCAAAAGAAGTGCTTTGTTTGTGGCAAACCTAAATGTTGGTCAACCCGTCATTCTCCCAAAGAACGTAAACAACGTCGCAGCGATTGGCGTGCTTACGCTCAAGATATGGGACTTAGTGAAGACTTGGAAACATTCCTAGTTAACTACGAAGGAATTGATACCGAAGAACATACAGATGACGAATCCAACGATAAAGATTTTCATGCCTGGCTTTCAGAAACACGTGAGACCTCTGTCTCTGATAAGTTTGAGCACTTCCACACGGCGTGTGGTAATATAAATGGGTATATCATAACAAATATGCTCAATAATCAATCGGTTATGCATGCCTTAACTAGAACAGACCCCTTTGGCAAAATATCCATCGAACCAGCTCACCTTTTTCACTTCAAGAGCCGATATGATGCCGAAGAATTTCAGGGCATTATGCCCGATACCGGCGCTGCAGGTATTTCGACTGCTGGTGAGAATCAGGTAAAAGCATTGCAGCGAAAACTCCCAGGTATCAAAATCAATACAGCAGTTGCAGGCCAGCACTCTGTTCGCTTTGGTGATCATCCAGAAACCGTATCTCTCGGCACTGTTACTGTGAAAACTCCATTTGGCATGATCCACTTTGCAATAATGCCGACCAACACTCCATTTCTGCTATGCCTATCTGATATGGATCGCTACGGCGTTTACTTGAATAATATCGAGAACATTTTAGTTCATAATAACAAGAAGTACCCAATTGTACGCAAGTGGGGCCATCCTTGGCTTCTTCTTGAGGACCGTGAAAAATCAGTCGCCTGGTGTCACTTAACAGAATTAGAATTACGTCAATTGCACCGAAGATTTGGTCATCCAGCTGTTGAACGTCTATACAAGGTTTTAACATGTGCTGGATATGATAATCTGGATCGTGAATCACTCGCAAAGATCACTAAATACTGTCATCAATGCCAGATGCACGGTAGCGCTCCTGGTCGTTTCCGATTTACACTGCACGATGATATTGAATTTAACTATCGCGTTATAATTGATATCATGTATATTAATAGAAAACCAGTACTTCATGCCATTGATGAGGCCACCGCTTTCCAAGCGGCAAGATTCATGACTAATATGACAGCTAAAACTACGTGGGACACATTGCGCACTATGTGGGTAGACATGTACGTCGGACCTCCTGATGTTGTTGTCACAGATGCCGGAACTAATCTCACTGCCATGGAATTTCGTGCCAACGCTCACGCAATGGCAATCAAAGTTGAAGAAGTCCCTGTAGAGGCTCACAACTCGATCGGTAAGGTAGAACGGTATCATCATATCCTAAAACGTGCGTATGAAGTCATTTCAGCGGACTTAGAAACCACGGTGACCTCGGATCATATACTTCAGATGGCAGTTAAGGCGGTGAATGACACAGCTGGCCCTAACGGATTAGTGCCCACCCTCCTGGTCTTTGGAACCTATCCACGAATTTCAGAATTGTCACCATCGTCACCATCAATTTCGATACGTGCGAATGCCATACGTAAAGCAATGGCAGAAGTCAGAAAACTCAGAGCTACACGACAGGTTGCTGAAGGACTATCGATGCGAAACGGGCCAAACATCCTCGAAACAATACAGCTCCCGCTACAAAGTGAGGTGAAAGTTTGGCGCGAAAATATTGGCTGGACTGGACCATACATTCTCTTGGCTCGAAGCAATGATGACGTCACTTGTACTGTCGATGTCAATGGCAAGGCAACTAATTTTAGAACGGTCTCCGTGAAACCTTACTACCGCAATGAGAGCACAATAATCCCTGATCCTCTAAATATCGATGACCCAATCACTGAACCCCAGAGTCACGAGCCTGACAATGACGACTATGAGGAACCACTGCAAAAGGAAACCGAAAAACGTAAGCGTGGACGTCCAAGAGGATCGAAGAATATTCCAAAGCAAATAGCCATAGAAAATACCCCCTACACAACTTGGATGTCAGAAAAAGAGAAGCATGATGCAGCCTTGGCACTCAGGCTACGTCGAGAAGGAAAAATAACCACCCCTGGCAAGCCATTTGAAGAGTCAGATCGCTTAGAGATTGAATCTCTCATCGGGCGCGGCGTCTTTCGCTTTGAAAAATTCGACCCTCAAAAACACCGTGAAATACGAATCTTCAAGTCTCGCATAGTACGCGAAATTAAAGGAAAGCTTACTGAGACCCCGTATGAAAAATCACGCCTAGTAGTCCAAGGTTACAATGATGACGGAAAGAAAACAGTACTAACCCAAAGCCCAACTATACAGCGGGCTAGTCAACGAATTATTATGGCCCTAGCACCATCAATGATCAAACGTGGCATGCACCTTTGGCTTCGTGATATCACACAAGCATATGTGCAATCACAAACTAAACTTCAAAGAACTATTCTAGCATATCCACCCGAGCAAATTCGTGGTTACTACCCAGATAACACTATTATGGTCGTCATCAAACCACTCTACGGGATAGCAGAGGCTGGAGCTCATTGGTGGGCTACATATTTTAAGCATCACTGTGAAAAACTACACATGACAACTTCAACATATGACCCATGCTTGTTAATGACAACCAAAAGTTCTGGATATTTTGGCGTTGTCGGAATGCAAACTGATGATACATTGGGTATGACGGACGCGGCGTTTGCAAAGCAAGAGGAAGATGAACTTCATAAGGCCAACTTCAAAGCGAAAGAAAAGCAATTTCTTGATGAGAATAACCCATTGATGTTTAATGGCTGTATTCTGTCAAGGCAGCCGAACGATATCCTCTTACTAAAACAGAAGAACCAAGGTGAAAAGCTGAAACTCGTCTCGAATACTCACGAATACGTTGAACAACGCGCTCGGGGTGCATACCTTGCTACAATTTGTCAACCTGAAGCCAGCTTTGATTTATCTGCGGCAGCTCAATACAAGGAACCTCTAAAAGAAGATATTGCCAGGTTGAACAAGCGTATTAGTTGGCAGATCAAGAATGTTAGCCGCGGACTGACGTATATCCCGCTCGACATAGACTCAATGCGTCTCTTCGTTTTTGTCGACGGATCTTTCGCCAACAATAGAGATCTAAGCTCACAAATCGGCTATGTCATTGTCCTAGCTAATGAAGAAGCAGGAAACGACTCTTTCACAATTAATGGTAATATCCTACACTGGTCTTCAACAAAATGCAAAAGGGTGACAAGAAGCATTCTCGCCTCAGAAATATATGCAATGTCTAACGGTGTCGATGTCACTGTTGCTATCAATACGACGATTTGCAATATTGTGGCGCAGCTTGGTGTACCTTCAATCCCGGTTGTTGTCTGTACGGATTCCTTCTCGTTATATGAATGTCTGGTCAAGCTCGGGTCAACGAAGGAAAAGAGACTCATGATTGATATCATGGCCCTTCGCCAGGCGTACGAAAATCATGAAATTTCTGACATTCGATGGATTCACGGTGCGGATAACCCGGCTGATGCGATGACAAAATCAAACCCAAACTGTGCATTAGAAACACTAATCAACGATAACAAACTTACGATGCGAGTCCAAGGGTGGGTTAAAAGGAGTTTGGAGACTTAGAGGATATGATTTTCTTTTGGCTGCTCGGTATTGATCTGATGATTTAACCCACAAAAGAAGAGATTGCCAGTGTCGGAACGATTAATTCGGTTGAGTCTATCTTGGGTTTGGAGTTGGTGGTCCCTGCATGATGTATAACAGTTCTCTTTGTAATTCTTTTATATCGGGTAAACTATTATCCGAGGATAGATACCAACTTCGTGGCTATAGTTTAGGGGAGAGATATACATAATCAATCGAACCCAATCGAACAATTGTTCTCATTACGTACTGCAGTACTCTCATAACTTCAAGTGAACCTATTGGCTTGTAGTGTATGACCTTTGTCATACCAACACTGAGGGGTTCGATGTAAACTTTTGCACTACAGAGCAATTATTTTTGAAATAGATGAGTACTTTCAGATAATATCAATAAATTTATCTAAATTTGAATTTTAAATGAGGACCATTGTACCTTTCATTTAGAGTTGAAAACCATCCCCATAATTTAGACTTTCACGGAATATCATTGAATAGTACCCCTTGCTTGCACAACTAGTCGACAAACTAGGCATGGGCCTGCATGAAGTCTAAACCAATTAAGGCTATATAGACAGGGATCAAACCCCGGTCATTTTGACAATTGAACCGTACACCCCATAAGTGACTATAGACTGGTGACTTCCGGCCCTAGTCAACAAGGTCTAGGCAAGGAATTAAGACCCATGGAGGTTGATTGCAGACTTCTTGAACAGCTGAACTCACGATTTCCTATCAGGGAATGTTAGATATCAAGTGTGTAGACATTGCCGATGATTAGGAGCTATAACAGAACCTTCCCTCTAGAAATTGTTGTAATCTAACGCTTTTCATCCTCGAACTTCATGGTGAGCAGTAGTTGTATAGCACGTGATGCCATGCGGGGGAGAAGGAAAGGAACGGCGAAAGCCGCTAGCCAGATCTAAGCGATCTGACCCACTTGTAGATGTAGACATTGCTCTTGTACATTGAACACAAGGAAAAACCAACCCTTACTAGTATAAATAAATAAATTATTCAATTCTCCTGATTTGGCGCCTTTTTGGCCCATGCAGGTGTTGACTTCAGTCAGATACAATGATGATATAGTTGTGATAAACATCATGCCTCAGATATCATTTGTAAGTCTCACTATGGCTGTGACAAGGCGGCTTTTTCTTCACCGCTGTCGAACTATGCCCTCCGTGAAACTCACCCAAGGGAAACCTCTAAAAAAAACCTTAGGTTATCCAGACATGCCACCGTCATCAATGTAGCTAACTTCAGTAAGGTGAGGTCTGCTCGAGTCGAACCAGCGATCTTCTGTCTCAGGTGGGATAGATGTTCAGGCTATCCAGACCCTACTTAGAAGACCGGCCCGGATGGTGTACCGCTACACCATCCGACCCCCCTTACTAGTATAACAACAATAGTAAGGAACTCTAACATCCACACCCAGTTATCTCATACATCGTGACCCATAAACCTCTATTTTATCTCTATCACTCAATGACAAAGCTTCAACAGAAATAGATGATTTTTCATGTATGTAAAAAGTAGACAGTATGTGGACTACATACCCTTGCTTCATCGCGTTGTCGTAGCCCATCACAATAATACCCTACTTGTGACGGAGTAATATGCACCTGCAATAAGCTTCAACCATTCTATTTGTATACTTTGCAAAGATTTTACCATCCTTTCTAGTAATTTAGCCGCAGGTTCAGCTGCAGCCCATATCAGATACCCATAGGTGAGGGATGGTCTAATTATGGTGCTGTGCATAAGCTTTGACTTTTCGAATGCGGCACCCAAAGAGTGAGTGAGTGGTTTGTTTATTGTACTACTTGAGTCATAGACTATCTAGCACATTGGGCTCCTCTCTGGCCCAGGCCACACCTTGTACAGTGCTCCTGTCCTCTCTTGTTACTTGTAAGATCATTGATATATTGCCCTTGATGAATAGCCATTCAGCTCAGTATTTACCCGTGGAATTCAGCCACCTTTGCCACGGAACCTTCTACCCAAAAAAATAATAATGGTGGCAATGGAAACTGCGTGCGCCGGAAAAAGTCTCAAAAATCCTGCAGCCCCAGCCAGGCGAGGCCTAGACACCGGGACCACATGAGTTGCGCATATTCATCTATATCTCCCTTCTTTGTAGCATTCGAGGCCATCTTGATCCAATCCACCATCTCCGTATCGGGTGCTGGGTACGCTCCGGAAACTCATTGGATGGCTTTTCCTCCATGATCAAGGGTTGGTGACGAGAAGGGCTTCGACCCTAACGTCTGATCTGATCGTGGTTAGCTTCATGATAATGGTGATAGGGGGATGTGATGAGAAATGAAGACGATACAGACCGCGAAGGCGACTAGGAATCCTCATCGAAGTGAGGAGGTTGTTACTCAATCTTGGCTCTGCAGACTCCACAGTGAGAGCTGGAGGTTCGTAGGGGACACCAATGACAGGTGTTGAGAATAGTCCCCCGCGTCACCCAAAGATAACAGCGTAAATCTACTTGTCGAATGTACTTGGATGTGTAACTTTTGTTGGACATGCATTATATGAGAGTTCCACTGAAGCTTAGGGTCGAAGTAGATCTAAAGACTCGGAGGGAAGAGGGTGGAGAGGTTAGATGCCCTTTTATGCTGAGATTTGCTTCGAGATTGTCTTTTCCTATCTAAAAAGCTTTAAATATGAATACCAATTTTGATAATTAACTTTTAAATTTTTTACCAATATGTACCGAGGTTCATGCCCAGAAAAGGTCTCTGAACATGGGCTCAAGGGGAAGCTCTGGATATCTGAGGTAGCCAAGAAGAATTGCATCCGAATCGGAGTCTAAAACAAACACAAGCTTATCTATATTTGATGACTTTTCATTAATATAGGTCTAAACATTCGCAAGTATCCTCAAACTCTTTCTAACCACATATCATCTCGCCTCGACGACCGATGTAGGAGTTACTACGATTGCAAACAGAAGTTTGCCTAATCAATCATTAGTCATCTCCCACTACAAAATTACGATGCCATGTAAGCCCGTAAGGAAGAGGATAAGTCGTTAGATATAAAGCTTTGGATTTGGTTTATGGGGGACTGTAGCTGTGACGGGACTCTACCTTTTGAGGAAGAGCAGACGACTGGGACATAGAATGAGATAAAGAAGAGATCTCCCGTAGGAGTGAGAGTTCTTGTTAGAATTTAGTGCAGGAAGCTGATTGTGGGTTCCCTTTGCCTAGAGGTCGAGGATACCTATGCGAATAGTATCCCCCTTCAATGCTAGTCCCCTTCCAATAGTGACCCTCTAGAAGGCATTCATTAGTTTACACAGCTAGAGGGACTACTTTTCCTTTATTCTTTTCCGTCTATAACCAACGGAGAGAAGACTGTTTGCGGGTGCACGACAGATGGGAAAATCGCAATTATTACTAGCTGTGGGGCTCTCATAATACCGACATCAGGACTTAATTAGAAGACATGATGACGCTTCTGAAGCATTCGGAGAGGCCGGCCAGCTGAACGCTGTAGACTCGTGTGTACCTAGGGGAATCCCTCACTGCATTTTAGAAAGCTTTCAGTCAAGTTTGTGATGTAATATCAGAAAGGCCTTCACCGCTTGTTTCTTAGAGTGTAACAGCACAGCCAAAGGGGGACTATTCTCAACACCTGTCAGTGGTGTCCCCTACGAACCTCCAGCTCTCAGTGTAGAGTCTGCAGAGCCGAGATTGAGTAACACTTTTTCAACTTTGAGCTGAGTTATCTCCCCCTCCGTCAAAGATACGCTTCCGATAACACATAAGACGACCATGACGACGATAATGATGCTAGGAATGAGGAAAGATAATGCAGTACCAAACGCTACAACGGTAGTCAGAGAAGCCCTCGTTACATTACAACATGTGCTACCCACCGGCGGGCAAACAAAAAGCCCACGAAAGCAAAGCAAAAGACCCTTCCGCGCTCAAGAAAAGCAGATTTCGACTCGTCTATAATGTCGTCCCTACTAATCTTTAATTCCGAATCTACTAGTCAGGAGGGTCTCTGAAATACATGAGTTACTCGACAACCCCACGTCCGTAACGACTTTTGCATACTAGGCTAGGCTCCTTCACGACAGTCACTCTCGACCAAGAATTTTCTGACATCCTTTCACGATGTTCGGTTTGTCCTGCGGCATGAATCAGGAAAAGAGGAAGGAGGAGGCTAGGAAGATTTAGAGACGCTCTTAGGTATACACAGGTCTGCTGCGCCCGGCTGGCTGGCCTCTTCGTCATAGCAGAGCCCCGCACCCAGTGGTTTTTGAGACGTTTCCCTGCAGCTACACACCCGCAAATGGCCATCGATTCGTTGGCTGTAGAGGGGAGATAATGACGGGATAACGGCACCTCTTAGTATGTACTCGAATGAAGAACTGTGGGGATATTACTGCTGGAAAGAAGTCGTGAAGGGGGCATAGGAAGGAATACACTACTCGAGACATACATACTCCCGGCCTGTAGGCAGAAAAGACCTACATGTCATTACATAGTCATAGACTTTAAAGGACACTAAACAAAAAAAAACATAGCCAAACTTTGCACGGCCTAGACCACTAAATAGCGTATAATCTTTCCAAGCCTTTTCCAAAATTTTAGCACACCCGCAAATTTTTTTCCCAAAGCGTGGATGCTGTAGAAGTCGACATGAGGCTAGAGAGACACACAAAGCTATTTCTAGGTATACGCAAACCACCAGCACTGAGGTTCAAAGAATAAACACCTATCCGCAGTGTACTCTGCGGACCAGGGAGTGTAATAATCTCCTGAGCCAAGTTCAGTCAAATTTCGTCATAATAAACAGCTGGCTTACGAGGCAATGATGTACTTCTAACCAAATTAATATCTCTTCCAACAAGATTGATCCTGACCAAAGCCTCGTCAAGTCTGCAAGTGCGACCTAAAACAAACTGATTTCAATGGCCACACTTCTCTTCTAATCAGACTTTGGCCTCGAATGGCCTCCACATACCCGCCCACAATAATATGGATACCTACCAAAGGACACAAATTGTGGTGCACAAATCAGGAAGTCAGGTTTTCTCGGGATGGGCGTGAGAGAGATAAATCAAAATTGGATAAGATGATGCTAACAGTGGATATGATCCCGAAAGATGTGGGAGGTTAAATTCTACTAAGGACTTTAACTAGTTGAACATTGTGCGCACCAAGATTTCGATTGCAAGAGTGAAGGCGACACTGTAAACAATGCCATAGCTTATTGGTGCGGTCTCCTAAGTAGATTCTGAATAGCTGGGACACCAATTCCCACTTTAGAGATGAGATGACTGGTTCGAATCCGGCAAAACAGAACCATATTTCTAGTGGCGCTGGTATGCATGGATGACGAAGGCATGTTTGGATAATCAAAGGTTTTGAAACATCCCTTTTGGTAGGAACTCACAGAGGAGGGTCGCATGTATGTATAAGCAAACATACTTCATAGTGGTATTTGCGAATGAATATCAGAGTATCAGTGTCCGAAGTGAAAAGAGTCATCCAACATGTACACATAGCACCGAGCATGTGTCATGGTAATATAGCTACATATAGGTTGATGATAAAATAAAGGCCCCTAGCAACTAGCTGGCCGAAATCATGGTACGTTTTAGAGGAGAAGTTATGTTTTCGGATATAGACCTGGTATCGTTATAAAGGGTCCTTACACTAAGAAGACTTTGCGGCCTCTACCACCTGTGAAGCTCCCGGACGTAGCGTTCGACCATTTGGTTACATGGGACAGATAACAAGAGCGTGAATTGTATCTCTACGGTCGAATAGGGATCCAAGGAGAGGAGTTATTGTGAGGGAGCTGTAGGGAGAAATGGGAAAATGTAATACCCGAAGCATGGGTTTCTTTAGCCTATGGCCAGAAAAACCTGCATGATCCACGTAATTATACTCCTAAATGGGACGATTATTTTGTAAAATAGATTGGATTATCAATAATGTGAATGTAGCGGTGTGCTTGACCATGGTACCGAGCCCGAACCTTATGTCTTGGCGTATAACCACGTGATTCACACAGGGGACTCAACATGTTGAGGGAGCCGCGGGAAGGATCTGCCATTTCAACGTTCTGCTTCTTACAATATAAATGGATCCATGCATTGCTCGCTACACTAATTAACGTACGAAAACCAACTCCTCTTTACGGTAAGGCGCATATTCATTTTTCCACATATTCCATATGCGCTCTAGCTCTTGAACGTATTGTTCATGGACGTGATCAATTTGCTCTTGTCCAGGGTCAAGATTCTGTTCTACCAAGATCGGTCGGCCTACAACAATATTCATGGGCCGACGATAGGGCATTAGGCCCATATCGTAATTGAAAATCCCCCGGGCATGAAACAGCGGAATGGTGAATCCAAGTAATTTTTTCACTAGCAATTGCAGGCGATAGATATTAGGATACTCATCAGGTTGAACCTGATCATAGAGGTCATTCTCACCAAATCCAAGAACAGGTACAAGATCGGCTCCCGTTCGGAAGGCCATCTTGACAAAGCCTTTACGTCGTTTGAGGACTAATCGTAACGTACCCGGCTGAGCATTCAAGGATTCACGCGCTCCACCAATTACTATAGTGATTGCTCGACCCATGCCTTCCTAACTAATGTTGAGTAACTCGAAGTCAAAGGGGGATGGGGCACATTTGATCACTCACGTTATTTATTCCCCCTTTTGAGAGTAAGTTTTCGCACGATTCTTTTGAAACTGATGCCAATCCCATTGCCAAAGCGTAATCTCGATAGATGGGGATTCTGAAATTTGAATCTAAGGTGAGAAGCGTGTTTTCGATTCCAGGAAAAAGGTTTGCAAAACCAAGAGACTCTGTACAGAAAGCTGCGAAAGCCCCCATTGAAATGATGCCATGTGGATGGTAACCAAATATATATTTTCGTGTCGCTATGAGGTTTTGACTACGATGTAATCGCGCGGGAAAGTAGGTTGCAAATAAGTCCCATACCGATAATGATCGGAGAAAAGGCGATCTATGGCTCAAGTCTCCGGATGTGGAAGATGTCGAGTACATGCAATAGAGCATGTACGGTACCAACAACGGCCAAAAAATAGGTATGGCGAAGAGGAAGAAAAACAATGATACACTGAGTGCCATGCAGAGAGTGTGAAAGAGTACCACCAATGTTTGTAACCGTCGTCGCAGAGGGATATTTATGGGAGCCCATCGAATTGCACTAGCGTCCCGTTGTTTTCCAGTCCTTCCACCTTCAGCAATTGGTTTCGGCAACTCGGAAGACAACATCTCGTTGGTTCCTTTTTTTTCCGGCTCATGCTCAATTAATTTATCGGAGGCGCACGAAGATTCGCGGTCCGGCTCAAGTGACATTTCCTCTATGCAGCAGGCGACACCTTCTGTCCCGTCGACAAGACTACTTTCTGCCCTGGTGCCTGCGTCACTTGGTAATAATTCTCGTGAATGACCTACAGGCAAGCGAGGAAAAGGCTGGTGCACTCTTGCGGTGTAGGGCGAGGATGCCTTCATTTCCTCTCTATCCCCTGTTAGCGAGTCGTCGTCTGTAAAGGAGGCTGGGCCTAGAGTTCACCAAAGACTATGTTCAAAGTTTGGGTTTACTTTGCTCATTTAACTGATTCAAATTTGTTCCAACTAGGCTTATATTACTCGTCAACCCACATTAAGAGGCTCGAGTTGAGACTTGATTTGTAGCATGCGTAAAGCCGTATAAGTCCAGATTAGTCCCGCGGCTGGAAAATCGATTTCAGCAGGTAGTTAACTCTTCATCTAACAATATTTAACAATACTGTTCATTTTCTTATGCTGATATTTATGGAGTCAAACAGTTGAAAGAGGAACAATGCTGAGCGATGTAGATTGTAGCTAGCCACATGCTTGGATATTCGTCATTGGATGATGGGATTAGGCGTGCTACTGCCTGCGACCCTGAAGATCAGCCGCAGCTTATCTAATGCAGTTAAGCTCTTGGGGACGTGCGGATGACGCTTCGGAACTAACGGTTCTGGGGCCAACAAGGCCATCAATTAGAAGTATGTGACATCGTTAGTCCATAGTTCACCTGTTACTTTGCAAACGAAAGGAGGACTTCTCTCAACACCTGTCAGTGGTGTTCTCTACTAACCTGTAGCTCTCGCTGTAGAGTCTGCAGAGCCGAGATTTAGCAACAAAGTCCTCACTTCGATGAATATTCCCAACATCCTTCGCGTTCTGTATCGTCTTCATCCCCAAGCACAAACCACTATCACCCTTATCATGAAGCTTAGCACGATTAGATCAGATCAGATGGTAGGGTTGAAGCCCCTCTCATCACCAACCCTTGTTCATCAAGGAAAAAGCCATCCGATGATTTTCCGGAGCATATTCAGCACCCGATACGGAGACGTTGGATTGGAGCAATTCGGCCTCTAACATTATAAAGAAGGGGAATATAGATGGATACGTGCACCTCATATGGTCCAGATGTCTGGGCCTCGCCTGGCTGGGACTGTTGATTTCTTGAGACTTTTTTCCCGCGCATGCAGTTTCCATTGTTGCCATTTTTATTTTCATGGGGCAGAAGTTCCAGTGGCAAAGTTGGCCGAATTCCATGGGTAAAAACTGAGTTAAATGGCTATTCGTCACGGGAAACAATTCAATGATCTTTCAAGTAACAAAAGAGCTTAGGATCATCGTACAAGGTATGGCCTGAGTCAAAGAGTACCCCAATGTGCTAGATAGTCTATGACTCAAGCAGTACAATAAATACAAACACACATACTCTAAGTAGAGTCTGGATAGCTTCACGCATAACCCACTTGGGTCAGTAAATCGCTAGTTCAAACCCAGCAAAACACAATCATATTCCTCGCGGTGCTGTTATACATGGATGACGAAGCAATACTTGAATAATCAAAGGTATTCAATTTCCCTTTAGTGAGTGCTCACGGAGGAGGGTCTACTGTTTGTGTAAGCGAACATACCTCATAGTGGTATTTGCGAGTGAAATCCAGTTTTAAACTACGAATTAAAAAAACATGAATGAAATCCAGAGTATGAGCGTTTCTGGCGTCAAAAGGGTCGTCCAATATGTATACATAGCACCGATCATGTATCATAGCTTTATAGCTGAATACATATTAAATGATCTAAAAAAAAGGAATCATTAATGTCGCGACCTGTTATGGGAATACGAATCATCTATGTGCCAAGTAAGATCAGGGGGTTTGTTTAAATCAAACCTTAATCGTCGCACCGCCAGCGACTAAAGCGGCAGTATGTATAAGAATACAAAGAGCAGATAACATGGAGCCGGCAGAGCTCCTCGAAAAGGCAAAAAAACACATCGAGGGGGCTTACACAGTAAGAAAACTGCGGAGCAATGATACAGAGGTGTTTGTGCAGTCGGTCTCCCAGCGAGACGCGGCCTTGAGTATGGTGAATCCAAAGGAGTTCTGCGTCTTAAAGCAGGAGTACCCTGTTGAAATTTTGGGGATCCACTTGGGGACATTTATACTAGGAGGAAAGAATCCAAACAATGGTGACTTCATAAACCAAATTGTGGCAGAAACAAAAGTTCGGATTCCCGAACTAAAGATCAACAGGTTGAGATGGATCTTCTACGGGAAGGAACACCAATGGATGGGAACTATCTGCCATACTCGAGGATCAATCGTCGCGAGTTTGCCGACAAAGGCACTTCAACGCGAAGCGATAAGAAATGTCATTGTATACAATTCAATGCTATACACGGCCCAGCTCTGGTCACCCCGAGCGCAAAAAATGCAGTGCTTCAACTACTGTAAATTGGTGTATACCCAAGCCTCTTGCAATAGGGTAAGGAGATGTGATGAGTGTGCGGGCATTCAACAGACCAGGAAGTTCCCGAGGAAGTCGGTACTATGTTGCAACTGCGGCAAGGACCATAAATCGTGGCAGAAGGGGACGTGTCAAAACTTCGAGCCGTACAAGGCCAGTATCCAAATGGCATGGTAAGAGCTATTAGAGAGAACGGCGGAATTCAGGAAACGAGAATCTCCAGTAACGGCACCAACAACGACAAATGCGGGCAAAATCTATAGACGACCAAGGTTACACACTGGTGTCCCACCAAAAGCCGGAGGTATTAAAGGGAGGGCCAGGACGCCCGCGCAAACAGCTCCTGTTCAATCACCCACCGCAAGTATTTGGACCATCGGGGTCAAGTAGACTATAGCCATCTCTTTTCAGCACGCGAGGGCAAGATAGGATGGCGAGGTGCAATATAATTTTAGATAGTCCTGTCTCGGACTCAAGGCCAATTACACTTCCTATAGGTAACAAAGGACTGTAGATAGAAATAAAGAATATAATAGTGGGAGGGGTTTTTATCGTAATGGTTTCCCCCTCATGTATATATATAGATAGGATTATAGCCGCCTGCATGGGCCCACAGGGCGCCAAATCGGGTTAAATGAAATCAAATTCAAATACTATCAGTCTATATTATGAAAGACATGTATATCCCCTCACTCGTCTTATTTTGCTTAAAGTTCTTGCGTCTATAGAGCTATATTGGGATTTTTAATAATTAAAAACTTATTCTTTGCAACTTCAAAATAAGCAATAATAGGACCCTTTTCATATTTGCGACCCAATTCAGACTATACCAGCTGTATTGAAGTCTGAAACCTCCTATAAATTTGAAACTAGAGCCTTAGCTCTAATAAGATCAAATCGAGATTAATGAAAGGGGAATGTATGAGTTATTGGTAATTTTCATCTCCGGGACGATCGTCGCTTTTCCAAAACTGTTAATAGAAAGAAGAAAACCCTAATCCGATACTCCTATATCTCAATTTCGATTTTTGGCCGATTCTTGTTCAGACCCTCTAAAAGTGAGCAAGCCTTGCATACCTGTTGACTAGACATATAACCACATTTACTACAAGTGCCTAATTTCTGTCGATTTACTTTTGGCTGGGATTGTTTTTTAGGCTGAGCCCCACTCGTTTGAAGTAATTTTTTGGCAGATTTTTCACCCACGATAATTGGTTCTGAAGTGAAATCAATCTCTCTCTCGGAAGCTATTTCGTTTTCAACGAGCAATTTTTCCATTTCTGCCATCTCACCGCCACTTGTCCTTCCGTTGGAGCCTCCACAGCCGCCCGTGTCTTCTTCACCTCCTTGTTCATTGATTTGTGGTCCTTCTTGGCTTCTGCAGTGATCAAACAGAGAAGCTTCTTCTGAAACCATTTTTGCCATATCTTCACCGCTTCGAACAACGTCTAGAATTGCGCTTGGACGTATACGCTCAAGGTTTTTAATAAGCGTTCTAGCACTTCCTCGGAAAGCTTCAGGACTGTAAATACATTCGGTCGTGAAATACTCAAGTTTCTTGTGATGGGCATAGAGTACAATTTCCTTTTCGTAGGCGTATTTTAAAGGTTTACTCCTCCGAACATCACTTGAATCATCACCAGTCATTATGTTTGTGCTCCGTGCTAGACGAGATAAGTCCCCTCGAAGAAGGTTCATGAGGATAGTTTCGGCTAGATCGTCTGCATTATGTCCCGTTACTACATGTTTAATTCCTAACATCTTGGCTCCTCTGTCCAATGCTTGACGACGAAAAACCCCGCAGTAGGTGCAGTTTCCTTTTTTGCCAATTGTTTCAACAACTTGGTCCATAGTCCAGCCATATAATTCATCATATCCAACAATCTTAAGGGGCATATCGTATTGAATGGCATTATTCTTGACTGTCTCGAGGGAGTCGTCTCGATATCCTTTAATACCTTCATCTATACTTAACAAAACAAGTTCAAGACCATAATTATATTTAGAATTGAGGGTTTTAAGGACAGATGCAAGAACAGTAGAATCTTTCCCACCAGAGGCACCGATTGCTATCCGCTCTCCAGGTGAGAAGATTTTAGTGGTTGAAATTGTTTGATGAACTTCCTCTTCGAAGACTGATATGAAGCAGTTCTTGCATAACTTTTGATGGTTTTTAGGTCTGACTATCAGTGCTCGGGAGTCCTTGCATACTGCGCAGGGAATCGGCGCCATCTCCTATGCACTCGGAAATTGTGTACCTCACGTACTATTCAAGTAAATCGTGGATAAAGTATTTTGCAGGGCACGTATTTGAGAATGAGGACGGCTTCTAGGGCATAAAGTTAGAAATATTTCATTAAATATTATCCAAAAAAGTACGAAAGGAGAGAAGTGTGTTGTCTCTTTTTTGGCTCATCACACTGAAACGACTTTGAATTATGTAATGCCGTCCCGCACATTTGTGTGTGCCAAACACTCGCTTCATGACTATTAATTATGCAGAAATACACTTATGAAAATATTGTGCAATACGTGCACCAGATAGTAAAGCTGTATTTTAACCGGACTAGTCCCATCAGGAACTGCTAGACATACCTCGGGATGCCCATCTCTGGAGCATGAAATCAAAGGGGTCAACGACATAACACCTATACGCGATATCCTCATTGAATGTGGGTGAGAAATATTTTCCCCGAGACAAATTTATACAAATTCTGCAATATCAATGAAACTAACCAAAGAGGTAATGCCTTAAGGTAATTCAACATATCAATCATTCACCCCCAGTAACATAAATTCCTACAAAATAAAATCGGGCTTAGAAGTACGACACAATACCCACTCATTTCTAATGCTATTTCTCTCGTCGATTTTTTATAGCCTCAGCTGGCTACCAAATAGACGCTGATATTTATACCCGACGGAGGAAACAAAGCGTGAAGCTTAAGTCTAAGATACAGCTATTTGTGATGGGCGTCAGAGAAACCACGGCAAGTTCACAAAATGATATAGAGGAAGGATATAACCTCGATGGACGTGAAATTTAGAATTTTGGCAAGGGTTTTACGAATTTGTGCCCGCCAGGACTTTGCTTGATAGAGTGCAGCTGATACTATAAACACAAGTCAACGATGGAAGGTGCCGTGGTCCGCCTCCTGGTGGTGTTCTCTGGTATGATTTTAGTAGCCTGGCCACCTACTCCACTCGGGAAGGAGATACTTCAGATCACATTACGCGCGGAGGAAATTCAGTGGATGATGAAGTCATGTCTGGATACCTCAATAATTATGAGACGTTCCCCTGGGTGGGTATTCACGGATGAGGGTTGACTTGGGGTGAAGAAAATGCCGTCATAACTTTGCAGTGGTACTTGCAAATGAAATCTGAGGCATGAGTGCTCTTCTTGTATATTGAGTCATTTTTTCTGTACATTTTCCCTGATATTGTGTCATAGCTAGATAGCTGCATACGCAATTGAAATCTGATGCAAAAAAAAGACCTGGCTGGATTTCCAGGTAAAGAAGTTTTCAAGACAAATAAGTGGTCAATTGACCAAAAAACATTCGTATGCATAACTGGAGACATTAGCTACAAATTTTACCTGAAACTGTGGCATCTGTACCATGAACTAGCCTGTCTAAAAATCGAGAAAGACAGGTATCACAATTTTTCTGTATATATTTCATTGAGATATTCTAGGTGCGGATCAAACTACTTTCGGCTTTAATGTGTATATTAAGTATTGGCTACTCCGTGAACAATTTCTCGGCGAGCAGAATGCGCCTCAATGTTGGAATTAACTTTCCAACGTCATCACCACTTTTCTACAGACATATATCTATCTTCATCTTAATTCATTTGTCTTTACTCCTGTCTCTCACGTTCTTCCCAGAGACCCATCTAGTCAGAATTATACGCCACGAACTGAGTGGTCCAGCAAATGTTCACAGCATTTTTAGATATTAGATTTATATTGTAGCCTTCACTGAATCATTGGCTTTAGAGTATTTCTAGAATATACGTCAATAAGACTCGTTATATTTAATAATAGTAAAAGTTGTTTACAACAGATTTTATTCTTCTAGGTAGTGAGGGCTGACGATTCATACAGTTGCGGGCAAGTATCTAAACTGATCGATGCCAAAGACAGATAAGATGAAATATATAGTTATCGAAAAAAGAGTTCATCAAGCTTTATTCGTAGAAGGAATTCGGTTTTGATATGATTTAAATTTTTGTTGTAGGTGATGGGCTGTATTTAATCTATCAGCTCAAGATCCGCCAAGTGGAACTCGAATTTTGGCCTGCTTCTAGATCTTGGACAATTATTTTTCCAGATTCGTAGTGGACATTGCTGACAGGTACTAGGTCCTTGTTCTTCGGATGGTTGCAAGAGCTTTATATCTCGAAACTCATCAAAGGGACGTGAACGTAGCCCAAGTAGTCAAGCTAACACTTGTCCAAGCAAGCTCCGTCTTCATCGCCAAAATTTTGATTCATTGGCTGGAATTTCCAGCTAGAACCTGGCTAGCTCCCCTGAGCCAAATATGACAGCCCTTTCAACACACTGTATTGCAAATGTCTTTATGTTGGGATCATATGAATTATCAACTATCTTTCTCGATACCTACACGCAGTTGTCTAAAAATTCTTGAAAGCTTACACTTGGAACCCACCACTGATACTCTTGCCTCAACCTCTAGAGCCATAGTTCTCCAATACATATGTGCTAAGCTAATTAATCTGGTCTTATTATGTGGCGCAACGACAGTAACGCATTTTACTCTTACTCGAATTCCGCGTTACGAGCTCGACGCTGCAGTCGTCAATCACTGGCGCATCAAATTCATGTATAGCTGCGTCTTCAACCATGAAAGTTAAACCTTATCTAACACGTTAGTGAAGATTACGAATTGAGTTGCTTTACCTATCAAGAATTTGGACAAGTCATGTACACTAGGCCGTGAAGGAGGCACTTACTGGCAACTAAAACCCTACAAGCAGAAAGTTTCCGAGTAAAAAACTCTTGGGAATATCAAGCATATTGGTAAATTCAGACTATAATGGCGTCAGGGTCAGATAAGCCAAATAATTTAAATCCTCTCACACTCTTGAATGCACCTATTCATAGTCAGGCAAACATCTGTACGAATTCTATGCAAAAGATTGGAAAGACATCTAGCCCGACGAGAACCGATGAAAGTCTAGAGAACACTCCAGGGAGTACTATCAGCCACACGCGCACGAGAAAAACTGTACCCTCTCCATTAGGTACCATATTTGATGTAGCTTCGAGAAGGGCAAGCGCAAACACCCTGCCTGAAACAAGTGAAATGAGATTTGGAAGTATTCCTCAATCAAGTACGGTCTTAGAGGAAGAATCTTTAAAAAGAATAACCCCAAGCGCTAGAGACGTTATTACACAGAAAACCACACAGAAATGTGCTTCTCAAGGTATCGCCTTCTCTAAGCCAGCTCAACAACTACCACCTAGGCTCCTCACCCAAAAAAAACATAAATGCCCGTACTGTGATACCGAATTTACCCGGCATCACAACCTAAAAAGTCATCTACTGACGCACAGTCAAGAAAAGCCGTACATCTGTCAAACATGCGCTATGCGGTTTCGCCGACTTCACGATTTAAAGCGACACATGAAACTACACACTGGTGAACGTCCACATATATGTCCGAAATGTGATCGCAAGTTTGCAAGAGGTGATGCTCTAGCTCGGCATATCAAGGGGCAAGGGGGCTGTGCGGGAAGAAGGTCTAGTATTGGGAGCTTTGGTGGTGATGAAGATCTAGAGGATCCAAATACTGGAGATGGCAAAGTAAGTGCCATGGATGGTGTTATGTACAGCAACAGCACGCTTCCACCTAATGACACAGAATGTTTGACAGAGGAAAGTCGAAAATATAATCATTCAAATCGGCAAGAAAGTAATGGTGGCCTAAAAATTGGAGATCTACGGCCTTCAAATCAAGCGCCAGGCTCTTATATTTCCCCGGTATCCCACTCTAAAAAGTCTTCTAGGGTTACCTACCTTCTGCCAGAAGATAGAGGGAGCATCCGAAACACTATTGTTTCTCACGTGAAAGGCACTAGCCTTCGTGATTACAACTCCGGGTCTAATTTGCCGACGTTGACGTCGAATCCTTCTAATAATCCACTTTTCGCGCAAGGAACGTTACCGGATAACTCCAAATCACTAAGCTCAGTCAGTATTGACCCTGCCATGAATAGACAACGATCACCCCGTTTAGATTTCCGATTTCAGCAACATCGTCTTGGGAATTTATTGTCTACCAAGGCATCCTCTGGAATAACGCATTCAAATACCCTCAGTGAAGCATCGGGACCAAAACTTCCTGCCCTTGCTAGTCTTGCACCTTCCGAGAAACAATATAAATTGTCTAGCCAAGAATCTACTCAATCTAGTTGTAGAAAAGTCCCGTCAGCCATAACAGCTAGCTCATCTGACGCACAAATTTCTACTGGTATCCGTATCTCTTCCCATCAGCTGAATCAGAATAGCATTGACATTAATCCCAACAACAACCTATATTCCTCGAGGGAAAGGGGTGTATGGGTTTATGTACAGACTCTCGAAGATAAGGTCAAACATCTAACTGAAAAGGTCCAGATGATGGAGACAACAAAGAAAAACCAAGAGGACAAAATTAACCGACTTTCACTAGAAGTTTTCTCGTTAAAGGCTCAACTAGACGCACCGAAACATTCTCAGTTTTTATCTAAGCCGAGCCAGTCGTGAAAAAAATAGGACACTGGATGATTTATAACAAACAAATTTGCTTTAAAAGTCATCACAATAGCTGTTTATGGGGGTGAAATCTTTTACCTAGAAACTGCCATCAGTTTTCTCCGTTTTAGTCTGATAGCTTGGAAAATCATCTTTTCATACCCAAAAGAGTCGCAACGCCGTTGTCTTAATTCAACCTTGCTTTACAGGCTTCTTCTCACCGGAGATGTTTATCCAGTCGCTGGCAGAAAAGACGTTGGGATTTGTCCAACACTATACATCAACATGCCTACATTCCTTATCGTTCTCTAGTTTTTCCACTATCAAACCTGGATTAGATTTCAGCAGGTTAAATAGCTTCTAATTGGTAACAACTTAACTGAAAATCCAGATTTCTAAGGCTAACCAGAATACTAGAATCTAGTCCCAATATGACTATTATGAAATTAATCCGTCTGAAAAGATAAAATTCACCAGTATATTGATGACTCATGATTTGTCTAAGAATTAACACTTGATTCATCTTTCAAATATTTAATAAATAATATCAACGCTTCACGACTATTTAAAAGTTGCGCTGGGAGGTTTGAGAATATAATGCTAAATCCTAGTCATTTTAGCTGATTTAAGAGATCTCAGTCTCTGTTAATGACGTTAATATAAAATTACTGCCCTCCCTTAAGTTCAGAGAATCCCTCACTATTTTACCGAAAAACTTCAACAGAAGTTAAATACAGCGAAATCTGTTGTGGGCCTTGCGTATTACGGCGATAAATTACACTACCCTAATAAAACTTCTGATTGAATCATATTCGTATAAAATGGTATTTAACGCGCATCTGCTTTAACACTAGGGTGTAGAGAAAGAACGGCAAAAGAAGTAACAATATACACCACATTCGTTACAGGATTCCGAGACTCTTCGGGTAGATAACATAACTACACCAAAGTCGATCAAACACAACATCACCTCCACGAGGTTTAATACCATAAAGTTTCTATTTACTTATCAGTCGTCTAACCTATCCCCTCTTGTCATCAATCAAAGGAAGTGCAGCTAAGACCTGGGTTTGACCGGTTTTCCTTGGAAATTTGCGCCTTCTTAACTTCATCCTAGACTTATCTAAGGTCATGAGTATTTGATATAACGAGCGTCGTTGAATGCGAGTTAAACCCCAATTTACAGCACTGAATTATTGTATGATAAACACTGATAAGACTGGTACATGATTAAATGAGTCTAGATCTCTAGATCCTAACACACTGATGACAGGCGTCAACGATTTATTTGGAGCAACAATTAATGCATCATCACATAAATATGCGTTCATACCGCCTATTATATTCCTCTATAATACAAGAGGCTTGGCTAAAGTTCATACCTTAAACTAGCTTGTTACTGTGAAATAAGTTTGATGGTGGCTCGAAGCAGAATCAGAATTTCGAGCTTTTCTATAGGTATTGCAAAAACTGACCACAATTAGTGCATATCTGAACTGTTCCAACGTTAGAAGGTTGCAGCTCCACAATGGGAGACCCTCTTGGGCCCAGAGTAGGGTTAATAAAACGAACCCAACCGTTATCTAATTTATGGTCTAAATGATACTACTGACCAAGCGATTATTTTACGGGCCGGACTTCATCTACTGGGTTCAACTTGACGATTTTATTTCAAATCCAAGCTTTAAATTTTTTTGAGAAGTTGTACTTGTAAACATCTGCAAACCTATTCCAAATCTATTCCAAATTTGGTATAATTACAGGTCCATATTTTGTCGGCGCGATATAGTTTCCATCATCTTGCACAACAAAATCTATTGCTAAACTTAAACTCTCTGTAACTTTTTTCTGCGATCCATGGGGTGTGGTAGCTTTCTGATTTGTATGGACAAAATCCATGGGACTATATACTGTAAAAGTAACATAATTTCGGCGACCCATTAACTTCTTCATATCACGAGCCACACCATTTGTATCAGTTTGAAAAATTTCCATCATATCCTCTTTCGTGTCGGAAATGGCATTAGAAGTCTTTTGTCCATTTACTGGTACGTAAAGGGTCTTATTGTTATGTAACATCTTGAGCAAGACATGCGGAGCAGGAGCAGCAATTATCGGTGATGCTATAACTTGGTACATGGTCTTATAGTCGCCTGGGTGAGAGGGATCATGCACTAATCCTGCTCCACTACAACCCACATCTTGTACTTCCTATTAGTAATCACGCCCCTTTCAAACAGATCAGAAACGTACCTCCAGAGAGAAATGTCATTCTAATCCCCTTTTGGAGAGAAATTCCTTGCAATGTACGAATCATATATGTCCTTTCTAAGTCTTTTGATTCATGAGTCCACATATCGCGAAGCTCATCTGCAAGATCAATATCACCAAATGCATTCAGCACACCACCCATCAGTCCAGACTTGCCAACAGCCCTCTTGACTTGTGAAAACCCAGATGCAACTGCTTGTTTACCACCAACAACTCCAGCTACTGAGCTTGTCATCTTCCCAAGTAAGTTGTATGTTCCTGTCACACCTTTTTTGGCTGTTGTAATTGTATGTGCTATACTTTCTACCGTATCAAGCCGTGGAAAGATAATTGGCTTGGATATCATCCAAATACAATGCTGCACGCTAGGTGGCAAGCTCATGATTCTTGGGAAAATACCTTGATACGTAGAGCCAGCTAGAATCTGTCGTTGGTTACGTTCAGAGCGACAGTCAAGCCCTACAACAACAACTGCAGGGCCAAGATATCGTAAAAAGTGCCAACTAGAACCAGTAATAGTGAAGAGGTCTAAATCATTTTGATTTTTCCTAAGAGTATTTAGTGTAGTATGGTGTTGAAACAATAGGAATGTTTCAAGTCCAATACGACCAATATTTTTGAAAATGTTGGATAATTGCATGGATTCGGGGTAAGATCCGAAGCCGTCAAATCTAGTGTGACTCGTTAATTTCGACATTAAAGCCAAGGTATCTATCTATACTCACATGTCATGGTCGTCTATTTGAATCATGTGAGGGATTTGAGCAAATGCTTCCCGGAGGTAGGGTTGGTCAAAATGACTGGTGTAATAGTGGAAGTAGGCGTGAAGGACATCTTCTTCGTGTCGCGCAGTCCAAGCAGCACCCTTCCTATTTTCTTTGCCGCTTATAGCAAGCCATTGCTTTAGCAAAGGAATCTCTTTCCACAATCTATCTCCATATATTTGGTCACCAAGGCCTAACTGAACATGGAACCCACCACAGTCCTTATTTTTTTGCAACACATCTTTCCACATAAGACCGGTGCCACCCAGCTTTGAACGCTCATTCACACTTGTATTTATCGCAAAATCATTACCAGATTGAGCAATGAACCTCCATCTTTTCTCCTGACGACCTGCTATGACAAACTCAAAACGCGAACATCCAAGATGAGATGTGACGGCATAAGTCCACTGACTAGTTATACTATCGCTCATTTGAAGGTCCACATCATATCGATAAAATGTCCATCTTTGATGTGTCGAGATAGGATTTGGAACAAGTTGCCGTGGATTCGGAGATAAATCAACACTCTGATGGATATGAATTGTTGGAGGCTGTCCTGCATCTGTCACAATCATAATTGATCCGAGCCAAACACCTCTTTCAATGTTCATATTAATATATCTAAGGTAAGGCCCAAAATAAACACCATTTGTTGGCGCTATTTTGTACATATCAACTCCAGAACTTGGTGGGGGTCCTGAATATCCAGCCATCATGGAATTATGGGAGCCAACACTCATGATACTATCAGTATAACCTGGGGTACAAGGAGAAAATCCGGGAGATGCAAGAGGAGTTTTGATCAATGTACCAAGCCGAGGAGATGTAAGGGGGTTACCATACGTGGAAAGATTTGGAGGGAACGGAGGTACGTCATGGTTAAGCGGAGTTGGACCTTTTGGGAACTCCCACTGTGTTGCTCGAGTCGGCAGATGTATGTAGTAATAATGCCCTGAGTTTTGATCTAGGTGCGAGATCCATCCCTCTGGCAAGGGAGGCGGAGAATTAGGGCCAGCATCTTGCGGTGGCAGCTGATTTTGGAGCTTTTGAGTTGGAATCAGTTGTGCAGCTGACCGCAAATTTAAATTCTCTCGCCGTGAATCATTAGAAAAGGCAGGATGGCCTGGATACTGTAGTCCAGGGGTGTTGGGAGGAGATATAATACTGGGCTTAGGGACTACATGGGTTGTAGCTGGAGGTCTCATTCGTTTTTCATTACAAGAAATTTGTTGCAAACTTTCACTAGCTCTTAAAGAGACACTGGAGTACGCCGGTGGTGGAGATGATGATATATGCATCTGCTGCAACTCTTGCTCAAGTAACTGTGATCTTCCACCCTCTTTAGATGACTGAGAACGCGAGATACGGCTAGATCCCTGATACACAGTCTGAGAACCATGGAGTTTACTATTCGACGATTCTGTCGGCGTCCATGGTCTAGTAGCATCTATCTCTGTATAGGCAGAATCCATGGGTTTAGGGACTTGAGTAAATTTTGCCGGCGTATAGTTTAAGCTTTGCGCTGTAATCATAGTTTGCGATCTATCGCGAGTAAAAGATCCCGACCATTCCTGCAGATTTTTGGGGGATGATAGCTCGTACGAGCCTGTCATCGGTGTTTCTGGCGGAGGCGGCGATCCTCTCGAGGCGCGTGTTGTCGAGATAGAAGCTGCGGATGAAAATCGCTTCATTCCATTTGTTATCGCAGTTATACGATTGGGGCTACTAGTAGGGTTATGACGCTCTAAAGCAGTCTGGCGAGGTTTGCTAAGTTCAGGGTACTTGTATTTTTTGTTGGGAAGTTTGGTATCTCTGCTAAACTGCTTAGCTGCAAGTATTTCATGATCAAATATTTTTGAGCCGGACTGTTCAGTTATCGGTAATACTTTGGATCCTCGTCTTGTTGCTAGATTGGGACTTTTTTTCTCGAGATCAGGCGATAGACGTAGGGCGACATCGTTGGCATGAGACGAAAATTTCTGTATAGTATCTGTTGGTCCCCCGTGATCTCGATTCCCTAGCTGTCTGGAACTTTGAAGTTGAGCGTCCGATTCTTGGAACGAAAACATGCTGAGCTCATCGGGCTGATGTAGCTTGTTTATTTCTTGGTCGTCTGGATTTGATAACTCTGTCGAGTTTAGGCTTCTCTGAGAGGCCGCAATGGATGATTGATTTTTTCGATGATTAATTTCATTTCCTTTACGAATTCGTAGAGGCCCAATTATGGGACTCTCTTCACCATCGCTCGGGTGTCTGTGCATAGAATAATCTTCGTTCAACGTTCCATACGTTTTCGACATTTCTACAAAGATTTTATATATATGAACCAATACTAAACGATTAGGAACTTAACTGGATGCGCTACGATAATATCCAACGAAGAATTGAGACTATTTCATCGATTTCCTCTGTTATTCTACTCACAAACGCGGGGCCTTGTCATAGAGCGATGCCAATGGCTTGTGAGTTCAGGCGAACGAGAGGCGCCCGAAGATTTAGGATGTGAGGGGCATGAGAGCTTTTGGGGAGGATATCGAATAAATGAATTTTCAAATGTCATGAAGACAGAACGGCCCATGGAAACTTGCTGATATCGGAACCAGTCAGTTACAGGCGCTTGTCCACCGAATTCCGGACTTCTCGCCGAAAATTCAGGCGCCCTGTTTAAACGAATAGATAGCGTTCGCGTAACGCATTTAAGTCGCTCATGGACCAGCGCATTTTACCCTGTAGATTTAGACCATGAGCATTTCTAAGTATGTGATCAAATGACACCCCTGAAGGCTGAGCCCTTACGTTGAGACGGCTGAGGAGGTGCAGGCACCCCTGGCTGGTAGATAAAGAGGATCTACATGCCTTTTAATTCTTCATACTAAGAATGGTCAATGAAATCCCAAAGATCCTTATAATTCAACTTCTAGTAGCGCGACATATTGATGCAAGCTCCTCAATAGAGCGCTTGATAATGCATGTCTTAGACATGAGTATTAGGATAATTAATGGCAAATTTTTATCAATTTGTAATTTGTTTTCATAGAATACAGAACTTCTGCTTCATCTTTTATAGCCAAAAGGACTGGATTACTCTGCTTGAAATATGCCCGTTTTTAGTTATTTCTAAGCTACAAGGAACCTGCCGCGGGCGCTAGTAGCGAACCTCGGCGCTTGCCAAGAAACCTCGAGTCCGTGCTCCGTCGCGTTCACACTCCAGACGCGTCGTTGCTGCGAAATTCATTCTACATCAACCTCCATTCCACTTTCCCTTACGCGTCAATCCGTTATTCTACAATCTAATCAGAAGGTATAACTCATGGCTTCTAATACTTTGGGTAAGAGATCCCGTCATGCAACTTCCCCAGGTAAACCTCAGCTTCAGTGGCAAGCTTAATGGTAACTAACTAATCTCGAGTATCACTTCCCCCATCTAAACGCCAAGCTCGTGCACAAAATTATTATGATGAAGAAAACAATCCTTTTTTGGGACCAACGATAAACAAATCAAGCAACGATGAAGTCCCAAAAAAGGCAGATCGGTTACCAAGATCAGCGCTCACTAGATCAACGCCTACTACACGTACGCTTAGAAATAGAACTGTAATGTTTGATAAAGAAACTATAGATGGAAAGAGCAAAGGGAAGAAAAAAGTCGTAGTTAAGGATGAGTCGTCACCTGCCCAAAATCCTACGCCCCAGACCCCGCGCCACAGAGACGCGCTTTCGAAGAAAGTACCTGTTACTCCTAGACATAGGTTTACACTAAATGCGACATCTTTTACTCCCCGGACCCCGATGACCCCTGGTGGGTCCATAATCACAATCTACAGTCAGGCTCGGCAAATATTTTCACGAAGCTCTGAGCCCGGTCAACTAGTGGGAAGAGATGAGGAACGTGAAAAATTAGTAAAATTTGTTTTGAGCAGAATCTCGAAAAACTCCGGTGGTTGTATTTACATAAGTGGCCCAGCTGGGACTGGAAAGAGTGCGATGGTTGGGGAAGTTACCAAGAGGTTTGAAACTTCTAAAGTGTTAAAGAAGTTGTATATCAATTGTATGAGTATAACCGCGTCGAGCGATCTATACGATCAATTCCTTGAGGCTTTTTGCAGTGAAATCGATGTCTATGAAGGCCAAGAGGTGGAAACTCTACAAAGTATGTTTGTTCCTCAAAATAGTACCAACATTTCATACATCGTTACGCTGGATGAGATTGATCACATTCTTTCCCTGGATTTAAATATCCTCTACAAATTATTTGAGTGGGCCCTTCAAAAGAAAACACACTTGATTCTACTGGGCATCGCAAACGCTTTGGACTTGACAGACCGCTTCCTTCCTCGCCTCAAAGCCCACGATCTAAGGCCTCAGGTCCTTCCGTTCCTACCATATACGGCTCATCAAATAAAAGAAGTAATTACTACTCGGTTAAGGTCATTGATTCCTACAGAAAGAGCTGACTCAGACTTCGTTCCGTTCATGCACCCTTCAGCCATTGAGCTATGTTCCCGCAAGGTATCAAGTCAGTCTGGAGACCTCAGGAAAGCTTTTGATATTTGTAGACGAGCAATAGATATGATTGAACTGCAAACTAAACAGAAACACGAGCAAACACTGTCGGAGAATACGTATTCAGGAAGCCCACTCAAAAATCTAACAGATAACTTAAACATCCCTTCTTGCCAAAAGACAATCTCTAGAAAATCACTCGCAGATTCTCTCGGAACACTCACCTTTGAGACAGCCCCAAGAGCTTCTATATCTCACGTCAACAAAATCACGTCTTCGACGTTTGGTAATGGCGCTAATAATCGACTCAGGTCTTTAAATCTTCAGCAGAAAGCAGCTCTTTGTGCCTTAGTCGCCCTAGAGAAGCGCAAGAGAGAGGCGCCTGTAAACGTTATGGCGACTCCATCAAAAATAAAAGACATCTCACCAAGTATCAAAGCGCTTTATGGTGTTTATTGTACGCTCTGTAAGCATGAGCAGACTATTCATCCTCTTACGAGCATCGATTTCAAAGATATTATTAGTAGCCTCGAAACCCTTTCTTTGGTTACTTGTGTAGACAACCGATGTGACTCTTCGCTCGGAGCAAGAACAGCACAATCTCGTATGGTAAAGTTTGGAACTGGTCTAGGAGTTGGTGAAAGAAATAGGATTAAAAGTTGTGTTGGAGAGGAGGAAATTTCTCAAGCTGTTGAGGGGTTTGGAGGTGGCATTCTGCAAAATATTCTGAAAGGAGAAGGATTGGACTGACAACTTTTTGTGGCTAATAATTTAATTTTGTATCAAGCTACCGCAAATGTGTCTGGTACACAGATTGCGGAATGCCTTTAAATTCGCATCATGCCTAGATATGAACTTGGGTAGTGCCAGAGTTGTATACGACAATAATTGTCACAAAATCTCCATAATTCGCTCGTGAAGGGGCCCACTATCTTAAATCCAGTTCAGAATCCTCGGGAAAATCTCTGTGGAAAACTTTAATTGTCAGTGTTGCGTGTTCTAGCACAAGAACTACTCGCGCTTTACTTTCAGTAGCTCACATGTAGCTGTCGTGGCTGCGCATTACGTGCAAGTGTGCTAGCAAGCTGGCGTTGTTTCATTACTCTGTTTATTATCAGCGTAAGAATGAGTCAGTGAGCGTGCTGTTTATTGTGCTACTTGAGTCTGTGACTATGTAGCACAATTGTCGGTGTGGGTAGATACAGTAACTACTTACAATTCACAACTCTAAATTCGCATCTCTTCTACAAAATCCATCTCTTCATTACATTAAATTGACGGCAGGACCAGCTGAGTTAACCCCTGTAAAATACCTCTTTAACGGGACCCTCCTCAACAACTTCGAAAGTATCCAATTATACCATAACAATTACAAAGTAGAAGAATATAATTCGTTTATTTCGATCAGTTGGTCCTATACATCAGAACTTCAACTCGCTACATTCAGTAAGGAAGAGAGCCCACCTTCAAACCAAAGATTGCGCTAATTTGGACCCGTTCTTGTCTAAGCCTCATGTCCCGGTCAATTTTAGGATAGCGCTTGATCAGACAATGCAATTCAATTTTGCAGAGTTCTAGCTTGGATTTAACTTGACCTGGCCATGTAGGCAGAAAGGACCTACTTGTCCTTACATAGTCATAGACTTTATAGGACAATAAACACAAACAAAAAAAACATGACCTGGCCCCTTTCGCGCGGAACTTGCGCGGGATAAATTTAATCTGTCTCTTGAGATAGCCCCCAGTCTTTCTAGGCTTCCCTTGAGCGATCGAGTGTATACATATAACCTCTCTTGCAATATTGATGCCGAGGCTTCCTATCTGTACATAAGAGCATTAGGCTACGCTTCCGTTTGCACTTCCACTAATTAAACTCTCAGTATGACGCTTAATTTTAAGCTGCTCATAATCAGTGAGTATGAGGGTATAAGTATGTAATTTATCTATAATTCGAGAAGATTTTGGCTGTGTTAAAGCTGGCTCAAAGGTTAACGTTCCTCGGCCGGTAGAAGACTAGCAATAACTGGCTATGAGTTTTGCCGTATTCAAAGATGATTTGGAAGTCTTTTCCGAAAACAATCGATGGACGTGACATTCGTTTTTTTCCGTGAATAAAAAAGCTAATATTAGGTAGTGGCAGAATTTAAGGTTGATTTTGCAAAGCTTTAATGGCCGAAGAGTATACAAAGGATTCTCATGATTGGCAGTCACTGTGACTATTTAGATATAAGTATCTAAGAAACAGCAAGGTCATACTCAGATTAGACTGCAGTAATTACCTGCATGTAATCGATCTAGAGCCGGCACTATCGTCGAATCCTTTAAACTGTAAAGTACAAATTTCCTGTGTGCGACTGATCTGCATGAGAAGAGTTATTAACGCGACTCTTAAGTTTGACCTCCATTGGCTCGGTTAAATATTGTAGCAACCAAACACACCTTGTCATATAACAAAATTTCGACTTTGGTTTTTGAATCAGATTTCAATTGCGTATGCAGCTATCTGGCAATGACACAATATAAGAGGAAATGTACAGAAAAGATGACTCAATATAAGGAGAGCACTTATGCCCCAGATTTCATTTGCAAGTATCACTGCGAAGTTATTGCGGCTTTTTCTTCACCCCAAGTCAACCCTCATGCGTGAATACCCACCCAGGTGAACGTCTCATAATTACTGAGTTATCCAGGCATACCTTCATCGTCCATTGAACTTTCTCCGCGTGAAATGTAGTCTGTGGCCTCTCCTTCCCAAGTGAAGCAGGTGCCCAGGCTACACAAACCATACTAAAGAACACCACCAGGAGGCGGACCACGGCATCTTCCATCGTTAACTTGTGTTTATAGTGTCAGATGCACTCTATAAAGCAAAGTCCTGGCGGGCACAAATTCGTAAAACCCTTGCCAAAATTCCAAATTTCACGTCCATCGAGGTTATATCCTTCCTCTATTTCATATTGTGAACTTGCCGTGGTTTCTCTGACGCCCATCACAAATAGCTGTATCTTAGACTTAAGCTTCACGCTTTGTTTCCTCCGTCGGGTATAAATATCGGCGTGGGCTTGTATTTGGCGGCTAGCTGAGGCCAAAGAATAGTTGATGAGAGGTGTGGTCATTGAGACGAGGATGTAGTATGTCGTACTTGTAAACTTGATGAGACTTATGTAGGAGTCGAACTCGTTGGGAGTGAAATTTTGACATAGCGGAGAATTCTGAATCATTGCCTCTTGGGCCAACTTCTTTGGTATTGCGAAATTTGACTGAACTTGGCTCTGGAAGAATATTTCATTCCTAGGTTCGTAGAGGACACCACTGACAGATGTTCAACCTTCCTCCTCCGTCATTTAGGTGGAACGAGGTTTCTCGGTACTTCACGGTAGCCAACCTGATCCGGCATGGCCCCACTTGTGCTTTAGCTTCAGTAGGAGTGCGATGGGTGACGTGTACCTAGCTCGTTAATGGACAAAAAAAACAAGCTCTCTGGTTGAGATTCTAATGCTATCAATGTATTCAATTGATTTTTCAATCCCTGTTCTTGTATGGAGGAGGAATTTCAATGTAAGATTATTTCCGTTGAATTTTTAAACTTGAGTTCTCTTCTTTCATAATTGCAATTGCTGCATCCGAGTTTAAAACGCTCTGGAGTGTTTCGCCTTCCGTATCTGCATTTATTGTTGATGCTATGTTCGTGTCTGTATAAGTATGACTTTTTGTACCCGTGGCCTAGCCTGAGTTGAAAGTAAGCATTGTATACAGCCCTTTTTGCTTCAGATGGTACCTGATGTCATAGATCAGGTTTAAAAGCAATGAAAATTTGTGTGGAAGATGATAGTTTATATTTCGGCTAATGATGAGCTATCTAGGGAGTCGGACAGGTATTTATACATTCCTTTTACTACTATTCTTGGCCTTCAACCAGGAGTAATCACGGCTTACTGATCTAGATCCTTTTAGTAACTTCTCGTCTCGTCCCTGGAAGGTTCCTTCTTCATTGCTAGAAGATTCACACTCTTTCTTGGTGATTCTCGATCATCTCTGCTCTAGTCTCGAATGTTCAACCAGAAAGGTATGCCAGGTAAGCATATCTAAGAATCTACGAGAATATTTCTGTGAAGTATGATCAGGAGCCAAGGACTGTCTGCGCTAGCCAGTGTAGACTACAGGCATTACTCGGTTTACTAACTGTCACACCTGAATCTTATTGTGTAATCTCCACTGTAATTATTCCTGTATGATGAAGGTATTGGATATAGTTTTCTATCCTTACTGCGAAGAAATTCCAGCCATTGGTCTCTAATATTGCTTTTCATCTGGACTCTGGTTATGGAAAAGCTTATTTCGTCCTTTTGAGTAATCGCGAAATGGAGAGAGAGGTGTGATTATCATACTACTTGAGTCTTAGAATAACTAGCGCATTGAGCTCCTCTCTGGCCCAGACAACACCTTGTACAGTGCTCCTTGTCTCTCATGTTTCTTGAATGATCATTGATATATTGCCCTTGATGAATAGCCATTCAGCTTAACATTTACCCATGGAATTCGGCCACCTTTTCCACGGAACCTTCTACCCAAAAAAAATGGTAGCAATAGAATCTGCGTGCATGGGAAAAAGTGTCAAAAATCCTGCAGCCCCAGCCAGGCGAGGCCTAGACACCGGGACCACATGAGTTGCGCATATTCATCTACATCTCCCTTCTTTGTAACACTCGAGGCCGACTTGATCCAATCCACCATCTCCGTATCGGGTGCTGGGTACGCTCCGGAAACTCATTGGATGGCTTTTCCTTGATGAACAAGGGTTGTTGATGAAAAGGACTTCAACCCTACCATCTGATCTGATCGTGGTTGGCTGCATGATAGTGTTGATAGGGGGATGTCTTTAGGGATAAAGACGATACAGATCGCGATGGAAGTTGGGAATCCTCAGTGAAGTGAGGACTTTGTTACTCAATTTTGGCTCTGTAGACTCTGCAATGAGGGCTGGAGGTTCGTAGGGGACACCACTGACAGGTGTTGAGAATGCTCCCCCTATCCCGATTTAAGTTGGATAGCAACCCTATCGCAAAGAATCAGAAGAACACGAACAAAAATGAATGACCTGTTGGTATCACAGGTATGTGATCTCTGTTGCAACATATGGTTTACTCTAGATATCTCGTGTTATGGCCTCTTCTCTTGTGACGCTCTGTGTCAGTGCACAAGTCTACGATATATATCAAGAAAGCCTTTTGTAAAGCAAACCTGATATTGAGTCTTTTTAGGCCAGATTGCACTGTGGTCAAGCAATCTAACTAAAGTTGCGTGATTTCAGCGTGAGGATTGTGGTTCAAGCGTCACACTCCTCATTTCTATACGCTAAACTGATTTATTTGCCAAGAATATTTCACAATTATTTATTATTCGTTTTATTGTCCTGTCTGAACCTTTGACTATGCAGTACATGCAGGACCTCTCTGCCTACAGGCCAAGGATATCTATGCCAGTAGTATATTCCCTCCTATGACTCCCATATAGCTCCCCTAAAACGTTATGTTGGAAATATCGCGCATTGAAATGGGCGCGATAATTGTGGAATGAAAGTAGAAGTTGACTAAAAGAGTGTCATTTTCGGATTACAGGTAAATTAGTATGAAATGTGCACTACAAGTACAAGTGTTCGCAGTGGTATTTTCAAATGAAACCCGAGGCATGAGTGCTCTTCTTGTATATTGAGTAATCTTTTCGGTATATTTTCTCTAATATTGTGTCATAGCTAGATAGCTGCATACGCAATTATAATCTGATGCAAAAAGATTAAAAGTACAAGTGTAAGCGACACAGAGACTAAGCCGCAGCTTAAACGATTGTGGCGCCATCCAGGCATAGAGAAACCACAAAAATCTCCTTGTGCCCATGCCATACAGCCACTTACGTATCCATTAATTAGCCTGAAGCGTTACCCTATTACTCATTCAAACCTCTTAAATACACACAAGATTGTGTTGGAAACCTAGACGAAATGGAGGGCCCGTACTTCCACAACACTTTGTGTTTCCATTTCCAACGCAGCACCACCCCTCACAAGTACTAATTCAATCATACACTTAGAGGAGCCCTTTGCCATTCGTTATCTCCCCTCTATGGCCGACGAGACGATAGCCATTTGCAGGTGTATGGCAGCCGGGAAAAATCGCAAAAACCACTGGGTACGGGGCTCTCCTGATACCGACATTAGTACTAAATCCGAAGACATAGTGACTCTTCTGAAGCGTTCAAAGAGGCCGGCCTATTATGTGTTATGAGCACTGGACGGTGGTTGGGAGACTACTTGGAGACAGTATAAATATGGATGTCACAGGTAATCTATGTGAGATGACTCAAGAATTGAATTGATGTTCTAGAGTATGAATATGAAGAGAAATGATTGTGTATGTGCATCACTGTGGGCGGTACTCGACCACTTATCTATCTACATGATAGGCTTTACCCAGGACCGCCATTATCCGTGCACAATTAATCCCGCGCCTGATCACAACTTCTAGAGATCAGCCTTCTTCGTTAGTTCAATACAATCTCATGACCAACCACCGATGTCTAACCATCGCACAAGCATAGCGACATCGTCGATTGGTAGGTTAGTAGATGCATGAATGTGCAGAGCAAATGCATGTACATGGATCATAACACGGCCAGCTGGGCGCTGCAGACTTGTGTGTACCTCTGGAAATTCATCCTCTGCATTTCTAGCCTCCTTCCCGAAGGTCGTGCTGAAATGTCAGAAAGGTCTTGACAGAGCGTTGAGGTTCCTAGTGGATCAGAATGTGTAAAATGTGAGATGAGCTTAGCTTTAAGATGGTGTGGGTTACGGGTGTCTCGTGGCTCCAAACTACCAATATGTTTAGTAGAGCTTGAGACTAGATGTAACTTGATTTCCTATTCTTACAGGGTATCGTCTATATAAATACAGTATTCCTTATCTTGCGCCCGGACTCCGACATGAACAACATTACATAAGCATTACTATTTATGATAGCCTCGTACTAACCTAGAGGTCTGTCAATTAGGGATCCTCAGCGTGATCGCTGTACAGTAGCATAGCCTAACTTCTTTTTCCCATTAGAGCCATAGTTCCCCATAAACCGTGACCCCATCTTTATATAGTATGACTTAATTTCCTCTTTGCGGATATACACAGCGTCGTAAATTTTCAGTAAGTAATGGTCGGTAACAAATGAGGCAAGCCCCTGTTTATAGTTAGAGTAACGCGTTTATCGGTCGTTGACGCGAGCTGGTGTGTGTGGAGAGGTCAAGGAAGAGGACTCTCGTAAGAATGACAAGACCGACATTAATGAGAAGTCGCTGATTATAGATGTGTCTGTGTTTGCATTCGACCTCGATTCGGATTCAATTCTTCTTGGCTATGCCAGATATGCAAAGCATACTGAGCGATTACACCGACACCACTAGAAGGTGAAGAATTCGTCTTTGCCGGCGCATGTGAGTTTTTAACGTACCGGTGAGCCCAGTCCAAATTAGACTATCCGACGTGCTGGCGCCTACACAGACCCAACAAAGCAAATGAAAGCCAGGATCTTATCATCCTTCGCTCAAATATTATAGTATACATAAATATCGTTCGTTCGACGAATCTCATTATCTACAGGGGGACTATTCTCAACACCTGTCAGTCGTGTTCCATGCGAGCCTCCAGCTCTCATTGCAGAGTCTACAGAGCCAAAATTGAGTAACAAAGTCCTCACGTCGATGAGGATTGCCAATCGCTTTCACGGTCTGTGTCGTCTTTATCCCTCAACACAAACCACTATCACCCTTATCATGAAGCTTAGCACGATTAGATCAGATCAGATTGTAGGGTTGAAGCCCCTCTCATCACTAACCCTTGTTCATCAAGGAAAAGCCATCCGATAAGTTTCCGGAGCGTACCCGGCACCCGATACGGCGATGGTGGATTGGATCAAGTTGGTTTCGACTGTTACAAAGAAGGGAGATATAGATGGATATGCGCAACTCATGTGGTCCCGGTGTCTAGGCCTCGCCTGGCTGGGGCTGCAGGATTTTTGACACTTTTTCCCATGCACGCAGATTCTATTGCTACCATTTTTTTTGGGTAGAAGGTTCCGTGGAAAAGGTGGCCGAATTCCATGGGTAAATGTTAAGCTGAATGGCTATTCATCAAGGGCAATATATCAATGATCATTCAAGAAACATGAGAGGCAAGGAGCACTGTACAAGGTGTTGTCTGGGCCAGAAATGAGCCCAATGAGTTAAGTAGTCACAGACTCAAGTATTGCAATAAAAACATGACGTTATCATCTCGCACCTGACCTTCTAGTCACCACTAGGACATCTACGGCAGACGACGATCTTCAGCATCATCAGCGCATGCCGTAACACCTTTCTCCGATTTTATCTGGTCTTGGCTGGCCACCAAATATACGCCTACGCCGGTATTTACATCCTACGGAAAAAAAGAAACTTGGAGCTTCTGTCTAGGAGACATTACTTTTAGGTGGCCGTGAGAGAAATCAGGACAAGAAAACAAAACGTTGCAGATATGAAGGAGACTGATCATGCTAGCTACTCACAAAAGTGTCTAGTAAATTGAGTTGTATTTTGTGCAGAGAAAGGAGAACTACAACATTCTCAGTTACTCCGTATCGCACGTCGAATTTGAATTTATGCACTAGCTTTCTTTTACACAACTCGTTAATCTGGCCAAGTTGTGTACTCTAGGAATTATTCATAGATGAGCCGAAAAGTCTCCAGTCAAAACTAAATAAAGCAATAGCCTGTAGCTGCAAAGAATGGATAAAGCCTCGACAGATATGAAATCTGGTTCTAGGCTAGGATTTCTAAAGTTGAGGAGCATCTCGCGCGCACTACTCTTTGATTGCGAGAGTGCATCTAACGCTATAAGGTTAGTTTAGATTTATATAATAGTCCCAGTTGAGTCAGAAACAACGGAGGATCTGTGAGAATCTACTGAAAGATTCTGGCTACATTCAAAAATCTACAATTCTAACACGCAAAATTTCGTTCTTGTATAAGTTGTGGGTTAAGCCCATCAAACGCTATAAGTACAAGCCAACAATAGAAGGTATCGTTGTCCGCCTCCTGGTAGTTATCTCTGGTATATTTTGATTGGCCCAAGCACCTACTTCACGTGAAAAGGTGATGCCCTGATCACAATTCACGCGGAGAAAAATAAATGAATGATGGAGGCATGTCTGGATAACTCAGTATTTATGAGATGTTCCCCTGGGTGGGTATACACGGTTGAGGCTTGACTTGGGGTGAAGAAAAAGCTGCCATAATTTCGGAATGGTACTTGCAAATGAAATACGAGTCATGGGTGCTCTTCTTTTAAATCGAGACATCTATAAGTTACTATTTCTCTGATATTGTGTCATGGTTAGACAGCTGTACACGTAATTGAAATCTGATTAAGAGTGCCAGGTACAAAATATATTAGTAATCAGACACAACCTAGGCCCAAATATATGCTCGATAAAGCCTTATCGTCCGCTGACTGCGCTAATCAGAAAAAACCGGCGTTCTCGCCATGAATACACATACTTCAGGATTGGTCGTAACACGTCTATATCTTATAGTTAATTATAGTCTCATTTAATAACACCAAACTATCACAATGGTACCAAAAGCATGTCTACACAGATAACCAGATATATCCTGCTGCAGAATCTAAGCCGATCAAGGAATATTTATAGTCTATGGCGACGCACTCAGATCTGGGAACTATCCCACGCACCGTTTCAAGAAAAAAAGCATTATTCATCGCGGAATTTATACATTCCAATTCAAGGAGTGAAGACTATATGCGGAAGAAATAATGTTCAACTTAGAAACTCGCAGTTTGATACTCCACATGAGATGCGCATGTCATCCTGTGTAGATTCATTACTTCACTCAAAGACTTTAGCAGACGAGCCCGCTCATAACATCAAAAAAAAGATAGCAAGAAAAATGATATTAAATAATAGAAAGATTTCTAGAGGATATGAAAGAAGGAGCAAAAGTTCAGCATCTAACCATGGACACAGGCCAAAACCTCAGTGTGGGCAATCCTTTAACAGAATCCAACCTAATCCAAAGGCTCAAACTATTACCTTACGTTCCACCCCAATCAGTCAGATGTACAACACTCAAACTTCAAAAATGGCTCATCGTCCTTCAAAAGAAGAGCTTCTCTCAGCCGCCACAGGATTCTGGTCCCGGCTAAAGATTCGGTTCAAATGGTTTTCCATAAGAAGTGTCGGGCCCTGGAACGTCGATGATTGGAGTGCGTTCGTTTCATGGTTTGTTCTGGGGAATATAGTCTGGATTTTAGTCGGAACAACTACTTTCTTTTCCCTAGTTATTCTCTCTATCAATACTGTAGTTGCGCAAGGCATGTCTAGAGTACCAAATTTTCGCGACATAGTCACTGACAGCTTTCTAGAAACTCTCGCAAGGTGGATTGGGGATTACCTGACACATTCTTCAGGAATAAAAGTTGTTTTTGAATCTGCCGTTGTACCAAAGTGGAAAGATGGAGTGATAACATTTCATAATGTATTTGTATCTCGAAGGCCAGGGCTTGGTAAAACTAAAGTAATCAAAGGGTCTTCTATCTCGGCAGCTGTTGCTGCAGCCGAGAGACACGCTGACTCTACAGGTCGAAAGGAAGAGGAGGAGGAGGATATAAACTATACGCAGTTTGACTTGACCATTGCGACAATTAACGTTACGCTTTCATTCATCAAATGGTGGAATGGGAAAGGGCTATTGCGAGACGTGGAAATAAAGGGGGTTCGAGGCATCGTTGATCGAACCTCTGTTAATTGGGGAGACGATTACGTTGACCCACGAACCTATCTTCATGAGCATAACCCTGGCGATTTCGAGATTGATTCATTTAAGATGGAAGATCTTTTAATTACTGTATACCAGTCAAATGGGTTCCGGCCATTTTCTATCAGCATATTTTCGTGTGATCTATCAAAATTACGAAAGCAATGGCTCTTTTATGACTTTCTCTCAGCTAATCACATGTCCGGAGCATTCGATGGATCTTTATTCAATATTCACCCTCGCCAAATTCATGGTCTCGTAGGAAGCTACCATGAAGAACAGAAAGAGGATGAAAAAAATTTGTGGAAAAAGCAGAGTCGCCTACGGATTGATGGTTTAAAAATCGATCACCTCAACCGAGGAGTGGCTGGACCTTTTGGCTGGATTCATGAAGGCAACGTTGACATCGTGGCAGATATCTCATTTCCGGCTGACGTTGATGAAAGTATTGCGAAAGTTGTATCAGATCTTTACGATCGAATGGAGGCAACGGTGGTAGCGCATCGCTACCTTCAAGTTCCTGAAGGAAGCTCACATGTCGTAGATGTGCATTCCTCTGAAGAACCAGATATTTACTCTGAGAGACTTAAGGCTGAGGAGAAACAACGTTTTACAGTAATGGAATTAAAGGTTCATCTTAACGATGTGAAAGCTGCTGTACCGCTTTTCACTCGAGATCTTTCTTACATTAACCAAGCTCTCATTCGTCCGATTGTCGCATATATCAACAACAAGAGAACATTCATACCAATATATTGCCGAATTGTGAAGTATGTCAGTGAGTTTGATGGTAGCTGGACAATTTATGATAGCGGCTTGATGGAAGACCTATCAGCTGAGACATATGAAGCTTTTGCGAAAGATGTTGTTGATAGCCAAGCACGAATGCGACGGTTGAAAAAAGTGGGGTTTTGGTCCATTTCTCTTGCCATACAAGCTCTCTTTATGGGCTTGGCTGGGAATGTTGCATAATTGTGAATGACTAGCGTGAATGTTGGAGCATGTACCAAAAATCGGCGCCCGAATGGAAAGTCTTTAATGATCTGGCGTCACTGGAAGTGTTAATGGGGCTTAAGGTTATGCGCAGCCCAAAGTGGAAACAGTTTTCAATTCTTTAATGAAAAATTCATGACAATTCTACATTGGTCTGAAGTCCAAGGCTAACGGAGCATATCGATTAGATAGCATTGGAAAGCCTGTTACGCTACGTCTAAGTATGGTAGTTATACTCGTTGAACGAATCAATCCATAATTGAGGCAGCTAACCTTGGTAGAAGAGATTCTGATTCAAAGGTGAAACTGTATTTGAATCTCTAGCTAATACTATCAATGGTGTATCGATTTGTGATCGAGCTTTATCGAGGTAGCAAGATCGAGTGGGAAATTTCTTACGACATTTGGAAGCCCTGGCTGTTGACAAGATGCTTGATCTTGCCGAAAACCCCTTATTTGAGATTGGAAAATTTTATCTTAACCAAATAAAGCTTATATAGCTGCCTTTTGTTCGGTACAAAGAAAGTGGGCTCCATTGTTGGATCATACCAATTAGATGAAGCCCAGGCTTGAGAGTAATTCTCTCTCCGAGTGTCAGATTTCACTCTAGTTTAATCAGGATTTCCCCAGGTTAGCTTTATAAAACCTAGTCCCAGTTATGGGCTAGCACTAATGTAATTATTCGGTTTCGAAAAAGCTACAGCGAATTTCTGACTGGACTCTGACTAGTCGTCGGAAGTGCTGCGTTTAAGGTTTCCTAGATTTAGATTCATTTATTCACTTATTTATGTTTAACATCTCATTCAGTATCTAGTTATCGAATCACGAAGGTAGTAAGCCACTCTGGTTAGGGAAAAGTTCTCCATAAAATAAAACCCAATATCCAGCTACTCTGAACCGAACCAGCTCGATGCCAAGGATGTTCATTTCAACCTTTATTTTGCAGACTTTGCGTAAATTTTACTTTCACCTATTTCCATGAGACTTAAGTTCAATAGAAATAAAGAAAAGAGGCACTTCCTTTCTCGGTGCTAGTCGTCAAATTGTTCGAAATGACGGCCCCGATGGCCGCGCTTCTGTCGGTATAGATTTTGATGCTGCTGGGGCTACGACCTGCTTTCGTGAATGTCTTGTTCCCCTTTTTAGACCCTCAACCTTCTTACTGGCGATTAAAGTAAACCTTTAATGGGTCGTGACGACTGTTCGCTTGGTTGCCACGGCTGGTATCTTGTTTCAAATATTTGCCGTACTCGATAGAAACTCTATGCGAGCTTTTTCCACACTTCCATTTTAGACCGGGTAGGTCCATCACACGGCTTTCTGTTAGGAATAGTATTCCTTGCCACAATTCCTAGAAGAACAGCTTTCCCTCGAACAGTCCCAAGTTTGGTGAGCAGCAGCGCACATACTTAACCGGGCTATCTTCCGCCACGACGTCTGCGTGTATCTTCATTGGCTCCATTCGAAGTATTGCATTGATTGGGTCCGGGGTGATTACATCTGATCAGACTAGAGCTTAGCGTTAATAACAAGGCTAAAATGGACCATTTATATTTGCACCACCTCACATGGAAGAGTAACCATGATTGATCCTCTATTACGGCTATTTATCAAGGAACGCTCTTGTTTCTTTCAATCATACAACAACCTTTTTCTTTTTATCATAAGACTAGCAATCCGAGACCTAGCCACCATTTATCTCGATAATGCCGTGGTTGTTGACATCGCTGCCGCCCCCGAGTTTGTCTAAAACAGGACACTTGAAACCCCTACAGGGAAATCTCGCCGTAAAACTTTTAAGGCTGCTGGCTGTCCTATCTGGATAGCCGCGTCTCTGGCAATTGGACTGAATGAGCAACTCTATGTCTGTGCTTAGCATATGGCGACTCTATTATGACTAGGTAATGAGCAGATATGGAATGGTGTGTAAGCTAGGGGTAGCAGGGAATGAGTAGGAAGTGACATTCGGACACTGAGGATGTAAATAATTTAATTGAAGGCGAAGAATAGATTACAACGGTGGATTAGACTGATATATGTATACATGTTTCGTACACACAATCCCGTTCATCATCATCATATCACCATACATCATATTCTTTGCCATGTTGAAGTAGCAACACTAAGCTCTTAGCGGAGGGCAAGACTGACACCTGTACGTGGTGCCTTCTACGAACCTGGGAGTGAAATATTCTCCCAGAGCCAAGTTCAGTCAAATTTCGCAATACCGGACAAGTTGGCCCACGAGGCAATGATTCAAAATTCTCCGTCATGTCAAATCTTCGCTCCCAACGAGTTCGACTCCTACTTAAGTCTCATCAAGTTTACAAGTACGACCAAGTACATCCTCATTTCAATGACCACACCTCTCATCAACTATTCTCTGGCCTCAGCTAGCCGCCAAATACACGCCCACGCCGATATTTATACCCGACGGAGGAAGCAAAGCGTGGCGCACAAATCTGGGAGGCAGTTCTTTGAGACGGATGTGGGAGGGATTGGGACAAGTTTACAAGATAATACGGAGGATGGATACACTCTCGACGGGCGTGTGATTTTGAATTTTGGCAGAGTTTTACGAATTGAGCTGTGTGCGCGCCAAGACTTCGCTTGCGAGAGTGCAGCGGACACTATAAAAACACGCAAACGATGGATGATGCTGTGGTCCGCCTCCTGGTGGTGTTCTCTGGTATAGTTTGAGTAGCCTGGGCACCTACTCCACTTGGGAAGGAGACACCTCAGACTACATTTCGCGCGGAGAAAGTTCAGTGGATGATGAAGGCATGTCTGGATAACTCGGGGTTTTTGAGACGTTCCCCTGGGTGGGTATTCACGGATGAGGGTTGACTTGTGGTGAAGAGAAAGCCGCCATAACTTCGCAGTGGTACTTGCAAATGAAATCTGAGGCATGAGTGCACTTATTGTAAATTGAGTCATCTATTCTGTACATTTTCTCCGATATTGTGTCATAGCTAGTTAGCTGCATACGCAATTAAAATCTGATGCAAAAAAAAAAAATAAGCTCTTAGCGATGATCGTAATAACAGTCGTGCTGGGGTTATTTAATCCCTGCGTCATGTACTATTACTTGTAAAGTAGAGGAAAGCTGGGTGGAACACCAGAAGTCTACCAACAGAAAGAAAAGCTAGATCAAGAAGGCCAGAATAATAGGATGGAAAGCTATGATCTCTGAGGCACCCAACGATCCAGTTAAGTTGTGGAAGCTAACCAAGTGGGCCAAAATTAGTTCGGAGAAGTTGTCACGACTTCAGAAAATTCCCGACATTAAAGATAGAGATGGAAACATCTTTACCAAAGACACCGAAAAAACAGACATACTGGCCCAACACTCCTTTCCCCAGACTTTCCAAGTCAATCTAAAAGATATGGAAGGGACAAGATATTCGGAAAAACTAACCACAATCTCAAGCAACATCACATAAAGTGAGATCCAGTATACCATGGCAAATCTAGAAAGCGAGAAAGTTCCTGGCCTAGATGGTAATCCAAACTGGATGCTTAAAAACTGCCAAATAACTCTAGACAAGGTCCTCGGGAAACATTTGAACGCCTGTATTACCAACAGTTACCACCCAAAAGGTTTCAAAGAGTCGGTAACAATTCTGCTGCAGAAACCACAAAAAGAGTCATGTGCCAACCCTAAATCATACCGACCAATAGCACACCTGAATACCATGGGAAAATTCCTCGAGAAGCTTGTGGCCTACCGAATATGGAAAGTAGCTGAAGCTCATCGCCTACTCCCTGATGAACAGATATGGGGCCCGAAAACCAAGGTTTACGGTCTCCGCAGTGGAACTCATTGAAAGACTTTGCCGAGCTGGAATGACGTACCGTTAGGATAAAGGTATGGAAGGAGGTAGCTTTGGCTTTACGAGAATTGAAGTTCGTGAGTTAAACTCTTAGGACTTAGATCAATGGACGAACTTGAGGATATTCCCGAGTATTCTCAAGTATGTGAATAACGCGGAGATTATTTAAATAAACTGTTGTATAAATTGCTTGTATTATCTATGTGAGAGGAGCTTCTTCATTTCTCGCGGCGCTGGTATGCATGGATGATGAAGGCATACCTGGATAATCAAAGGCTTTAAATTTCCCTCTGGTGGGTACTCACGGAGGAGGGTCGACTGTTTGTGTAAGCGAACATACCTCATAATGGTATTTGCAAATGAAATCCAGAGTATGCGTATCTCTAACTTCAAGAGTCATCCTACATGTATACATGGTACCGGCCATGTGTCGTAGCTGAATAGCTTAATACACATTAAATGATTGAAAAAAAAAGAATAAAAACATAGGTCCTCGGAAGGGATAGAGTCCCAGGCAGCCACTAGCAATATTCTTAATATGGCGGAGTGCACTAGCCTGACCCCATTTATCTCAGGAATCTTTCGCTGAATATAATTTTTGAAGATATTCCACAATGACTCAATCGGGTTTAAGTCCGGAGAGTAAGGTGGCCATCTAATAGGCGTTATTCCAACCTCACGAAGCGCCCCAATTGTTAAGTTTGCTTTGTGACATGGTGCATTGTTGTGCATATACAAAATTTCTTGACCTTCCAAGTGAAATTCATTCAAAAGAGACAAAATGTTTTCCCAAAAGGATGAGGCTCTCATTGATCCCCAATCCTTCCCCCCGACTAGGAATGGGGCTTTCTGCGATCCATAAAATGATCCCCATAACATCCAGCTGTTCCCATGAGCATGATGATTCACAATATAAGTCTCTTCAAACTCATCATCACGCTAGTCAATGCTATTAATACAAGATTTTGATAGATTTTATACGTACTTTTCTTGTCACACGAGGTTTCATATGAGAACCACCCGATACCCATGTTTCATCAGTCCAAAGTATTCGACTTTACTGTTCCTCGCTACAATTTTTTCTGCTTCTTAACTGCACTTCACGGAGGTTTCTTCCAACCAATGCATCTGCTGTTACCTCTTTTTGAGGGAAATAGATAGCAAATTCTCAATACCTCCCCAGTGGCTGAGTTCCATCGCTAGTTCCGAAAAGTACATCTGACGATTTCCAGGAGATTCCCCGACTTGAACCTCAAGCTCGTCGACTTGTTCCGCGCTCAATATTGGCGAGAATCCTTTGCGAGGTGTAGGATAGTCATCCTTTCGAGTACACGCGCGTTGTACTTGCCTTAGTATAAAGCCAAATTAGATGGTTATATATTGTGTTGTCAAGCCAGGTCTTCTTAAAGATCTTATTTCAATATATTAATCCGGAGTTTGCTCCTTGCGAACTTTGATTTTAGAAGCAGACGTTTCGAGAGACTTCGTTTACTAAATTTGAAGATAAATTGATAGTGATGTTAAGACTAAAGGGCTTTATTTTTTTTAAAATTATTTTGTTGTCCTGTGTAAGTCTAGGACTATGTAGGACGTGCAGCTCCTCTCTGCATACAGGCCAAGGATACCTATGCCAGTAGTATATCCCCTCCTATACCCCCCATACAGCTCCCCTCGAAAGTCCTCATTCAATCATACACTTAGAGGAGCCCTTTGCCATTCGTTATCTTCCCTCTATGGCCAACGAGACGATGGCCATTTGCAGGTGTATGGCAGCCAGGAAAAATCGCAAAAACCACTGGGTGCGGGGCTCTCCTAGTACCGACATTAGGACTAAATCCGAAGACATAGTGACCCTTCTGAAGCGTTTGAAGAGACCGGACAACTTGGAGCTGCAGACTTGTGGATACCTCGGGAAATTCACCCTCTGCCTTTCTAGTCTCCTTCAAACTCCTTCCCGAAGGTCGTGCTGAAACGCCAGAAAAGTCTTGACAGAGCGTGATTACTATGTGTTAGTTTAGCCCAACTTCCTTTGTTTCGTCTAGGGCGCTGGGGAGTGCCGTTGACTCATCGACAAAAGAAGCCCTCCTGGCTAATTTGCCAAAATCTCAGTCTTGGCATCCACAAACGTTCCAAAGTTGAGAGCCCCTCGAGAATGTCAGTCCCAGCACGCTCTTCAAAGACCTGTTCCCCCTCTTCCATCACATCTCAGCCGCCTATTCTTCCTCAAGATGTAGAACTCCATTAGAGTATCAGTCCCCCATAAGCCATGACCCGAGCTTTGTATATTATGACTTAATTTCCTCCTTGCGGGTATACGTAGCGTCGTAAATTTTCAGTAAGTGATGGTCGGTAACAAATGAGGCAAGCTCCTGTTTACAATTAGAGTAACGCCTTTATCGGTCTTTGAGGCGAGATGATGCGTAGTTAAAAAGAGGTTGGGGATTCAGATGAGAATGGTAAGAGAGGCATTGTCGAGAAGTCGTCAAATGGAGATATGCTTGAGGTTTCTTTCGACTTCGATTCGGATGCGATTCTTCTTGGCTATCCCAGATATGCAGAGCATACTGGGCGATTACACCGGCACCACTGGAAGGTGAAGAATTAGTCTTTGCCGGCTCTCAAATCTTCTACTTTCTGGTGCGGTTAGCAACTAGTTTCAAATGTAATCTTTTGTAAGAGACTTGTGGCTCACAACTAGCTTTTACATGCACAAGTCTGATCCACTGAAGCAAGAGCCCAATAAATAACCCCCACTTTTCTAATTACTTTGAGCCGTGCCGGCGCAGAACACCAGACCATGACGGCCGAGTGACGGTTAGCCCAGTCTTTAAAGATTATCCGACGTGCCAGCGCCCTTGAAGAGCCCAGCAAATTAAAAAAATGAAGTGTAGCCACTGGTCAGCGCATCAGAGAATTACCAGGGAATCAAAGGATTGGCTCCCTCTGATACCCTTCTAAATGATATCATCGCGATCTTAAATCCTCCATTTCAGCATATTCCATAGCTTTCACAACCCAGCATCACTGTTATCTTCACTTGCAGGCCTTAATTCCGTCATGGAACATTCAAGCTTCGTAACACAAGTTATGCGTTCTCCTACTACTCCCCGTCAACATATGTACTGAAAGAAAGGGACGCGGGTCGTGATGAGGCTTTTACAGCATTGAATAGGAACTTGGAGGGCATAACTGAACACCTATACGCGGTGCCTTCTACGAACCTGGGAGTGAAGTATTCTTCCAGAGCCAAGTTCAGTCAAATTTCGCAATACCAAAGAGGTTGGCCCACGACGCAATGATGAAAAATACTCCACCATGTCAAATTTTTATTCTCAACGAGATCAACTCCTGTCTAAGTCTTATCAGGTTCATAAGTACGACCAATTACATCCTAATTCCAATCATCACACCTCTCGTCGACTTTCTCTGGCCCCAGCAGGTCGCCAAAAACACGCCCACGCCGATATTTACACCCGACGGAGGAAACAAAGCGTGGCGCCCAAATCTAGGAGACAGTTCTTTGGGATGGACCTGAGAGGGATTATTTCAAGTCTACATGATGAAAAGGAGAATGGGTACAACCACGGCGGATGTGAAATACTGAATTTAGGCAAGGAGTCTCACGAATTGTGCTTTGTTTGCGCCAAGACTTCGCTTGCTAGAGTGCAGCTGATACTATAAACACAAGTCAACGATGGAAGGTGCCGTGGTCTGCCTCCTGGTGGTGTTCTCTGGTATGATTTTAGTAGCCTGGCCACCTGCTTCACTTGGGAAGGAGAGGCCTCAGACTACATTTCACGCGGAGAAAGTTCAATGGACGATGAAGGTATGCCTGGATAACTCAGTAATTATGAGACGTTCACCTGGGTGGGTAATCACGCATGAGGGTTGACTTGGGGTGAAGAAAAAGCCGCCATTACTTCGCAGTGGTACTTGCAGATGAAATCTGGGGCATAAGTACTCTCCTTGTATATTGAGTCATTTTTTCTGTACATTTTCTCTGATATTGTGTCATAGCTAGTCAGCTGCATACGCAGTTAAAATCCGATGCAAAAAAAAGAATATTAACTTGAAAATCTGTTGGGCGTATCGAGGGGAAGTGTGATATTCAGGTTAAGCTAATATTTGCTTGAATGGTCTTGACAATTTTCTTCGCGATTTAGATGTTTGAGAAATCTCTGCAACCCCGGTGTTCCAACCAAAATCAGTCCAGCGTTTCTGTTGTAAAGGTAAGAGCTTACGGAGGTTCATTGGCAGAAGATTTACGGATGATTATCGATGAATCAATGTGAACTGCTGATATATTTGGTATTCAGAACTGTAAGTATTTAGGAGGTAGAAAGAGCTAATTATATATACATCTGAGGTGGCTAAACTCTCGCCTCATTTTCCCAAATCAGTATCACCGAATATTCTAGTATCCTCCATCTGGTAGTATTGTGTAGAAATACTTTCCATACAGTGCTCCATCGTTCCTCTACTCATCATGGAGCCACCTGGAAAGTTCTTCCTTCACCCTCAGTGATCATTACCCTGTACATCGTAATCCTAGCCATCACCAGCACAACAGTTTCTCTTACATGATTCTCAGTCAGGGAAAAATCGACTCCCCCATGGAGAGATAAATGAATCTTGGTTCTGAGGGAATATTTCACTCTCAGGTTGGAGAGGACGCAACTGACAGGTGTTCAACCTTTGTCCTTCATGTTGTCTCGATTATTTTTGGATTACTTCAGGTAGTGTCTGGCCGCAGAAAGTGCTTCGATATATCACGTGAAGGCGGCCTGACGGACCTAGCATTTTCTTAGTAGACCAGAACATAGTATCTAGCAGCTACCGATACACATTTGTTGCAGATTGACTGGCTCTTTCACTGAGGCACTTTTGGTTCATCTAGTAGACATAACCTCCACTGTGATAGGGACGGTATACATGACTAGCAACATGATCACATGATTTGCTGTATTTAGATTTTGATATAAAAAAAACTGAGATCTCTGCATACATCATAGCACTTATCTATCAATTTTTATTCGACTCCTCTCTTCAGATTGGAATCTTGTATCTCACACAATTCATTATCAACCATAAATCTGCCTGAATTTTAGCTGTAAACTCGGCAGTCGACATCAGACACTTCGATAAAGTCGAGTATTCCCGCCACAGGATTCCCAAGAAACTTCAAAGCATAACTTCATGACGTCAGTGAAAGGACCAGGAAAGGGACTAGATCTCAATGGGTCTGAACTTCGTATAGGCATTGTTCATGCACGTTGGAATACAGGTATGATTTTCCCGCCATAACTGATGGTATAATTTCCCCTCTTCATCTTGTTCTTCACCTCTCTTCAGAACAACTACTAGCCAATGCGAAGCTCTAATTATCACGCTTCAGCAATAATTGACCCATTATTGCATGGTGTCTTGTCAAGCCTCGATGATGCGGGTGTTGCGCGCCATAATATAATTGTCAAATCCGTGCCAGGCAGTTGGGAGTTGCCTATAGCCTGCTCCCTGTATGAAGCCTAGCTCCTGACTTGTACATCTCAAGACGCTAACTTGTGGAAAGAGTCGAAAGTCAGGCTAGAGAAAACTTCATCGAACTCGATGCTCTCATTGCCATTGGAGTTCTGATCAAGGGCGAAACAATGCACTTTGAATATATAGCTGAAGCTGTATCGTCAGGTCTGATGAGAGTCCAGCTGGATTCAAAAGTCCCTGTCATATTTGGTCTTTTGACTGTATTGAACGAGGAACAGGCCAAAGAAAGGGCTGGAATTACAGAGGGTAGTCACAACCATGGCGAAGACTGGGGAAAAGCGGCCGTGGAAATGGGCAGGATAAAAAGTAAACACTAATCTTTAACAATGTAAGCTCGTCTTCAAATAATTATGTATGAGTATCTCGAATAAGATGGTTGGGGTCGTCGGTACGTTCACAAATACAAGGTGTATGAAGACTAAACGTCCGCCAGCGGTAATCCCTGAGAACATTTAACTCTAGCTCAAGACACTGTAGAGCTGTAGGATTATGGAGAACGCCGCTGATAAATTTTGAGCTTTTGATACCGAGGAATATCTTAATAAGTCTTGCTCAGAATATTGATCATTTTGTATACTTGCGATTAGATAAGTGTTTTATTTATTTTTAACCTGAGCGCAACGGACTGATTGTGATGTATTCAACTAATTATGGCGGGGACTCCTCACCAGACTGGAACTAATCTCAACACCTGCCATGGGTACCCTATGAGCCTCCAGCTCTCACTGTAGAGTCTACAGAGCCGAGATTGATTGACAAATTCTTCACTTTGATGAGGATTCCCAATCGCTTTCGCGGTCTGTGTTGTCTTCATCCCTAAGCACATCCCCCTATCACCATTATCATGAAGCTAAGCACCATCAGATCAGATAGTAGGGTCGCAGCTCTTCTCATCACGAACCATTGATCATGGAGGAGAAGCCATCCGATGAGTTTCCGGAGCGTACCCAGCACCCGATACGGAGATTGTGGATTGGATCAAGTCGGCCTCGACTGTCACAATGAAGGGAGATATAGATGATTATGCGCAACTCATGTGGTCCTGGTTCCTGGACCTCGCCTGGCCGCGGCTGCAGGTTTTTTGATACTTTTTCCCGCGCACGCAGTTTCCATTGCTGCCTTTTTTATTTTTTTGGGACAGACGGTTCCGTGGCAAAGGTGGCTGAATTCCACGGGTAAATACTGAATTGAATGGATATTCATTACGGGAAATATTTCAATAATCTTTCAAGTAACAAAAGAGCAAAGAAGCACTGTACAAGGTGTGGCCTGGGCCAGAGAGGAGCCCAACTTGCTAGATAGTCACAGACTCAAGTGGTACAATATACATACCTCCCACTCTCGCCTTTCCTCATCAGAAACTGCAATTTTTTAATATTTAAATTGATATCGTGCCCGCGCACAGCATGTGAGATCTTCACACACCGTCTAGCCTGGTCTAATTAGAACCACACGACGTGCTGGTGCCTACAGAGACCCAACATGGCAGTAGAAGGTCAGGACCCAATCATTCTGCACGCGAAGATTCAAATATACATGATTGCTAGACTCTTGCCGGATCCCATGATCTAGAGATGGTGGTTATGGGAGAACGTGAAGAAAAAAAAAGAATATATCTATATCAATCTGAGGCTCTCCAACCTTCTGTTCTGTGGTACAAGTTGAGTCAGACTTGCTGTTGTGTCTCTGGAAAGAAATATGTGTTAGGCCCCGAGCTATTAATTTTAGTAGTTAAACATGTATTCAGCAATCAAGCTTTAACATATGATCGGTGCTGTGGATACGTCTTGGTTGACTCTTCTGGCTCCAGAGACACTATTGCCATGGATTTCATTTTCAAATACTACTGTGAATTATGTTTGCGACACAAACAGTCGACCCTCCTCTGTAAGTACCCACCAAAGGGACATTTCAAAAACTTTGATTATTCAAGCATGCCTTCGCCATCCATGAATATAGGTACTACAACAAATATGTTGAAGCTATTAGCTTGAGCTAAGCTGGAGCCAAGAGCGGAGCCGATGAGAGGGCAAAGACTGAACACCTGTATGCGGTGTCCTCTACGAACCTGATAGTGAAATATGCTCCCAGAGCCAAGTTCAGTCCAATTTCGCAATTCCGAGGAAGTTGGCCCACGAGGCAATGATTCAAAATTCTCCGCCATGTCAAATTTTCAGTCCCAACGAGTTCGACTCCTACATAAGTCTCATCAAGTTTACAAGTACGACTTTGTACATCCTCGTTTCAATGACCACACCTCTCATCAACTATTCTCTGGCCTCAGCTAGCCGCCAAATACACGCCCACGCCGATATTTACACGCGACGGGGGAAACAAAGCGTGGATCTTAAGTATGAGAGACAGCTATTTGTGATGGGCGTCAGAGAAATCACGGCAAGTTCACAAAACGATACAGAGGAAGGATATAACCTCGACGGGCGTGTAATTTTGAATTTTGGCAAGGAGTTCTACGAATTGAGCTTTATGCGCGCCAATACTTCGCTTGCGAGAGTGCAGCTGACACTATAAACACAAGCCAACGATGGAAGGTACCGTGGTCCGCCTCCTGGTGGTGTTCTCTGGTATAGTTTGAGTAACCTTGATATCTACTTCACTTAAGAAGACATCTAAGACCACATTTTGCGCGGAGAGTATTCACGGATGGGGGATGACTGGTGGTGAAGAAAAAGCCACCATAACTTCGCAGTGGTACTTGCAAATGAAATCCAAGGCATGAGTGCTCTTCTGCAATATTGAGTCATCTTTTCTGTACATTTTCTCTGATATTATGTCAAAGCTAGTCAGCTGCATACGCAGTTAAAATCTGACGCAAATAAAGAAAAAACTAGACGGATACAGTAAGGCTTATATGACATTGTAGACAGGAAGATCTGAGTGAAAACAATTTGATTGAGATGTATGCATCTGTGTAGGCTTAGATGACGAAAGTGAGATAGCGTGTGCGTATATTTTTTTAAATCGAGGCTTTGACCTGCATTTATCAATGTCAATGGATCATGAGTCATGATCGCCGAGGATGTAGATCTATCTACACACAGAAACTAAGCTGGGAATATAAAGCTGAACGCATGTGTGGCAGGTCGTAGGTCTAAACATTCAATAACCGGCTCTTGAGACACAGTCATCCACTGAAATGCATGTTTGACATAAACACCATTGCGTATCAACTTTCAGTCGAGGATTTATTAATAACAATAATATAGGATGGGGAATTTGCTAGGCTAATCAGCCAGACCATCAAATATGTTACTCTTGGCTCTCAATGATAAACTATATCTCAACAAACTGAGATTGTGGTTTGCCGGAGTCGAACCAGGGATCTCCGGTCTCGAGTGGGTGGTCCCCTTGCTATCCAGCATCAACTTACGAGGCCGGATGAGATGATTCACCATTGCAATATCGAACCATGGCGGCGTAGATAGTGTCGCCCGCAATCTTAAACTCAACATCCTGGAGCGCACGATGTGATGATTTGAAAAATCCTCAAAAATAGGAATCTGACCCCTTTTAAAACTATACCAATTCCTATCGTTAACTCGGCGTTAGATCTAGATTCTCACATCCGTCTCAAAAATCTTATTAAATCCACGCGCCACGATCTATATTCTCCTGCAGATACTCATACAGTCGTGGGCGTGAACATAGAGACCACCGTGGCACTGAGATTAAATCTACGAGAGGCTCAGTTCCTGAAATGATAATATACTAGGACATACTTGTATACTTCATGAAACTCTGGTCGAAATTAGTGTCCTTGAGACAGAATAAATGAAATGATTGGAAGTCTCGAATTACTGCCTACTATACCGACCGTTCTTTTTCGTGAAATTTTACTAAATTCAACTCCAGTAGGTTCTTTCATCCATATTTACTGAGAAGATGTTGAAAATATAGAGATCATAACGAACCATATTTTTATCTATAAAATCGATGAAAAAAAACTATTTAAATTTCATATTCCTGATTGTGGGATGTCTCGAATACATAAAATTCATCCCGTTAGCCTTACGCCAAATCCATGCTTTGTGGTACCTGCTGTAGCCCAGCCCCAATCAGTAAGTCTCCAAACGCCCTTGTCATTATCCAGATAAACATTCCTGAAGACTCCGATACGATACTTAAATCATGTTTTTTAAGAGATGGATCCAAGCTATATAATCTCTATATTTCTATCTCCTAACTGAGCCAATTCTCGATGCAGCTTTGACTGGCGCCGGTAAGGATTTTGAGAAATTGTGGAATGCTTGAAGTTGTCAGGAAAATTATTAGGAAGCACTTGGGGTTTCACGCTTACCAGATTCATTCTCAAAATGGATAGATATATCGTCGTGTTCGCCGGGATACTCTGGCATGTCTAAACAAACATAACCATGGTCGATCCCAGAATATTCATTACGACTCTTCGGTAAAGCAAACTTCGCATCTACGATCCGCAGCGAGTACTTACCTCCGCGAAAAGAACTTTCAAAGACATCTGTAGACCTTAGAATAAAATTCATGCAGTCACCATGATTAAAATTTTGAAAAAATGCAACCAGTTGTATTACCTTCTCTTTCTGTATAATTTGAATCCGCGTCATAGCAGCATCCCATTTCTTGTAAATAGGAACCACCATACGTCGACGTGATATATTAAAAGATGTTACAATTTCATCAAAAAGTACTTCAAATCCTGTGAGAGCTACTTGAAACAAGTGGAGCTGAGCCATAGAAGGAAAGGCATATACTCTAGTCGAGCTGTATCTTTTTAGATCGTTGAGAAGTCCGGAAAGTTCATGTGGTGACCCTTTGGGAGCTTGTGACTCGATTGATATTGTCATATCTACTTGAGGCTGGCGAAGGACTTTGATTTCAAGTGGATGATAAAGGTCTAGGCGAAGTTTTAATTCACCTGGCCCAACATTTATTCTATCTGTTATTGTTCCATGCTCAAATTCTAAAATTATACGGAGTTTCTCGGAAAGTGTGGTCTTACAGCTCTGTAAGTCGCTGTTTCCCTGGTTTATGAACTTAAAGCGTTGCCAATCTAGTGTTTGAAGGAACGAAAATGGTTTTTGGTTCTCGGCATCTAGCGCAAAGGCTTTCAACGGTCCCTCAACGATATTTTCTTCGTCATGCCCAAGCGCTATACCAGTTAAAATAGCATGAAATTTGGTTCGTTCATTGACTTCATTGAATGTAGCAATAAGCATCCGCATTGAAGAGTTCGCCTCTTCCATTTTTAGAAGAAGAGCTGGGAAGCCTCCCTCACCTCTTAAAAACGAGAACTCAATTGGAAGGTTCGATGGCAAATCTAAGTCGACACCCCTAAGGTTTTTTATAGCAGGACTTGTCACCAAAGCAATTCGAAAGCCACGATGCATTATTCGAAGACCGGTAGCAGCCTGCTGTGCAAGAGTTCTTTCGTAAAGTCGTATATGACAACTTGGCTGCGGTTCTTTATTAAAGGTAGGATGAGGACTCTCATCTAAATATTGAAAACTCCTTAGTATAGTTTCAAAAACGAGTCCTTCACCAGATCTTTGGGAGAGGGCAGCATAAATCCTTTTTTCATAATCATAGATCCTCCAGAAGTTACCAAAATCTAGCTCCGAACAGTGAAGACAGAGAAAAAATCCACGAGGTAGGCGAATCTCAATCATAGATTTCCTGGCATGCCATCTTAGATCTGCCCACGTTGGTCCTTGTGCTTTATCAGACTGGATGGCGAAATTCAGGGTGCCATCTTGATTTGCGATAATAGCTTGTATTGCCTTGTCTTTGTGATTTCGAATAATGGAAAGTAAGACAGGGCATCTGTATAGCTGAGATGTACCTTGTTCACTTAGGATCGCTTCGGCAAGAAGTCTTCCATAATGAAAGAATTGAGTGGTATCACCAATTGGTAGTGATACAGTGATACAAGAAACTGAAGGTAGCCTCTGGCCAATAACTAGTGACTTATCACCTTTATCAGAAACCCAGATTGTTGAGTCTAACCCCTGGATATGATCAGCATATTGAGTATCCGGGAGAAAATTATTCCGTTTCATTGATATAGTGAGCTTTCTAAGTCCAGATATAACAGCTTGCTGAGTTTCTAGTGTATCTGCAGGTGATTTGTCGTTGCCAGAACGAGGATCCAACTCGGGAATTCTCGATTTGAGGTACTCCATTATCCATAATGCCTTGACTAGATCCATGTAGGATTGATTAAGATTACGAAAATTCGTCTTTTGTTCTTGTGGAGTGATGGGTTTTTCTCTAACTGCAGCTTCTAAGTTCATCCTACCTACCAAAAACCACCAGAGTCCCATTCGTACAAGTAGCGTCAAAGAATAAGAGGCTAAATTTTCAGACTCAGTAGACTGACGAAAGAGGGTTGCGACTTGGGCAGTACGTTTAGAAAACTCTGTCAAAGCCTCGTCTCCTACAGCTACTGTCGCCTCTGGTAGAGGAGAGAAAGGCGTTCTAGGCGTACTTTCCTGTCTCTCATAAAGACTTTGCGACATTTGATGGGTTGATGGAGTTTCTCTGGGCGTATTTGTTCTGAAAATAGCGCTCAGACTTTCAGAAAAGCTCTCAGAAACTTGGGGACCATTTGATGCCATGGATCGGGAAGAATCTGATCTTATAGCATTTGTCATTGTATTCAAATGTAACTCTTCTAACTGAGAAGTAGTTCCCTCTATACCTATTCCACCAGGTATGTCTCCCTCAACAATCGAGTTACGAGAAGCAACTAAGGTCATACCCTCTCCTAATCTCATCTCGTCTCTGATTTTTTGGGAAATTGAACGCCTATCAGTTTTATCACGTTGTATATATAAACTTCGAGGTAGCTCCTCAACCGTGCGTTGTTGCTGGCCTTCATTCTCAATAAAGTTAAACTGCTTCTCTGACAATAAATCTAGACCGGTCTTTGTTTTCTGAATTTGACTTATATTTGATGGTTCTGTATTATCATTTTTCTCAGACGAATATGGTTTAGAATCAATCATAGCTGATTCTTCAATCGAGATTTCCTCAGCCGATACATGTGGTGAGTGTGGTTTAGCCTCTTTCCGTAATGAGATTTGGATAGTAGGAACTTCTGCTAGTTCCCCTCCATCTCCTATAATAGTAGGAGGTAAATCACTAAAGTGAACTACTAAGCCTTTTCTACTTTTTTTTGTGTACATAGGTAGCTTACTCCCCACACCTAAGTTTGCAAGCTCTGATTTCAGAGACCATGATGCTGAATCTGAATGATTGATTTGTACGACCGGTGGTAAGTTAGTATGACTCGGTGGTACCAAAAATAGTTTATCTGATGTGCCATGGAGAAAGTCATCAACTTCGACCTCACTAGTCGGCTTTTTTGGTTCTTTGAATAGCTTCCCCATGAAGCGACTCCTTTGCTTTTTCTCGTTTTCCTTTCCATGGCTTCCATATTCTTCCATAATCGCTAGTCTCTGCTTTCTTGCTTGTGGATAGAAGATAATACAGTTAAGAAGTCTCCGGCTGAAGTAGAAAAACGGTCAGTCCTAAGTCAATTGTAAGCCGCACATCGCAATGAAGTAAAATCCAAAAAATCCAAACTATGCCAGTGAGAGGTTTTTTAAATAGAATAGGACTGATGAGCTGAAAATGTCAGGGTTTTTATTGTAGTTCCACGTTGGATGTTTCATTTAATGTCCATAACAGCTTCACGATAAGGCTACCCAATTAACAAAGTTGAAGGTCCGTGCACACATCTATATTTGTACCGAGGACGAGGCCCTGTTTAAATATACACTGCGAACCTACATTGAATTTCAGCGTTTAGAAAAACATATGTTGCTTAGAAATCAGTATTAATTTTATTGTAAGATTTATCAGTTTAATGCGAAGCACCAACTGATAAGTACAAAAAAATATGATTTATGGGGAATCGTCGGTAGTTCTGGGTGCTTAAAACGAATCTACCTTTTCGTGATTAACTATCATAGCCTACCAGCGTTCGTGCATTTTGAACGTGTGGAAGGGTATTATAGGGGAGATTAACATCTGTTTATGTTGCAACTATGTGAGGTGGCTCTTAGATCTCACCAGTTAGGTGTGTGATAATCGGTTAAGGAAAAAATTATTTATAGAGCAGTTTTGATATCCTCTCAGTGCGATACAATGGTTTCAATTTCGACCGTGAACTACATTCGGATGCCCTTGTACAGGATTCAGAGTATTGAGGCTTTCATGGCACGCTCAAGGACTTCAATTCTGTGGTAAGTCAAGGTATCTACAATATTCGGTAGCAAAGACATCGCCATGTTCAACCAATGAAAAGTTACAACCATTTAACTATAGTACCCACCATCAACGCAAATCTAACATCTACAATATCATCAATTTCTATTTATGTATCAACTTAATGGGAAATTGGCACTTCCGCCACTCCTGTAGGAACTTAGAGACCCATAGGGCCGAGCTATATCAGACCAAATACTATTGGTTACATAAGCCTCGCTCTATTTGTGCTGCATGAGAAAGAGGTATGTATATTGTACTACTTGAGTCTGTGACTATTTCACACATTGGGCTCCTCTGATCCAGGCCACACCTTGTACAGTGCTTCTTTGCTCTTTTGTTACTTGAAAGATTATTGAAATATTTCCCGTAATGAATATCCATTCAATTCAGTATTTACCCGTGGAATTCAGCCACCTTTGCCACGGAACCGTCTGTCCCAAAAAAATAAAAAAGGCAGCAATGGAAACTGCGTGCGCGGGAAAAAGTATCAAAAAACCTGCAGCCGCGGCCAGGCGAGGTCCAGGAACCAGGACCACATGAGTTGCGCATAATCATCTATATCTCCCTTCATTGTGACAGTCGAGGCCGACTTGATCCAATCCACAATCTCCGTATCGGGTGCTGGGTACGCTCCGGAAACTCATCGGATGGCTTCTCCTCCATGATCAATGGTTCGTGATGAGAAGAGCTCCGACCCTACTATCTGATCTGATGGTGCTTAGCTTCATGATAATGGTGATAGGGGGATGTGCTTAGGGATGAAGACAACACAGACCGCGAAAGCGATTGGGAATCCTCAATTTTTTTTTATCATTTAATATGTATGCAGCTTTTAAGCTATGACACATGACCGGTACTATATATAAATGTAGGATGACTCTTTTGACGTTAGAGACACTCATACTCTGGATTTCATTTGCAAATACCACTACGAGGTATGTTTTCTTACACAAACAGTCGACCCTCCTCCGTAAGTACCCACCAAAGGGAAATTTAAAACCTTTGATTATCCAAGCATGCCTTCATCATCCATGCATACCAGCGCCGCGAGAAATGTAGTTCAGTTTTGCCGGATTCGAACCAGCGGTCTCCTGTCTCGGGTGGGATATGTGTCCTTGCTATCCAGACCTTACTTGAGAAACCGGCCAAGATGATGTACCACCGCACCATCCAACCACTTGGGAATCCTCAGTGAAGTGAGGAATTTGTCAATCAATCTCGGCTCTGAAAACTCTACAGTGAGGGCTGGAGGTTCGTAGGGGACACCACTGACAGGTGTTGAGAATTGTCCTCCTTGTGGTGCCTGAAAGCATAAGGTTTTATTAATATTTATTCAGTTATTTTTACAGTCAGCCGGGCTCTCTTTATAACCAAAGCCTTATTCCTGAGAAGACATGGTGACTGCCAAATCTTACATTACAGAACATTTGCTAGGAGACAGAGACCTAATCAAAATTCCTGCAGATAATTCGAGCGCTATACAGCGGATGTATCGCATAGCTAGCTCATATTGCAAGGATTGGGCAGATTTCTGACAGTAGCCTAATCTTCTCCCTGTGGATAGCGAATCGCTTAGCTGCACGGGAGATGCGGGGAAGGAAATCGAGTGAGCCTAGGCTCTGTCGATGACAGGTAGAGGCCAGTCTGTTTCAAACGAGGGACAGAAAACAAGCGGGTGATTGACTTGGCACACCCATAGGAACATGTCATCAGGGCACCCGTGTGACAGAACCTATCATCGTGAGTATGAAATTAGTCGTTTTAAGTCCGCCACTGCATTAGATACCCTAGATAATTGGTTTTTACTGTTCTAGTAGTTCTTTTTTTAGTTTTAATTTCATTTAGCCCGATTTGGCGCTCTTTGGACCCATGCAAGTGTCTATGGACTCTAATATTTACATAGGAGGATACCTTTATGATAAAAACCCCTCCTCAACTTTTCAATTTGATTATACTTTGATATTGTGTTACCTTCGAGAAGTGCACTAACACTGATTTTTCCAGTGCGGATACCGTCCTCTTCCCTGTTACTTGTAGAAGTCTGTCTCCCTTCTACTTCCTTCTCTCTCAAGCAATGTCGCTTCGATTTCAACTTTCAGTCCAAATTATTCGAGCAGTCCTTCCTGGTGGATCCATCTAGTTGTCCTAGCTAAATCTTTTCAATTGTTCATCGTTGCCTCAAATAACCGGTTCTCTCCCTTTGGCCCAGCTGATGCAGGCCATGATCACGTGCTTCACATTTTGGGACGGATATCCATGTTGGCATCATGGATTATCTACTCCTTGAACCCGATGTTTTCGCTTCTTGTCTGCATGAATATACTCCTCTGGGCTCTACTCAGGTATTGTTATTTGCATTGAAGGCCAAGTAGAGTCACTGGTTTGACCCGGCCCCAGTGCCCAAGAGTAAGTGTCAGGTGTGTCCGCGTAGCCTATTGCTATCCGACAGTTCTATCGGCTAAAGTCTACCATTTCCCTTCTTTTTTACGCATTAATGCGCTATCTTGATGCAAAGCAAACCCCTAGCCCTTTCTCATCGTGAGTCTTTCCACATCTTTGGGGTTTATTGAGTGTGTGAGCTTTCATTTAACGCCAACTAGGCTCACTGGCAGGGCCCGGCAAAAGGCCACCAGAAATACCCATCATCCTATTCAAAAAATTATTCTAACTGCACTAGCAGCTCAGCGGTGAGCCAGTATTCTCGGCGGCCTCAGACGGTTTTATTGAAAAAGCTACTGCTACTATTGTATAAGGCATTGTCACATGACATTTCATGAGGTGTATTTACAACACTACCCCAAGTACCGTACCAGTGTACGTCTGGTCGTTTATAAAGGCTGATCTGGCCAACTCGAGACCTTACGGTTGTGTTGTAAGCTGGCAAGTCCATAAATAAAAAACAATTACCGTACCAGCTCGCCGGCAGATACGAATTCTTCACGTGCAAGTGATGCTGGTGTAATTGCTCAGTATGCTCTGCATATCTGGGATAGCTAAGGAGAATCGGATTCAAATCTAGGTCGAAACCAACATTGATCATATCAAAAATTGACTACCTCTCGCCAATACTGGACCTATCATTCTCACGCCAGTCTTCTACCTCAACCTTCCTACACCATCTCGCCTTAACTGCAGATAAAAATATTACTCTCATTGCAATCGGGCATTTGCCTCATTAAAAATCGGCTTTCTCCCACTACAAAGTTACGATGCTATGCATGACCGCGAGGAGAAAACTAAGTCATATTCCACAAAACTTAGGTCTTGGTCTATGAGGGACCGTTAATCCATTAGGGATTCATATCTTGAGAGATGACAGGCAGCTGAGACGTGGGACGAGCGAGTAATGAGGGCACAAATGAGCATACTGGGACGCACATTTTCCGAGTATTTTTGGCCTAAGGGTATCTGTGGGCGCAGAGGCAACGATTTCGGACAGTACTACCGACACTTTTACAACAGGTAACGATGGAAGGTGTTGTAGGCCGTCCTCTGGTCGCCATCTCACCTAGTTAGAGTCTGGGTAGCCTGAACACCTACCTCACTTGAGAAAGTGAGGACTGTGAGGCCATATCTCGCGTGATAGCTATATGCAAGATTGTAAAGGCATGTAAGGTTAATCAGAGTTCTTTCTTGTTTGCCCTTTGGATATTCACGGTTGGTGGAAGGGTAAGAGTCCCTAGCACAATTGTTTTGAGTGGTATCATCGAATTCACCCCCTACATGAGTGGTCTTACTATAGTTATGAGCTTAGGTGAGTGTCAATATGCATGCTTACCTTATGCAAGCATATAGATTGATGAGACTAGATTGTGGTTGAAGGGGTTGTTTTTTTTGTTTTGTATGTGTTTATTGTCCTATAAAGTCTATGACTATGTAAGGACATGTAGATCCTTTCTGCCTATAGGCCGGGAGTATCTATGCCTCGGGTAGTGTACTCCCTCCTGTGCCTCCTTCACGACTTCTTTCCAGCAGTAATACCCCCACAGGTCTTCATTCGAGTACATACTAAGAGGTGCCGTTATCCCGTCATTATCTCCCCTCTACAGCCAACGAATCGATGGCCATTTGCGGGTGTGTAGCTGCAGGGAAACGTCTCAGAAACCACTGGGTGCGGGGCTCTGCTATGACGAAGAGGCCTGCCAGCCGGGCGCAGCAGACCTGTGTATACCTAAGAGCGTCTCTAAATCTTCCTAGCCTCCTCCTTCCTCTTTTCCTGATTCATGCCGCAGGACAAACCGAACATCGTGAAAGGATGTCAGAAAATTCTTGGTCGAGAGTGACTGTCGTGAAGGAGCCTAGCCTAGTATGCAAAAGTCGTTACGGACGTGGGGTCTTCGGGTAACTCATGTATTCCAGAGACCCTCCTGACTAGTAGATTCGGAAGTATAGATTAGAAGGGACGATATTTTTGATGAGTCAAAATCTGCTTTTCTTGAGCGCGGAAGAGTCTTTTAATTTGCTTTCGTGGGCTTTTTGTTCGCCCGCCGGTGGGTAGCACATGTTGTAATATAATGAGGGCTTCTCTGACTGCCGTTGTAGCGTTTGGTACTGCATTATCTTTCCTCATTCCTAACATCATTATCGTCGTCATGGTCGTCTTATGTGTTATCGGAAGCGTATCTTTGACGGAGGGGGAGATAACTCAGCTCAAAGTTGAAAAGATGTTACTCAATCTCGGCTCTGCAGATTCTACAGTGAGAGCTGGAGGTTCGCAGAAAACACCAGTGACAGGTGTTGAGAATAGTCCCCCCGTTGTTGAATGTAAATTAGAGGATAATTATACTTTGAATTGATTTCATTTCATTTAGCCCGTTCAGGTACCCTATGGGCCCATGCAGGAATATCTAGTAACAATATTTACGCAGGAGGAAACCAAATTCGGTAAAAACCCCCCACAACTGTCTGTCTCGTGTCTATTTGTTTTGTAAGGTTTCCTACAGGAACTGCGTTTACACTGTTTATACAGTGTGAAATCCGTCTTATTCTTGTCCACATCGTCTCATCTTTTCGTCCAATGCTATTTCTACAATTCCCGCAAGCCGGAATTGTTCAAACCAGCCTTTTGCCAGGATCCATTTTGTAATTCTTTCCATGTCATCAGGGCTGTTCATCATTGCCGCAAATGACCTGTCTTTTGCTTTTCGTAGCACCTCTCCTCTTCCCATTCCCCACTGAGGACACGCCAAAACCATATGTTTGACATTTGGAGACGGATATCCACACTGACATTTTGGATTAATCACTCCGGGGACTTGCCTTCGGTACAGATAAGAATTGAGACCAATGTGCTCACTTCTTATCTGAATTGCAATGCTGCTTTGGGCCCTACTGAGGTTCCGGATAATTATACTTTATATTAAGGAAATAATGACCCTCTGTCATTGAGGTTGTAGAGCGCGTTGATATAAGTGACTACCGAAGTGAAACTAATTACAGAATTTGTAGTCACGTGTGTACCAACACTGTGGCCTACTTGATAGCACCAATTATTCTTAATTCTAACACTTTATTTATTATTGTAGTTGTGTGCCGAATACTCGTGTACGGCGGAGGGCAAGACTGACACCTGTACGCGGTGCCCTCTACGAACCTGGGAGTGAAATATTCTCCCAGAGCAAAATTCAGTCAAATTTCGCAATACCGAACAAGTTGGCCCATGAGGCAATGATTCAAGACTCTCCACCTAATCAAATTTTCACGCCTAACGAGATCAATCACCACCAAAACCTCATCAAATTTGCAAGTACGACTTAGTACATCCTTATTTCAATGATCACACCTCTCGTCGACTTTCTCTGGCCTCAATTCACCACCACGTACACGCCCACGCCGATATTTACACCCGACGGAGGAAGCAAAGCGTGGCGCACAAACCTGGGAGATAGTTCTTTGAGATAGGCGTGAGAGGGATTAGGACAAGCTCACAAGGTGCTGCAGATGGTGGAAACGATCTCGACGGACGTGAATTTTAGAATTTTGACAACGAGTTTTCGAATTGAGCTTTGTGCGTGCGCCAAGACTTCGCTTGCGAGAGTGCGGGCGACACTATAAACACCGCCGTGGTTGGATGGTGCGGTGGTACATCATCTTGGCCGGTTTCTCAAGTAAGGTCTGGATAGCAAGGACACATATCCCACCCGAGACAGGAGACCGCTGGTTCGAATCCGGCAAAACCTAGCTACATTTCTTGCGGCGCTGGTATGCATGGATGATGAAGGCATGCTTGGATAATCAAAGGTTTTAAATTCCCTTTGGTGGGTACTAACGGAGGAGGGTTGACTGTTTGTGTAAGCAAACATACCTCATAGTGGTATTTGCGAATGAAATCCAGAGTATGAGTGTCTCTAACGTCAAAAGAGTCATCCTATATGTATACATAGTACCGGTCATGTGTCATAGCTAGATAGCTGAAAACACATTAAATGATAAAAAAAAAACTCGTGTACGGCCGCTAATAACGTTATGTACATGCAAGTATCCTTGTCAAATAACATGCCCATCACAACAGGTCTAAATGTCAAACTGAGTTGTCATATATAGTCTTCTAGGAAGGAATTACAGCGAATATCTAGGTGGTGAAAGGTGTCAGATGTTATGGTACAAACATAAAATAGGTCTGAGTTCGTCCACGGTTCGAATTGTTTTGTACATCACAGGAGCGTCGTGTCCGCCCACAGCGGCGTGAAAATAGGTATTACGTGTTTATTAGCCCAGCCTTTTAATATTATTAATTCATTTTTATTATCTTGTCTGAGACTATAACTATGTAGCACTTGCAGGTCCTCTCTGCTTACAGACCAAGCATACCTATGCCAGTAATATATCCCCTCCTATACCTCCCATACAGCTCCCCCAAATATTACCGCCCCTCACAAGCCCTCATTATCTCCCCTCTATGTCCAAAGAAACGATGGTTATTTTCAGATGTATGGCAGCCGGGAAAAATTGCAAAAATCACTGGGTGCGGGGCTCTCCTAGTACCAAAATTAGGACTAAATCCGAAGACATAGTGACCCTTCTGAAGCGTTCGAAGAGACCGGACAACTTGGAGCTGCAGACTTGTGGATACCTCGGGAAATTCACCCTCTGCCTTTCTAGTCTCCTTCAAACTCCTTCCCGAAGGTCGTGCTGAAACGCCAGAAAAGTCTTGACAGAGCGTGATTACTATGTGTTAGTTTAGCCCAACTTCCTTTGTTTCGTCTAGGGCGCTGGGGAGTGCCGTTGACTCATCGACAAAAGAAGCCCTCCTGGCTAAATTGCCAAAATCTCAGTCTTGGCATCCACAAACGTTCCAAAGTTGAGAGCCCCTCGAGAATGTCAGTCCCAGCACGCTCTTCAAAGACCTGTTCCCCCTCTCCCATCACATCTCAGCCGCCTATCCTTCCTCAAGATGTAGAGCTCCATTAGAGCATCAGTCCCCCATAAACCATAACCCGAGCTTTGTATATTATGACTTCATTTCCTCCTTGCGGGTATACGTAGCGTCGTAAATTTGTATTAAGGGATGGCCGGTAATTAATGGGGAAAGCTCCTGTTTACAATTAGAGTAACGCCTTTATCGGTCTTTGAGGCGAGATGATGCGTAGTTAAAAAGAGGTTGGGGATTCAGATGAGAATGGTAAGAGAGGCATTGTCGAGAAGTCGTCAAATGGAGATATACTTCTGCCTTCGACTTCGATTCGGATGCGATTCTTCTTGGCTTTCCAAGATATGCAGAGCCTACTGGAAGGTGAAGAATTAGTCTTTGCCGGCTATTTCATCCATAGGTTCTCAGAGAATACCAATAAAATGTGTTCAGCCCAAATCTTCTCGCCCGTTACACTTAGATTTGACTAAGTTAACGTATGAGGCTAAAGCCCTACGCTCGGAAAGCTTGACATGGGTGCATGTTCCCGAAGGACCCACAACTACCACTGGCACTGGCCTTGTACGGCCAGAAATCTACATGATTGAAAAACAAAAAATATCAATGTAAATTCTTGCTGTCCTGAAACGACGCCCTGCGCCCAACAAGCCTCCTCATAGGGAGTGCAAGACTGACACCTGTACGTGGTGCCTTCTACGAACCTGGGAGTGAAATATTCTCCCAGAGCCAAGTTCAGTCAAATTTCGCAATACCGGACAAGTTGGCCCACGAGGCAATGATTCAAAATTCTCCGTCATGTCAAATTTTCACCCCCAGCGAGTTCGATTCCTAACCAAGTCTCACCAAGTTTACAAGTACGACTTAGTACATCCTTGTTTCAATGACCACACCTCTCATCAACTATTCTCTGGCCTCAGCTAGCCGCCAAATACACGCCCACGCCGATATTTATACCCGACGGAGGAAACAAAGCGTGGCGCACAAATCTGGGAGGCAGTTCTTTGAGACGGACGTGAGAGGGATTGGGACAAGTTTACAAGATGATGCTGAAGATGGATATAATCTCGACGGGCGTGTAATTTTGAATTTTGGCAGAGTTTTACGAATTGAGCTTTGTGCGCGCCAAGACTTCGCTTGCGAGAGTGCAGCGAACACTATAAAAACACGCAAACGATGGAAGGTGTCGTGGTCCGCCTCCTGGTGGTATTCTCCGGTATAGTTTGAGTAGCCTGGGCACCTACTCCACTTGGGAAGGAGACGCCTAAGACCACATTTCGCGCGGAGAAAATACGGTGGATGACGAAGGCATGTCTGGATAACCTGGGGTTTTTGACGTTCCCCTGGGTGGGTATTCACGGATGAGGGTTGACTTGGGGTGAAGAAAAAGCCGCCATAACTTCGCAGTGGTACTTGCAAATGAAATCCGAGGCATGAGTGCTCTACCTGTAAATTGAGTCATTTTTTCTGCACTTTTCTTTGATATTGTGTCATAGCTAGATAGCTGCATACGCAATTAAAATCTGATGCAAAAAAAAAAAAAAAAAAAAAAAAAAAAAAGCCTCCTCATAACTGTTTATCTACAATATATGTACCCTAGAAACCCTCGATCACTCCAGTTTAACATTGCTCCCGTTACATTCAGTCTCGGTCAGGAATCGATAGAGAACTTCCTATCCCTTTTCTCCCAACAGTGTCCATCCACTTGGATCTATTTCCTATGTTGTTTTTCGCCATTACTCTAGTGCTATGCTGCTTCCGAAAATGCCGCAGGCGTCTATATCGGTTACTTCAGTACCTACAATCTATTCCTTCGTGGTAAAATCTTTCATAATACTTGGAGAAGTCTCCACGACCATTCCTAGACGCTATTAGAAGGTAATTTGCCCATCTTAGGAGAGCTAGCTCTAGTGGTTGTTTTCGTTTCATCAATAAGTCCAGGTCTTTGTACTGGCTAGGTCTATTTCCTTGCCACCTACATGCGACAGTCTCCGCATTACGGTCTCTGACGTATCGGTCTAGCGCTGTAAAAACGTGTCTTTGTCACACTCGTTTGACTATGCCCAGCAAATTTGGAACATTCGTAATGACAGGGTGAAGTAGCTGAGACATGTACTGATGATGTAAGCATGCAGTTGTATAATAAGATATGGAAGTAATCTGCAGGGTGATCGCCTAACTCATGTCATATCCTTCCAGCAAGTTGATATGACAGACAGCTTTTCTTTTTAGAATGGTTTTGTCCTTTCTCAGGCTAAAATTAAATAGGGTATTTAGATCCCCTTGTTGTGATATAGAGTCACCTAGAGTTATAATACTAACTCAGATACTTATACGTGGACGGAAGATGGTCTGTGGAAATTAACATTGTATATGAATAACTATTGACAATAATAACAATACTTTGCACTCTATTGTGTGCTGGAAAATAAATGCACAGAAAAGATAGTTGTATCTGCCCACTTGATACATAGCTGAACACACCTAAATTTCTCTCCCCAGACCCTTGCATATTCCCAACATACTTTTTCCACCAATTATTGTGTGCCTATTTCTATCTGTGCAGCAACCCACATTAGTATCCTAGTGAAGCACCGCTGCATATTGTTAGTTTAAATACGTATAAACTTTCCTCCGTATTTCCTAGGCCATAATACTTCAGCCCGTAAGTAGAGCGTGACTGTGCATCAAGTAATATGCTATATTCTGTGCCTCATCTTCCCTGAGACTGTATCACTTCTGATAAATCCTAACTTCAACCTACATCCGAAGAGCCATTTACCCTCAACTATCTACCTCTTCTTACTAGCTAGACAATGGACATTTGTAAGTATATGGTAGCAGGTAATAATCGAAAAAAATACTGTTTTCTTGACCTAATACCTACTCGAGTCCCAAAGACAAAGGCATAACTACCCTTCAAATGCGTTCGAATAAGTCGACAAGCTGAGTGCCACAAATTTGTGTGTACATCAAGAAACTCGCTGTCTGCCTTTCTAGATTTATTTCAACTTTTTCCGTTATTTGTGCTTCTGGACAACTCAAAGGTTGTGCTAGAATTTCGGAAATTTAGTCTCAAAATGTGTCTACTATATGGTAGCCTAGCTTAAGTTCTTACCGGTTTGGCAATAATTGACTGCCTTAGACTCATCGATATGAGAAGTTATCCCTGCTAGTTTTTGACTCAATCTTGGCTCTTTAAACTCTATGATGAGAGCGGCAGGTCCTTAGGAGACAACGCTGACAGGACTTGAGTCTTCGTCTCCCAAAGACGATAATTAAAACTCATCAAGCGTAAGGTAATAGTAAATTTGGTGATAATGAGCAAGCTCTTATTAATTTAGACAATATGTGACTACCACTATAAACATTTTTTTTGATTTCAAAGGACAGTTTGTCATTCATTTATGGGCCACACCGTGCAACAGCGCCGTGGCTCGGCGATTAACAAATCTCAGGCTCGTCATCATTTCCCTGCAGGGATTGTCATGACACTCATAAAGCTTACTCGCTGCCTTGCTGTCATAAATCTACGATAGTCATATCCATGGAAAAAGCACCTGAGTGTATTTATACTCGAGATATCTGCCGTCCCACTTGCTTGCCAATGGTTGTCACCGTTTAATTCCGGCCCATCAGCTTTAAAAATTTGCTATGTCGACCGATTCGTCAGCTCGAGAGCAACGGGCCCCTGATGCAATCAATCATGTCGACGAAAACGAACATAAGAACATATCAGAGGCTGAGACTCAGGAATCAAATGTAGTAACTTATTCATTTGATCCAGATGCAACCCCCCAAGAAAAAGCAGCCCAGGCTCGTGCAGTAAGCCGCGCCTAACTCAATATCTATTAATCAGAGCTAATTTACATGCTAGCGTGTGCCAGCCAGATTTCATCATCAGCAAGAGTCTCTCGCCGCTCCTGTCGTTACTGACATAGATGACGGAACACTGACACGCGACCTCCCTCCACAAATTATTGCTAATACTTCCAAGGCACCTGGCCCAACAAAGAACAAAGAGTCAAACCTCACAGATGCCAGAGTCTCGGGACCCGAAGATGATATTGATGAAGAAGATAAAAGGTGGATTGAAAGGGCTGGCTGGGCCCCTAGATTTGGAAATCCTTGCAAAGTAGAAATCGAAGAACAAACTCCCACTGATCATCAAACGTGGGTTGAGGGTCATCTTGATGACAAGTTTTTTGGAGGTGAGTTACAACATAAAATTCCACGTCTGACCTCAAGATTAATTACAAACCTAGACTGGTATCACAACACTGCCGTTATAATATTTTCCTGTCTTGCGTCATGGCTAGTTGCCACTCTAGGTGGAGGTCTTGCCTGGGTTTTTCTAATCATTGCTACTTGCGGCACATATTACAGAACCTCTCTCCGTAGGGTGCGAAGAAATTTTAGGGATGATATTTGTCGAGAACTTGCGATCAATCGATTAGAGACAGATACAGAGAGTCTTGAGTGGATTAATAGTTTCTTGGTCAAATTCTGGCCCATATTCCAACCTGTATTCGCCGAATCCGTAATCAACTCTGTTGATCAGGTCTTAAGTACGTCCACTCCTTCATTTTTGGATAGCCTTCGCATGAAGACCTTTACACTTGGTAGCAAACCTCCTCGCATGGAGCACGTGAAGACCTACCCAAAAGCAGAAGATGATATTATCTTAATGGATTGGAAGTTCAGTTTTAATCCGATGGACAAAGCTGACATGACTTCTCGCCAAATTAAAAACCAAGTTAATCCAAAGGTAGTCCTGGAGATCAGAATTGGAAAAGCTATGATCAGTAAAGGGCTGGATGTTATCGTTGAGGACATGGCTTTTTCTGGTCTCATGCGTATCAAGATAAAGCTTCAAATACCATTTCCTCACGTAGAAAGGATTGAATTCTCTTTACTGGAAAAACCTCATATCGACTATGTGTGTAAGCCTCTTGGAGGAGAAACTCTGGGCTTTGATATCAATTTTATTCCTGGTCTTGAGTCATTTATCTTGGATCAAATTCATGCCAACATCGGTCCAATGATGTATTCACCAAATGTATTTCCGATTGAAGTTGCTCAGATGATGAATAATTCAGCCATCGATCAAGCTCTAGGTGTTCTAGCAATAACTCTGCATGGGGCACAAGGACTCAAAAATCCGGATAAATTTGCAGGAACTCCCGACCCATATGTTTTGATCTCGATAAACGGCGGAACTACCCTAGCACAGACTAAAACGGTAAAAGAAGATGCAAATCCTAAATGGAATGAGACTAAATACGTCATCATTACAACTTTTACTGATACTCTCACTTTGGAGCCATACGATTACAACGAATTCCGTAAGGACAAAAAGCTTGGCACCGTCACATTTCCTCTCGAAAAGATAAAAGATATACACGAATATCCTAATGAACATTTAGAGGTGGTGGCGAATGGCAAATCTTGCGGCATCATAATGACTGATATAAAATTTTTCCCTGTTCTGAAAGGTTTGGAGCAACCTGATGGAAATTATGGTCCTCCTCCAGAGTCTAATACAGGAATTGCAAAGATAACTGTTGAACAAGCCAAAGATCTTGATGGAACAAAAAGTTTGATCGGACAACTAAATCCATATGCAGTCCTACTTCTAAATAACAAAGAAATCCATGTCACCCGCAAGCTAAAGCGGACCAACAATCCTATTTGGGAAAATGGCTCCAAAGACATCCTAATAACAGATCGGAAATCGGCAAAAATTGGACTTGTAATAAAAGATGACAGGGAACTTTCTACAGACCCTGTTTTAGGCACTTTTAATGTAAAACTCGATGATATATTGCAATTCATGGAGAAAGGACAAGAGTGGTTCAACCTAATGGGAGTGAAGACAGGCAGAGCTAAACTAACACTTCAATGGAAACCTGTGGCGCTGACAGGAGCTGAACTAGGGACAGGAGGGTACGTGACTCCCGTGGGTGTTATGAGATTTCATTTCAAAAGCGCAAGGAAGCTTCGAAACTTAGAAACTCTCGGCAAGTCAGATCCATATGTTCGAGTGCTTCTTTCAGGAATACAAAAAGGCCGAACCGTTACGTTTAAGAATAATCTTAATCCTGACTGGGATGAGATTATCTATATTCCCGTTCATAAAACAAGTGAAAAAATAACACTTGAAGTTATGGACGAAGAATCGATTGGCCATGATCGATCTTTAGGGAAGGTAGAAATCTTGGCTTCAGAATATATGTTGCAAGATCAAAGTGGAGAGTTTCTTGCTCGACTTCCTACAGCCCGCATTGGAGAATTATGCATGCACGGCAAAGGTTCGCCACGAGGCTTTTTAAACTATACAGTAGCCTTCTACCCGTGCTTAAATGTAGCCGATATAGATGAGCCAGAGGATAAGGGCTCGAGAAAAAACTCATTGACTACCAATGACGAAACAATAGAGAAGGCTTCTATTGGTAGAGATGAACCTTTGTGTTCTCCGCTAGCTGAAGAAATCATTGATAGCCATCATCCTCCTACGCTGGTCACCCACGAAAAAAATCAACTACAAACAAGGGAAAATGTTATTGCTCCTGTGTTCAGACTTACGAGCGAAGAACTGCTAAAATACGAGTCTGGGCTAGTAGTATTTAAATTTCTTGAGGTCGAAGTCCAGAAAACAAATGTTCACCTAGAGGTTCTCATGGATGATATGTTATTCCCGTCATACTCCTCGTCATTAATAAGATCCAGAAAAGCGCAATTGAGCGAGACGGGAGACTGTTTTGTCCGAGAGCTTGACTTTTCGAAAATAACCCTTCGAATCCGTGAAAAAGGAAAAAACCAAGGCGATGAAAAAAGGGGTAATGACCAAACGTTAGCTAAGCTTACTGGAAAATCTCGAGAAACACTACAGCAGTGTCTTGTAAGCAAAATGATCAAAATAAATAATGCGTACTAATATCCAAACTTACAGAATAATCCTACTACACTAAGTCTCACGAGCGAGGATGGCAGTATATATAACGTATCAGTCGTTCTGAAATTTATTCCTGTCAAGATGGATCTTGATCCATGTGAAAGTATCAATAATATGGGAAAACTTCGTGTTGATGTTCTAGACGCTCTTGAACTTCCTTCTGCGGATAGAAACGGATTCAGTGATCCCTACTGCAAATTTGAGCTAAATGGCAAGGATGTGCATAAAACCAAAGTCCAAAAAAAGACATTACATCCTGTCTGGAATGAATCTTTCGAGGTTGATATTGCATCAAGAACTGCGGCACAATTCAAATGTACTGTATTCGACTGGGATTTGGGGGACAAAGCAGATCTCCTAGGATTAACGACAATTAATCTAGCCTCTCTTGAGCCCTTGAAGGTTCAGGAATGTAATTTAGAGCTCGATGGAAAATCTGGCTCGATTCGATTGCGTCTTTTATTTACGCCGGGATATGTAATCCGTACACGTCAAGGGTCCTCCAGCATTTCTGGAACATTCGCGGCGCCAGGTAGAATAGTTACCGGTGTTGCTGGAGCACCAATAAAGGGCGTAGGGTTTGCAGCGCATGGTGTTGGAAAGGGGGCAAGTTTTATACGCAATGGATTTAAAGCGAAGAAGAAAACTGATGATGAAATAAACACTGCCGATCAGAGTGGTGTTGAGCCAGGAGAAAGTACTCCAACCCTTAATGTTAATCATAACGGATCAAGGAGAATAAGTGGTCAGAATGATGGACCGCCCATTTCTTTTAATTCTTCTATACACGGACGGACCAAAAGTTTTGCTGGCTCATCAATCCATAGCACTAGCCAAAGTGGCTTTGGTACCAACGTTGGCACTGCAACATTTACCATCCTTTCAGCTAGTGGCTATCCACCATCAACAAATCTGATTATACATTTTAAAATGCTTGGCCCCAGAACAAAAACTCTTCATAGGACAGAGCATATAAAATCGCCTACAGGAGAAGTTTCCTTTGATGATAAAAAAGAAACTTTCAAGTGCATCTGCTCTGCGGATACCCGATTCCAAATTGTAGTGAAAGATCACAAGACCTTCGGGAGCGATGATGATCTGGGAGAATGTCTATTTTTCGTTGACGAATCTGGTACCGGGGCAGATAAACAAATCAAAGTCGGAAATGGTATTGTGGTTATCAAAAGCAATTTTAACGTAGAATCGGAGCCACTCGAAACCAACCCACGCTCTGCTAGTGGTGGCTTTAGGAGGAGCCTTTTGGGGAAATTAGAAAATGGTAGAGGTAGTCGAGACACTCCTTCACCTACATTACCATTGCCGACTTGAGCGATGATACCGGATGACATAGGTAAGGGCCTTCAAAGCTTCAAATTTTGTTGAAGTTTTTTATCTGTTTCTTGTAGACAAACTTTCGCTAAAGAGCTTATATATAATACTTATTTCCATACCTTTCACTGTATGGGCCCTCTTTAAAAACATCATTGTTCAAATGCCGAATCAAATGTGCTTGAATCATTAGGATAAATATACTCAAGTTTTTTGTGACTAGTTATTTTACGCTCAGACTTTGATTAGTATATTTGGTTAGAAAATGTTTGCGGGAAAGATCGTGAAACAAATCTGGTAACTGAGTTCCTTCGGGCGTTTTAAATTGTGAAGTCTAGTGTAGACGCTGCGAGAAATATTCATAAACTAGTATAAAATTTACGTTTCACGTTAACCCTCGATTGCCACGACAAACTACGTAGACGACTCTGAAGAAGTTCAAATTGAGTGATGTTATTCATGTAAAATACCTGTAGCACTTGCGATGCACTGACTAGAATTTTTTGTAAATGTCTCAACCGAACTACTCACAATGGCTCAGTGCTTGAGACCACTGACTAGTACTTGTCAAATTCTTTGCCGCACTACGACCTCATAAGACCCAATTCCCTATGCTTACAATAAAAATTTCACGGTCGTACAAATCAATCTATGCGAATGACTGGTTAGTGGTTTTTGGTGCCTTAACTATTCGTTATCAGTTTAACACCGATCTGCATAACCAAAAACATAAATCTGGATTGAAATCTCATCGTGTTTCCGTCGCTCCCGTCTAAACGAATACCCATCACTCAAAGCTCATAAGTTTCGTCTTCATTGCTACTAATTATTTTCAACGGGCTTACAACGCCTTATCACCTAATAATATCCCCAATCGCAACCCAGGACTTCTTACTCATCATATTACATCGTTATATATAGCTAAAACTGCACAATTGAATAAACAGATATACTTTTGTCTGGGATGAGAGACATTTGTAGAATGACTTTCCTTTTTACGGCCAGGTCCGTTTTAGATCAGTAATTATTGTAGAGATTGTATAGCTAAGTAGCGAGATTTCTCTTTGGCAATGGAATAAGACTAACACGTCTATGGGCCGCCAAAGAGCTCACTGATCTGTTTGGTCTTGTAGGTGTATATTCGCTGGCTAAACGGTTTGCCCGAGAGAATAAAGAGTCTCTATGGCTAACATTGAAGCTGGATATTGAATGTTGATTGTGGAGCTGATTTTGGGTTACAGGGGGCCTCACAGTAGATACTGGTGTTTGCTTTGAGTAGCGGCCTGAATTTTCAAATCTTTCGCGAGAAGCCAGTCGAGACTTTGAGTTACGAGATGGGGTTGAGTTCGGAGCAAGAAAACAATCATTACTTGAGCTTAAAGGGGAGCTAGTAGCCATCTTAAAATCGCCTGTAGAACGGGACGAGCACGTAATGTTTGATTTTGGTGTAATGTGTGATATTGGGGTAAGCTGTTTGAAATTCTGACTTGTCGGCCCCTCTGATACTTTTGTGCTTGAATTCCACCTTGGTTTTGCGTCTGAAGTTTGGATCGGAGATGCCTTGTTAGATCGGTGGCCTACTGGTGTAACATTTCCTTGCCTTGAGGGGGAAGAAACTGGCGATGGCCCAACGGTGGATAGCCGACTAGTTATACCCTTTCGGGGGAGACGAGTTGGACCTATGGGTAAGCTGCTAGTTCTCTTCCCGCTCGAAGATGAAAATTTGTTTCTATTATTTGGTGGATGGGATACATTTATCAAAGAATTGGTGTTCTCCCTATGGCTAGTTGTGATAATAGAAGAGCCTGGAGAGCTTCTGGGAGTTTCGTGAAGACTACCAACTATTGAGCAATCATTGGAAATCATACTCGAAATAGAGTTGCTAAGAGGTCGCTTCTTATTCTGCGTATTAAAATCGGAGAGTTCTGCGTCAAGCACATCCATCTGATCTTTTAAAACATCCCATTTTCGTTGCATTTCCCAGTGAAGACGTAGAATCTCGCCATTTACTGTCAAACGTTTCTTGACCCCCTCATTGATAATAGAAAGGACTTGTTCTATTGCAGGGCCATAGTGTTGCTTCTTTTTTTCGTAATGTTTCACTACTGATGCTGAATTCTCCAAATGAGCACCTCCATCGACTGCCTCCGTGATTTTGATAACGCTACGTCGTACAGATTCATACATTCTTTGCGCCTGCTGGCCTGCTGCTTTAAATACCAAAACCCATCGATCTTCGCCAAGTTCTTTCCGTAATGATTCGGCATCTCTCTCTAAGTTTTTCCAGCAACCTTCTAACTCCTTCAGCTTGGATTTGAGCTCTCCGCAAGCGGTTGGGAAGATTTTTTCTGCTCTAGGAAGAAATGTAGATAGCCGCATAGGGAAAAAATCTAAAGATGCACGAAGTGGCTGCATTCGAGCAAACAATGCTAGTAGATTCGAATCATCGAAGTCAGGCATCTTGGCCTGAATGGGCGAGTTTAAGCTCATGGAAGATAAGTTTGTGCCAACTTTGTGCTTATTTTTTTTAGATTGCGACGATTCTTCCATGATTGTTTCTAACTCTTCGAGCCCTAATCCATCAGGATTAGCCACGAAAGTAGACCTGTGTCTCTTCTCTTCCATCTCAAATACTATAATCATTAATACGTTCATTTCTGCTCCGATATCTCCTAGAACTGTATTCCATAATTCTTCCCATTCCATAGCAATTTCGACAGAAGTTTTAACGTCTTTCATCATTTTTTTAATATTAAACCACTCCGCAAAAGTGAACTGAACTTGCTCTATAACTACATTCAACTCCTCTACCGTGATGTTTAGTATATCGTCTCGAGCTTTTAGCGTATCGAGGGCATTTCCGAATATATTAATAAGTTCTTCAAAACGGATGATGGCATTATCGACGTCCTCTAAGCCTTCTCGACCTCCAGCAGCTGCCCATTCTACATCATCTTCACCATCTAAACCTGCAACAACCTCGGCCGCTTTGGTTATCCAGCCTCTTATTTGTTCTGAAGCTCTTATTAAAATTTTTGAAGCTATCTTAGATGTAGGTATAGCAAGTAATTTTGCAGAGAGTGACTCGGCATCAGGAAGTTGTAAGGAAGTTAGCTGAGCTAATTGGCTAGCAAAAGAGACTCGAGAGAGTGTATATATTGAGCCACTTCTCTGTAGCCCTATTGGATTAAAATGAGCTGATGGTTGTAATACGAGTTGTGTAGGCCAGGTGATTTCAGATGAGGGATCGTTGACAGGTGATGGGTGCGACATTTTGCTACTCTCTGTATAAGCTTGATTCGAAGAATTATCATTCTCACTATCCTTAGCTACGTTATCGGATCGGTTTACGATTTTTACTTTCGTGTCTCCCGATCTATGATCTTCTTTGGTAGCCATTGCACTGAGTGCGGAATTATTTTTTGGTGCTTCAAGAACGATAGAATTATATTTAATGAGTTCTTCATTAGTTATATCTGATTTTCTTTGCATTGATCTTGTATTGAATATATTTATATCTTGTTCTCGTGTAGCTGAAGACATATCTAAGTTCGTAATGTGAATTTTGTCAAGATTATTTAACTTTGATTCAGGAATTCGACCAATCCGATCATTTAATTTCGATTGCGTCGCAATCCTAGAAGAAGTCTTTCCAAACCCAAGAGCTTGGAATCGGGCTGTGAGACCTGGTGATGGCTTTCGCGCTTTATTTCTCTGATTTAGTTCGACGTCTAAAGGTGCTGATGTTGGCGGACTGACAGGTGGTTGAGGTGTTCGAGCACAGTGGCTGTAAGAGATGGTGGGTCTTTGCGTCGCAGTTCGGTCTAGTCGTTGCGAAACGGTCATACTTTGCGTACAAATCTCGTGTGTGTTCAAGTAATAATTCTAGAATGAAGAGAAATTATATCTATGATTGTGATGTTATTTCTAGTTATTTTCCCTAAGAAACGCCTTGATTATAATTGTGGACGAAGATGGAGAAAGCCTCCTTGGTAGCCGTCTTTCACATCGTTTGTGAAGCTCCTAACCCTGATAATTACGGACCGAAGAATTAGATCATTGCTTCCATGAAAGATACTAAATTTATCTCCTTGACATAGAAAAGAAATCATGATGGAATTTTACTGCACGAAATTATATCTGGCAAACTCTGTATTCACAGTTGCCTGGTTCAAATACATTATAGTTCACTAAATAGGTTTGGACCTTTTAATCTTGAACAACATATAGTAGCTGCCCAACTAATCTTTCCCGTGAGCATTCAAAAATATCCTCCTCATCATCTAGCTAAAACATCTGAAGAAATCCGTTGATTAACGATCTGTTCTCGCATTCAATAAGGCCTGGCAGAACTAAAGATAGAAAAGTGAACGCAAGTCAGTAGGTTCTAATTTGTAGCGCGAGAGAAAATTCCCCCGAAGTTGGGGCCCATTTATAATATTATCGAAACCATTTAGATTTGAATGATCATTAGCCTGTAGAGATTTTGCTGTACGAAGGTGGTCTAAAAAGTAGTCGGCAGAGTCTTCTTCACTGAATTTGTATCACAGCAAAAATTATTGCTACAGACATGTAATCCACGAGTCGATCCAGATCTATCTAAGATCAATTCTTAAACAAGCCAAAAATATTACTTTCATATTTCTTGATATAGACCTTGTAAATTGGTGTCAGACCTATGACTCATCTCAGAGAAAATAGGCAACCTCGAAATATATATCTCAATTTATAGTTTATGCCAGAAATAAAGTGTGATTAAACTGGATATTAAAAAGAAATGTCACGTAAGGTAAATTTTTGTTGCTCGGCTTGGTTCCAAACAACGAGCTATAATCAATCTTCGATGAGAAGTTGCAATCTCAGGTCAATGTAACAATAACAAAAGCTGCAGAAACTCGAGAGATATATTTTGCAATGAGTCTGATGGTAAAATGGCAATTTGTAATATTTATTTGGAGAATTGGTAGCGAAAAGGTGGTTTTACGATAGTCAAATTCAGTCTGATGAGAAAGATGAGTGGAGACTTTAGTGATTTGACCATCCATACAGGAGTAGACCCGTTATACTCAGATAGGTGCTCAAACTGATATATCAGGATACAATTTTGCTGAAATTCTCAAGGTAGAAGAAATTGTCATTTTTCTGGCAGATGAAAATAACAGATGTATTCTAACATGGGTAATGTTCGCAGTTTAGCTATTCTAGTGAATTATTAAATCACGAAGATCTCATCAAATAGAACCGAATTTACTGGTTCAGTTTTGGTATACAGAATGTTTTCAAACTAGAAATCATTATTTTGTAGCACGACTTAATTGCAGAATTAGCTTTACATTTCATTGCATAGTAATAGCTGCTCTTCAGTTTGTTAACACACACTCGCCACACCGAACTCAGGCTACACAAGGGAAAATGATACGGCACGGGAGGCACCATGGCATTCACAATTCACGATTTGAATCTTTCCCGATACCACTCACCTCTACTATTAGATTCACGACGGTACTAGTTGACCAAAGTATTATGAGCCCCCATCCAATTCGCCGGCTGATGATCCATCCGTTCAAGGGGACTGCTACTAAAAGTAAAAGGAGAGTAACGAGCAGCGTAAATGCACTGATCATTAGAGTATTGCTTATTTCAATCTCATATGGTACGTTCCCGACTTCTTCTGTGGTTGATTCCTTTATAGTCATGTAAATACCACTTAATCCAACACCAAATAGTATATTAAGCATTGGTCCACCAAAACAGGCTGAGAGTGCCATGATTGGATATCCAAGTCGTGCCACAGTTATATCTGCTACTAGATCACCTAAAGAATTACCAACGGCGAAAATCGTGAGACCCAGTATGGCATCTGATATGCCTAAGATAACTCCGAACGCTTTGAGAGCCCCTACCACCTCGTTTGCGATAGTAGATATCCAAGCAATAGAGACAGCAAATCCTAGAAAGCAAAGAAGGAATCGGTATTTTGGTTCTTTATTTGGTGAGGTATAAAGAAAGAGGATTAGATACGTGAGTATAGATCCAATAAAGGAACAGAATATCATTCTTATCAGAATAAATATATTTTTATCAGCACTATTCGCCCATAAAATTATAACCATGAATAGTGGCGCAGTAAATATCTGAAGAGAGACTAGCCACCTGTTCCAGCTTTTAGTGAGAGTGGGATCTAATTCTGTATTTTCTTGCACCAAATGACCTATTAAGTTTTCACTGGCACAATAAAGAGATGTAAGGGGTTGATGAGTTAATTCATCAACACCAGCAGGGCCATATGAATGATTTCGATATAACTGATTCTGACACATTAAGCTTCGGCTATCCACGGCTCTTTTATGAACAGGTCTTTCTATCTCTGGTAATTGTGAAGAGTTCTTAGGCGCTAAAGTAGAGACGGTTGTTCTCTTCTTTGTATTTCTTGAGGGGTTATTGGACTCAAGAAATGAATCAAAATTTGTATTATTGGTGACAGTGGTTTCCGACAAGACTTGTTCCACAACAGGCAAAGTTATAGTAAGCAGAAAAATACTTGGTGCAGACACAACGCTGACGAACTTTTCCCACACGGTTTTATCTCTCCACGTGCAGAGTGTGGGGAAAAGAGTATGAGCAAGAATGGAGAGACTCGGGAAACTTTGATGTAGCCGCCAGCTTAGCAACTTGTTGTGGCATGTCTGAGGATATTCAACAACTGGAGTATGCGGACTTCTGTCTCTTTGAGGAAATATAAAGCTCGGAGCCGTTGAATTTTGATTAGAGCACTCATGATGAGGATCAATATAAGTGGGGAACGGTAATATGGGAGACTTTGAAGAGGGTGAGCTATCTCTAGACGAAAACTGGCCTCGAGAATTTCTGGCAACGTGAGATTGATTCATCGTAGGATCTTTGAACGAGTCAGGGCATGTGGGATTCCAGCTTCGATTTGAAATGTTAGTGGTAAGAAACATGCCACCAGCAGAGCTGACATCTGGTGGAGCAAGGGTCTCGCGTCTTTGACTTGTGCGAGAGAGAGCAGAGTTTAGATTATCGGAACTTTCTGATTGTGGTGACGGTGCGTAAGATATTGACGGAAACGGTGACTGACACATTTTTGTATCTAAAAGTAGATCAATACCTTTCCGAGATGTTGGTGTTGCTCCCGCTACCCCAATATCCGGGATATTTGTGTTGCTAAAAGCCACCGTATTCTTAATTTCTACAGCGGTAACAATTGGCTTAGTGTTGGGTGACATTGTCCGTACTTCAGGAAAGGGGGAATCTAGAGTTTTGGCGTGGTTTGCCAAACTTGTTTCTTCGTCCACATATGGATTCGTTTGATTGACTTCATCGGAATATTGATCAAGGTAAATTAATTGACTGTTGACATGCTTTGACTTTAGCTCGAAAGATGATAAAACTGATCGAAACTCTAGAGCTCCCACCAAACTTGGTCTTATTGGCGTTATCGTATTGTTGCGAGAGCCTTTTGGACGTGTGACCCGCATGTTACTCGACATTTCAGCAGCTAACCTAATTGCTTGACTGGATTCCTCTTCAGTTTCATCCTCGAAGGCAGTGATTTCAGGGATAAATCTTTGTTCTAAAGCGTTGAAGTCGACGGCATCAGTATCTCTGCGTCGTCTCTCCACGATGGAAGTATCATCATCATACGTCTCATTAACTACCGCTATCTCTTCATTTGTTATTGCGAGATAATGGCCACGAGCAGCAGCTTCCCTTTCTCTTTTTTTCCGTCTCATTCCAAGTAGCCAGTGCCAGAGTACTACAATCACTACATATAATATGTAGAAGCCAACCATCACGCAGCATTCCCAGAAATAGAGCAGACCATCTGCTAGCATTATGATGGTGAAAATTGTAGCCACAATAAAAAATCCGATATCACGAACGAATGTTTTCTTCCCGACCTTAAACTCTCTTACTAACGCCATGGAGCCAACTACTACAGCCGTAATAAATCCTGCAGCTCCTATTAATTCTCCAATAGCTAAACCTCCACTATGGGAGGTCATAGCTGCAAATGTTGAAAATACATCCGGGCTGCCGTTTCCAAACGCGAGAAAAGTTGTTCCAGCCAAACTCTCGCTCATCCCGAGTATGGAAGATATGGTACTCAGATTTATGCAGAAAAATTCGGATGCTGCGATCCCGATAGTCGTGAACAATAAAGCTAGCCATGTAGAGAGAATCGTAAAAACCAAAATCGGAGCATTTGGTAAGTAGCAATAATATAAAGATAGATAGGAGAAAAGTCCGGCTTCTTCGTCTCGACAATTACTTCTAACAAAGGCGCATTTATCTTGTACTTCATGAACCATAGTGCACTGCAGAAATAGGTTAGACTATATACAAGGCTGTCTAGGGCTTGTTTACCCACATCATTCCGCTCATTGGACGGCAGAATACTTGATCGCTTCGTGATGGCATTCTGGTTTCCATAAATCTTATTTTTGCGCTGTTCATGAACATTCGGAATTGTAACTAAACCACCCAGAGCTAAGATGAGTATACATAGTAAAATACCAGAGAAGACAAGACGGCTCAGGCGACTAGGAGCAAATTTTTGAGAATTAGCGCGACTTGGAAAAAGGACCCGCATATTGCCAGAGCATGGTTTGCGAAGATCTGGGCTATAATTTATCTAATGTAAGGGTATTGAATATTTAGTGATGCGTGAAGCATTAGCAGTTTTCCAAAGAGTTATTGTGATACAGTTATCGTCATTGCAACAAGTACGTAAAGGGCTTACATGACTGGCACGGGGCACCTGACATGTCAGACGGGCTCGGAAGTCCGGTCGACCGGGATGCTGCGTGTTTACAACCTCTGGTTACTAATTATCAACAAACACGAAGTTGAATTCATCCACTCGTGTTTCACACAAATAGATCATTATGGCTCGATTAACGCATCGCCATAGGCGCGGCGCGTCGGGATCTTTGACTACCTCACCATTAAAGTCACCGCTAAAGTAAGTGAGAAATTATCTAACAACTTTTATCCCCTAACATATTGCTGCGCAGGATTCCGTTGAATGACGATGTGCAAGAGAAAGCTAAGAGACTACAGTCGCGGTATGCAATGCAAGATATCCAAATGAATCAGATAAAAGCGGCAGCAAGTCCTATACGAAAACATGCAAATTTAGAACAAGCAATCTCTTCCCCTCCAAGTACCAAACCTAAAACACCTCGGAGATCCAGTGATGAAAAAGATCCTGATGATGAATTATTTAAAGTTGTAGGAAATGCAGTAACACCTATGAAGCGCGTTCCAATCCTAGCTAATTTCGAAGAATGGATGAAGATGGCTACTGATAACAAGATTAACGCCACCAACTCATGGAACTTCGCATTAATTGACTACTTCCACGACCTTTCACTCTTGAAAGAAGGAGATGGTGTGAATTTTCAAAAAGCTAGCTGTACACTTGACGGATGTGTCAAAATCTACACTAGCAGAGTTGATAGTGTCGCTACTGAAACTGGAAAACTACTAAGCGGGCTAGCTGATAGTTCAAAATTGAAGAAGAAAAACATTGAAAGCTTAGATGGCGAAGAGAGCAATGACGACATTGAAGACGACGATGGTGGAGCCAGAAAGCGGTCAAAAAAACGAGTAAGTCACTTTTTATTAACTTAACGAATCAAGCCATTCGAGCTATAATTTTACACTAGCTTTCTCCACATACTAAACGGAAGCACTTGTTTGAAGTAATATCTCTTTTGCAGTCAAAATCGAAAGCACGAATGCTGTTATTCTTCTTTAGGTCTATCGAATTGTTTAGCTGAGGGGCAGTTATTTATTATCAAGTGCGAAGAAATCTTCGGATGATACGACCTTCAATGATAAGATAAATGTTGTTACTTCACTGCATACACAATTTTACCCTAGCACATTTATAAACAAACAAAATGCAATCCTAACAAAAGACACTGAACATAAACTCAAACGATTAAATCCTAGTTATCGTTATATGGTCTTCAAGTTTGCAATCAAATCTATCCCCAAATTAAAGTTTCACAAATACCATGCCAAATTGATTTTATAGAGTTCATTTAGAGCTTCATATATACGTCCTCCTCTTTCTATTGAAACTTTACAATTTTAACTGGAGATATTAAAAACATCAATTCCTAACGTTCTAATTTAATTACTCCCGAAGGTTTGTTGGATTATCTGATATGAGAGGCTCTTCATGATTTAAAAACAATCAACTGTAAAGTCATACATGTTAACAATTCCATTATTTATGAATGTATTTGTCTCAATTGTCTCCTTGAAATGTTTTAGCCTTCATACTTTTCAATCTTCACATGACTGAAAATGCTTAAAAAGTTACCTCTAGCAGACAAATGCAGTCTTTCGATTCAACTGACTTGATTCACAATTCAAGAATTTATTTTTCCTGTTATTCTTAAACAAAAATCTGTTAATAATCGGGCTTACTACAACAGATGTAGTCTAAACGGCTCTGTTGTAGTTTGAAGGATGAACACAACACCGCTAAATGTTTTAATTTTTAATTAATACAAAAATCAGCCTATCGCCATGAATTGACGAGGCAATGAGGTTTCCCATGTATTTTTTTAAGAGAAAAAATTAATTTCGCTGGATTTCAATAGGCACAACGATCTTCTGACGTTACTCTTGCAACTTCATTCGCCTCACTTCAACTTGTCAAAGTCGAACTCGAGTTTTCTGTAGATCCGCTGTTCAAGAAGGCATCCGCAGACTTTGATGAAGGCGGTGCTAAAGGCCTCCTCCTTAATCACTTGTCAATTGATGGCAAAGGACGTGTCGTTTTTGATAGCAGCGACGATGCAGAGGATATGACTCCAGCTAGTTCAGCCAACGACATTGGAAGTAACGGCCCAGACGAGAATGAAGAATCTGAAAGCCATTCAATATCTAAGACTCTATGCGGCGACGCAAAATCTGAAGAAGATGCTGATATCGATATTTTATCTCTTGGAGCTCGTTTTTTCCCTAATTTGAAAATTTTAGATGATCAAGACATTTGTCCTTCACTAAAAAATTACGTGCTTAGCGATTTTTCTAGCCTTATGAACATTCCAAACCTAAAAGCGCCTGAAGATTGGCGTCAGGATAAAGATAACCTAGCTACTAACGAAGAAACTAATAATCAATCAGCTTTGATAGATGAAAATCTAAATAAAGTCAGCGACGATGATGATGGACTAATTCATGGAGTAGATGTAATGGATAGTATTGGGTTCGGTGAGGGTGGAGAAGCTTGGGCTCGGGATACTTTTATTTCAACCATTGGTGGAGACCACGAAGCTGATGATAGGGATGATGCTGTGACAGAAAATTATGTTTCCCTTAAAGATCAGAGTAGAAATATGCGGCAACACGACTATCACGAAATCTTCAACTACTTTGATGGTGCATTACACAAAAGTTGGGCCGGACCCGAGCATTGGAGGATACGAAGAATCAAAGATAACATGAAACCAACGACAATCAGGGCTCGAAAAGAAAAAGAACCCTTTTTGATAGAGCTTTCTACATTAAATAACGGTAAGATAGACGATGCTCTCTTTGTTCAGGCATCTTCAACCAGTGCAATTTCTCTACCCAAGAAAGAATGGAAGTCTAAGAACAAAAATCTATTGCCCGATGACAAACATTTTAACTCAAAACAGCTTTTACGGCTTTTCCTTAAGCCAAATGCGCATATCAGATTTGGTGGCAAAGGCTTCCGTAGCAAACAAGCGGCGGGTGTATTCCGACCCCCAGAGGATGAATCATCAACTGGTAACATGGATGAAGCCTTCTGGGCTCAAAAAAATAAGGCTGCTGAAGACGATTCCACAACTCCCGGTAACTATGACGCTGAGTTTTTCCAAGATGATGGATTGTCATCACCGGTTCAAATGGATGATACAGATTTTGCCGATGTTCCAGAGAATTTATCATCCGAGACGGGTAAAGCGATAGATACAGTAGAAGGTGAACGATCGGATAACCTATCAGGTGTTTTGGCTTCAGCCGGAACTGCGGGTGAAAATGAAGCATTCAGTAATCAAATCGTCGTACAAAGTCGGCGCTCAAGACCCGAATACGTACAGTTTGCCCGCGTTGCGAAAAAGGTAGATGTGCGAAGACTGAAGGAAGAACTTTGGAAAGGAATCGGTTATGATAATACTGTGAGTACCTCGTGTGCACAATTTCGCTCGTACTAATTCACTCAGGAAAACCGAGTAAAAGCGGCAGTCGATGACGATCAAAACGGAGGAATGCAGAGTCTTAAGTTCACTACGATCATAAATAATCTTCACAAGGTCTATCCGAAGCAAATAATGAACGATATTTCTACAAGTTACTGCTTCATTTGTTTACTACATTTAGCTAACGAGAAGGGTCTAATTATCTCCGAGCAGCAAGATTTAACGGATCTAGAAATCGCAAAAGATAAATCAGCTTAGGTTGTGAGCAAAGTACGTCGGTTGGGATTGTATGCACCAAGGGTGAATTAGGTTTATTGGTGGTGGGGTGGCGCATTGGAAACATTGTTCAGAGTCCTCAAAATATTTAGAATTGCACGTCGATCTCCACGTGACTATATACGTCACAGGCCCACTGATCTCCGGACTTGTATTGGTGACATTCCTTTTTCCGAGGCAGTAAGTAAAAAGCAAATTAACATCAATTAAATTTGGTAGTAAATACATCACACTGTCCACCTTTTTTGTAGCTTTCCTCTATCAATAAAGCCCGATGCCCGGATGAGCACCGCACAATTTATGCTATCTGGAAACAACGACATTTCTCTATCTGTGCATCTGAAGAAGTATTTATTGTTGGAATCAGACGGACAATTGCGCTTCTCACTTTCGCCTTTTCATCGTCTAAGGTGCTCGTCACATAACCAAGATACTCCGTGCCCATGCATCTATTTTGATCTCTTTGCCTTCTCTTCTCCCTACCTCCCTCTCACCATGTCCCTGGCGAAAGTGGAGCCCCCTGCTCAATGCATCGTATAAGCGTCAAGGTTAGCCTCGCCACGCTCATCTCAAACCTTTCTCCACCAATTAAACACCGGCTTAGCTAGTAAGGGCAGGGATAGTTCTGCAGATATGGGGTCGGAGCGGCTGTTTACGCTCTGTGCTTAAATCTATAGGCCTCATGTTTGCTGATACAGCCCCCCCGGCCCATACCTTTACTACTATTTCCAACTCCAATGAATACATGTTGATGCTCGGCTTTCTGGTGTGAAATACTGTTAAATTCGTACTGCTAGTATGAGGATACTCGGGTTCAGTCTCTGGCGATGGCTACCTGTGCTCCTGGCGCCAAAGGTCATTAATCTAGTATCCGCCCTCCCCAACCAAGCATATCTTGCATCTTTCGAGGCACCCGAGATCCAGCTTAACAAAACTACTGCTATAAATTACCAGATAAACCTTACCATCGCTGCTTCGACCGTATCGGATCTATCAATCGTGCTCTGCCAGACGGCCGATACGGTTCTGGAAACAACTTCAATTGATGGTACTAATTCATGGCAAGTTTTAAACGTACTTTCCGGTAGGTTTATAGCGAACCCTCAAACCATCCCGTATCTGGAATGCATCGATTGACTAATCGGTAGGATTCTGTATCACCAACACATCACCTCCGCCAGAGACATGTAAAAATAATCCGTACCTTGGTCATGGCAGTGTACAGCTCAGCGTCTCAAAAGATGCTGCTTTTAACTCTACGGGCGATGATTCTCTTAATAACTTCTTTTTTTGCGTTACTCACAAGGATACTACATCCTCCATTGAATGCGATTACTCCAGCAATTTGTTTAACATCTCTCCTGCCGCGAGTAGCGCAAAGCCATCCGATACAGAGACGCTTGATACTATGCCGCCCTTCTTTCCTCCTCCTATCCCTATGATTGCTACAATAACATCAACCAAAAGTGCTGTCCTTCAGACACAAACAATACCAGCCACACTCTCTTCGTCTTCAAAATCAACATCTCCCGCCAGCCCTTCCTCTGCCCAAAAGAAGCATCTGTCTACAAGCACCACTATTGGCATAGCTTTTGGGGTTTTTATTGTGCTTGTACTGCTTGGATTTATTGCCCTATTCTTCTACCGGAGATCGAGAACAAAGAACCGAGCTCAGACTGCTCGATCTCATAACAATGAGCCTTTCCTAGACCGTGTACATCATGCTGAAAAGGAAAACGTCGATTCGCCAACAAGTAATTCAGGCTGGATAATGTCTCCTACACGAGGAATAGATCAAAGCCAAGATATGGTAAAAAGCCCGGAGCAAATTAGATCATCCCTCGAGCCAGCTAGTCCAACCATCATAACAAACATGAGTGGGGGTGAAACAGAGAACCCTATGAATCCTATCGCCCGTCGAAGTCTAAGCGTCGTAAGCCGTGAATCTGCGACAAGCGTTGGTGTAAGTCCTATGCTAAGTCCGCGATCCGGATCCGGCTATGATGCCTTCGGCTGTGCCAGCGAGGAACTGTCCGGTATAGATATGGGTATGAGCTCTGGAATGAGCTCTGCAGCTCCATTCCTTCGTGAGGAAGGTATGAGTCCCGAGGAGATGGCGCGATTAGAGGATGAAGAAAGACGGATTGATGCTGCTATAGCACAGGCTGAAGCAGAGCGGGGAATTAATCGACGTTAACTACTCACAAAAATTATATATTTTCACAATTACGAATAAATTGTGTCTTTTTGGCGCGTTGGATAAAGCTAAGAAACGTTGGAACGGAATTGGGATATTTCCATTTAAGCATAATCTAAAATCTATCATACTCCAAGTACCTGTTACACACCTGATATATATTGACGTGCAACAAAAATAGCCATATTAACTCCAATATACTGTGTCGTAACTCGACCATAAAATTAACAATGTCATGAGTATTTATCCTGTTCTCATCTTTAGGCCATATCAACAGCACTATCCTCTACCCGACAAAGTAAAAAAGGACTTGCTTGTTACTACCCGCTAGACGTATGACCTTTGGAATTACCTAAAATAAACTCGTTGTGCCAAACGCCAAACCGTTTGGAACTTAGAAATACTGCACAAAAACGGAACAACTCTGTCGCACTTAGGTTCTATGGTCGACTTTGATGGTAGGGTGACGGTGAATATCTACCAGGTTCCACAGCTATAGAATAGTTTGGCATGTGGGGCGTCCAATTGACTCCAGCCCCAGGTGTAAAAATGTTAGATACTGGGTATTGCATGTGACTCGGACCATGTGTCAATTTCTGCAGAGAACTTGATGTATTATTCCCGTTTTGACCCTGCAGTCTAAAATCCATTCCGACTTGGTAAGATTGTTGTTGATGAAATGCTTGCTGCCGTTGATGTATGGCTTGTTCGACAGCCTGACTATTGAGACCCTGCTTTGCAACTTCTTTGTCTCGTTCTCTGGCCTCTAGAGCTGCTACTAGCCCAGCCGATGGTTTTTGTTTGCCACCAGTTGCCATATTTATTAATGGCTGGCCGGTAACTCTAGAAAGATGTGCTTGCTCTCGAGCGGTTAGATGAGAGCCCATATCGCCATTACTACCAAGGGTGGCTGATGCAGACCGCGAATTTGGGCGCTGGAGCGGGTCAAGCGAATTTCCACGAGAATGGTTCTTCCGTTGCACCATATCTTTCGACAGATTCCGCATGTGGCTACTAGTACCAAGTACATGTGAGGCTCCCCTTGAGCTTGGACGTGATAAAAAGTCAGTAGATCCATTACGGAGAGTCAGCAATTCACTAGAAACATTTCTTGAATGATTGTTAGTCCCAAGTACATACGAAGCCCCAGCAGAGCCGGGGCGCGGTAATAAATCTGTAGAGGCATTACGAAGCGAGAGTAAGTCACTTGATGCATTCATTGAACTGCCGTAGTTTCCAAGCAATTGTGATGCCCCCCTTGAGCTCGGTCGCGATAAAAAGTCGGTAGATCCATTACGGAGAGTCAGCAATTCATTAGAAACATTTCTTGAATGATTGTTAGTCCCAAGTACATACGAAGCCCCAGCAGAGCCGGGGCGCGGTAATAAATCTGTAGAAGCATTACGAAGCGATAGTAAGCCACTTGAAGCATTGCTTGAATGCTTGTAGTTCCCAAGTGCCTGCGTAGCCCCCTTCGAGTTTGGACGCGACAAAGATTCTGTAGATCCAATTTGTAGCTGGTCGCCCATAGACATATAATCTATTGAAGTATTATTAGAGTGAATAGCTTGATTTGATCTATCACTTATTACGTTCTTAGATGTAGAGGATAAGGCTGGGTTTCGATTGGGGTCTGAAGACAGTACTCTTTGATGTGTATATAAGGGTGCAAAGCTTGCCCTTTGAGTGACGAAATCTTCAGCTGTAATCCCTTTTTGCTGCATACCTGAATTGCCGTGGTTTGCTAACATAGGATTCCATGCCAGCGTTCGACTGATTTCCGCTTTCTCTGGGGTTTTAGAGCGCACACATGGGTCTGGCCCGCTGTTAGAGCTTGATTTTTGTGGACTATACTCATCTGTTTGTTCTTTCAAGTTGAAAATTGTACTTTTTGATTTAGAGGCTAGAGGAGCATCAGAAGCCTTACACCTAGAGTAGTTTAAAGTAGGTCCAAAGTCAATTTCTAAGGAAAGAGGCTCTAAATGTATGTCATTGTTCACTGCATCTGGATCTCCGACGGTGCGCATTTTACCGGCGCGAGGTTTATCGATTGAGCGTAAGAACCCAAAAGGTGCTTCGGTGTTGGAATAATCAGTAGCTTTGGTAGCCGAAGCGTTTTCTGATCTATTTAAAACATTGGTTGTACTATACGATTCTGGTAGAGGACCATATTGTATATTATCAAAAATATCTTGATCAAAAAATTTTCCATCAGGACTCTTATTTTTTTGTTCAAGTACAGACTTTGATGGCGTTTCATTTTTAATCACTAGAGGTATATCCGGTAATGGCTTCTGGTCAACATCTGTACTGTTGCTTGGGCAGTTGCTACTAGAAGAATCACTTAGAGCTGGATTAGATCGTTTTTTACCTTGGGCTGCTGTAAATTCCTTTGAAGGTATAAGTGGTAATTGCTTCGTTGGCGGGGGATAAGGCAATGTTGATGGGTCAAAGTCAAACGAGTTTTGATCGTGGTTAATCGTCCGCGGGTCTGAAGAAAGACACTCATGATTATTTTTGGCGTTACGGCGATTTTTGTTATTTTGAGAGTCGGGCTTATTTTTCCTTGTAGATTTCGCTTCGTTGCTGGGATCAGATGGTATAGAAAGTTGCTCTTTGCTGTTATTTGGTGAACGAGTATTGCAGATTTTTGGGGATTCACCTAGATCTTGTGATTTTCTGTTTTGGCTATCTGGACTTTCGTTTCTTTCTAAATCAGGTACGACGTTGCTGGCATCTACAAGCTGGTTCAATGTGTTTGTGGACATGCGACTATTGGCTCGACGGAGTTTTGATGAATGGTATGGTTTGCTTAAGGGCATTGCTCCAGGTGCATGAACGAAAGCTGGCGGGGTAGCTACTGGCTCAAGGGACGATTCTGAATGAAGACCATTCAGCCCTGGTATTGCGTTCGTTGTGGGTATTATTTCGTTATCTGAACTGACCGTATCAGAAGTGTCGATGGTATCTGTCACATGTCTTATTCCATAATTTGGAGAAATATGTTTAGACTTTTCAACTGCTTTCCTGGCTAGTGCTACTTGATTCTGTATGCTACTGTTTGCATGGGTTTCAGATACTGAGCGATTATGAGTTTGATTCTGGGGCACAGCACATACACCTGCAGTTGGAGGGGCTGAATCAGTCCGTGCCCTAGACCTGCGGTTTTCTGCGATGTCAGAGGCATTCGGCGCCCAGGCCGTGGATGGCGTTGACTTAACAGACGTATTATCATCATCATGAAATTGAATGCCGCGTGCACGTCTCGGCCCAAGACTATTACGAATAGCTCCCTGGCCGTCAATCTTGCTGCAGTTACCTGCCATCATGCGTTTGGCAGTAAGTTCTTTCATATTTGTTCTCCATTGTGACTCTTTCCATGAAGAGCTTTCTGGCTCAGAAATGAGCTGCGAAACATCTAGTATTTCCAAGTATCCATATCGCCTTTGTGTTGGCATCGCAAACATGAGACTACGAACATCTTCAGTTGCAGCTACTAAACGACCGGGCCGTCCGTATAGACCGAATGTATCAAAGACAGGAAACAACCAGCGAAGCATCATCTCAAAGCCTGTGACTGCAGGGTGAACCTCAGGCATGACAAACACGAATCCCTCTGTGGTCGATGATGGATTAGAGTGGATAGTTATAGACCCCTCCACTTTCACAAGAGTCGACGCATCGATCAAAGGTTTGGATTGCGGGTATATGGCAAAGGCGGAATAGGCGTCAGTGATAGTGGCAATGGGTTGAACTTTTTTGGTTCGCTTGCTATTAAAGAACTTGATATCTCCTCTGAGCGTCGGCGGCTTGGATAGGTCGTAGATTGATTTTTTCTTTCGTTGTTTCTGCTGCTTTAACACTTCCTTCTCATCTGGTGGAGAAATAACACACCAACACCTTCTCCATGGTGTGCCTGCACCAAAGCGTACTCTAACCCAGTCGGCTGAGGGGTACCTTGACCGTTCCATAATGGCATTAATATTATTAAGGGTTTTCCCTTTACCTGCAATTAACGCTCCTGTGTAAGCTTCCTGTAATGTTGCGTGTTCATACATCGATAGGCGAATTCCAGCGGTCCACTGTATAAGGGAGTGATGGGAATTGAAATGCAATAGGTATCTATTTTTTCCGGCTGTTGAAATACTCAAGACATTTTGAAGACACACGTCATTTTGAGACCTAGTTGGGAGAGATTCAATCTATACTTGTTAGCCACAACAGCTGAACAGTTAGAAATGATTCACCATTTTTATTGACGCATCGGTGAGGTTTATAAATTTTGGCAACACCTCCCCATCTTGCCCAGCTTCATCTAATTCTGATGCGTCCCAAAGGGACAATACTGTTCCGACAAGCTGTGCAAAACACTCGGTCCAGCTTCGATCAGTGTTCTGTCGCCCTTCTATACATATATTTAGATAAAAGTAGTTTATAATAAGAGAATTCTACCCACGTGTATTTTGGTCATCTAGTTTCAAGAAATATCCTTCCTGGTAAAGCTTGTTCGCATGATTGTTTAAGAACGTGAATACTGGTTGAAGTTCAGGTAAGGTGTCTTGATTCACATCCATCAGTGGTGGCTGATACATTTGGAAGGTTGATAGCGGTCTTGAGCCAGAAGGGACACGCTCATGCTGAGGAGGCTGGGTGGATTCTTTCTTTTGGTCATTTACTGATGTTTGTCTTGGAGGTCCTGAACAGTCTTGATATTCTTCAGGCACAGATGGAGAATCATACTTTGACTGAGAGGTAGTGATAGAGTTTAGGATGTTGCGATTTTCCTTGCCGCTGGATGAGAAGCTGGAGATAAAAGACCGCACTTTGGATCTGTTAGCAGAGGAATAAATTATTTGCGAGATTCATAGCGTTATTCTGACCTCGATTTCGATTGCCCATGATGATGAATTTGGTCGGCCTAGACTCTCAAAAACTAGATCTAATTTTTTAAAGAGAGATAGGCCAGGTTAGGCTTCAGCATCGGCGGATGAGGGAGATCAAAGGTTCCAAACGTTGAAGGGCAGCTATATCCGCTTTAGGATGCCGATTCCCCTTCACATGACCCAAAGCCGGTATAAATGGCGACTAAAGGTGGCAAGAAAACACTGTTGCTGTTGGGGACAAGTTGATGCTAGCAGGGAATGTTAGGGGATGTGGTGGATGTCTCTGCGGCGGCGGCGGCTGGAGAGGGTGCAATCCTCAAATATGTCTCCCCCGGCTATTTAGGATTGACAGCGTTATTAACTTGACAGGGAAACTCCTTAAATATCGTGATTGTAAGGAGAATTAACCACATGGCATTAAACATCCTACAGTAGGCGGCCATTCACCACACTCATATCAGACCGGCTTGGCGACTGACTACAGCGTTTCGACCACTCATAAGGGGGGATTACATGATGCCGAAATAAGCTGGATTAAGGGTCCTACATATTACCAGCATTCATTTCCACAATACTTAAGCCCCAACTATTTTTAAATGACAGCCCGAGAATGCCGAAAGCTTTTGTTGAGCCTTATTTGTGAGCTTCAAGCCGGGCTTCGGCCCAACACCTTAAGATCAGACTGTATGTGGATGTAATTTCAACTAAGGGTTAACTAAGCCCAGGAAACCATTTTAATTGCAAGCTTTTAAATCATCAATGACTTTGAAAATTTCAGCATAAACTTCTTTTTGAACGCTTGATTGAAAGATAAAGCCCACCCAATAGTATTTCTGTTAAAGTCTAAATAAAGCTTAGCCTTAAGCTTGTGGAACAGCGTTATTTACTTTCGGAATTTGGTTATCCACTATTAAAAGGCGTATATGTGTCACTAACTAGAGCATAAAGAGTTACATCACCCGCGCGTCAAGCTTTATGGCATCTGTCTAAGATGCTATGACCATATAGCAAAAATACACTGATTAAAGGGGAATATGATCTATTGCCTAATGACCTTTATAAACTCACATGTCATCTTGAGAATGCGACTCCTGCATATTATCTTGGTTGTTGGTATGAGGGGTCCAAAATCAATTGCACAATGTTCTCGATCCCCCGTCCCCCAGGTACAATAACGTTGATTCCATCTTCTTTCTACCCAGCCCTCCCAATTCTCATCTTCCTCTTTCTTCCAGCGGTGAATAGCCTTTTCAGGACTCGTTGAGGGTCTTTGTCGATCAAAAAAAGCATGAAGATATTGATCCAAGATTTGTGACCACAAAAGACTGCCTCGACTCAACGGCCACATACGACCGAAAGCTGAGTTAATTGGGAGACGAATCTGTACATGATGATGCTGGTTATGTGTTTCACATGCAATCAATACTTGGCACACATTGTTTTCATGGCATGCTGAAGGCCGCATCGGGTTTTCTCTGGGGAGCGTACGTGATTTGGTAGTCGACTTCAACTGATCGTTTGGCGGCACTCGTCATCCACAAATTACCTGTTCTCGCAACGCGAAACTAATGCACAACAAATAGCTGATGCATATTTTGATACGCGCATCCCTGTGTCACGGTAACAGTGATAAGGAAGAAATCGAGAAAACCTGCACTTCTTTAAGCAAAGATTAGTCATCTTTTGTCTACTCATGAGCAAAATTAGCGATTGTGAAGGATCGAATTGTTCGATAGATTGCGACATGGTCCAGAGATGCGATAAGATTAGAATATTTTGACAGGCTTAATTTGCTGTTTCGATATCTACAGAATTGGACCCTCGTTTGCTACCTAGATATACTTTCCGCAATGAAACCTTCGTAGCAAGATTTGCAGAAGCACTAAAATTGAATGAAAATTAGTGTTAAACATTAATGCAGCAGATCGATTGTTGTGTAGTAACTAGATTACAAAAAGGATGGTCTCTAATCATCGTGAAGCTTACTGACTCGCGATGCTCGCCTAGCTTACTAATGTATACCTTCACGTGATACTAAAGACTTGGTCTGAAACTATCTATTTCAACAATTAGGATATTTGAAGTTCATTCCCCACTATGCCATAACAGCAACAACCGAAATCTGCTAGTAATGTTTATAAACAGATTTAGAGTAACTCGCTGGTCATAACCTGAGCTGCTGGCATATTTCGGAATACTGACGTCCCGACGCATGAGACAGTGATCCCAGACTTTAGACAGCTTCAATCCCGTGCTCCTGACAGAACTAATTTCCATCAAAACCCTCATATATTCAAAGGTAGGACTTAATAAGCATCCTTTAAATTGGCTGCAATTTCCACTTAACCGACCTGTGCCTTTGATTGTCTCCCTACCCACGCGCCTAGTGATCGGAGTACTCACAAGAGGACCCAAAAGACAGTACATAAATGTGATGAGTCAGTCTCGAGGGAAAAGATGATGTGAGAGATAATATTCCGCCAAGGATAAGGTGGATTTGGTGTTGGAGTACACAATTTCAAAATCGGCAGAGTAATGCACTAATCAAAGTCCTATTATTGAGTATTTTTTAATTATGCTGCCACATGGCTCGGGTTGACTTGTGTATAAATGTTGAACTCTTATAAGATCTTGCGTCCATTCTAAGCTCTTGGTCTTATCAAACATAGAACCCCTTTCAATCAAAGCCCAACATTAGCTGGAGATAGTAGATAAGAAGGGCAAAGAGTTCCTAAGCGTATGATCGACTGAGGACTTGTGAGGGGTGGTACTATATGTGAGGCATTGGAGGGAATATATTACTGGTACAAGTATTTTTGGCCTGTAGGCAGAGAGGGCCTGTATATGCTACATGGTCATTGATTCAGAAAGGATAACAAAATGAATTAATAATAATAATAACCCAGAGAAAAAACATCATCATTTGGTCTAAAGCGGCATAACCTTCCATGAACGTTATTTCATCATTTTATCAATTGCCACTATCAAAATTGACCTATATCTTCTCATTTCCCGATTCTTTCACGTTGCGCTTCGGCATGGTGGATTTGGGAACCAGAAATGTGGTTTTCACGGCTGGAAAATTTTCTCGGCACCACCAAAACCACCAACGGACAGCGGAATAGCCGCAATTACGGCTGTAGATTCTCTCACGACATCTACAGGCGTTAATATGGACAACCTAAAGATTGTAGGGTATTTCTTGAGTAAGGTCCGAGACAAACTAGTGATCGCAGGCACTGACAAATCTGCGGCACCGATGATGGAGATAAATGAGGTTATGGAAGCCTTTAAAACCCACGCTGAGACGCTACGATCGAAGTTGAAGGTAAAACACCATTGGAGGAAAGGATGCTAGCCTTAGAAAAGGCAGTTAAGAAGAGTCTCGAGGAGCCGTGCGCAAGACGGTTCCTCAATCGGCGCAAACAATGGGAGGACGACCTACCTATGCATCAATCGTCGCCCCGCCAGCTACCAAAGCGGCAGTATAGATCCGAGTTGATGGAGCAGTAAAGATGCAGCCGGCAGAGCTGCTTTACAAGGGAAACAACACATCGAGGGGGCATATGCTGTTAGGCAGCTACGAAGTAACGACACTGAGGTGTATGTGCAGTCGGTTTCTCAACGAGACGATGTCTTGGGGATGGCGCAGCCAAAGAAGTTCTGCATTTTGAAGCAGGATTATCCTGTTGAGATTTCGAGAGTCCCATTGGGGATAATGATACTAAGAGGAAAAAATGCCAACAATGGCACATTAATATATAAAATGACGGAAGAGACAAAATTTCGGGTTTCTGAACTTAAAAACAACAGGGTGAGGTGGCTTTTCGACGGCAAAGAACACCAATGGTTGAGAAATAATGGCCATACACGAGGGTCAGTAGTCGCTAGCCTACCGACAGAGGGACTTAAACGCGAAGTGATAAGACACGGCATTGTTTTCAACTCAATGCTGTACACAGCCCAGCTCTGGTCACCCCGTGCCCAAGTTAAGCAGTGCTTTAACTGCAGTCAATGGGGGCATACCCAAGCCTCTTGCAATAAGGCAAGGAGATGTGGAGAGTGTGCAGGAACTCACAAGACCAGGGACTGCCCGAAGAAATCGGTACTTTGCTGCAACTGTGGCAAGGCTCATATGTCGTGGCAGAAGGGGGCGTGTCAAAGCTTTGCGGATTACAAGGCTAGCGTCCAGAAGGCGCGGTATAGACTCATGGAGAGAACGGCAGACTTAAGACGAGAGGAATATACACCAATGGCATCTCAGAATAAACTTACGGCAAAAAATATAGACGACTAGGGTTTCACACTGGTGTCAAACCAAAGGGTAGAAGGCCTAAAAAGGGGACCAGGGCGCCCGCGGAAACAGGTCCTAGTCCCAGCAATACAACCACTACCAGCACCATCGGGGTCAGCCTCAAGACCACAGGCATCTATTTTCAACACGCGAGGAAAAGGCAAGGATGCCGAGGTATACTTTAGCAAGTTCTGTCTCGAACTAATGGCCTATTTCACTTCCTGTAGGTTAACGAAGAACTACAGCAATAATTTGAAGGGGTAGGGGGTTTTATCAGAAGGTTTCCCCCTCAAGTAAAATATCTATAAGTAGAGTTTATAGCCACCTGCATGGGCCCATAGGGCTCCAAATCAGGATAATGAAATCAAAACAAAATTCAAATAACAACCTAAAGCCCAATGAAACATAACTCGGATCATGTTTCTAGTCTGCATCGATTACAGCTCCAACAAAATACTATTTCCCTTCAAAGCTCTCCGAAGTCATGTAACTAGAGACCCTTATTGCCCTATGACATCTCCGTTTCCCAAGAAGTAAAGAACGGCTACGGAGTTTGTCAATATCACCGTCCGACTTGTCAGAACATGCTTGAAGCCGATAGGGACGTAAGTTAGGGATCTCTCCCAGGCATGTTTAAACTAGGATGATTTTCCCACACCCTTAAAGCTGGCCAAAGTGGTACCACTTCCAAAATCAGGATACGATTTCTCTGGCCATCAGTATCACTACTCTCCTGTTTAGACAGGGGAATGGAAAAGTTTATGCCAAAACAGATGTCCTAGCTTGCGATAAATCACAAGGCAGTGTCTCCACAACTGTTCGGCGCACTCCCGGAACGCTCAGAAGTCGACTTAGCACCATGAGTTATACACAATGTAGAGGCTGCAATGAGATCTTATAAGATTACGCTTTTGGCTACTCTTGGTGTCCAAGGTGCTCTAGATGCAGTACTACGCATTTGGCTGCTCGCACGAATGCGAAGACAGGACTGGCCTTCATCACTCTTTCGCAGGTCAGAACCCTTTCTGTCACAGCGAAGAGTCCTGGTAAGGTTTAAAGAAAGTGTTAATGACGAGAAGCTTGTTGAGTGCGGTGTCCCACAAGGATCACCACTTTCGCCTCTTTTGTTTAAGTTATACATTTCAACTCTACTCAAGGGTGGCGCTCCAAACCAAAGATTCGGACAAGCAGACGATATTGCCACTGCTCGAATCGATAAAATACTTGGTGAAACTATTGAGACTGTACAGGCAGAAGTAAACAGAATAATCCAACTCACTTCGACACAGAGGATTAAATTTGACGTGTCTATGTCTGCGTTACTTATTATTCGGGGATGACCTAATAAGAAACTAGACTCATCAAGCCTGATAGTGAGAATTGGTGAAAAGCTTATTACGCCTTCTTTTTGGAAATATCGCGCAATGAAATGAGCGCAACATTTATGGGACGAAAGTAGAAGTTGACTAAAAGAATGTCATGTTCGGATTACGGGTAAAAGAGTGGATGTGTACGCTACAAGTACAAGTGTATTCTCTGGTATAATTTGAGTAGCCTTGGCACCTACTCCACTTAGGAAAGAGACACCGAAGACTAAATTTCACGCGGAGAGTACTCAGTGGGTTATGGAAGCATTTCTGGATAACTCGGGGTTTTTGAGACGTTTCCCTGAGTGGGTATTCACTGATGAGGGTTGACTTGGGGTGAAGAAAAAGCCGCCATAACTTCGCAGTGGTACTTGCAAATGAAATCCGATGCATGAGTACTCTTCTTGTATATTGAGTCATTTTTTCTGTACATTTTTTCTGATATTGTGTCATTGTTAAATAGTTGCATACGTAATTAAAATCTAATGCAAAAGGGTACAAGTGTAAGCGACACAGAGACTAAGCCGCAGCATAAACGATTGTGGCGTCATTTAGGCATAGTAAAACCCCAATCACCTCCTTGTGCCCACGCCATATAGCCACTCAACTATCCTATAGGTAGCCTGAAGCGCTATCATATAGCTCATTCCTACCTCTTAAATACACAAAATGTTGTTTCGGGAACCTAGACGAAATGGAGGGCCCGTACGTCCACAACACTCTGTGTATCCATTTCCAACACTTCTCTACATATTCGATGGCTCTGAGTTTGGCCAGATTTACAACTAACATGCAGACATTACGTCTAAAAATGGTGAAGTAAGCCACAATAATTGTCTAACTTCCTATGAAATATCAACAGAGTACGGCAGGATGCTGCTCCGAGACCATCAATTCGGGCAGTTAATGCGCGTGTAGTCAGTACAACAATTTATAGCGCCGAGGCGTGATGGCGAGGACTCACTCGTATCACGACAATTCGAGATGAGAAAGTAAGTATAGATGTTGGATGGCACCACAAACTACTGGACAGGACTATTATGGCCGCAATTCGTGCTGCATTACCAGTATAGCGAATTACGCTAAGTATAGACCTTCAGAGAGAATTAGGATTTTTACCTGCAGCCATTATCCTACAGCAGCGAAAGCACCGAAGTGCAGCATGAATCCAACGACTCGATAGCTATCATACATTGGCGTTAAGGGCAGTTAAGACGCCCAAGGAAGTAATCAAGTGATTCAGACTGCGATAGGGACAGAAAGATCGTGTTTTCAGGGTCCCTGACAAACATATGGTAATATCCTGCCTAGATGGCAAACTCAAACTCATCGCAAAACAGCATGCCTCCCAGCAGGTGCGAAATGCCTGTTGTATACAAATCTCCCGTTAACGTTATCACGCGCTTGGCGGCGCGCGTGGAGCTCAAGTTATCGCTTCTAACTGTAATGAGGAGGCCATTATGACGGTCATCACTGAGAGACAACAATCTCTAGACGAATCAATTCTAATATACTCAGAATCAGATGTTGACTGTCTATCTATCTCGATATCTGCGACCAAGGTGCCGACCAACAATCAGAAGCCCTTCGCCTCAAAGACCCCAAAAACCATTCCTATTAAAGGTCTCTCTAGCTCTATACACACCTCTACCAAGATCCAAGCTGAATGTGAGCTGGAGTCAATTACTAGCCCATCGCCACGCGTTATTCACCACCCCTCTGCGGAAATAACCAGAGATATCTCTGCATCACTGTTGGCGTGGCAAAATGCCGGACCGCAACACCTGCGCACTCTTCCTCCAGCTATCGCAGTAGACCTAAAAGTCATTGTGATTAATAGCGCTGCTATGGTTATCGATGGTCTTGCAGTTCTCGAGGAGTCAATTACGACTCCTCAACGCATTGTTATTGCAAAAACAGGCTCTCTACCTGCTTCGGCAATTACCTTATCCTACGCTAAAATGTTTTAGAAAGGATTATCTTCCCCAGATCTATCATCTAAGGTCGCAATAAAAGCTAAATCTGCTGTGGTAAAGCCCAGGCTTGATTAAAGAGTCATGGTCCGCGTAGCGCCTGACCACCCTCTTCGACAAGAAGAAGCTCTTCTCGTCTGCACGAAACTAAGAAGTCTCTTGGAACGTCCAGAGCTAATCAAGGACATCTGTTCGGTTCTATCCAGCATCGCTCTCGTAGCTCCCTACTTGGACCAGGCCTTAGAACTCCTTCAAGCAGCTGTAGCTCTATAGTCTGTAACAAGAATTGTTCCAATTGAAAGGCAGGAAAATCAAACAAACTTCCTTCTTAGCCCGGTTCCGAAACACGAGTACAACTCATCCAAATACCCTGAGGCTCTTTCTTTTACTGAAATTAGGTATGGACTAATAACCGCCGAAATTGACACCGATTAAAGATTCTCTATCTCCTGGACGCGCCGCTCGCAGGAATTCTCGGGCTCGGAAGGAACACTTCGACTTATAATCTCCAAGTTTGACTTGGGCAAACTTCCAACCAGTATTCGTCCCTTTGCGCGCTCCACCAGAATTTGGTCTGCGGAGAACCGTCTTCTCCTTCAGGTTTGCCCCCAATATCATGTCTTCCACAACATTAACGCTTGCATACGCTCGGCACGATGTACTCTCAATACGGCAGACTCTCATAATGGACTGTGAATGACACCGATAGTATGCCTGAATTGTGCCGGCTTTCATGAGGCCTCTTCTCCTGGCTATTCAGCCCGTTTTGCGCTTATGGGATCTTTGCTCGGCTAGATAGGGAAATAATGCGGCTGATACGCCAGGAGGGACAAGAAGCCTGGATTTCCCTCAATTATTTCCCTCCACCAAGTGATATCCACATTGGGAGTCCATCCTCACAATCCTCGCAATCCTTTACTCTGACTCCCGTACTGTCGGTGGGCTCGGCATCGAGGTTTGCTACTCTGAGCAACTTTGAATTATTATGAGGAACTGAAATTTGGATCGAAGAAAGCAAAAAATTAATGTCCTATGTTTCTTATTGTTGTAATAAAACAGTTCTGCATCAGTATCGATGCAGGATCTCTGTCTGTAGACTACTACATGTAACTCTTAATTCACTTGTAACCAGATTCCATGTTTAATGTAGTCACGTCTGTTTCGTGTCTTAATAGCGGGGTTTCACTAAAACACAAGGCTAAAAGGTCATTTGGATAATGCTGTCAAGTTGAGACATTGGCACGTACCTCATCAATGTCCCAACTTTAGTCACACCAAGTTTGACTTCTGTATATAAATGTAGTCTCTCCTACCTCTAGAGATCTTCAATTCATTGTATTAAATGAACATCTCTGAAGGTAAGTCCTCTTATAGTAGTCTCTCCAATATTATAGTTTATTGTATTAACTGAATATCTCTGAAGGCCATATTCATCACTCCTCTCGTCAACTCCACAGCTTTACATCTAAAGCTCCGTTCACCTGCTCCTGTGCTCTAATACCACTCTTCCCTCCTCTCCAACAGCCCGAAATCCTTCTCGATCTTTAACCTCACAGCACTTATAACAGACATCAGAAGAAAAGGTCCTGTTCACGAGTATTCCCTCGCCATTGGAAAATGAATTGGGCTGACGAATAAATTTATAATGGGGCCCAATGGACCTAAATTATCTTTTTCATTAGTAAAAATCCTTACATGGAACTACTGCTAGATGGGACTATGGTGTATTTTTTCTATTTTGTGTGATTTATTTTTAATTTCTTCCCAAATCAAGCTTTTTGTGCGGGGAATCTCAAGATACTGGTAGATATTGTTGTAATGGAAGTTGTGTAGAGAACCTTAAGCTGTTAGGCTTGTGTTTAATATCACGTAGTGAAGCGAGTTGGGAGATTGAAGAGTCTGAAAACTACAGTGGAGAGTCATTGATTAAACCCACTTAGTATCAGAGCGCTATTTAAACTAATTACTACAGCTAAATGAAGGACACAATTCACTAGTTTATGCTAGATAATTGTGAGGCTGGTCAATATGAGGTTCCTAGTGGATTAGAATGTGTAAAATGTGAGATAAGCTTAGTTTAAAGATCGTGTAGGTTACGGGTATCTCGTGGCTCCAAACTACCAATATGTTTAGTAGAGCTTGAGACTAGATGTAACTTGATTTTCTATTCATACAGGGTATCGTCTATATAAGTACAGTATTCCTTATCTTACGCCCGGATTCCGACATGACAACATTACATAAGCATTACTATTTATGATAGCCTCGTACTAACCTACAGGTCCATCAATCCGGGATCCTCAAATGTATGAGTCCGCATCAATGTGGCTAGTAATACTCGTACCTTATTACGTTCCATGTTAATGCGACTCTTCACTGCCAAGTAGCGCCAATTTCAACAGATATAAATATAAATTTCCTGATAGAGAAAGATTTACTACGTTTAAATTGGAAATCGAAGAGGTGGATAGCTGTTGGGACTCTTTGTAGTTTCTAGGTGCTGTAAGGCGCGCTACAGCGTCGAGTAGTCCTGTAGGGACTGGGCCGTCCAGCGAGTGACAATTGTCACGAGCTGTGGACAGGTACGACGTTAAATTTAATCAAATCAAATCAAATCAGTAGGGCTCAACCAATATCGTATTACCCACGACCCTATTTTAAGGATTTCCATCCGGTGCAATGGCCCCAGACGTTGCATCGTCATCGTCAGCGCCCTCCAATCCGGGAGAGCAACCTCATCCAGGCCTGCTTGGCATTGTGAATGCAATGCCAAAAGCAGAGTAAGAAAAAAAGAAAAGATTGGGTATAGTTCAGGAATTTCTTGAACTAATAAATACCTGGGCTAAGAGCAAAGGAGATAAGCAAGCCGCAGCAGTCTTCGCGACGCTGATGGAAAAGATCACGCCTGTCATAACTGCCTTTGCAGTAGATCAGGTAAAAACAAAGATTCTCTCAAGTAAGAAGTCCTATACCTTGGCAAGTGCTCCCAAACCAGTTGCGTCTAGGAACAATTCAGCTGTTGAGGATCACAGCCACGCCTTACCGTCAAAGCCTCAAGACACCAGCTAGCCCTGGGTGATAGCAGCCCTCAAAGCGGCTAAGCTACTGACGCCACAGAGAACACCAAAGGAGGACAAACGCCTGTTCCTTCGATTGGGGAGAGATCATCACTGGCACAAGCTTTCGCCAGTCACTATCAAGAAAATAATAACCGACAAAGCTAGGATAGCAGCCTCTGCAATCACCTCAATTTACCCAGTCAGGTCGGGGATTGCTCTCGAATATGCGTCAGAAATATTGAGAGACACAATCATTGGAATTGCACCTTGCCTATAGGAAGACAATACTGTGATCGAGGCAGCCTCGAAATGGATATCTCTGATAGTACCTCATGTGCCATTGTACATCAGGACTCTCCAAGGCAGTATCCCAGTCACCAACGACATGGTGAAGAACGAGTTTCAGGCGGTATGTGGCGCTACACCGATACAGGTTCAGCCCACTGAAGCAAAACTTTGTCACTACTCAACGAGCTGGATTGTATACTTCCAACAAAAACTAGCGAATATAAAGTTCCCTCTTTTTGACGAGAGTTGGCCGTCAATTTCTTTCTCATGCCGACGACCGATCGAGCAATGCCAACGTTGCTGGGGATTCCACACAACGCGTTCCTGCAACCGGAGCCAACGATGTGGAAGATGCGGGGTAACCCATGAGACATCAGAGTGCTAGGCTAAGGTGCCAAAGTGCTCGAATTACGCGGGACCTCACCACTCAAATGAGGGTAGCTGCATGGCCCGGCCAAGATGACAAACCGGGATTATTTTGCTCCGTACCCCCGCAGAACTTCACATCATTAGAGAACGCGGACATCGTGATTATTACGCTGCTCTAGCGTACTCGGAAAGAAAGGGCAAAGCGGTTGAAACAGTCATCTCCCAGGATTCAACAATATCGTGTTAATGTTAGGAACCGCATCAACAAAAGCACCAAAGGGTAAATATAACACCTTCCACTTTCACCAAGTGAACTTCGGAAGGGGCGGGGAATACATGGATATAGCATCGCAGCAGGCATGGGATGCCGATGCTAATGTAGTCATGGTACAAGAACCATGGACAAGGAAGAAAGAGGGGGATTTTATCACGAAAATTCATCCTGTCCATGATAGCCATATTCCATTAAGAGGAGCATAAGTCTAGCCCCGCGTGATTACATTAACTCGCAATGGTAGTCATGCAACTCAAATTTTTCCGCCGTCATCAGGCCCGACATCTGACAACTGTTTTGTAAAGATTGGCGGTCTGACCTTTGTCAACGTATATCGTGCCTCAGGCACTAGTGGAACCTTGGAGCCCCTACTCTGTTGGGAAATTAGAGGTCTAGTGGTTGTTGGAGGCGATTTCAATTCTGTGTCACAGCATTCGCAGCCGGTAACAACAAATCAGGACGGCAACGGTAATTAGATTATGGAATGGGCATGAGCTCTTGACAAGGATCTAGTCAGCATTGTCAGAGAGCCAACGCACTGAGATAAAAACGTGCTGGACTTAACCTGGAGCAACACAGCCGCGATATCATCAGCCTCCACACGTTATTTCAGGGAGGTGTGTTATCAATGTTCCGTAGGGTTAGAGTTGTGGGGTCTTTGGAAGAATGACTAATTTTGTGGTGATGAAATATGGTGAAAACGTGAGGTACAATGTGCACTATGTATGTCAATGGATATTGAGTAAGAAACGAGGTTGGTACGGGGATAGCGATCTTCCTAAAGAAGAGATATATTTATGAGTATAAGGTGTAAGTGTAATCAGAAGACGTTGCGTGAAGAAGTATTCTTCTTCACGCCGAGTATTTATATACATAAAATAACCAGATAACCAAATAGCACATTATCTCAATCCCGAACGATCTACTACACAGCACTTTGTAAAATTAGCCTAATGTTTCGAGTCCTCCCTCCTCGGTTTAGAAGTTCGTTACACGACTCGTTGTGTTTCAGCCTAGAACTCTGCATGAAGTATCATCTTACACTTTGCCACAATGATCCATGAAACGTTACCACTGTACCTCAGATTGTCATGGAACAGGACGTTTATATTCATCACGTGATATGTTACTTAACACGTACCTCTTAATGTATATAACTCGTAAGAGTCCAGCGATAGTTCCTTTTCTCCTTGGTAGACAATCTAACTCACCAGATCTGACATTGTCGATCTAGCATTCACCTCATATCGTGACACAGATCACTAGAACATCGAGGGTACCGCACTGAACCCCCACAGGGTCAGGTCTCTCTGTAATTGTAAGAAATATTCGGGTCAGTGACATCAATCTTAAGGAGTTCAGCCGATATGTCAGCCAATGGACCAAACCTGGCCCTCTTTATAGTGTCATAGACATCGAAAAAATCACCAATGACCTCCTTCAAGCACTTGAAGATGCGCTGAAGACCATAGGTTAAGTCCCAGCTATCGAAAGCGGAAAAACCGGGCTCTGGTGGAGCGATGAATGTCGCATAAAATGGCTGCATTATAAGGCGGCAAAAGACAATCCAGAAATTGTAAAACAGATACGGAAAAGCTTTCGAGCCGTGGTGAGAAGAGCCAAGCAAGAGTACTGGAAGAGGCAAGTGGAGGCAGTTACCACTGACGCACAGGTATTCAAGCTCATGAGATGGGCTAAGCCCCGACCAACAGCCGAAGCCCCCCTCTGCAGATTGACAAAAACCGGTGGTTATCTGAAACGCGAGAGCGAGCAAGTGCGCTACGAGACGTTCTCTCGGCAAGATTCAGCGGCGAGAACGATATTTCAACCTGGGATAATGGACAGGAGGAGCGCATCCCATGGGATACGAAAATATCACTTGAAGATGTGACTAGCGCTACCATCTCTATCAAAGACATGGCACCAGGCGCTGACAAGATAATGGTACGGTTACTTAAAGCCTGTCGGTCCCATCTAAGACCTCTGGTTGAGGATCTTTACCAGGCCTGTCTGAATATCGGCTACTTTCCCATGGCTTTCAGGGTAGCAGAGGTTGTGCTATTACCCAAACCGAGACGAAATCTGTCCACTGCCAAGGGTTGGCGACCAATATCTCTGTTGTCGAGCTTAGGCAAAGGACTCGAAGGTCTAGTTGACAAGAGAATGGCATGGCTGACAATAAGCCACCAAGTTGTTCCCTCTCAATTATTCGGCTCTGATCTGGGACGAACTGCAGTCGACCTTGCATCTTGCGTAATCCACGATGCCGAGGCGACTATGAGAAGTGGTAAGTGTGCAGCTATGGTCACACTAGATATCCAAGGTGCTTTTGATGCAGTCCTCCAAATCCAACTGCTCAAACGACTTCGAAAACAAGGCTAGCCACTATCACTATGCCGGTTTATTCAGACCTTTCTTTGCCAACGAAAATTCCAGGAGAAATACCGTGATGGGACCACAGACGAGAAGATACTGGAATGTGAAGTATCTCAGGGCTCACCACTGTCGCCACTTCTATTTATGCCCTACATTGCTGTGCTGTTTGAGGACCATGGACTAAAAAGCAGGTTTGGTTACGCTGATGACGTAGCTATAGTCAGAGTTGGAAATACCGCGGCGGAAGTTATCTCCTCAGTCCAGGATGACTTCTACAGCCTTATTCTTCTCGCAAGAGAATATCGGATCGAATTTGACCCAGCAAAGTCAGAACTTCTGGTGACCGAAGGAGGACCTAGGAAGAAAATCAACACGGCTGACCTCTTCTTTTTGGTGAGAGATCGCCGGATCGAACTGTTACCTCATATCCGGTGGCTGGGAGTCTGGCTCGATACTAAGCTGGACTTCAAGCAGCATGTACAGGAATGAAATGAAAAAGCTAATCATCTACTCCGCTTCTTGCAACATATTAACAGAGTTCAACGCGGTGCTGCTCCCGGTCCTCTAATTCGCTCAGTACAAGCATACGTACTGAGTACAGCTTTATATGGGGCAGAAGCGTGGTGGCCGGGTCTAACTCGAATAACTACACTGAAAGATAAAGAAGGTTGCACTGGAGTAGGCTGGCATATATCTCTACTGGAAAAAACAATAATGAAAGCTATTCGAGCACCGCTCCAAATAGCGCTCTTCATCGTGAAGCGGGAGTACCCCCGGCATCCGTCATCTTCCATCAACAGACGCAGCGACCTGCAGCTCGCATGCAAAGAATGGATGCCTGGCATCCTCTAGTCCTCAGGGCGGCTCAGAGCCCGAAAGATATAATAAGACGTTTAGGTCTTAGATCGGGACAACGAGATCGCTTATTCCGACCACTAGAAAGGTTCATAACACACCTGCAAATGAGCGTGTCTCAATTTCCGATAGCCGAAGGCCCTGGAGAGCTCTACTTTCCGCATGATCCCCCGGTATCGGCTCCATGGAGTCGAGAAAAATGATCCAGGTCAGGAAGCATCAAACGATGGCTAACTTCCCTACCAGCCAATACAGTCGTGACTAAATCGGCCTTGGGAGCTATCAAAAACCGGACACTAACCTCACCTGCATCCAGCGGAGAAGAAAATAATCAAACCTTTGCAGCATTAAGGAGGTGGGTTAATCAGCGCGGCCAAGAGCTCGTGGAAGAGTGGTGGCAGAAGTATCGGCCCAAACGATACAAAGATCTTGAACTCTTCATGCGTTACAAACTGCTGCCGGAACTGGCTCTACCAAGATGGGCGTATCATCGTCTTATTACGGCAAGAACAGGCCACGGGGACTATGCCGACTACCATCGACGTTTCAAACCCGAACATGAAGATCTGAAACGCGTTTGCGGCCGAGAGAAAAGGCCCTGGAATTTTTCAGAGTGCCGACCTGCCTTGCAATGTTGGAGGACGCTATAACTTCGGAGTGGTACCTGCAAATGTAATCCGAGGCATGAGTACTCTTATGGTATATTGAGTTATCTTTTCTGCACATTATAACCGATATTGTGTCATAGCTAGACAGTGTGACGGCTGGCAAGCCGGCTGGTTTCTGTAGCCTATGTTGGCTATCATAGGCTTGGTCCGATTTAGGGTGCGCACGATCGATCGATCTAATATCTGTGCGTCGGAATCTGTAAAGCATCCGATTCAATAGTGCAGCTCAACACTGCACCACTTGTTGATGAGAAGCCATCTGTAACGGCACGGCATTCTGCCATGTCATTACTTATATCAGGTGACCAGGAAGGTATGGTGGGTGAGGAACCAATGTGTGGGAGGAGATAAGATAAGGTCACGGAACCCTGGGAAGCGAGAGCGCACACACAAAAGCTCGCCAATTCTATTATCATTACACTTTCTTTCTTTCTTCTTTGTCTTAGTATTCGCTCAATAGATTGGATATATAGTTATACAAGCTGTACACTCACTTGTGCTTATTCTACGCCGTGACACCATCGGCTGGGAATATACGAGATCGGTCAAACCTCTTCAGTTGATAATGTAATGACGTCGTAGAATATGAGGCTCTTTTATATATATACATGTGTAGATAGATCCTGTAGTAGTTCTCTCCTTAGAATTATTATCTACTACCATCAACCACACAGTTGCTCCAGCACCTGTCCTCAGATCCGTGACAGACAGCTGCATACGATGTTAAATCTGATGCAAAAAAACGTTGGAGAAGCTGTCAGAAAATGGCTTCACTTGGGGCCATGGAAATGATAGGTGAATGTCACAGTTCCAATATAGAAAGCAAATGGGCGTTTGTATGATTGAAAGGTAAAGCTATAATTCATCTATGGAGAAGTAAACTACCTGCAAGTCTCCCGTGCTACTTATACACATCCAGAGGTATCTAAATATAGCCTACGTTTACAGTGGCAATAATACTAGCTTAAGGTTTGTCCTGCCATACGGGTAATGCTTCCGATATCCTTGGCACTATCCTTTACGTAGTCTCAGTGGCGATTTCGTATCCATTTTAGTTAGCTGAGAGTCCTAGGAGTGATAGAACACGAAGGTGGCCTTCGATAGCCATCGAAGACTACAGGAATTATCGACTCCCAAGCCGTCACAAGGAAAAAGAGATGGCAGAAGTATATCCAATTCTTAACAACAAGTAGATGTTACAGTCTGCTAAAGAATGAACAGGGTGGCAGGTGATCATACTGAGATTATTTCTGAATCGAAAGGAGATAGTTTTGGATGATAGGAATGAGACGTAGGGCACCGCAACCCACACATTAACTGTATAACTTTTTTTTCTTTTCTTTTGTCGCTTCTGGCTTCAATATTGGTCATGTAGGTAGCAATGAGCTCGCAGAGCTCATATACCCGTATCACGCCTAAATAGATGTTAGGTTCGGAAGGCAAGACTGACACCTGTACGCGGTGCCCTCTACGAACCTGAGAGTGAAATATTCTCCCAGAGCAAAGTTCAGTCAAATTTCGCAATACCGAACAAGTTGGCCCATGAGGCAATGATTCAAGACTCTCCACCTAATCAAATTTTCACGCCTAACGAGATCAATCACCACCAAAACCTCATCAAATTTGCAAGTACGACTTAGTACATCCTTATTTCAATGATCACACCTCTCGTCGACTTTCTCTGGCCTCAATTCACCACCACGTACACGCCCACGCCGATATTTATACCTGACGGAGGAAGCAAAGCGTGGCGCACAAACCTGGGAGGCAGTTCTTTGGGATGGGCGTGAGAGAGATTAGGACAAGCTCACAAGGTGCTGCAGATGGTGGAAACGATCTCGACGTACGTGAATTCTATAGTTTTGACGAGCTTTCGAATTGAGCTTTGTGCGTGCGCCAAGACTTCGCTTGCGAGAGTGCGGGCGACACTATAAACACAGCCGTGGTTGGATGGTGCGGTGGTAGATCATCTGGGCCGGTCACCCAAATAAAGTCTGGATAGCTAGGACACATATCCCACCCGAGACAGGAGATCGCTGGTTCAAATCCGGCAAAGCACAACCACATTTCTCGCGGCGCTGGTATGCATGGATGATGAAGGCATGCTTGGATATTCAAAGGTTTTAAATTCCCTTTGGTGGGTACTCACGGAGGAGGGTTGACTGTTTGTGTAAGCAAACATACCTCATAGTGGTATTTGCGAATGAAATCCAGAGTATGAGTGTCTCTAACGTCAAAAGAGTCATCCTACATGTATATATAGTACCGGTCATGTGTCATAGCTAGATAGCTGAAAACACATTAAATGATTTAAAAAAAAAAAAAAAAAAAAAAAGATGTTAGGTTCTCCCTATCACGTAAAAGATTTCAAATTCAAAATTCAAATTCACGGTGTCCGCGCCGGCGGATGATCCGAAACTCCACTGCTGTACGAGATACGATTACTCCTTATTGGCATTTTGGCCGAGTCATTCATTTGAGCTCACAAGAGTCATTACTACCCGCACTTTAAGATCATTTAGAGGTCTCCACCTAACACTCTGAAGTCTCATGCACACCCGCGCAGTGTCTACATGGCTTTGCGTACAAAGTCACGTATGATGAGGATTGGACCAATATTTTTGATAAGGGATCAATTTTAGACACGCTTATTCTTTCATTCTACTTTGATTCAAATGCGATTTTGGTTGGCTATTTTTAAGTAGATAGAACATATCGAGCAAATTCACCAGTACCGTTGAATGATGGAAAATCTGTCTTTGCAGTCAATTCTATAGATAAATACTGAATTTAATTGCATTCTGCTATGAATATCATATAAGATTTTTTCGGAATTAAAGAGTATGGGGCATAGTAGGTGTGGCCTAGGCCACAATGGACCCTAGTGTGTGTAGGAAGATATTCTCTGTACGATATTATATGGATATATGATGAAGTAAAGAAGACTTGGTTTTTTTCGACTATGGGAACATTAGACTTATGTATGAATGTATGGGAGGAATCTCCACAAGTCTTGTGTGCCTGTCAAACTTAGTAATTACCAGCCACCTCTCATCCACCATGATGAGCAAAGTTACACTGCAATACGTAAATATTCAAACGTATATGCAACATTAAGTATGATTAGTGCACTCGAGACATGTGTAATGAGAGTAGATCTTGTCTGGAACCTGAGACGAAACAGATAACGAGTTAGTCCTGAGTCCGAGAGTAAAATTCCCAACAATTTTAATAGATAGTATATAACTCAAGTTATAGGATAAAAATCTGACCAATTGAAGGACATAAATTTTTCTTCTTGGTTGTGGCGCTGACTACTAAGTATTTAAAGAAATAGTTGTGCTGGATATCAGAAAATATCAGATCTAAACCTCTGCTTGGGGCCCTCACAAGTCACGTATTATACGTTATGCTAACCCTACAATCGCTTTCGAAGATCCTAGTTTTTGCAATGTTTAGAGTTGATTTTGTAAAGTTTTGATAATCTTCTTCGATCCTCATCGAATATTTTCATGCTGTCTAAGATGAGGCAAAGACTTTACGATATAAATTATTATTGCAATCGCATTTGATCCGTAATTCGTACCATAGAACAATAATTTGTGTAATTATGATTATTCAAGTATTTCTTCTTCGACACAATGCAACAACAATGCTGATATCATCTAATTTCCCTGTTCAAGGAGATTAGCGTGGCAGCCAGCGTTAACATCCATTTTCACTTACCTCCTTCCATGGCTAAGCCCTCCTCTACTGCGTTCTCCATGTAGGGGCTTTCCGCAAATGGATCAATAGCGACCCTCCACGCAGATTTCATAAGTTCCTCTGCTGCGAACTTCGCAGCACCATCTCCAGCATCAAAGTTTCCCATATGACTTTTCCACCTGTTCAAACTGGCGACAACGTTGTCGATAATCTCGTGGTCCCACAAGTTGTCTATAACACCATCTGACATGACTAATATGACGTCATTTTCCTCAATGTCTACAATATCCATTGTGGCACTTTGTGCAGGAGTGTCAGGACTGTTGGTTCCTAGTTGTCGAGGACAATCAAACCAGTGCCATTGCTGTTTGGTTTTGTAAACAAGACTTGAGTCTCTTGGCCTCAGGACCAAAACTTGCGAGTCGCCAAGGTTTGTAATATACAACAAAGGTGTCGTTTTCTGATCTATACATCTATCTGATAGCCGATGATACAGTTGGGCTCCAGTGGTAGTTGTTGAACCATGACATTTATTTGGGCCCGAAGTGGCTTGGATAGTCTTCTCATAAGCACGTTGTAAACATCGAATAGGATCTATCTGAAGTTGATGTTGCGGCAAAGATTCTCGATCCAAATCCTTCTCCGTTTCTTGGGCCCAAAAATGTAAGATTAACCGCGACCATAAACTGTTAAGTTTCAGGGTGATGAAATGTGGATAGACGAAGAAAACACTGACCCCGCATGCCCATGAGGTTTTGCTGACCACGCACCAACACCATCGCTTGCGGCGATGAAGTAGTCGCTAGTGTAAACGGCATCTTCTCCATTAGTATGCCCTCGAATAAAGTCACCGTTCAGAATGGCATGTCTGCTACCTCCTCTATCGAAAGTGCTAAGAGGGTCCGAAAATGACGCAGATGGGGGCGATAGAAATGGCGGAGGGAATGGGCGGGGCACTTTCTTTGCAAAGAGGGCTATGCCTGTTACAAACCTGAATGGAATGAGCGATCTCGTCGTCATATCAAAACGTTCTATCCACAAATACAAGTCAGCGTTCGCAATTGACGTCTTCTCATGTAAATTATCAATATACGTTAGGTAATATTAAGGCTAATCCTTGAAGTTCGAGGACTGATACCATTCTCACCTGCTGTTACTGTTCAAGGTGAGAGTTGAATCGCCTTAAATGATCTGGTGACTACGAGTCATCACATCATATTTCGACTGATAAAGTGAATCTGGGCCGATTAGACCTCGAAATAACCCGTAATCGATGTCGATGTTCATGAACTTGGTTAGTTTCATCCAAAAGAAGGTATGATGGAGTTGAGTCAACTCTAATCTATGTAATGCGCTAGGCCAGTTTACCAATAACTTTCACTGAAACTTTTTGGTACTGACCCTAGTCCAACTATGACCGTCGCTTCGTGCTGATGTTCAAAGTAATAAAGTACCCATAGATTGGCGGTCTATAACAAACGAGTAGGCCATACGTGATCCAGCTGATAGGATCAATTCCATTACCCAAATGAGTTACAATAATCATTAGAGAATCCTGGGTTGATAAGTTTGTGCAGTTGATAAAATTTTATCACGTGATAATACATGCATACACATCTAGTTATTCTACTCGGTAAAATCTCCAACTAGCAAGGCGATAAATAAATATCAAAACACTCAACGAAATTTTCAGGTGATGGGGAAAAAATGATGGGAGAAATTCCTCAAATATATTTCAGCAACGAAATGTTAACCTTGATTCAACTAATTACCTTGGGGAATGTAGAGATGATTTGAAATAAAACTAGAATTATTGAAGAAGATACCACGGTGAAATTAGATAAATATATTTTATATTTTAGATCTTTATCATAGCTATATAGCTAGATATACTATGGATTATTTAAAAAAAAACGAAATGTTAAAGTGGCAAAATCTTAGACCAGGCTTTTTTTTGCAACAGATTTTAATTGAGTATGCAGCTATATAGCTATGACAAAATATGAAAAGAATACAGAATAGATAACTCGACATAGAGGAAGAGCACTCATGCATCGGATTTCATTTGCAAGTACCACTGCAAAGTTATGGTGGCTTTTTCTTCGCCCCAAGTCAACCCTCATCCGTGAATACCCACCCAGGGAAACGTCTCAGAACCCCAGAGTTATCCAGAAATGCCTCCATAACCCACTGAATACTCTCCGCGTGAAATTTAGTCTTCGGTGTCTCTTTCCTAAGTGGAGTAGGTGCCCAAGCTACTCAAACTATACCAAGTAAAAACAACAAAAAAGATAGTCATGGCACCTGCTATCGTTTGCTTTTTTTTTTTATCATTTAATATGTATGCAGCTATAAAGCTATGACGCATGACCGGTACTATATATACATGTAGGATGACTCTTTTGACGTTAGAGACACTCATACTCTGGATTTCATTTGCAAATACCACTGAGAGGTATGTTTTCTTATACTAACAGTCGACCCTCCTCCGTAAGTACCCACCAAAGGGAAATTTAAAACCTTTGATTGTCCAAGCATGCCTTCATCATCCATGCATACCAGTGCCGAGAGAAATGTAGTTCAGTTTTGCCGGATTCGAACCAGCGGTCTCCTGTCTCGGGTGGGATATGTGTCCTAGCTATCCAGACCTTACTTGAGAAACCGGCCAAGATGATGTACCACCGCACCATCCAACCACGGCGGTGTTTAAAGTGTTGCCTGTACTGTCCATCGTTTGCGTGTTTTTATAGTGTCAGCTACACTCACGCAAGCGAAGTCTTGGGGCACACAAAGCTCAATTCGTGAAACCCCTTGCCCACATTCATAATCACACGCCCATCGAGATTGTATCCATCCTCTGCATCATCTTGTAAACTTGACCCAATCCCTCTCACGTCCATCCTAAAGAACTGTCTCCCAGTTTTGTGCGCCATACTTTGTTCCCTCCGTCGGGTGTAAATATCGGTGTGGGCGTGTATTTGGCGGCTAGCTGTTGTGATGTGAAATCACTCAGCCAATTAGACAAGCTGTATTAGATGATACAGAGATTTATACAAGATGTGGTTGGTATGGTGACATCTTAGACAGTTGCATGTGGATGATAAGACCAAGAATGTAAACTATTCTACAGCATATGATAGAATATCTTACATACAAGATGGAATGTTTCACTAACAATTAGACAGATGAGCTTTAGGTATAAATAGAATTATTCTACTTCATATAGGTAGCAGTGATCGCTAAACGAGTCTAATAAAGAGAACATATATAATCGTCCACTTGTAACGGTTCCGGTACATAAAGCTTGGGGCAAATGGCCATCGTTTCGTTGGTTGGAGAGGGGAGATAATGAAGGGCAAAGGGCTCCTCTAAGTGTATGATCAAATGAGGGCTTGTGAGGGGTGGTACTGTTTGAGGGGAGCTGTATGGGAGGCATAGGAGGGGATATACTACTGGCATAGGTATCCTTGGCCTGTAGGCAGAGAGGACCTGCATGTCCTACATAGTCTTAGACTCAGACAGGACAATAAAATGATTTAATAATTTAATAACATAAAGCTTGGGCGTTTGTATGTCAAAAGGTAAGTTTCTATATTAACTGAAGAACAAAAGTAATGCTATATCTAACGCTCTATATATATACATTATTCCAAGATTCCAAACACTAGTAGCTGTCCTCCAGTTGTGCTCCCATAATTCAAGCGCAGGTTTGTTTCTAACGTCTCAAACATGGGCAGCTCCAGACTTTCAATACGCGCGTAACTTAGCGCTGACACTAAGGATATGTCTGTGCTGAATAGCATAGGCTACAGGGATCATATCGGCTTACTAACTGTCACACCACTTCATGATAGTGTCAAGCACATATTGATAAAAGCCACTGTTTGTATGCAATTCCTCTCTTCATAATCATAATGTGTTATGAGCCTGGGCTCTTCCCTGCTCTCTCGCGTGATGGATAAATCTGCATCAATCATTCTAGCTCCTGGGACCAGCCTCTCACACTGGGAATCCGTTCTTCAAGCTGCTCACATCAAGAAAGGTCGTTTGTCACACATCTTCCAAAATCTCGAGGAAATAAAGCCAGCAATTCGGCCTACGGAGCCATTGAATAAACAAGGCTAGTCCGATATAGGATTTAGCAAATTGTTGGACAAACATTATGATGATCTAGCCAAGTGGAAAGAAGGCGAGATCGAAGCTAAGAATATATTACTCAGGCGGCTGAGTCTAGATGTTCGACCTCAAAACTTCCGCCACATTTCAGCCAAGCAAATTTTTGATAATATCGCCTCTACTCGAGAAGAGAATGCCGCAACGCCATATGAGACTGCCGTTAGGAGTCTTTGAAATATCTTATTCACTAAGATAGACGACTATTGCGATAAGTTTATGCAATACTGTTGTAATTTCGCACCAGTTTCTTAATCTGGAGCTACACAATTGAGGGCAGTGATCAGCAAGGTTGATTGGAAATAACTTAGCATAGACGCACTTGTCTATGATGAGGTTAGCGGTAAAGAAAAGTAATTTGAGGAAACTTTAGATGCTTTCATCAATATATTTTATTTCTCTAATAATATAATAATATTAAACAAGATTACGAGGGGGACTATTCTCAACACCTGTCAGTGGTGTCCCCTACGAACCTCCAGCTCTCACGGTAGAGTCTGCAGAGCCGAGATTGAGTAACACCTTTTCAACTTTGAGCTGAGTTATCTCCCCCTCCCTCAAAGATACGCTTCCGATAACACATAAGACGACCACGACGACGATAATGATGCTAGGAATGAAGAAAGATAATGCGGTACCAAACGCTACAACGGTAGTCAGAGAAGCCCTCGTTATATTACAATATGTGCTACCACCGGCGGGGGAACAAAAAGCCCACGAAAGCAAATTAAAAGACTCTTCCGCGCTCAAGAAAAGCAGATTTTGACTCATCAAAAATATCGTCCCTTCTAATCTATACTTCCGAATCTACTAGTCAGGAGGGTCTCTGGAATACATGAGTTACCCGAAGACCCCACGTCCGTAACGACTTTTGCATACTAGGCTAGGCTCCTTCACTACAGTCACTCTCGACCAAGACTTTTCTGACATCCTTTAACGATGTTCGGTTTGTCCTGGGGCATGAATTAGGAAAAGAGGAAGGAGGAGGCTAGGAAGGTTGAAAGACGCTCTTAGGTATACAAAGGTCTGCTGCGCCCGGCTGGCCGGCCGCTTCGTCATAGGAGAGCCCCGCACCCAGTGGGTTTTGAGACTTTTCCCTGCACCTACACACCCATAGATGGCCATCGACTCGTTGGCTGGAGAAGGGAGATAATGACTGGATAGTGGCTCATCTTACTGTGTACTCGAATGAAGTCCTGTGGGGGTATTACTGCTGGAAAGAAGTCATGAAGGAGGCATGAGAGGGAGTACACTACCCGAGGCATAGATACTCCCGGCCTGTAGGCAGAAAGGACCTACATGTCCTTACATTGTCATAGACTTGATAGGATAATAAACACAAACAAAACAAAAAAGATTACGTGAATAATTTATTTGATTTATTAAATACGAAGTCTACATCATATCGAAAAATTCGACCACATCAGATTTAACTGATACTATAGTTATTAGTATATGGCAGTCAACCTTTTTAAAGATAGCAGCAGTAAATCGAATGGCAAGTTGACGGAAGACAGTGGCGAGGCTGACAACACGCCGGTAAATGCCGACGCAGTGTTGAAACGAATCATGAAGTTGATTAATGGAGAACCTCTGGCAACTATAGTTTATGTTCTGGCTCTAAAGAAGCTGTTCAAATAATGGAAAGTCTACAGGAAACAAAAAAACCCCCACATTCCTCCCAAACCACACAAGCAGTTAAAACTCCAATAATGGCTAAGATACTACAGGAAGTCTTATCCATTAAAATATTCATCGCTCACAGCAATCTTCCCACTCGTATCAAGGGAAAGCCCTGGGCGAACGTCGCAAGTCAGCTGCAGTCAATAGGCAGCACTATAAGGATACAAAGTTAAGACTAAAAGAGGGAATTGCCAAACTCTCGAGTAAAGAGTTGGCGAAAAAGATTGGAATGAAGGAAATAATTGGGGCAAGACAGCTATCAAACGGACAAATGAAAGTTTACTATACAGGACAAAAGACGAAAGAAATCATGGAGAAACAACAGGAGTGGACGACAAAGTTAGCAACGACAGCGCAAATAAGCCTTCCTACTTACCAGGCTCTGGTCTACGATATGCCTCTATCCTTCAACCCCGAGGACCCCGAACAGGTTAAAGACTCACAGAAGTCAAATACTCTGTACATACAAGGGATTGGGATGAAAAGCCGCTTGACTTAAAAAGAATAAGATACCAGAGAAAAATTCAGGCTCAATGATTGGTTGGTTCGACGAGGCAGAATACGCTGATAAGGCTATTGAAAAAGGCATTGTGTGGAAATATGAGCTTAAAGCCACAGAAATATTTAGGTCGGGCTTCCGTATGATGCAGTGCTACAACTGCCAGAAATACGGACATATCGCAAAGGTTTGTTCAGCGGACTCAAAGTGTGAACACTGTGCTGATAGACACAATTCTCGAACATGTCCTGGCAAACAAGATCCTAGATGCATCAACTACAGCAAGAAACACGCGGCATGGGACCAATTCTGTCCAGTTAGGCTGGCGGCAAAGGCTAGAGCTACACAAAATAGAGTTCAAGATTCGGGAAGATTTGTGTTGGAAATATCGGGCAATGAAATGGGCGCAATATTTATGGAACGAAAGAAGAATTTGACTAAAAGAGTGTCATGTTCGGATTACAGCTAAAAGTGTGGAAATTGTGCGCTACAAGTACAAGTGTAAGCGACACGTAGCCTAAGCCACAGCATGAACGAGTGTGGCGCCATCTAGGCATAGAAGACCCCAATAACCTCCTTGTGCCCACGCCATACAGCCGCTCGTGTATTCAACAGGTAGCCTGAAGTGCTGCCATATTACCCATTCTAACATCTTAAATACACACAAGATCGTGTCGGGAACCTAGACGAAATGGAGGGCCCGTACGTCCACAAAACTCTGTGTCTCCATTTCCAACAATTTGTGCCCCAAGAGACTCAGGTGGTAAGTTCAGATAGCGACTGGTAGATAGTTGGCTCAAGAAAAAGAAGAGCAGGAACGTCAATAATTGAAATTGTAGATCCAGTAGGCGAAACTACCACTCGTCGAGGCCCCAGAAGACCACGCAAAATTCCTGCTCCTGCTACCACCGACATCTCAGCTACTTGTACTAAGCTAACACCGGCTGCTAACATGTCACCATTCTTCATACAAAGCAATACCCGGACTATAACACGGGTCGCACAAGCAGAGACAAGCGAGGCGTCAGAAGACGCCATGGAGCCATGAAGGGCACATAAATCCTAACTATCTTACAATATAATGTAAATAGGAGCAAGAATTGCGTAAAAAGTCATTTCATTCAAAGTCTAGATCCACTGGAACACCAAATAGTTGCTCTACAAGAACCATGGAGCCTGTTGTGATTGGCAAGTATTAGCCAAAGATAGCCACGTGATATTTAATATGCACGGACCTTTGTATATCTCTGCTGCTCAGAAGGCTTGGTAGAAGTAAGACCATTTAGTATATCACCATTAAAATACAACAAATTGTCATCCTCGTCATCATATGTTACACAACTTTCGAATAACCTAATGACTTAATACCCTTTCATGTATTATCTTAGAAATGATGACTAATTATGTTGATGAGTAGTGAGTTACCTATTTAGGAATGGCATCAGGAGAGAGGGACAACTGCTGTATATACGTGTTTCCTGTAGTTAGAAGAGGAATGAAGATATATGTTAACCACCAATTGTTATTACTGCAACAGAAAGCTTGAGATATAAATACCACCCAAGTATTCCGACTGTAACGGCTGCTAAGCCTAAGGATTCCTGTAGCCTACGCTGGCTAGCGCAGGCAACGACACCAAGGAAATCATCGGGGATCTTCGGGAAGGATCTTGGAATACATGGAGCTTAGAAGATTCTCAATGAACCTTCTGGAAGCAGTCTGAAGGCTCATGAGGATGACAGGTGTATTGAGAATCTTCTAGAAGATTTTCAAAGAGTCCACATTATTCTAGTCATAAGGAGAACCTTATAGAAGAAGAGTATCTCAGAGTGTATATATATATATATATTTGTAGTCTAGCTACTGTTGAGGGAGTACAGTTCGTAAGGAAGCCGCGATTAGATTCTTTGCCCCAACAAGTTGCCACATGATTTATCACTAGCGTTCTCTGTGAAGTAGTATTAAAAGCCTAGTAAATCCTGTAGTTAGAAAGAATAAGAAAATGAACATAGATACGATTTCATTATAGAAGTATTCAACTGACACCGTGCTCCCATCAATTGTGATCAATATTTAACAATATTTAACAGCTACAGGAATTCCTCCCCGGAGAATTATTATTAAAATACTGTACTTACAAGATTGCCCATGCATTTTGTACTGAAACCGTGACACCGACAATAACTAAGTCAAATATTTTCTGATATATTTTCGAGGATTAAAAGCTGCAAAGTCTACATAGTCCTTTCTGGTCATTGACCCTGATGCAGTTATTGATCTTAATCTTTTCGTGAAGTCTGTCAATTCATTTTCTTTGCTCTATGGGATTGACATGTGCTTTACTTTCCAATGAATCTTTACACTTAAATTAGCCTTGTTTGATATTTTCTGTTGAAAAATCTGTCACAACGGTTGATCTGGTTTGCCGGATGCGTAACAGGAATAAGTCACAAGGCTAAGTAATCAGCATATGTAACGAGGATATAACTGTGTTGTGTGGTGGGAGAGTAAAAGTGGTTTGTGTACACGAGAACCAGCCAAATACCCAAACCCTTCACACTAACTTAATACGGTACTTGGTCCCGTGATAAAATCATTGGTTTTGGTACAAAATTTTAATTCTCTTTATTTCTAGATCGTAATATGTTGGAAAATATACTCTGTGCGATATTATATGGATATATGTGATGAAGTAAAGAAGATTTGATATTTTACAACTATGAGAACATTGGACTTATATATACATCTAAGGGAGAAATCCACAGTAGCTTCATGTGCCTGTCAAACCTAGTGATGACCAGCCACCACTCATCTACCATGGTGAGCCAAGGTACACTGTAGTAAGTAAATATTCAAACTTATATGCGACAGTAGGCGCGATTAGCGCACTCAAGACATGTGTAGAGAGAGTCGATCTTGTCGGAAACCTGAGACAAAACAGATAATGGTTGAGTCCTAAATTCGAGAGTTAGAATTTCCAACATAATACCTCGTTGCTTTGGATCCATCTTTAAAACCAGTAAATAGGCATTTCCGTGTTCTTGGTTATGTCTTGGCTCTTGGCAATTTTTCAAATATATAGACCTCCTCTCCAAATTTTTGTGCCGTTGAAAGATTAGGACAAGTTCCAGTCAAAATCTCAATAGGAATTTTCTCGCCCAGTGTAGCAGTCGAAATCTAATTTCTAACCTACGAAGCATGTAGTACTGCTTCTCCCCAAAGAAACTCAGGTAACTTTTTTCTATCATGATAGCTCGGGCTAGTTCTAGCAGAGTTCGATTCATTCTCTCTGATACACCATTTTGTTGGTGCAAGAGTGGTGCTGGGCGTTTAAATTTTATGCCTCGCTTCTCGAGCCAACTACTTGTTCCTTCATACTCGGCAGCATTGTCAGACCTAATCTCTTTTGGCCAGTTGCCATATTGTTCGTGCAATAAATTACAACAATTAATGAGCTGTTGCTTGACCAAAGATTTATTCTTGATAAGTTTAACAGTAATGCATCTCGAATAATCATCGATAAATAAACTGAAGTACTGATTTCCTCCAGCTGTATGCTTGACATTAGGTTATCCCCAAACATCTATATACATCAGATCTCCTTTTTTTTTTTCTAAGCGCCTGTTGGCTTTTGAAGCAAAATGGGCCCTATGTGTTTTGGCTGCAATGAAACCCTCACAATCTAGAGATATTATGGTAGATTCGTCGCTTAACTTTATTCCTTTTATCATCTCCTTGCCAATTAAAATTTTCATAGATGTCAATGAGATATGGCCCAAACGCCGATGTGCCTCTTGGTATGATAGTCATGTGAGAACTTTGGTGTCAGCAATGTTGGCTTTTTCGACGATAGATTTTGCATTTATCTGATATAGGTTTCTGTCAAGTGTACCGGTTACAATCAAATCTCCCTTTGCATTCTCAATTACCATATTTACTTGTCCCTCCACATCAATCAAGCATTGGTCCCGAGATTAGAAAGAAACGTATTTTTGGTACATACAGGAAGTTTATTAATTTAAAACTTTCTAGGCATGCCATCGACTAGATCAATCATGTTAGCTGAACCTGTGCCTTCGATTGATGCTGTTAGTCTACCTGCAACGTTAAGTATTCTTTTACATGGCGTTTATGGAACAAACATTTCTCGTTGATGAGCAACATGAGTGCTAGCACCAGAATCGGCTATCTAAGAGTTATGTGACCAGGAGTAAGAAGTATATGTGCTGGATTCCATCAAATAAGCCTCTTCTAGGGCCATATGGCTAAAATTAAATGCGTCATTTTCGACTGCCTGTGCACATTGACCTTCTTTTTGTTCTCTTTTACGTTCTACTTCTTATTTCTTTCTTGCTATTTACCAAGGGCCTGCCTGTTCTAGATCTCTTATTCCGGCGTAAATTTTTGACACATAGCTGTCATAAATAGACGAAAGTGACTTGCTCATAACAATAGCCAATAAGTAGTCATCTTTAACACTTCCAACCTCGGATATCTCCAAAATTTTCTCGCAATGATTCACCTTCAGCACAATGTTTACTCCAGAAGTTCCAAATCATGTCTACTTTACCTTGAGCGCCCGTAATCTGATGAAAACCTGTCAAAATTTCCCATATATATTTGCCGCAGCTTTTGCTGACTGAACTTGGTGATAATCGACAGGTCCAAGGGAGTTTTTGATGAGTAGCCTTGAAATTCTCTCTTGAGTAATCCATAAGTCATTTTAGTCCTTATCTAAATCAGATGGCTTCTTCTCTATTCCAATTACAATGTCCCATAGCCCACACATTTACAGGTTGCCTCTCATATGAGCTTTCCATGCATCCCAGTTATTCCCGTTTAGCTCTTCATCCCCCCAGAATAAAGCCATAAAATCACGTGGAATAACAGAAAAACCGATCTCTTTCTTAGGGGTATCAATCCTTGTTTTTGGCAAAGAGAAATTTCTGTCAGACGTCTCCAAATCTTAGAGAGGTAGTGACCTAGAGATGTTCTCTGTGGACTCGCCGGTGGTATTTCAGTACGGGCTGTTTGGATGAGATCCGAATTCGTATTATCGGACTGCTTTTTGATAAGCCTCTCGGTGTAACGGCTGGTAAGTCGATTGGTCCCTGTAGCCTAAATTGGTCAACTTCGGCCTGATTCGAGTAGCGCTACTAATTACTACCCATGCGCTAATATGCGACGTCACCCAATACAATAACTTTGCGTCGGCACTTGCATGCCATCCATATGGCATCGGACTCGGCAGTGCGGCACTGCAATACATGTTAATAGGCGTACACTAATTGGAAATATACGAGACCGAGTACAATCCCTCCGCACCACAACGCGATAGTGCTGTATTATAAGTATAGTCAGAACACTAGGAGTGCCCCATAGCACAGGAAAAGGAGAGGGATTAGCCTCGGTGGCGAGGAGGCTTTCACGTATATATATTATTAGATAGATGTAGTGAAAGTTCTCTCCTTATAATTATTATTTACTACCATCGACCACATAGTTGTCCCAGCACCTGTCCCTCGAAACCGTGACACTCGGGAGATTTCCCACTCCTGTGGAAATCTTGGAGCCAATGACCTCCTGGCACTGCCTCTAATTAGACGTAATATAATAAAAACCTCCTGGCACTGCCTTTACGCAAGACGCCTGGGTGTCACCATATTGATTGCAGTTATAACACTGCTTGACTTGAGCCCTAGGTTACCAAAGCTGCGTCGTGAAAAGCATCGCATTCATGAAATGGCAGCTTTTATCACCTTTCTCTGAACGGTCTCCGTCGAATGGCTGACGATGACAGATCCCCTTATGATAGCCTTAACTTAGGCGCTGGGTATTACACGTATTTGTTTGAATTGGCTAACCACCAAGATATTTTACATCATAAGATTTTGAACGCAAGATAAGCAACACTGATAGCCACGCGTCTGTTACTTTAAATAGCTAATCGTTTCCCAAGTATCATTAATCCCTTAGATTAGATTTATTAGAATATAATCCATTTCTCAAGCAACACTCCCCCAGGTGCTTTTAGGAAGGCCCATAACACCCTTAGTGTAACCACCTCTGTGCCCAGAGTTGTCCCTTCCCATTGTGAGGCTATAGTGTCCTATTTATCTGATGCATAGAATCTTCACTTTGCTGATCGTGATAATTTCGTCAATAACCCCTCGATTATCTGCCTTACTTCCTGCCATGATGTCATCCTGAAATGTGCTCCGATGACCTCCAATAGGTAGTCCTGTCTTAAAATCTACAAAGCTTCTGGCTGAACCATGTTCAAATCCGCACACCCCTAAGCTTCTGATCCCACGTATAACTTGACATCATTAGTCTTAGTTTGACTGACGGCTTATGCTCCTGTGATATGATCTTGTGCCTTGGTTAGAAGCTATTCTGGCTGCAGTTTATCCAAGCCGTGCATCTGTTTTCGTACCTTTGCTTTTGATATTGTTAGTGCTACGACTGAGGCGTGTGCTATCCGAGCCACTGGTTCACGCGTTGGTACTGGCGCAGCATTGCAGACGGGCTCCTGGAAACTTCTTTGAATGACATTTCCAAAGCCAGTATCCTCCATCAATAGATTAGGCTTCGCTAGGTCCTTGACTGCAACAAAGTATCTGTTGAATGCATTTAGGAGATTCTCGACTCCCCTTATCGGTGCTGATCCTTCATGAGCACCTTCTTTCCTCAGACCGTCCATCACTCAAGTCTAGTAATCTCTTAAAGTTTTAACGTTAAACTATTATTGATCCAAAGAGAGCTCATCGCCTACTTCGAATGAAACTGCTGCCTTACCTTTGCTTTTGTTAACGGTCATTTTTGTCGCTAGCCGCGAAGCGTCGAAACCCTGAAATCATTGCACACCAGCGCCCAACATGCCGATTCGCAGCAATTTTTGATCAGAAAATGAAGAGTGATGGTGTGAAGAAAAAGGTTAAGATTTAAATGAATATGTAGAAACTTTCCCGTAACGCTGTACAGCGGTGCTTCAAATATAAACTCTGATGTAACATATAATTGTCTTCGATAATAGTTATAATATGAAATGTTACGAGAATAATTGGTTTGATTGAATCCTCAAAAAGTACTTTAAAGTTGTGCCTATGTTTTTTTCAGCAAGTTTCCTCTAAGACCCAATACACCTTTTCCAACAGATCCAACTGCTGTTCATAGCAAAGTGGTTCAAAGCTTAAATTTACCAGCACACTGTTCATTGAGAAAGCCGACCCTTTGAATTTAATCCCTTTATACATAATTCTGTTCTTATCCGACTTATTCGACGCGAAGCTCCAATCTGTTTGTTCGTGTACGTTAAGTTGTCTCAGTCTTTTGACATATCCGTAATTTTACTATGTTGGTGCCTCCCCTTGTGACTTGCTTAGTCCTTTCCAACATCGGTTGGCATTACATAGTAAAAAGCTCTTCTTGAGTCGGATATATGGAAGTTTTAGATGATGTCTACATTCCATAATGATATATAATCGCACCTCATTTTAGACATCAATACTGGACTGTAGAAAATCCGGATGGTATCTTCTTTTGGAGAAGACTGCGCGTTACCTGGAACAAATAGGAGCCTCTGTTACACTGGGACAAATATTAAGGTGCAGAGTGCCGTACAATGACGCTAGACTGAGAAAAATGTTGGAATATGTAACAACTATGACATTTCACGTGATGTTTTGTGACTTTATTATTTTTAAGTGGTTGGAGCTCTCAATCTACCTCATGGCTGGAAGTTATATTAGGTGTCTCATTGTTGCTGACAGGCTTGTGTTTTCTTATCCGCTTCTTCTTGAGAGTTAATTCAGTGTCTTTATTCTGATCCATTTTAGGTTCTGTCGATTGATTATCATTTTTGCCTTCTATAAGCTTTACTTCAACACTATCTTTTTCGTTCTTTTTTTTGGACTTCTTAACTGCCAGCGGATTGGGACCCTTGGTACCCCAGTTAGCTTTCTTTTGTGAAGTCTTGTCTTCGCAATTCTTTGGATATTCCTCTTCTCCGTCTCTCTTTCGTTTAAGACTTTTATTTCCCGTTTTAAGGCCCGATCTAAATTTCCCTTGCTCCTCTTTCTGCCTAATTTCCGATGTTTTAGTTGCCATTGGTTCCATTATCATGACGCTTCTGTGAATATATACTAGTGGGACTCCTGCTATATCTCTCATAGCCTTTCTGACATCAAGGTCCTGGCTTGCAACGATGTATCGGTGCTTGTTTTGCAGAGTATTCTTTGGATCTACCACGGAGGTAATACAAGCTTCGGAACTAAGAGGGACTGGATAATCTGCTGGAAGGTGACCGCAACGACGCCGTTCGTATGTTTTGGCAGTGTCAATGATGTATGACATACCTGGCTCAATAGATGTGGCGTAGAGATGGCGCATTGAGCATTGAGTTATCACTTTGAGAATTAGTCTCATTGTCTATTAATTGGTAATGTTACTTTACTGGGTTTAACCTTTCCGTGAAGCGTTCTTTCCAAACCCCCGACTAGATCCATTTTGAATTTACTTGCATCCTTGATAATGTCCGCATCTACTGAGAAATTTGTTAAAAGGTTACATTTATTTGTGAAACTGGACTCACGTATAACTTGATACGGTTCTCTGAACCCAAAATTAAGCCCATATTGCTGCATTAGCTTTTTATACTGCTTGGAGCGTTTCCCCCTCATTTTCCAACGATTACTTTAAATTTTCCGGAATTAATATTTAAGAGAAGTCTTGAATGCGAACTTTAAGTATTCAATTGTATGATGATTATTTACGATGAAGTGCAAAAGTTTTGGGGATATGTGTAGATTCAGAACAATTCGTGGTCACAGGCAATTTGATTTACCCAATTAGTGCACGTGCAGGTCGACCGCGTTCCGTTGAAAACTTGAAGGCCAGAAGTTGATGATTAGTAATCTAAGGCTACTCCGCCTTGCCCCTATCAAAAAAATTTTGAACTGTAAACAAATTCAACATTTAGACCACTTTTTTTGCATCAGATTTTAATTGCGTTTGCAGCTATCTAGCTTTGACACAATATCGGAGAAAATGTACAGAATAGATGACTCAATTTACAACAAGAGCACTCATGCCTCGGATTTCATTTGCAAGTACCACTCCGAAGTAATGGCGGCTTTTTCTTAACCCCAAGTCAACCCTCCGTGAATACCCGCCCATGGGAACGTCTCAAAAGCACTGAGTTATCCAGACATGCTTTCATCATCCACTGAATTTTCGCCGCGCGAAATGTAGTCTGAGGTGTCTGTCATGAATGCGCTTTTCACATTAGTAGTAAATTGTCATTCACGTAGTATAGCATGCAGGGCCAAGGAAATGTAACTAGATAAGTGATAGATTACATACCCCCAATCGCTACATTCACCTGTAGACCACTCCTGAAGGCGACTAGTTCAGGGGCTATCTGGAAGTATCTGGGATTGGTTAATCATCATGTACATAATCTGTAACATAACATCACACAATAAGATACCATTCGCACTCAAACAAATTATTGCCATAACCACCCAAGTACAGTCTAAGCCCCCTGAGTAGTCACAACCATTCAATTGAAGATACCAAGTGTATACGACCATATACACCACCACCCTTCAATAGTGTCTCCTTCCCAAGTGGGTTGGATGCCCGGGCTACTCAAACTATACCGGATAACACCACCAGGAGGCGGACCACGGCACCTTCCATCGTTAACTTGTATTTATAGTGTCAGCTGCACTCCATCAAGAAAAGTCTTGGCGCGCACAAGGCTCAATTCGTAAAACTCCTTGCCTAAAGTCAGTATTTCACATCCGTCGAGATTATATCCATTTTCAGCATCATTTTGTAAACTTGGCCTATTCCCTCTCAAGTCCATACCAAAGAAATTTCTCTCAGATTTGTGTGCCACGCTTTATTCCTCCGTTGGGTATAGTGGGACTACTCTCAACACCTGTCAGTGGTGTCCCCTACGAACCTCCAGCTCTCACTGTAGAGTCTGCAGAGCCGAGATTGAGTAAAAAAGTCCTCACTTCGATGAGGATTCCCAATCGCTTTCGCGGTCTGTATCGTCTTCATCCCTAAGCACATCCTCTAATCACCATTATCATGAAGCTAACCACGATCAGATCAGATGGTAGGGTCGGAGCCCTTCTCATCACCAACCCTTGATCATGGAGGAAAAGCCATCCGATGAGTTTCCGGAGCGTACCCAGCACCCGATACGGAGATGGTGGATTAGATCAAGTCGGCCTCGACTGTTACAAAGAAGGGAGATATAGATGAATATGCGCACCTCGTGTAGTCCCGGTGTCTAGGCCTCGCCTGGCTGGGGCTGCAGGTTTTTTGAGACTTTTTCCCGCGCACGCAGTTTCCATTGCTACCATTTTTATTTTTTTTGGGTAGAAGGTTCCGTGGAAAAGGTGGCTGAATTCCATGGGTAAATACTGAGCTGAATGGCTATTCATCAAGGGCAATATATCAATGATCTTTCAAGAAACATAAGAGGCAAGGAGCACTGTACAAGGTGTGGCCTGGGCCAGAGAGGAGCCCAATGTGCTAGATAGTCTATGACTCAAGTAGTACAATAAAAACCCACTCCGTTGGGTATAAATATCGACGTGGGTGTGTATTTAGCGGCTAGCTGAGGCCATAGAATAGTTGACGAGAGGTGTGGTCATTGAAATGAGGATGTACTAAGTCTTACTTGTAGACTTGATGAGGCTTATGTAGAAGTCGAACTCGTTGGAAGCGAAAATTTGACATGGTGGAAAATTTTGAATCATTGCCTCGTGGGCCAATTTCTTTGGTATTGCGAAATTTGACAGAACTTGGCTCTGGGAGAATATTTCACTCCCAGGCTCATAAAGGACACCACGTACAGGTGTTCAGTCGTGCCCTCCTATATAGCACTCTGTGTCCTAGTGGGAGTAATCAACATTTCTCTACGACAGAGTTACAGACTTCTTTACAATCCCACTTGCTTCACCAAGTGATATAATCTGTGCCTAACAGCCACAAGCTTTTGCAAACCAATCCGTTCAATATTGTCTGGTATGGTTTGAGTAGCCTGAGCACCTACTTCACTTGGGAAGGAGACACCTCAGATCACATTACGTGCGGAGGAAATTCAGTGGATGAAGGCATGTCTGGACAACCCAGGGTTTTTGAGACGTTCCTCTGGGTGGGTATTCACGGATGAGGGTTGTCTTGGGGTGAAGAAAAAGCCACCAAAACTTTGCGGTGGTATTTGCAAATGAAATCTGAGGCATGAGTGCTCTTCCTCTATGTCAAGTAACCTTTTCTGTAAATTTTCTTTGATATTGTGTCATTGCTAGATAGCTGCATACGCAATTAATATCTGATGCAGCAAAAAGATGCAACTCTGATACAAATGATAAAATTACACGAGGCTGAGTATTCAGCCTTGTATCCTAAAATCATGTCATGATCTAATTCCACCGTCACCTTGGCCCTAACACATGTAACAATAGACGATAGCACATAGTCGGATTGTGCGCTTGCGGCGGAATCAAGGGTTTTGTTAGATGAAAGCTTTTTATCTTTGAAAACAAAAATGGCCGACCATCCTCATGGACATGCAATCACGAACAAAATATGACAGTGATCAGGAATATGTACATTACATCAGGGTTCCTAACAATTACTACAATTAATCGCAGACTAATACTTCTGTGCGCCAAATCATTTTTAATCAACCCTGTCAATCTCGACCCTCAAGAGTAAAGCTCCAAATGTGCAACCGGTGCAAAATTCTATCAAAATCCAATGGCCAGAAATTGCTTCACACGCTAGTTTGTGGACTTGAATAACATAATTTATATTGCTAATAGCATAGAATTTGATTTCAAAGATTTATATATCTCGGCTGTATGACAGAATCAAAATTATAGGGGTTTAGATAATAGCACAACTATGCATTTACTCTGCGAAGTGATCCAAGAAGTAACATGGTTGGTCAAGAACCTTTGCTACCCTTAAATCAGGGAGAAAAAGAGAAATTGATTTTTGGGAGTTTAGTTTCACAAGTGTAGTTGTCAATGATTCAATAGCCGCTATGAAAACTATTTCATAGTCACCCCGATCTCACGACAACTATAGTGACGACTACTACTGTTAGGGGGATTGGATCTTGCAGTGGTACACCATTCGGGCCGTTCTCCCAAGTAGTTTCTGGGTAACTTGAACACCTACTCCATGTGAGACAGGAGAAATCTGGTTCGAATCCAGTGTAACCCACACACAACTCTCTCTCGCGGTGATATTGTACTTGTAGGATGATGAAAGCACACCTGGATAGCCACAGATTTTTCACGCTTTTCCCTGCGGTGGGTATCCACGCAAGAGGTTAGACGCCGTAAGGGTTAACCTCGAGTGGTATCTGCAAACGAAATCTGAGTGTGAGTGTTCTAAGCGTCAAAGTGAGTCCCCCCACTTAAATTACATATCTTCCGATAAAACCTGCATGGGCCTCAAGGCGCCAAATCAGGAAAATTGAATAATTTAGTTGTTTATTACTGTTAAGTAGTAGAAATCATAGAGACGTGTTACTGTGAAAACATAACACAGCGAAGTCCCGAGAAACCACTAGTGCAAAATAATGCTGTCGTGAGTGATAGTACTTTCATTGTCCTTTCTTAGTCTATGACATGTAAGACATTTGGGATATCGCAAGATAGGACGTGGAGCGCAGATTATTCAATCGAGAGTAACTGCCTGATCATAGACACTGGTCACTCTTCTAGAATATCGAATAATTACTTCACGAAGCGTTTCACTAATATATAGCATTAACTATATTCGCAACCAAGTGTAGACCCTCACGAAACTAATGATCTGTGCCACCCTTGAACATGTACTTGGAGCCACCCAAACACAGTCAGGCTGCCCGAAACATCTCATGACCAGATTTCCTCTCACAAAGATCATTACATTAATGCTCCAAAAAATTAATGAGTTTCTTGAATGTGAGAAACTCGAAGACTGCTCGTGGCGCTCAACATGCCAGTAAACGAAAAAATACAATCGAATAGCCGCAGAACTGTATGGAAAAACTCTACTTTAGAGAAGGATGAATTTGGTCTAGTACAGAGCTCTAATACAAATAGAGTCTCGGTACTAGTCGGGAAATATGAACAAGAAATAGCATGCTCAAGGGAGTCGACCCTATTACAAGAGGGCACGAGAAAGGAGCGTAACGATAATTTAGGGGCATTTGCAGCCACGAGTCCTATCGGGAAAACAGTCGAAGATCACATATCAGCTACCGAAATGGAGATTCAAAATTCGAGAATCAATGCCGCGCAATCGGTACATACGTCAACAACAGAAATGAACCCTTCGAAAGAAACAGCAAATGACAACGAAGGGGACAAAACAACGACAAAATCTAGTCTCGAACTTAACCCAACAAAATCTAAAGGTCACATAACAGAACCTGGAAATTCTAACAAAAAAGAGATATCAAATAGTCAGTCAATTACCAGGCCCAGTAACGAAAGTACTAACTCGAAAAAACCCGAAAATAATCAAGGGTTTAAGATATCCGCAATCTCTGAATGGTCACACCATGCTCAGGACCCACAACAAGAAGAAGATGTTGACGTAGAGGACGAGTGGCAGGAAATGCCATCTTATGCATCTTATGATATGTATGATGACGATAATAGGCTTATTGCCAAAGAGAAAGAAGATTCAGATGAGGAAGAAGCTTATATGGGTATCGGAGGCGCAGGTAGAGGCTATACAAGAGTGCAACTGGACGAAGACGCGCAATCTGCAACTAGTCTCGATGAAAATACGCAGTATTTATTCAAAGATGTCAATGGTACTGGTACAGGTGAAATGGAGGACGAAGAGCACAGAGATGCGTTATCGCAAATGCAAGCTACAAAAAATCTTCTAACAGAGGGCCAGCGAATCGCCTACGTTGGAACCGCTCGACTTGTTCTCTCATCAATGATTAAACAATCAGAAGATTTGATATCGAGAGGAGCAAAGAAAGAAACTACCTTGGCTTCAGAAGCCACGAAAATGTGGAGTCAGAAAATGATGGTCCGCTTGTATGCTCACATGGAAATTAGCTCTGCTGAGCAGATAATGATTGAACAACTATCTGAACACGATGTTGTAGCATCAGACTTAACCCCGACTTTGATGCAGAATGCTCGCGTCAAAAACCCTATGGCTGAAACCCCAGACCCCTTAAAGGTGCCAACGTCTCCTCGATCACCCGAAGCTAAAGAAGAGATTCCTGCTTCAGTTCCTCCACCATATCAAGACCATGAAGGAGAGGATTTACCTGAAGTCAGAACACCGTCACAACTTCCTAAAACTGCAAATTTAGATATTGATCTTCGCTGGACCGTTTTATGCGATATATTTCTGACGCTAATCGCCGATTCAGTCTATGACGCGAGGTCAAGGGTTCTTCTTGAGCAGCTGGGTAAGCATTTAGGTGTAGACTGGCTTGAGATTTGTAGATTTGAGAAAAGGGTTACCGATGCTCTAGAGATGCAACAAGAAGCCGAGAAAGAGAATTGGGATGAAGACGAACATAAAGAAAGCCGAAGAAAAATGGCTCTGAAAAAAAGATATATAATGATGGGACTAGCAACAGTTGGGGGAAGCCTCGTGATTGGACTATCGGCTGGCTTACTGGCACCTATGATTGGTGCTGGTCTTGCTGCTGGCTTTAGTACCATTGGTGTTGCAGGTACAGGAGGATTTCTAGCAGGTACTGGCGGAGCTGCTATCATCACATCAGGCGCTGCAGCATCTGGTGGCATTATTGCTGTTAGAGCCGCAGATCGAAGAACAGGAGCCGTAAAAACTTTTGAATACCGACCACTACATAACAATAGACGTGTAAATCTCATCATAACCGTATCAGGCTGGATGACGGGTAAGGTTGATGATGTTAGATTACCTTACAGTACCGTCGATCCCATAATGGGTGATATATATTCTGTTCTTTGGGAACCTGAAATGCTCAGGAGCATGGGAGATACTATCAATATTTTAGCTACAGAGGTGAGGCTTGATCGATCTGAAGAGGTCCGTTCTAATCTGAGCAGGCTCTTACGCAAGGTCTGCAACAGGTGCTTGGTAGCACAATTCTAATCAGTCTCATGGCAGCGTTACAATTGCCTGTTGTTTTGACAAAACTTGCATATTTAATCGACAATCCGTGGACCGTCTCTCTTGATCGAGCCAACTCTGCTGGTCTTATCCTAGCAGACTCGTTAATTGACCGCAATTTAGGTACCCGGCCCATAACTTTTGTCGGATACTCCCTAGGATCTAGGGTTATCTTCTCTTGCCTTAAAGAACTATCGAGGAAAGGAGCTTACGGACTCGTACAAAATGTTTATCTCTTTGGATCACCTGTTGTCGTGAATCGAGAAGAATACTTGAGAGCTAAGTCTGTAGTCGCTGGTCGATTTGTAAACGGTTATGCGACGAATGACTGGATCCTTGGTTACCTTTTCCGCCTCACAAGTGGTGGCATTAGCCGAATAGCAGGCTTAGCGCCTGTTGAAGATATCCCCGGCTTAGAAAACCTTGATGTGACTGAACTTGTTCCAGGACATATGTCTTACCGGACTGCAATGCCACGACTCCTCCGTCACGTAGGCTGGGTCGTAGATTCTGACGAATTTACTGAAATTGAAGATCCAGATCCAGAAAATCACCAGCAACGGCAGAGGGAACTAATCAATGAGATTGAAGAGGCTAGAAAAGAACTTCAAAAGAAAGAAAAGGAGAAGGAAACAAAGGGTAAATTCGGGTTTTTTAGCAGGAAACCCAAGATTGTTGCACAAAAGGCAGACTGGGAGATGTACGAAGAAACCAAAGGAAACACGCCATCCAAGAATGATAGCCCGCAAGGATCTCTATTCGATATTAAAGCCATACGTCTTGAATTGGCAAAAGAGAAATTAGAAGTGCGGGAGTTGAAATCGACATTACCGCCGATGAAACTAGACTTGAATGGTTCCAAACCTTCCAAAACTGGAGGCCTGCGTACTCTGATGCCTACACAGCAGACCAAGTCCTCTGAGTCATCTCCCATGGATAAAACACATTCACAGGGTAACATGTCTCTCGGTTCGGCACCGCTTATTAGTGAGTATATCCACGGAAGGTCACTACCGTCATACTATTATACAGAATATCAAGAAGAAAATTTAGAATTGTCCTTTAATTTAGAACCAAGCCCAACTGGGACGAATTCAACTGTGAGCCCAGCTTTAGTTCAGGACTCAAAAAATGATTCCTCGCTAGAACAAAACATTTCTTCCCCTCCTCCTGTCTTTACCTTGGGTTTATCTTCAAAAATGGCATCATCAGAACTTGAGGGGAACGCGTGGGCTGACGACTACGAATTTGGAGAGGAAGAAGTTCAGATGACATTTGCTTAGGAGGCCTATGATGGGATAGAATTCACAAGCGGGCCTTTGATGATATCGGATCTCTAAAAACGTAAAAACTGCGATGAAAAGCTTTGCCAACTACTGTGCAAAACAAGATAATCCTTGTTAGCCATGGATTTTTGAAGTAGTGATCTGAGCCGGGGTTTAGGCGATGTGGAATGAATAAATGGGTCAGGTGTAAGGTCGGGTTAGCGGGGTGCTTGAGCTTAATGATGGCTTTGAACAAATTGTTTCCAGGGCTTAGGTCTGTATGCTATCGCTAGAACTCTCTATGATAAATTCTCTAAAGATAAGATTTTAACGATCGCCTGTTGTGATATATAAAAATGACACCAAGTCTCACTGTGAATTTCTACCTACATATGCCTGGAGATAAAAAGAATTTCAGTTCAGATTTAGGGATAATGATGCCAAGAGAAATTTGTTGAACAGCTTTTGTTAACCCGATGTTGCGAAAGATGTCCTCATCGGCATGGACATAGCCACTTGTCACATAATTATTAGTATTTGAACCTGTCATGACTAGTTCCCTACACTCTCGTCAATATAGTGCATTTAGCCGGAACGTACATTATATTCTCTTTCCAGACGTCCTAGTGACATAGGATCGAGGAGATACGTAAAGCAAGATCGAGGAGGGTAAGGTGCTCATCCGAGCCGTCCACGAGTCTCTTATCAGCGAGCGAGAAGACGAGCGTGATTTGATTCTTTCGCACATCGGCGATCATTTCGTCGTATATAATGGTATTGTAAAGCTGATGACGCCACCAGAATTAGCGATCCAGGGTGAATGTGGCGGGAGGGTAAAGATGAGGAAAGGGCAGATAGTACTTACCTGTGAAACTACTTGCGTAGCACTCCATCCCTCGTGAACGATATCTCGAACTACAGTGGAGACAGCTTCGTAGGCAGCATGCTGAGAATTGGTTTGCATTGCTGTGACAAGCCGGCTGACAAGAGAATTAGGAACAAGACCCGCGATATCTTCGATGCTCGCGAGGGTCACAAGACGAGTCGCTGGCTGCTCATCGAGGTCCATGGCGCTTGCATCGCCATGACTTGTCGGTCCGGCCAATCGAGCCGCACTCTGGAGGAAGGTGATGGCCTTGCGAAGATCTCCCTCTGCACATCGGGCCAACATTTCGCTAGTATCTTCTTCGAGTAGGAGACCCTCCTGCGCGGCAATATCCTCAAGCCGCGCCTTGGCGCCAGCCACTTCCAACATCTTAAAGCGGAACTTGCTACAGCGACTGGCGAGCGGATCGATGATACGCGTGACATAGTTACAGATGAGACAGAAGCGCGTAATCCGTGAATACGTTTCCATGGTGCGGCGCAGGGCGCTCTGTGCATCTTGCGTCATGCTATCGGCCTCATCGAGAATTATAATTTTATAGGGAGGACATGGGTATAAATTGCGAGCTTGCGCTGAGGGCTGTGTGAGTTGCATACGCGCGAAATCCTTAATTTTAGAGCGCACGATTGAGATGCCACGCTCATCCGACGCATTAAGCTCCAAGACACGCGAGCGATAGAGTTCTGGTCCATAGAGTCCTTTTGCAAGGGCGAGGATAGTTGATGTTTTCCCCGTGCCGGGCGGGCCATAGAAAAGCATGTGTGGAAGCTGCGTGGAATCAGTCGTGTGATCTGGTGCCAAGATCTTCCAAAAGTTCGGTACTAGAGCAACGTACATTAGATGACTGTAAGGTTCTCTTGAGGATTGTGATGGTATGCTCTTGGGCCGCTACATCGTCGAGGCTCTTGGGACGACTGCATGAGGAATTAGATGCAAGTCGGTGAGAAAATTGTCAAATCTACACACTATTTCTCGACCCACGGCTGTACATGATTATTTTCTTTTGAATTCGTCGACTTCACAGCTGCTCGGTTGGCTGTGGCTGCTTGTTTTCGAGCCTGGATATCGAAGAAGCTGGTCATGTTGGTTTACACGATACTCTTCACAACCATGCAGCTATACATTGACGCGTCACGCCAATTTCACACGAGGCTGTGTGCAAGGCTGTGATACTGGTAGCTCCTCTAGATGGCCAAAAGGGTTTTTTTTTTTTTTAAATCATTTAATGTGTTTTCAGCTATCTAGCTATGACACATGACCGGTACTATGTATACATGTAGGATGACTCTTTTGACGTTAGAGACACTCATACTCTGGATTTCATTCGCAAATACCACTATGAGGTATGTTTGCTTACACAAACAGTCAACCCTCCTCCGTGAGTACCCACCAAAGGGAATTTAAAACCTTTGATTATCCAAGCATGCCTTCATCATCCATGCATACCAGCGCCGCGAGAAATGTGGTTGTGCTTTGCCGGATTTGAACCAGCGATCTCCTGTCTCGGGTGGGATATGTGTCCTAGCTATCCAGACTTTATTTGGGTGACCGGCCCAGATGATCTACCACCGCACCATCCAACCACGGCTGTGTTTATAGTGTCGCCCGCACTCTCGCAAGCGAAGTCTTGGCGCACGCACAAAGCTCAATTCGAAAGCTCGTCAAAACTATAGAATTCACGTACGTCGAGATCGTTTCCACCATCTGCAGCACCTTGTGAGCTTGTCCTAATCTCTCTCACGCCCATCCCAAAGAACTGCCTCCCAGGTTTGTGCGCCACGCTTTGCTTCCTCCGTCAGGTATAAATATCGGCGTGGGCGTGTACGTGGTGGTGAATTGAGGCCAGAGAAAGTCGACGAGAGGTGTGATCATTGAAATAAGGATGTACTAAGTCGTACTTGCAAATTTGATGAGGTTTTGGTGGTGATTGATCTCGTTAGGCGTGAAAATTTGATTAGGTGGAGAGTCTTGAATCATTGCCTCATGGGCCAACTTGTTCGGTATTGCGAAATTTGACTGAACTTTGCTCTGGGAGAATATTTCACTCTCAGGTTCGTAGAGGGCACCGCGTACAGGTGTCAGTCTTGCCTTCCGGCCAAAAGGTTAAATTGGGCCAATGGGTTGGATTTGTTATTTAATTCTATGCTAGGTCCTGCCCCACAAAATATTTTCCCTTTGATGGACATTCACAGTTGAGAGAAGAGTGAGAGTCCCTAGCACAAAGGTCTCGAGTGGAATTAGCAAATGCATCCACTACGAGAATAGTCCAATTCCCATACTGAGTTATCGTCGTAAATTGTCATCGGGGAAGGACTAGCCTCCACCGTGTCATGCTCTATGAGCGCGGGGATGGTGCCCGTCATGAATAAATATTCATTCACTAAGAATGTGCTTATATAAGCGGGTCAACAGGACATAATTCATGTTAGTACAGTCACACGGAAACCCTCTTCGCATGCAGAAAAATACAAATTATTTTGTGGCAGCCTTTGCGAGCAGCGTCCGTGATTCACGTCCCTTCATACACACGATTCTACAGACTATTCCTTCGGGATGCCACTTCTCGTGGTGATTAGTCAAGTTTCGATCATTAGTTCTAGCTACTAATAGATGGTGATTCGCCCATCTTGGCGGAGAAAGTTCTACCCGAATTTTTCGTGTCATCAATAGGTCTAAGTCTTTGTACAGGTTGGATCTATTCTCTCGCCACCGAGACTCGGCTTTCCACTCGGCGCGTTGCCTGACGTAGAGGTTTTGAACTAGAAAAGTGATTCTTTGTTTAATGTTTGATTTCGATAAATCAATAGCGTTGGACAGGGCTGGATGATATTTCAAAGCTGCTTAAGCCACTTTATCGGCGTGGGAGTTCCCGATTATCTCAGAATTGCCTGGGTGTTATGCTCAGCTATGTAGTATGGTAGACCTAGTAGCTGGTGCATAGGTAGCTAATATGGCAGAATGGCGCATGAAGGAGGTCCAGTCTCTTCATATTAGCTTTACAAGCAGTACTGAGTGCAGTGAGAGATGAGTAGCTGATATAGGACTAATAGCATAGTTTTTTCTTTTTCTTTTGCATCAGATTTTAATTGCGTATGTAGCTATCTAGCAATGACTTATTTATAATCTAAAGTCCGGAGCTCCTTATTATAAACCAGCTATTCCCATTTATATTGCCTAATTTAATTCCATTTATGTGCTTCCATTCAATTGTTTGTTTTTTTTTTTTTTTATTATATTAAAGTCCTAAGCTAAAGCTCTAGGTCCACTATCGGTACAAGACTGGTGGAGCCGGCGGGGATCACTACTTACAGGCCCAACTCATTCCAACCGCGAGACCCGCTACAGAAAAAGTAGAAGGTAAATTATAACTCAGAAGACACCACCTACTCCGACTCCGAAATCGAGACTCCATCCTTCCACTCTAAATTCAAGTACATAAGAAATTTCCTCAGAGAAACGACACTTCTCGCCTCGTTCCCTTTCGTGTCATGCGTTGTGGCAATGACTAGTTTATCTGATCCCTGCTGAGAGCAGTGGATGAGTTGGCGGGTTGGCTATCAAAACTGTAAAAAGAATATACTGGTTCAACTGATTTCTATTAAGGGCTCGGGGAGCTTAGCTATCTAAATACTACAGTAGTGGGTCTAATCATAAAGGACACATGTTAATCCTTATTACCAGGATTAACCCTGTATTTCAACACTCCCCTAAAACTTGCAAATAGCTAAAAGTGTAGCTATTCAGAGGTTTGAGATCACGCTTGAAATTCCTATTGCTCGTCGATTGGCCTCAAATTTAACCCTCTCCAATGCCTTTGTCATTCCGTCGGCTAATTGCCGCTCCCCTGGAACCCACCGTATTAAAATCGTACCTTTTTTTACTTCGTCGAGGATATGATGGAACGCAATATCAATGTGCTTGATTTTCGATGTGTTTGATACTCCTGAAGCAAGTTGAATCGCTGATTTGTTGTCTCCTAACAACATCGGCGCGGCACTACCTGCAGAGCCCTTACCTTCAATTTCTGCGACCAGTCTTCTTAACCAGATAACCTTCTTGGCCGCCTCACTACCTCCAATATACTCAGCCTCAGTTGTTGATCTGGCTACGGAATGCATTTTTCTACTCGAGCAGTGGACTATGCCTCCATTTAGCATCAAAACACACCCAAGTATACTTTTTCTATCCCGTTGGTCATCGGCATAATCTGCGTCAGCATAGCCCATCTCGTCATTCAATTGAGCTGACCCAGAATATACTTCAACACCATGATTAAGAGTATAGTAGTCAATGGGAGGATCTCCCCTACGATCCTTATTCCCATATGTGGTACCAAATGTGACTGTGCCAGAAATGTATCCGACAATTCTTAGAAGGGCTTTCCAATGGTTCCAGCTTGCTTCTGTCGCAAACGATGCCATTCTCGTGACAGCAAATACAATATCAAAGCGTGTATTGTTAAGCCACATAAGTTTACCCAAGAGTTGAACGTATTTCTTCTTCTCCTCTCCGTTCAATTCGCGTCCCGGATTATCCTTTAAGTTATTGACAGCTCCTTTCTCCATTGGTGTAGCATAAAGTAGCGAGTCCTCGTATAGGTATTCTTGTATTATTCCCCTCGCATACTTTTCTTGATCAATAGAAATTGCACCATTTGGTTGGCGTTTGATGCGAATTCCTAGCACGTTCTCCGCATCACCAAGATCCTTCATTTCGAATCGGCTTTTTAATTGAGCTTTCACAGTATCAATGGCTTTCTCATTAGCCCCTGTTATAAGCATATCGTCGACATGGACTCCTACCACCACGCCAGTAGCCTTTTGAATCAATATTGTCGGATCAGTTGTGGATGCTGTGAATCCTATGCCTTCGAGAAATCCTGACAATAACAAGTACCATAATCGTGCCGCCTGCTTCAAACCATAAAGACTCTTTAACACTTTTACAAATCTTCCGAAGTAATGTCGTGCTTCTCTTGGGACCTCTAGAAATATATCTTCTGTCAAGTCTGCTGCTAGAAACGCTGCAACAACGTCCATTTGATGGATTCTCCAACCATGTTTCGCTGCAATTGCCACAATTATTCGTAATCCTTCCATACCAATTGCTGGCGAAAAAGTCTCTTCATAATCAATGCCGTGGATCTGCGAAAATCCTCTTGCTACCAATCGAGCTTTATATTTGATAATCTTACCGTCTTCGTTAGTTTTGGCATCAAATACTATCCTTGCTGATATTGCTTCTACCCCATCTGGTAATGCATCGATTGGCTTGGAAAGCGTCTTGTTTCGAATGATGTTATCGATCTCAATTTCAAAAGCCTTAAGCCATTCTTCATTGTCTGGAAGCTCCATTGCCTGTTTAAATGTAAGTTCTTTGTAAATCACCCCTTCGTGAATACCTGGCTCGTTTTTCATCATGTTGACCTGATCACGTCGTCTTCTACCATCACCTCTCGTTTGCTGCCTGCGCGCCGCGGATTCTTTAGCGATTTCATCTTGTCGTAGCCGTTTCAATTGTGCTTTGATCTCCCTTTTTTCCGCGGCTGTTTGTTGTTGCGTTGGTTGACGTATTGAGGTTTGGGGCATGGAATTTGTACACTCTTCCTCGTTTGAGATTATCGTCGGGCTGACGAGGTCTGTGAGCTCGCTTAATATAGAATCGTCGCTATCATTGGCTGAAGCATTTTGATCTTCGGGCAAGCCCACAACCTCATCCTCAATTATGCACTCATCACCCACTACGTCATTATTTTCGCAATCTTCATCCAAATCATCGCCAGACTCATCTTCATCATCATTAGCCTCGTTATCCCCCATTTTCGATTCCTCATCTAGCTGCTCCCAAGGAATAAGATCGCCATCAGTTACGCCATTGCCAGTCTGATCGAATTTTACGAAACGCGCTTCCATCACTCTTTTATCCTTTGAACTCCAAATTAGAAAGATCTTTTCCGACTCTTCCTTCAAACCAACAAAAACACCTTCCCAGGCCCTTGGATCCAATTTCTTTCTCTTTTCTCTTGGAATATATACCCACGCTGGGCATCCAAATACCTTCCATTGCGACACACTTGGCTTCTTCCCACTCCATTGTTCCCAAGGCGAAAGCTCCATATCCTTGACCTGCTGACGGTTGTGAACATAAACTGAGTGTTTGGCGGCAAGTTGCCAGAATTCCGGCTCCATTTTCATCCCAAATCTCATCGTATTTGCCTTTTCCATTATTGTGCGCATACTGCGCTCCGCGAACCCATCACCTTCTGGATGATATCCGACTGTTGGCTCTATTGCAACATCACGGCCATCACACCACTTCATCAGCTCCGTATTCAAGAATTCTCTTCCACGATCAAAACGAATGGCTTTAACTCTTTCGCTAATACCCCAACGGCGTCTTTGAGATTCTACGGTGTCAATCCATTCACGAACTTTGCCCTTAGCTTGTGATTTGTTTATCAGAAAATACACCCAGATCATACCGGTATGTTGATCTGTGATTGATAGCATGTATCGATTCCCTTGTAATGAATGTTGACTGATCGGCCCCCATAGATCCATATGGACCCTTTCAAGCGGTGCTGATACTGATCTCATTTTCTCTTTTGACGGATTCCTCGTCATTTTTCCCTGTGTGCAAGCGTTGCAGAAGGGTGGGCAAAAGGAATGTTCAGGTAAATCTGTCATGATTTTTCTTAACCCTGCCTCCTGTTGCTTTCCTGGGTGGCCTAAACGGGCATGCAGCAGCTCCACTTGAGCCATGCTTGGTTTGATTTTCGAATTGGCTTCATCCAAAGTAACCTCCAAATTAGGTGCGAATGTGACATTCTTCCTTATCAGGGTTGGAGTTGGCGGTGATGCTTTATATACTTTATTTGATATGTCTCTAGGTAATGGGCGCACTCTCCACATTCTGCCTTTTCGTTTTCCTTCTAAAGCCACTTTGTTCTTCTTTATCAAACTGATACTCTTGTTAGGTGAGTCTACCGTCAAGGAAACACCTTCATCTTCGAGTTTTCCAACGGAAATCAGATTGTTTGTACATTCTGGTATGTATTCAACATTTTTCACCGTTGTCATTCTTTCTTTTCCTTCCCTATTCTGCCAATGGATCCTGACAGTTCCTGATCCTTTAGAATAAATGCTTCCTCCATTTGCGGCGGCAACGCAGGTATTCGAAGGGCTTAAGATCTCTTCTACGAAAACATCTTTACGATTTGCAATGTGAGTGGAAGCACACGTATCAAGCCACCAAATCACACGTTTCACATCACTATTTTGGACCATAAAGCAGAGGGAAGCATTAGATTCCGAATCACTATCCATGGCCCTTGCTACTTTCGCGTTCTCCTTTCTAGGCGCTTGGGCAACCACCCAAGCTTTTCCTGCCGACGTTTTCAACCATACTGGGCATTGATTCTGGAAGTGCGGCCCTCCACAAGAGAAACAACCTCCTCCAGCTAGCAGATTAGCATTCGTAGAGATTTTTGGAGTTAAGCCGAAGCCAGCGGTGTTAGTAGTGTCAGTGCCGCGGGGTTCCCTCTTGCCTCTCACTTGGTAGCCCCCTTGTCTTCTCCCTGCCCAGTTAGCTGTTGCAAAATCAGAAGTCAGCTCAGTCTCCCTGGACGCCAATCGGGAGATTATGTCCTCGAATTCTAGCTCCACAGTGCTTTGGTTGATTACTTGGAGCGTTGTCTCATATTGCTCTGCGTCAACGCTCAGCTTCAAGGTATGTATCATGAGCCACTCAGGAATATCGTTTTTCGGTTTAATCTTCAAAACTTGTGCTCGCAGTTTTCTCATCAGTTCGACCTTTTCGTGGATACCCATTGATTTCCCCTCTGTGATATCTGTAAATCTTGTAACCAGACGATGATATCTTGTCTCATTGTTTCCTTCGTATTTCGATATTAAGGCGTTGTACTTATCTTGTGGATGCTTAAAAGCACCAATTATCGATCGATGGTTCTCATCGACACTCTGACTAATTTTGAGGGATACCTGCGCATGTAATAACCTTGTTGCAGATCGAGCCGCTGCATCAATCTCCCTCTCAAGGTTCTTATCAGGTACACGTTTCGTTTCGATCAGGTCGATTTGGCCGTCAACAACCAGACTGTCTTCCAAATCGTTCTTCCAGTTGTCAAAACTGTCTTCTCCAGTGAGCTTCGTACCACCATACTTCGATGACTTTGTAGACATGGTGGAATTTCGTTGTGAGTTTAATAAAGTATATCTTCGAAATTGCGCTAGCAGCGTAATCACCGGACTCTATAACCTGTAAAAAGAATATACTGGTTCAACTGATTTCTATTAAGGGCTCGGGGAGCTTAGCTATCTAAATACTACAGTAGTGGGTCTAATCATAAAGGACACATGTTAATCCTTATTACCAGGATTAACCCTGTATTTCAACAAAACAGCCGGTTTCCTCCGCAAATATTTTGAAGCTATCGTGGCACTTGGCCCGAGAAGCTTTTTGACAAAGTCAACGTGTGACATTGACTTTCTGAGCCTTCGCGTTTGTTGTGCGTGGCGGCTACAGTGGATGAAGTGGGTTGGAGTAGTTTCCTTCCCGCAAGAGCACTCCATGGGTGCGTATGGGTTGTTGAATCGGCGATGGTATGCCGCGAAATTGCCGTGACCCGTTCGTGCTGCAATTAGTGCCCGGAGGAGGTGCCTAGAGAGAGACAGTTCCGGTGGTTTACGTCTCCGCACCTGCAAGTTGAGTTGGCGGTATTTAGGCGGACAGGCCTCTTCCCACCAACTGTCCAGCAATCTCTGCCGTCTGCGATTCATGAGGCCTCGAAGATGTGCCAGAGTAATGGATCCTGGTTGCGTATCCTGGCTGGGCAGTTCTCGAAGTGCTGCACGGGCCATGGAATCTGCCTCTTCATTTCCTTGGATTCCTGCATGCCCTGGAACCCACTTCACTGATATTTCTGCTCTGTTGGATGACGCGCGGAATTTGCGTACATCTTCGAGGCTAGTTGAGGACGAGCCTGTCGTTAGTGCGCTTATAGCCTGCTGACTGTGAAGAAACACGTGTATTCTCCTAAAACCTCCACCTTTCCTGAACTTCTCGTTCTCCAGGAACTCCAGTGCAGCCTCCAGAGCATTCCTTGCTCCCATTATTTCTGCATCCAGCACCTCTCCCCCGTGCTTGACGCCATTTCCTTTGCCAATAAGTTTCCCATCCTTCCTCAGAACGAAACCCCAGGCAGAGCGTCCATGTCCTTCCGATGAACCATCCGAGTATGCGCAAATGTCCGTTCCTGGCACGTCGCTAATCCATCAGACGCAATCTTCGCGTTCTGTCGGCTTTGAGACTGATTTCCTAGGGTAAACCACAGGCATCAGACTTTCGGGGGCTTCTGCTTCCGGAAGCTCTCGGTAGGCACGCTGTAACCGTGACATCTGGATCTCTGGTCTGGCTGAGGTCTTGGCGGTCTTTTTGTATTTCCGAGTGCCGACATTCGGGCACACGGAAGCGCGGGTCCTCAAAGGGTGTCGGTCGTCAAGGGTCTTAAGCCTTGCTGAAAGCCGGAGACGGTTTCCCTCAAGTATGACCTTCGCCGGCGGATTCCTCCTTCTCTGTGAAGGACTACATTTGGTGTTGTCTCATCACTGGAAGTGCAGCCCGTAATCCCATCAGATTAGCTCGGTCAATCATGCTGCAGAGGTTGGAGGTAGATGACGTGACCATTCCTCGTATCGTTGGGCGTTTGGACCCTGGCCACCAGACATCAGATCCAAAAGTTGCTAGCGAGACAACGCACATGTCTACTGCCTTAGTCAATGGCCCAGGAGCTGCTCCTCGAAAGGTAGAGTTGAAGCGGCGCATATGCTGGGCAACTTTTACCGCTTTACCGCACCATGTAGTTACATGGTGTTTAAAATTGAGTCGTGGATCCAGATTCACGCCTAGCCAGCGAATGTTTTCTGCAGGCTCGATAAGGGTTCCGTTGACGTGGACACCAACTGCTTCCTCTCGACGTCGTCCCGGAAATTGAATGACTTCGGATTTTTCCGTGTCAAAGTCGACGGCATTATTCCGCGCCCATTCGAGAAGATGATCTGTCTCTCCTTGTACAGCAGCGGCAGATTCAGCAATTGTGCGTCCAAACCCTAGAATACCGATGTCGTCGGCGTAGCTAAACCTCAATCCCGGGGTACCACTTTTCATTGGCTCTGCCATATACAGAAGGAAAAGTAATGGCGAAATTGGTGATCCCTGTGGGACTCCACAGACCAGCTCTCTCTGGGTGGTGACTCCGCCAGAGAACCGCACTTGTACCTTCCGATGTGTGAGGAATGAAGTCGTCCACCGGAGTATTGAGTCTGGCCATCCCTGGGCTTGCATGCGCCTGACCAAGCGATTGTGGAGCACTGCATCGAACGCTCCTTGGACGTCTAAAGTGACGAATGTCGAGGCCCATCCCTGAGAGCGTGCTTCTTCGACGTCATGGACTACGCAGGAAACCAGGTCCGTTGTTGATCGCTTTGGGAGCGCACCGAATTGTTGATGGCCAACCACATCACAGGTGATTGCTAGGTGCGCCATTCGCTTGGCAAGAAGCCTTTCCAACCCTTTACCTATACATGAGAGGAGGGCTATAGGTCTCCAGCCTTTGATCGTGGTTGGGTCCCTATTAGGCTTTTCTAGTAGTAACACTTCCGCTAGCTTGAAGCAAGATGGATGACTGCCCAGTCGTATACAGGCTCTAAAGAGCTGCAAAATACACGTCCGATCGTCTTCCAGCAAGCTTCGAGGAGCTCGACCGTAACTCCGTCTGCCCCAGGTGCTGTCTTCCCACAGCCGATTGTGCAAGTGCGCACTTCTTCATCTGAGATTTCACCTTCCAAGGTATTCGATTATCGCTTGGAGTGTTGCATGGCGGAAGGTCGTCCGATTGTTGGTGGCGTGCAAGAAGGGCGTCTCGGAGAATGGTAGCTCGCTCTAACGGGTCGGTGATGTAGGATCCGTTGTAGTTGAGCGGTGGAGGAGGTCTAACCTGTCTGTGGTTGGCCGAACGCATCAGCTTGAAGATATCGGACGGTGATGTCATTGCTTCCACTTGGCTTGTCTGGTATTTTTTCTTGGCGGCTGTAATGGTCGCACGGAGCTTCTTCGCGCAAGTGGCCCGCTGTGTTGGTGTCGTTGCGGCTCGGTATTCTGCGTATGCGGATTTGCACATAGGAGTCCACCACGGCGCAGATTTGCCGCTTTCTTTTCTGGCTCGGGTTCCTGTCGCTTTGATGGCCTCCGAGAGATGGAAGCAGATCTCTTGGGCATACTCATCCACTTTCTCTTTTGTACTCAAGTCTAACGGCGGATGTACCCATTTTGCAACGGCACGCGCAAAATTGGGCAGATTTTTCTTGGGCACTCTGATCTTTGGTGGAGCTGGGTTCCCGATGAAGGTTGCAGAAGGTATGAGACCACGGATAGGAAGATGGTCGCTGGTCATACATTCCTCCCTATCGACCCAAGCACGGGCTCCAGATATGTTGGTCCAAGCGAGATCAAGAGTGTTGCCAGCTTTATGAGTCGGCTCTCCAATTATCAGACAAGAGAGGTTGTGGTCTTCCGCCCACCTCTCTATCTCATCACCCTGTCCATAAGGCCGAGTTGCTCCAGGTTGCCATGCAGCATGCACTGAGTTGAAGTCCCCGGCTGCAATGGACCTCGCAGACGGTTTCCAGTCGACGAGCGTGCGGACTGCAGTCGGGTTGTTAGGGGCCTTATACACGTTGAGAATTGTGATTCCATTGACCAGTACCCAGCAGTAGTCCCCAGTCAGCCTGTTGCAAGGGAAAATATGCTCTGCCGATATCACCTTTTCGTTTTTCCGAGTGTAGGTCACCGCCCTCGGTCTGACATCCACACCTCCGTACGGTGTATGACAGAGGTAACCCGGATGTGACTTGGTTTCGTTCGTTTGCTTGGTCCAACAAGGTTCTTGAATCAGCACAACATCCACGCCTAGCTCGTAAGCCTAGAGAGCGCAATGTTGTGGGTTGCGCCTCCCCTGCCTACGTTTATTGACATAAAACTTAGTGTAGGAGGGGGGCGGGAAGGGGCCCGTAGGGCGCCCTTCACAAAGCTTCTTCAGGGTTCAAGGCCCCAAAGCCCGAACCCTCAGCCATTGCTGTGTCTGTCGAAAGGTTATCCTTAACAGCAGCAGGAGAAGTTGGTCTTGTCAATCTGACGGCAGCTGTAGCAGCCTCAGCGACCTTGGTGGCAGCTTTTGCTCGAGCGACGGCCTGGTACTCGCGTTGGCCAGCTTGGCGGATCGTCACAAGTTGCTCCCTGGTAGCTGGGCCAGACCTGTTGGGACGAGCAAGACAGTCTCGACTGCCAGATTGATGGGGGCCTCCGCAGTTTCGACATTTAGAGGCTGCTTTACACTCGAATGCCGAGTGCATGGTGGATCCGCAGTTCCAGCAGGCTGGCGCGCGAGAACACCCGCGGGTGGCGTGGAAACCGAGACATCGCCTACATTGCTGTATGGGAGGGCGGTTTCGTTGGATGGTTGCGATTCCTGAGTCGTCGAAGAGTCGGAATCCAGGCTTTGGGCTAGCGTTCCTGGGAAACAAGGCCGCCCAGGATCTGTAGGGAGCGCCGAGCTTAGTTTTTCCGTGTATCCTTACTCGGTCTGGAGTGCAGCTGGTAACTCTAAGGATTTAGGCGGCCACCATTTCGGCAGTGACTTCGACTCGTCCTTCTAAGCCGAACACGGCGACTGGAACCGTTGCGATCCGGAGGGAAACTAGATCACTTGGTGGTTCTAGTTTTGCCTCCACTTGTGTGAAGGTGCTGGAGGCCTCCAGCAGTCGAGTTTTTGCATCCGGGTTTTTGGCACGGATGGCAAAGCCAGTGGGAACGCGTTGCACCTGGTCGACATCAGCAGGGGTGCAATGTGTTTGTTTAGCGACGGCTTCGCGAACGCCAGCTGGAGAGAGCTGTCTCCACTCGTGGTTTGCATCCAGACGCAAAAGATTCGGTCATCTTTCGATGCTGTTGTTGATGCTACCGACTTCTTCTCTGGTTTCCTGGCAGATGGGGCAGCCGAAACCGAGGTGATGTTTGCAGGGGCTTGTGAGCCTGACTTTTGGTGTCCTGCTCTAGTGACAGTAGCCCAGGTGCTTCTGAGCGGGAGAGGTGCTGTAGCCTTTGTTATATTCGAGGAACAGCTACTGGGTGGCGGTCGCGGGGGAGTTGCGACAATTGGTCGTTGGGGCAGGACTGGCGAGTGGTGCTCGGCCCGGCCGCCACAAATTGCGCGATGGCTGCCTTTAGGTAGACTTTGATGGAGTCTACAAAAATTTTATTTTCACCGGTAGAGAGCGGTGAAAGGGCTGTCTCGACACTGCTAATCGCTGTTGAGCATATATGGAATTGCGCAGCTTTTTGCCTTGCCCTGCGCTCCTCCGCTTCAATCGCTGCCAGCAATTCTGGGGGAATATTTTTCTCTGCCTGCTGCTTCTTGTGCTGTAGGCGGTTGATCCAGCGAAGAGTTTTCGGCTCCTGCTGCCTTGGTTGTGGGTATGTCGGCCTCTTTCGTGGGCCTCACTTCTACCGGTCGCGGTAGTGCTGGAACCGTAGCGCGCTTTTCGGGTGCGACGACGGTTTCTATGTTGGATTCGGCAGGCTTTAAGACTATACCCGCGTCCACTTGGCTGGAGGAAGCCCATCTTGAATCTGCGAGGGTTTTTAACTTCTCGACTTCCGCATCCACCATGTCCACTTCGGGGACATCGTTCTCCTTAGCTAGGAGAGCCAGCCGCGGATGGCGTTCATATTCTGAATGTTGGACTCGAGTCCTCGTCTTGTTAGCATGTTCCTCGCGTGGTTTTGGATAACGGGAGTCCATTGGTACGGTTTGTTGACCGATCTTTGGCAGTGCACTGATCGCGTTTTTGTGCGTTTTACGCGTCGGAGGCATTTGNCGGGCAAGCCCACAACCTCATCCTCAATTAATGCACTCATCACCCACTACGTCATTATTTTCGCAATCTTCATCCAAATCATCGCCAGACTCATCTTCATCATCATTAGCCTCGTTATCCCCCATTTTCGATTCCTCATTAGCTGCTCCCAAGGAATAAGATCGCCATCAGTTACGCCATTGCCAGTCTGATCGAATTTTACGAAACGCGCTTCCATCACTCTTTTATCCTTTGAACTCCAAATTAGAAAGATCTTTTCCGACTCTCCTTCAAACCAACAAAAACACCTTCCCAGGCCCTTGGATCCAATTTCTTTCTCTTTTCTCTTGGAATATATACCCACGCTGGGCATCCAAATACCTTCCATTGCGACACACTTGGCTTCTTCCCACTCCATTGTTCCCAAGGCGAAAGCTCCATATCCTTGACCTGCTGACGGTTGTGAACATAAACTGAGTGTTTGGCGGCAAGTTGCCAGAATTCCGGCTCCATTTTCATCCCAAATCTCATCGTATTTGCCTTTTCCATTATTGTGCGCATACTGCGCTCCGCGAACCCATCACCTTCTGGATGATATCCGACTGTTGGCTCTATTGCAACATCACGGCCATCACACCACTTCATCAGCTCCGTATTCAAGAATTCTCTTCCACGATCAAAACGAATGGCTTTAACTCTTTCGCTAATACCCCAACGGCGTCTTTGAGATTCTACGGTGTCAATCCATTCACGAACTTTGCCCTTAGTTTGTGATTTGTTTATCAGAAAATACACCCAGATCATACCGGTATGTTGATCTGTGATTGATAGCATGTATCGATTCCCTTGTAATGAATGTTGACTGATCGGCCCCCATAGATCCATATGGACCCTTTCAAGCGGTGCAGATACCGATCTCATTTTCTCTTTTGACGGATTCCTCGTCATTTTTCCCTGTGTGCAAGCGTTGCAGAAGGGTGGGCAAAAGGAATGTTCAGGTAAATCTGTCATGATTTTCTTAACCCTGCCTCCTGTTGCTTTCCTGGGTGGCCTAAACGGGCATGCAGCAGCTCCACTTGAGCCATGCTTGGTTTGATTTTCGAATTGGCTTCATCCAAAGTAACCTCCAAATTAGGTGCGAATGTGACATTCTTCCTTATCAGGGTTGGAGTTGGCGGTGATGCTTTATATACTTTATTTGATATGTCTCTAGGTAATGGGCGCACTCCACATTCTGCCTTTTCGTTTTCCTTCTAAAGCCACTTTGTTCTTCTTTATCAAACTGATACTCTTGTTAGGCGAGTCTACCGTCAAGGAAACACCTTCATCTTCGAGTTTTCCAACGGAAATCAGATTGTTTGTACATTCTGGTATGTACTCAACATTTTTCACCGTTGTCATTCTTTCTTTTCCTTCCCTATTCTGCCAATGGATCCTGACAGTTCCTGATCCTTTAGAATAAATGCTTCCTCCATTTGCGGCGGCAACGCAGGTATTCGAAGGCTTAAGATCTCTTCTACGAAAACATCTTTACGATTTGCAATGTGAGTGGAAGCACACGTATCAAGCCACCAAATCACACGTTTCACATCACTATTTTGGACCATAAAGCAGAGGGAAGCATTAGATTCCGAATCACTATCCATGGCCCTTGCTACTTTCGCGTTCTCCTTTCTAGGCGCTTGGGCAACCACCCAAGCTTTTCCTGCCGACGTTTTCAACCATACTGGGCATTGATTCTGGAAGTGCGGCCCTCCACAAGAGAAACAACCTCCTCCAGCTAGCAGATTAGCATTCGTAGAGATTTTTGGAGTTAAGCCGAAGCCAGCGGTGTTAGTAGTGTCAGTGCCGCGGGGTTCCCTCTTGCCTCTCACTTGGTAGCCCCTTGTCTTCTCCCTGCCCAGTTAGCTGTTGCAAAATCAGAAGTCAGCTCAGTCTCCCTGGACGCCAATCGGGAGATTATGTCCTCGAATTCTAGCTCCACAGTGCTTTGGTTGATTACTTGGAGCGTTGTCTCATATTGCTCTGCGTCAACGCTCAGCTTCAAGGTATGTATCATGAGCCACTCAGGAATATCGTTTTTCGGTTTAATCTTCAAAACTTGTGCTCGCAGTTTTCTCATCAGTTCGACCTTTTCGTGGATACCCATTGATTTCCCCTCTGTGATATCTGTAAATCTTGTAACCAGACGATGATATCTTGTCTCATTGTTTCCTTCGTATTTCGATATTAAGGCGTTGTACTTATCTTGTGGATGCTTAAAAGCACCAATTATCGATCGATGGTTCTCATCGACACTCTGACTAATTTTGAGGGATACCTGCGCATGTAATAACCTTGTTGCAGATCGAGCCGCTGCATCAATCTCCCTCTCAAGGTTCTTATCAGGTACACGTTTCGTTTCGATCAGGTCGATTTGGCCGTCAACAACCAGACTGTCTTCCAAATCGTTCTTCCAGTTGTCAAAACTGTCTTCTCCAGTGAGCTTCGTACCACCATACTTCGATGACTTTGTAGACATGGTGGAATTTCGTTGTGAGTTTAATAAAGTATATCTTCGAAATTGCGCTAGCAGCGTAATCACCGGACTCTATAACCTGTAAAAAGAATATACTGGTTCAACTGATTTCTATTAAGGGCTCGGGGAGCTTAGCTATCTAAATACTACAGTAGTGGGTCTAATCATAAAGGACACATGTTAATCCTTATTACCAGGATTAACCCTGTATTTCAACAAAAACAGCCGGTTTCCTCCGCAAATATTTTGAAGCTATCGTGGCACTTGGGCCCGAGAAGCTTTTTGACAAAGTCAACGTGTGACATTGACTTTCTGAGCCTTCGCGTTTGTTGTGCGTGGCGGCTACAGTGGATGAAGTGGGTTGGAGTAGTTTCCTTCCCGCAAGAGCACTCCATGGGTGCGTATGGGTTGTTGAATCGGCGATGGTATGCCGCGAAATTGCCGTGACCCGTTCGTGCTGCAATTAGTGCCCGGAGGAGGTGCCTAGAGAGAGACAGTTCCGGTGGTTTACGTCTCCGCACCTGCAAGTTGAGTTGGCGGTATTTAGGCGGACAGGCCTCTTCCCACCAACTGTCCAGCAATCTCTGCCGTCTGCGATTCATGAGGCCTCGAAGATGTGCCAGAGTAATGGATCCTGGTTGCGTATCCTGGCTGGGCAGTTCTCGAAGTGCTGCACGGGCCATGGAATCTGCCTCTTCATTTCCTTGGATTCCTGCATGCCCTGGAACCCACTTCACTGATATTTCTGCTCTGTTGGATGACGCGCGGAATTTGCGTACATCTTCGAGGCTAGTTGAGGACGAGCCTGTCGTTAGTGCGCTTATAGCCTGCTGACTGTGAAGAAACACGTGTATTCTCCTAAAACCTCCACCTTTCCTGAACTTCTCGTTCTCCAGGAACTCCAGTGCAGCCTCCAGAGCATTCCTTGCTCCCATTATTTCTGCATCCAGCACCTCTCCCCCGTGCTTGACGCCATTTCCTTTGCCAATAAGTTTCCCATCCTTCCTCAGAACGAAACCCCAGGCAGAGCGTCCATGTCCTTCCGATGAACCATCCGAGTATGCGCAAATGTCCGTTCCTGGCACGTCGCTAATCCATCAGACGCAATCTTCGCGTTCTGTCGGCTTTGAGACTGATTTCCTAGGGTAAACCACAGGCATCAGACTTTCGGGGGCTTCTGCTTCCGGAAGCTCTCGGTAGGCACGCTGTAACCGTGACATCTGGATCTCTGGTCTGGCTGAGGTCTTGGCGGTCTTTTTGTATTTCCGAGTGCCGACATTCGGGCACACGGAAGCGCGGGTCCTCAAAGGGTGTCGGTCGTCAAGGGTCTTAAGCCTTGCTGAAAGCCGGAGACGGTTTCCCTCAAGTATGACCTTCGCCGGCGGGATTCCTCCTTCTCTGTGAAGGACTACATTTGGTGTTGTCATCATCACTGGAAGTGCAGCCCGTAATCCCATCAGATTAGCTCGGTCAATCATGCTGCAGAGGTTGGAGGTAGATGACGTGACCATTCCTCGTATCGTTGGGCGTTTGGACCCTGGCCACCAGACATCAGATCCAAAAGTTGCTAGCGAGACAACGCACATGTCTACTGCCTTAGTCAATGGCCCAGGAGCTGCTCCTCGAAAGGTAGAGTTGAAGCGGCGCATATGCTGGGCAACTTTTACCGCTTTACCGCACCATGTAGTTACATGGTGTTTAAAATTGAGTCGTGGATCCAGATTCACGCCTAGCCAGCGAATGTTTTCTGCAGGCTCGATAAGGGTTCCGTTGACGTGGACACCAACTGCTTCCTCTCGACGTCGTCCCGGAAATTGAATGACTTCGGATTTTTCCGTGTCAAAGTCGACGGCATTATTCCGCGCCCATTCGAGAAGATGATCTGTCTCTCCTTGTACAGCAGCGGCAGATTCAGCAATTGTGCGTCCAAACCCTAGAATACCGATGTCGTCGGCGTAGCTAAACCTCAATCCGGGGTACCACTTTTCATTGGCTCTGCCATATACAGAAGGAAAAGTAATGGCGAAATTGGTGATCCCTGTGGGACTCCACAGACCAGCTCTCTCTGGGTGGTGACTCCGCCAGAGAACCGCACTTGTACCTTCCGATGTGTGAGGAATGAAGTCGTCCACCGGAGTATTGAGTCTGGCCATCCCTGGGCTTGCATGCGCCTGACCAAGCGATTGTGGAGCACTGCATCGAACGCTCCTTGGACGTCTAAAGTGACGAATGTCGAGGCCCATCCCTGGGAGCGTGCTTCTTCGACGTCATGGACTACGCAGGAAACCAGGTCCGTTGCAGATCGCTTTGGGAGCGCACCGAATTGTTGATGGCCCACCACATCATAAATGATTGCGAGGTGCGCCATTCGCTTGGCAAGAAGCCTTTCCAACCCTTTACCTATACATGAGAGGAGGGCTATAGGTCTCCAGCCTTTGATCGTGGTTGGGTCCCTATTAGGCTTTTCAGTAGTACCACTTCCGCTAGCTTGAAGCAAGATGGATGAGTGCCCAGTCGTATACAGGCTCTAAAGAGCTGCAAAATACACGGTCCGATCGTCTTCCAGCAAGCTTCGAGGAGCTCGACCGTAACTCCGTCTGCCCCAGGTGCTGTCTTCCCACAGCCGATTGTGCAAGTGCGCACTTCTTCATCTGAGATTTCACCTTCCCAAGGTATTCGATTATCGCTTGGAGTGTTGCATGGCGGAAGGTCGTCCGATTGTTGGTGGCGTGCAAGAAGGGCGTCTCGGAGAATGGTAGCTCGCTCTAACGGGTCGGTGATGTAGGATCCGTTGTAGTTGAGCGGTGGAGGAGGTCTAACCTGTCTGTGGTTGGCCGAACGCATCAGCTTGAAGATATCGGACGGTGATGTCATTGCTTCCACTTGGCTTGTCTGGTATTTTTTCTTGGCGGCTGTAATGGTCGCACGGAGCTTCTTCGCGCAAGTGGCCCGCTGTGTCGGTGTCGTTGCGGCTCGGTATTCTGCGTATGCGGATTTGCACATAGGAGTCCACCACGGCGCAGATTTGCCGCTTTCTTTTCTGGCTCGGGTTCCTGTCGCTTTGATGGCCTCCGAGAGATGGAAGCAGATCTCTTGGGCATACTCATCCACTTTCTCTTTTGTACTCAAGTCTAACGGCGGATGTACCCATTTTGCAACGGCACGCGCAAAATTGGGCAGATTTTTCTTGGGCACTCTGATCTTTGGTGGAGCTGGGTTCCCGATGAAGGTTGCAGAAGGTATTCCACGGATAGGAAGATGGTCGCTGGTCATACATTCCTCCCTATCGACCCAAGCACGGGCTCCAGATATGTTGGTCCAAGCGAGATCAAGAGTGTTGCCAGCTTTATGAGTCGGCTCTCCAATTATCAGACAAGAGAGGTTGTGGTCTTCCGCCCACCTCTCTATCTCATCACCCTGTCCATAAGGCCGAGTTGCTCCAGGTTGCCATGCAGCATGCACTGAGTTGAAGTCCCCGGCTGCAATGGACCTCGCAGACGGTTTCCAGTCGACGAGCGTGCGGACTGCAGTCGGGTTGTTAGGGGCCTTATACACGTTGAGAATTGTGATTCCATTGACCAGTACCCAGCAGTAGTCCCCAGTCAGCCTGTTGCAAGGGAAAATCTGCTCTGCCGATATCACCTTTTCGTTTTTCCGAGTGTAGGTCACCGCCCTCGGTCTGACATCCACACCTCCGTACGGTGTATGACAGAGGTAACCCGGATGTGACTTGGTTTCGTTCGTTTGCTTGGTCCAACAAGGTTCTTGAATCAGCACAACATCCACGCCTAGCTCGTAAGCCCTAGAGAGCGCAATGTTGTGGGTTGCGCCTCCCCTGCCTACGTTTATTGACATAAAACTTAGTGTAGGAGGGGGCGGGAAGGGGCCCGTAGGGCGCCCTTCACAAAGCTTCTTCAGGGTTCAAGGCCCCAAAGCCCGAACCCTCAGCCATTGCTGTGTCTGTCGAAAGGTTATCCTTAACAGCAGCAGGAGAAGTTGGTCTTGTCAATCTGACGGCAGCTGTAGCAGCCTCAGCGACCTTGGTGGCAGCTTTTGCTCGAGCGACGGCCTGGTACTCGCGTTGGCCAGCTTGGCGGATCGTCACAAGTTGCTCCCTGGTAGCTGGGCCAGACCTGTTGGGACGAGCAAGACAGTCTCGACTGCCAGATTGATGGGGGCCTCCGCAGTTTCGACATTTAGAGGCTGCTTTACACTCGAATGCCGAGTGCATGGTGGATCCGCAGTTCCAGCAGGCTGGCGCGCGAGAACACCCGCGGGTGGCGTGGAAACCGAGACATCGCCTACATTGCTGTATGGGAGGGCGGTTTCGTTGGATGGTTGCGATTCCTGAGTCGTCGAAGAGTCGGAATCCAGGCTTTGGGCTAGCGTTCCTGGGAAACAAGGCCGCCCAGGATCTGTAGGGAGCGCCGAGCTTAGTTTTTCCGTGTATCCTTACTCGGTCTGGAGTGCAGCTGGTTAACTCTAAGGATTTCGGCGGCCACCATTTCGGCAGTGACTTCGACTCGTCCTTCTAAGCCGAACACGGCGACTGGAACCGTTGCGATCCGGAGGGAAACTAGATCACTTGGTGGTTCTAGTTTTGCCTCCACTTGTGTGAAGGTGCTGGAGGCCTCCAGCAGTCGAGTTTTTGCATCCGGGTTTTTGGCACGGATGGCAAAGCCAGTGGGAACGCGTTGCACCTGGTCGACATCAGCAGGGGTGCAATGTGTTTGTTTAGCGACGGCTTCGCGAACGCCAGCTGGAGAGAGCTGTCTCCACTCGTGGTTTGCATCCAGACGCAGAAAGATTCGGTCATCTTTCGATGCTGTTGTTGATGCTACCGACTTCTTCTCTGGTTTCCTGGCAGATGGGGCAGCCGAAACCGAGGTGATGTTTGCAGGGGCTTGTGAGCCTGACTTTTGGTGTCCTGCTCTAGTGACAGTAGCCCAGGTGCTTCTGAGCGGGAGAGGTGCTGTAGCCTTTGTTATATTCCGAGGAACAGCTACTGGGTGGCGGTCGCGGGGGAGTTGCGACAATTGGTCGTTGGGGCAGGACTGGCGAGTGGTGCTCGGCCCGGCCGCCACAAATTGCGCGATGGCTGCCTTTAAGTAGACTTTGATGGAGTCTACAAAAATTTTATTTTCACCGGTAGAGAGCGGTGAAAGGGCTGTCTCGACACTGCTAATCGCTGTTGAGCATATATGGAATTGCGCAGCTTTTTGCCTTGCCCTGCGCTCCTCCGCTTCAATCGCTGCCAGCAATTCTGGGGGGAATATTTTTTCTCTGCCTGCTGCTTCTTGTGCTGTAGGCGGTTGATCCAGCGAAGAGTTTTCGGCTCCTGCTGCCTTGGTTGTGGGTATGTCGGCCTCTTTCGTGGGCCTCACTTCTACCGGTCGCGGTAGTGCTGGAACCGTAGCGCGCTTTTCGGGTGCGACGACGGTTTCTATGTTGGATTCGGCAGGCTTTAAGACTATACCCGCGTCCACTTGGCTGGAGGAAGCCCATCTTGAATCTGCGAGGGTTTTTAACTTCTCGACTTCCGCATCCACCATGTCCACTTCGGGGACATCGTTCTCCTTAGCTAGGAGAGCAGCCGCGATGGCGTTCATATTCTGAATGTTGGACTCGAGTCCTCGTCTTGTTAGCATGTTCCTCGCGTGGTTTTGGATAACGGGAGTCCATTGGTACGGTTTGTTGACGCGATCTTTGGCAGTGCCACTGATCGCGTTTTTGTGCGTTTTACGCGTCGGAGGCATTTGAAAAGGCCACCGATGGCAAACAATTATAATTCGATATGTGGATCAATAGGTGAGACGGGTGGAAGGGTGGAAATGGGCAAATTGAGGGTTCTCGAATTGTTTGTTTTTTTTTTTTTTTTTGCTAATTTCTGGTCCTAAGCTAACGCTTTCTTATCCACAATGGGTCAAGGACCGGTGGAGCCGGCAAGGATCACTGCATACAGGCCCAACTCATTCCAACCGCATGAACTTCTACTGAAATTGTAGAAGTTAACAGCAAAACTAAAATCAAAAACATAAATCAAAAACTGAAATCAAATTTGGAAGAAATACTGTTTGGTCCGGATCCCGCGCTTCTCGCCCGTTCCCTTTCCTGCCACATCCTCCAAGTGACTTTTTCCTATCTCCGCTGAGAGCGAAAGATTAGTTCGCAGATTACCTGAATTCAGCTGGTATCCTGCTATATATTTTGAAGCTTTTTGTAGACTTCACCGAGGGTTGCTGTACCCTCAAACTTCTTCTTCGGATTCCAGGATTCCGAAACCCGATCCCTCGGCCATTGAGACGTCCTTCGTTGAGGCCATCGTTGCCTCTTCGGCCCTTTTGGCTGCAGCCCTAAATCGAGCCACTTTCGCGTACTCCCCTTGCTGGATCTGGCGGATCCGCGCGAGCTGCTCTTTTGGCACCGGTCCGGACTTGCTGGGTCTGGCTAAGCAGGCCCGGGAATCCGATCGGTGAGGTCCCCCACAGTTTCGACACCGGGTGAGAGCCTTGCACTCTGATTCTGAGTGCATGTTAGATCCGCAATTCCAGCAAGCTGGAGCGCGGGAACAACCACGGGTGGCGTGAAATTCAAGACACCGTTTGCATTGTTCGATTTTGCGACGAGGTCGGAAGAGCTTTGCAGCTCCAGAGTCGTCGAAAAGGCGGAATCCGGGTCGAGGAGCGGATTCTCGGGGAAAGAGCGCTTGCCAATTTGAGTAGGGCGCCCCTGGTTTGCTAGTCCCATGAGGACGAACCAGAAAGGGAACCAGATTGGTCACTCGCGTGACTTCGTCGGCAACCATCTTTGCTGTCACGTCGATGGGGCCAGCAAGTGTTCGAATTGTCTCCGGAACGGTGGCAATTTGCATGGCAACCAGATTTGACGCTGGTTCCAGGTGTATTTCTAGATCTCTCCGCAGTGCAGAGGAATCCAAGAGCTCCTTTCGAGAAGCTTCGTTCTTTGCTGTAATCGCAAAGCCGGTCTTTACCCGCTGAACCAACGTAATATCGTTAGCAGCGGTTCCCAGCGCCAGAGACACAGCTGACCTAATGCCAGCTGGGGAGAGGAGACGGTGGGGGTGGAAGTAGTCGAGGCGCAGAAAAAGTCGTGAATCGATTTTTGTCCTCGGGTTGGCACTCTTTGCTTTGGGGGCGGGCGGTGCTGCCTTTTTTGTCGACTGCCCAGCGCTGCGGGCTAGGCCTCCCCGAGCTACGGTAGCCCAAGTTGTCTTTGGGGCCGGAGCCTGGGTTGTTGGAGGGTTAGGAACCCTTATTTCTGGTGCCCTCGGCGGAAGAGGGTTGGCGGGGCGAGCAGGGAGAACTGGTGGTGTGCTTCCTGGGCCAGATTGTACGAACTGGCCGATGGCCGCTCGAAGATAGACTTTGATTCCGTCTACGAATTCTTTATTATCGCCAATCGAAAGAGGCGAGAGTGCTGCTTCGACACTGCTTATTGCAGTCGAGCAGATTGCGAGTCGGGCGTTTATTTGCGTCATGCGACGCTTTTCGGCCTCCATCACAGATTGCAGCTCAGGAGGAAATTCCATCGCTGTTGTCGAAGCTGTGCCTTTGGAGGCTGGCACAGCGATATTTCTTGCAGAGTTTTCTGCAGGTTCTGTCGTCTTTTCTCTGACGACCTCCTTTCTTTTCCTAGAGCTGCTTGCCACTGGGGCCAGCTCGATGGGGTTGGTGGTCTCAGGACCAATTGTAACTGTCCTGATGGGCTCAGAATCAGTCATCTCTTTGTCGGGAAGATTTGTAGACTTCCCTGGGACGAAGGCCTCACTCGCAAATAGGCTTGATAGTTTTTGCGCGAGGCCAGTAGGTTTTGGACACAATGGCGTCCGTTCAAAGCCGACTGGAGTTGTCGGCTTTGGGCGATTTTTTCTCACCGGAGGCATTTTAAATACCTCGCGACGGTTAACAATTCGAGAAGTCAAGCACAGAAGTGATCATGGGAATGGAAAGAGGGAAAAAATGAATTTTCGAATTTTCGAATTTCTCGATTTGTGCGTTTGTTTGTTTGTTTGTGTTTATTGTCCTATAAAGTCTATGACTATGTAAAAGACAGGTAGGTCCTTTCTGCCTACAGGCCGGGAGTATCTATGCCTCGGGTAGTGTACTCCCTCCTATGCCCCCTTCACGACTTCTTTCCAACAGTAATACCCCCACAGGTCTTCATTCGAGTACACACTAAGAGGAGCCGTTATCCCGTCATTATCTCCCCTCTCCAGCCAACGAAACGATGGCCATTTGCGGGTGTGTAGCTGCAGGGAAAAGTCTCAAAAACCACTGGGTGCGGGGCTCTCCTATGACGAAGAGGCCGGCCAGCCGGGCGCAGCAGACCTGTGTATGCCTAAGAACGTCTTTCAACCTTCCTAGCCTCCTCCTTCCTCTTTTCCTGATTCATGCCGCAGGACAAATCGAAGATCGTGAAAGGATGTCAGAAAAGTCTTGGTCGAGAGTGACTGTCGTGAAGGAGCCTAGCCTAGCATCCAAAAGTCGTTACGGACGTGGGGTCGTCGGGTAACTCATGTATTTCAGATGCCCTCCTGGCTAGTAGATTCGGAAGTATAGATTAGAAGGGACGATATTTTTGACGAGTCGAAATCTGCTTGTCTTGAGGGCGGAAGGGTCTTTTACTTTGCTTTCGTGGGCTTTTTGTTCGCCCGCCGGTGGGTAGCACATGTTGTAATATGACGAGGGCTTCTCTGACTACCGTTGTAGCGTTTGGTACCGCATTATCCTTGCTCATTCCTAGCATCATTATCGTCGTCGTGGTCGTCTTATGTGTTATCGGAAGCGTATCTTTGACGGAGGGGGAGATAACTCAGCTCAAAGTTGAAAAGGTGTTACTCAATCTCGGCTCTGCAGACTCTACCGTGAGAGCTGGAGGTTCGTAGGGGACACCACTGACAGGTGTTGAGAATAGTCCCCCTTCCATTCAATTAAATGTATCCAAATAAAAGAAAAAAACTGTAGCACTGAAAACTGCTTGCGCGCGAAACATTCACAAATAACAAGCAGCTCTAGCCATGCGAGGCCTAGACGGCGGAAACAATCGAGGTAAGTATGCGCATCTATAGTTCCTTATTTGTAACATTCGAGGCCGACTTGATCCAATCCGCCATAGCCGTATCGAGTGCTAGGTACACTCCGGAAACTCGTCAGATGGCTTTTCCCCCATGATCAAGGGTTGGTAATGAGTAGGGCTTCGACCTTACTATTTGATCTGATCATGTTAGCTTCATGATAATTGTGATTGGGGGGTATGCTTAGGGATGAAGACCATACAGACCGCGAAAGCGATTGGGAATCCTTATCGAAGTGAGGACTTTGTTACTCAATCTCGGCTCTGCAGACTCTACATTGAGAGCTGGAGGTTCGTAGGGAACACCACTGACAGGTGTTTTGTCAATCAAATATACTCAGTCAGGATGGTTTAGAAGAAGTTCTTGTGCGTCTACCTCGAGCTATGTCTCATCTCAGTACATACATCAAATCCTCAAACTCCGATTTCACCCTTTGTCCTCAGTCTACACTACTTGATTTTTGGGTGTATTGACCATGCCGACCCCATGGTAGGAACTGACGACATTAAATCTCTTTCACCCGAGTTCCCATAATTATCTTCTCTCCCGACCATCCACTAACTCCATCTCACAACTCAAGTGAATGCCGCCTTGCAAATTCAACAGAATAAATAATCATAAATAATCATAAATTGACTAAAATGTAACTCAAACAGAAGGAAATTCTGGTCAACATGTAGAAAAGTTCGCCTACGTGAAATAGATGTCAGATTAAGTAAATAATGACCCCTCTGTCATTGAGGTTGTAGAGCGCGTTGATTCAAGTGACTACCGAAGTGAAACTAAGTACAGAATTTGTAGTCACGTGTGTACCAACACTGTGACCTACTTCATAGCCCAAATTGTTCTAAATTTTAACATATCAGATTTTTAACTCACGGCACCATTCTTTGTTAGGCAGAATTCCCAGAAAGCAGTATGGAAATGGCGATATATTTTGTTTAAGAATACAGGATTGATTATTTGTCGGATCCATCACGCATTTGGACTTCATCACTTGCGAATATGGCATAGGAGATCGGTTGTGGTCCTCACAACGTCAAGGTCATGATTACGTTGGGATCAATATCGAAAGGATCTCTTTCGGTTTGAAAGAATCAATCAGTCTTATCATTCTTGTACTAATTTTATAACACAAAGTCACATTAATATGCATGGTGGATTCAAGCGCTTGATTTTTGATCGAAGTTTGCAGAGTTTTTACTAGAAGGGTGAGCTGGAGGCATCAACTTGGTAACGTATGTGAAATAAACTTCTCGTTAGCATGTATCTAGACAGGGTTAGTTTTCTTACCCAAAACTAAGATATGACGATGCATTTTACAATTCTGCGAGCTGAGTACACAACCAAACCCTCTCATTTTAAAATCAGACTTAATAAAACGTATAGTTTTCGAATAGTTTCAAGTGAGTTGACATCTTTGGGCTGTCATAAAAACATTTGGGTATGAGTTGTAGTCATGATACTCGACTCATTTTTCTATATCGCAACAGCCATATACAAATAACTCAGCCATAATTCTTATGTTTATTTCTTAGAGATTACCTTGAAGTTATTATTTAAGTGCAAATGTAGATGTGATTAATCTTAAATAGCTTTTTAACCTCGTAATCTGTCGCTTTTGGAATTGTTTGTTTTGTTTGTTTATATTCGGTTCGGCTCTATATGATGACTATTTAGGCACCTCATGCGTAACTACGATAGCAGTCTACGAGTTTTGAGTTCGCTCTGGAGCAGGAAGTTAATAGAAACCTAGGTAAGTTCCACTACGCTTAGAAAAGAAAGGTTACTGCTTTACGGGCTTGGAAGGGCAAATATTGCCTTTCCATTTGATGTGTACTAAATGATGTCGCTTCTATCAACCCACCTAAACTCCATCGTGACAAAATATACTTTGCACGAGGCAATGGCTTGGAGCCGTTATCTTACCTTTTGCTTGAAAACTGCGGCGTATAGTCCAAGCATGGATAGATTGAAAGGTTTCTCTAGTAATTTTAATCTTTCTCTAGCCGCACAGCAGGGTTCCTTTCTATAAACGACAAGTCTACTTTGTGACCTAGCAGCTCTCGGATATTGTTCACCTGTTAGCAGTTAGAAGCTTCATGTAAATAGTTATTTGTTTCTTGTACCTTGTACTTAATCATCGTTGGCCGCTCTAAGCTCAATCCCCAGCCGAAAACGCGCATATCTTTTGGCAAGCCCATCGGCTCTAGCATTTCAGGTCGGAACATTCCACTATTACCGATCTCTACAAGCTTGTTAAGACCTTTATGGAAACTGAATATCTCCATGCTAGGTTCAGTGTAAGGATTATATGCTGGCTTGAATTTTAAATCTCGTATGCCCATCTTCGCAAAGAATATTTCCATAAACTCCATTAGGCCACCAAGAGAAAGTCCATAATCTGCAATCACTCCCTCGACCTGGTGAAATTCGGCGAGATGGGTTGCGTCTACCGTTTCGTTTCGAAATACTCGGTCAATTGAGAAATATCGAGCGGGAGGTGGTCTTCCGTCAGGTCCTTTCATTGCCGCCAGCTTGTGAAGCATAGCAGTTGAGATTGCTGTCGTGTGAGTTCGAAGAACTAGCCGAAGCGACTCATCTTCGGTCCAGGGGTATCTATAGCCAATTGAGCCATACTTACCTTCTTGGTGAACACTACGTATGTTCTCCCAATATTCTTCGTAGTTCGAGTTATCTTTTACACTCTCTGCATGAGGCTTATCGGCAACTAAGGGATCTGAGATGTAAAAAGTGTCTTGTAGATCTCGTGCAGGATGTTGTTGTGGAACGAACAAAGCATCGAAATTCCAGAATCCAGTCTCCACAAAACGATTAGTGGGCATCTCTTCAAACCCCATCTCAAAGAAGATCTGGCGGAATTCTTGCCGCACTTTGTTCAGTGGATGCAGAGCCCCGGCATTTTGTACTGACCCAAGCGAGTTGAAGTTATACGGTTTGAATGCTGCTGTCTTCCATGCTCCACTGTACATGAATTTACAAAGTGTTATCAACATTACCATTGAGTTGACTTACGATACCAATAGGTCAGCAGTAAGATCTGTCTCTTCCTTTACGATTTGCAGGGCAAATTTCGGACCTTTTCGAATACTAAAGCTAGTTATTTTCTGCAGTCTCACTAACTTGCGTTTCTTCAAATCTTGGACAACTTTTTGATCAGGATGTGACTTGGTCTCCTGTATTGTTTGGAGCTGTAACCGAGTATTATCTTCTATGGAGTCGAGCTATCACTAAGGTCAATAAATTTGTGCTATATTGTAGAAAGAAGACCAACAGCTGCGACAAACTTGCCATCTTTGCCCTTTGCGATCCATTTTGAACGAAATGCTTTGCCCTGCCCGACCTTAACGGCATTTTTGTCTCCTACCGCTGTCTCAAGTTCTGACAATGTAAGGCCGTCAACTGAGTTACGCAAAGCTTCGAAAACTCGTGCCTCATGACTTCCTTGAGATTCTATCTCGATCGCTTCAGGTTCGAGGACTATTTCATCCCTATCAAGAGTTTCATAACAAACCATGGACCGTGATGATAACTTGTCCAGTGCACTTTTAATTTCTGTAGATAATACTTCAGGAAACTTGTCCGACGAAATAATTGAGCTGTCCTCTACTGAGAGAGCGTTGAGAATTCGGCTGGGCAAGTCCATGTTGATCGCGAAGATGACTATCTTGTAGGGAAGGTGGGCGAGTCTGAAGGATCAATGGTGAACCAATAGCATTAATGTGCAAGTTCTTCACCAATGAGTTAGACGAATTTTCACTTCTTGTTCTCAACTACGGTCAAAAGCGTTTGCAAGATAGATGGGGTACCATCTGCCAACATGACTAAGCGCTGATAATTGATGCTTGAAAAAATTCCGCATCCATTTAGTTGTTAGATCCTTACAGAGCCAAATCCACATTTAGCCATTCAAATAAGAATCGAGCACTCATCCTACATGTACATACAGTACCGGTCATGTTTCATAGCTAAATAGTTGAATACAAATTAAATTATTAAAAAAAAAAAAATAGAAGCGAGCACATCGTTAAAACCCCTCATTCTGTAAGCGAAAATTTCTCGACATTGCTGGTCCGGAATACCAATTTAGATATCTATCATCATATCTTGAAGAATACGGTACATTGTCATGCTCAACTATGAATTGTGGTAGATCTAGTAGCTATTACACGAGCAGTTATCATGGCATTTCGACGCATGGAAAAGATACAATCTCTACATAACAGCCTTTCTAGTATCACTGAATGTTGTATATGAGATATATCATTACATCAAGATAAATAGCATAGTTACTCCGTTCCCTTTTTGTCCTTTATCAGTTTATGGTTATATAAGACAACAAGGTCTTCTCTACCTACAAGTCAACGATAGCTTTGCCAGAATTGTATCCCCTCCTATGCCTCCTATATAGCTCCTCTCAAACAGTACCACCACTTCATAAGCCCTCATTTGATCATACACTTAGAGGCGCTATTTGCCCTTCACTATCTCCCCTCTAAAGCCAACGAAACAAAAACCATTTGAGGGTGTACAGTAGACGGGTAAAGTAGCAAAAACTAATGAATGCGAAGCTCTCCTAATACCGACATCAGCACTAAATACGAAGAAATAATGACCCTTCCGAATCATTCATAGAGGACTATCAGCTGAGCGCTGCAAACTTACAGGTACCTCCATGGTAAATACTGAGCTGAATGGCTATTCATCAAGGGCAATATATCAATGATCTTTCAAGAAACATAAGAGGCAAGGAGCAATGTACAAGGTGTGGCCTGGGTCAGAGAGGAGCCCAATGTGCTAGATATTCTATGACTCAAGTAGTACAATGAACACTCACTCACTCACCCACATACAGGTATCTTGGGAAATTCGCCCTGTGTTTTTCTAGCCTCAACGTGATTCTTTCCGTAATGGTGTGCTGAAATGTCAGAAAAGTCATCACATAGTGTTGAAGTTGTATGGCAGCTTATCTAAACTTCTTTAGTGCCGTCTGGGATACTAAGTGCCGTTGAATCATTGACAATTGAAGTCCTCCTTCCATATTTGCTTAAACCTTGATCTTGGACCACACTAACGTTCGAAAGTCGAAAACTGCGAATAAATTAGAGCCATCATTCGCACAAGAGATCACTTCTTTATTTCATTCCATACTCCAATCGCCAATATCTCCTCCGGATATATAACCCGATTAGAACAACAGTCCCCCATATACCAAGATCAGAGTTTTGTACTTTATGACCTGGTTTCCTCCTCGCGGGTATCCGCAGCGTTATAAATTTGATAACGAGTTTGGCCGGTATTTGATGAGGCAAGCTCCTATTTAAATTTGGAGTAACACCTTTACCGGTCATTGAGGCGAGATGATGTGTGCTAAGGTTAAGGCAGAGGACTACAGTGAGAATGACAAGACCGACATTGATGATGGGTAGCCAATTATAGTTGTGTTTTTATTTGCTTTTGTCTTTGATTCGCATTCTATCCTCTTTGCCTATCCCAGATATACAGAGCATACTGTGAGTTTTTTTTTGCATCAGATTTTAATTGTGTATGCAGCTATCTAGCTATGACACAATATCGAAGAAAATGTACAGAAAAGATAGCTCAATACTCAAAAAAGAGCACTCATGCCTCGGATTTCGTTTGCAAGTACCATTGCAAAGTTATGGTGGCTTTTTCTTCACCCCAAGTCAACCCTCATCCGTGGATACTCACCCAGGGAAACGTCTCAGAAAACCCTGGATTATCCAGACATAACTTCATCACCCACTGAATTTCCTCCGCAAGTAATGTGATCTGAAGTGTCTCCTTCCCAAGTGGAGTAGGTGCCTAGGCTACTCCAACTTTACCAGACAACACCATCAGGGGCCGGCCACGCCACCTTCCATCGTTGATTTGTGTTTACAGTTTCAGCTGCGTTCTCGCAAGCGAAGTCTTAGCACGCACAAAGCTCAATTTGTAAACCCCTTGCTTAAATTCAGTATTTCACATCCGCCGTGGTCGTACACATTCTCCGTGTTATCTTATAGGCTTGATCTATTCCCTCTTACGTTCATCCCAAGAACTGTTTCTCGGATTTTTGCGCCACGTTTTGCTTCCTCCGTTGGGTATAAATATCGGCGTGGGCGTGTATTTGGCGACAAGCTGAGGCCAAAGAAATTTGACGAAAGGTGTGACCATTGGAATGAGGATATACTAAGTCGTACTTGCAGTCTTGATGAGACCAAGGTAGGAGTCGATCTCGATGGGATCGAATACTTGACATGGCGGAGTATTTTAAATTATTGCCTCGTGGGCTCTCAAGGAGTCTAATATAGCGATAGTTCCACAGGGTACGAAATGAGATCGTAAATGGAATGGGGATCATACGACAATAACTTAGGCTGAGGTGTCACTGAGAGGAGTGAAGGAGACAAAAGAAGTGAGGCAGTGTAATGGTCTTCCCAAAGAAGAGATGAAGTTAGAAGAAGAAGCGTATATATTTTTCAGAAGACGTTGCATGAGTTCTGAATATTCTAATACTAACTCTCTTATATACATAGCCCAATCCAGTTAACCATCACATTTTCCATAATATCATGAGTTTCATGATGTCATACTTTCGGTGATATCATACTCTCAGTGACTTAAGAATATCGCATTGAGGATCCTGAATTCCAAGTCCGAGCGTAACGCCAAGTCTCACGGCAAGCGAGCCGCTGAGCTCCGAGTCTAGGCGAGCCGCCGAGTTTGAGGTTCCATCAAGAATGCACCCCTCGCATTCTTTGGTCACAATTCGGGCGGCTAAGCACCTCACTCCTCTCCCACTGTATTCTGATAGTTTACTTGTCATGTATCATTGATCGTTACATTATCTGGAGTATAGAGGAATTCATGTATTTAAGGAGGAGTTAGAACGTTAATAGAAACACAAGTTTACACCTAGTCTCAAGCTCTACACACATATAGATTGTCGTAGTCGGAGTCACGAGACATCCGTGAATTTCACAGTCAACATTTATCATTTTATTCTTACTAACGTGCACAAGAAACCTCAGCATGCTATTGATTAATTGACGTCATAAACACCCAAGTAAGATTATTCCGATCTAGATGATGTCATGACAGGGAGAATTCTAGAGTATTAATCGACGAAGATATGACGTACGAAGATAGTACATCTTCGCTCCTACCTTCAATACTTCATCATGATGGTTTAGTCTGTGAAATGGGCTAACTTGTTCGGTATTGCGAAATTTGACAGAAATTGGTTCTGGGAGAATGTTTCACTTCAAGGTTCGCAGAAGGCACCGCGTACAGGTGCTCAATATTGCCCTCCATACTGTGCGATTGAACCGGCACCACTGGAAGGGCAAGACTTCGTATTTGGTGGATTGTTAATCATTTGCGACTACACTTTCTGGTCTAAAAACTGATCGCGTAATCGGTCTAGGAGCGAATTAGTTCTGGTCAAAGATACGAGCTTCCTCAATTTAAAAGCAAATGGCAATGTCCTTCACATTTATAGTGTTGAATGGGTATACGTCAGATTGATTAACTATTCATGGTAGGCTAAGCAACAGATGGTGAAAATGATGAATGAATGAATATTTATACGTGACGGGTACGAGCCTTGCACTCAACATAAAACGGGGAAGAACTAGCTTTCTCCGTGTCGTGTTGGGTGCAAGGCTTGTGCTCGTCACGAATAAATATTCATTCACTTTTTTATTATGTTATGGTCCTAAGCTAAATCTCTAGGTTCACTTTGGGTACAAAACTGGTGGAGCCGGTGAAGATCACTGCTTATAGGTCCAACTCATTCCATCTGCTGGACTTGCTGCAGAAATAGTAGAAAGTCAATTAAAATGCAGACACCACCTACTCCAACTCGATTGCTACAAGGATCTCCTTTATCCCCGATTCTCTTCCTTTTCTACATAACCGAACTCGCGGGACGCAATAGTTGGAGATCTGGCTATGCAGATGATGTTGCCATCCTAGGCATAGTCTCAAACCCAAACGACGCAGCAGCAGCAGTTCAGAGTGAGGTCGATGCAGTTCTAGGATAGGCCGCTGATAACGCCGTCTCTTTTAACCAATACAAGGCTGGAGCAGTCTAATTCCTCGGCCCCAGATCCAAGAGATACGAACTTTCTAGTATAAGGGTAGGCACTCGCGATGTACAAGTACTCAGCAACATCCGATGGCCTCGGAGTTTACTTGGACCGCGGCCTGACCTTCGAAAGCGACGTTGCAAAGTGGACCAGTAAAGCAATGCGGCTAGTGCAGCACTTTCGACGGCTCACTCAGTGCACCCAGGGACCAAGGACCGACTTACTAACCACAGTCATTCGCACGGTAGTTCTGCCAATCGCGTTGCACGCAGTGGAGTCTGGTGCCCGGGGTCACCAAAGAAAACATATCGAGGTGTCGCGCGAAATTCTTATAAGAGACAGTGCAAAGTTATCGACCAAACTTCTGCCTTCGGAATCCGCGTGGCTCTACCAACCTGGCGCACGATACCCATTACAGCCCCGAGAAGAGAGACCGGCATCCCACCAGCACACATTCTGCTCGAGGAACGTAGTCCCAAGACTACCGCACGAATCCGAAGACTGGATAATTACCATCCGCTCCGACTTCGGGCCATGGAAAGCATGGACAGCGCTCGTCACCGACTCGAACTAAAGACATGCAACAAAATAGACTTGGTCTCGACAGAGTTCATGATTCAAGGGTCCAGAGGATGTACCCACTTCTGCCAGAGGCCGAATTTCCTCAACCTCTCTAACCCGCAGTACCTCCTCCGCCGAACCCCTACTGGAGAGGCAAGAAAGAAGCGGCTAAGTTTACAAGGGAATGGCTACCCACTCTCCCACCCGACTGTCTCTGCGTTTACAGTGATGGCTCTTGAGCGTCCACCGACAAAGTGTCATGGGCCTTTGTGACCTTTATTAGTGGCATAGACACGGTAATTGAGAAAAGCGGCTCAGGCAAGATCATGAATGCAAAGGTCTACGACGCGGAGGTTCATGGAGCTTTGACTGCTCTTGGAGCAATCACTGCCAGTAAGCAAGATTGAGGACGTAGCGCCCTCTATTTCCTGCTCGAAAATTCCGCGGCTGTCCAAGCTTAACTGATAGAAACAACGAGCTTATCGTCCTGGCGGATCCAAAAGTTCTTGATAGTGGCCGCAAGGTTAGCCGCTCCTGTAAAAATAGGATGGATCCTGGGCCACGTAGGTCTGGTAGTAAATAAAATTGCTAATGAACTCGCTCGAAGAGAGCTTGAATTAGTGGATAACTATAGGACAACATACGGCTTGATTACACTCGCCTCATCTGGATGGATAGCTCGCGAACTGGCTAGGCAAATGTTGACGGAACGGTGGCACGCGAATCGCCCTAAATGTTCCGCCGACCTCAAACTCGAGATGAGGCGCAAGAAACCGCTAGAGCTAGCGCTATCGAGAGCGGTCTATGCCCGCTTAATAGCTGCACGAACTAGACATGGGGACTTTATGGCATATCACCGCCGCTTCAACCATACTACCGCCTCATTTTACTGCGAGTGCCGGAGGAAAAAATCTATTGGTCATCTTGTCTAATGTTGGAAAGCCCTAGCAACATGGCGGTTGAAAAGCGGAAAGCGAAGCGCGCCGGCTCTGGAAATGATGCTTGAATCAAGTGGATGACAGCTGCTCAGGGACTACGTTTAGAAGAGCGGAATAAACGCAGTGGCCAGTCGGGGGATGGCAGGGATACCTGTGACTCGGAGGACATAGATCAAAAGCCTAGGTAGTTTGGCATGGAAAGAGGGATTCGATTCGAGGCTCAGGCGTGTGGTGGCTGAGGCGGAGCGAGGGTAGGGAGATTATCAAAAATTTTCTATTATAATGCAGGATTTTGCGTGGAAGTTTTCTTTTGTTTTGTTTTCAATTCTGGGCTGCTGAACTCGTCATGATTCAACAAATAGATGCGTTTTGGCATGGCTCCGGTCATTTAGGTGGGATGAGGCAAACTTGTCCTTTACGATAGTTGACATGATCCGGCCCGGCCCCACTCGTCCTCAAGCTCAAGTGGGAGTGCAATGAGAGTCACTTTTCCTAACACGTCAACAAACGCACAATTCGAGAAATTCAAAAATTCCCTTTTTCCCAATCTCCACTCCTCTCGATCCCGTCGCATCCATCTTTGAATTGTGATCGAGTATAGGCATTTTCACCATGCCTCCTATTCGCAAAAAGCGCACCAACGCCACGTTGGACAACACGAGAGTGCGCTTGAGGGCTCTCTAAAAATTACCTGGCCTTGCCCAGTCTTCGAAATGCGCGGAGATGGGTCAGGCCGTTTCGAAATGGAAGGAAAAAGCCCTCCCCGCCGTCACTGAGCCCGATACTGACATGATCGGGTCAGTGGAAATTGTTGAGGAAATTCCTCAACGAGCCTCAATCCCCCACGGGATTGGAGAATCGTCCAAATTTCCTCCGACCGAATCTAAACCGTCGGAGAAAGCATATTCAATTAAAGAGTCGCAGCCTCAAGTTGCCATTAAAGCAATATACGCTCCGGGACTTCGACCCATCGTCAAAGCCGAACGACGCGCCGCCAAAACAGCGGCAAATCTGGCCCTTTGTTCCGCCGCCGTCTCTGGCGTCGAAGCAATACTACGTTCTTTGAACAATGGGTCAAATAGACAATTCGTAGACTTCATGAAAGTCTACCTACGCGCCGCCATTGCGCAATACGTGGCTACGTGTTGGAAAATCGGTATGGGTTCGATGAGTAAGGCGGCTGAAAGTATACGGGCGCGATTTATGAATAGAATAATAATGATATGAATCGGGAGAATATGTGATATACTGTGGAGAAATAAAAGATGGATGGAATGAATTAGATTATCTGTCTTGGTGATTCCTAGACAGCTTATATACATGTATACTTGGTAGACCAAATCCAAATTAGATACCATCCATCACTCGTTCCATACTATAATAATGACAATGAATCGCACGACAGTATACAATATGAGTATGGAGTCAGGGTCAGTGGATGAAAGTCTACACCGGTATCAGATCATACCATGCACTTTTCGAGTCTCAAGCATCAAACATACTCAATAAAGAAGATATCAATCATCTAGGTCGTGAGTCATGTATGAGAATCTTAGTTATTCCAATCATACGGAAACTTCAGACACATAGAGTCTGAATTTCCTACATGAAGTCATCTACATATGTAGAAATAATTCTGTCAGCTTGTGAAAGGACAGGCAATGTTGCTGTTCGCTCAAAAGTGCCCAAAAATGAGTTTATATTAATCTATAGAGAGAAAATATTTACACTCTAATAACTATCTAACTACCCTAAACGTGTTACTAGCGCAGCATTATGTAATCTAAAGGAGCCGGATAATCTCCGGATTCAACTACTAAGGCATTAGCCTGTAACACAGCTCGACAGAACACTTTACTCTCGTATTTAAATGATCAAAATCCGTTCGCATTGAGAACTTTACGAAGTTTTTGTTGCCATCTTCTTGGGGCTGTTTTCAATCCATAAATAGCTTTTTAGAGCTTACAGACCAAGTTCCCTGGTATTTCTTTATTGTGACGTTGTTCAATATATATAGGATTATCGAGATCTGCATGTAGAAAGGCTGCTGTGATATCGACGTGGCTAACGTGAAAATTTCTCGAAGCTGCTAAGGCGAGTAAAATTCGCATAGTGGTTGGCGGAAGAACATCGGCATATGTATCGTGCGCGTAGGGCTCCGAGAAACCTCTTGTGCACCATCTAGCTTTCAGTTGTCCGTCTGACTTTTCTTTTAGGGACCAGATATCTGTCATCAATTTTCCTTTAGCTTCAGATCGAGGTACTAGAATCCAGGCATTATTTCGTCACATATTCTCAATTTCAGCTTCCATGGCTTTAGCCCTGTCTTTTGCTCTCGGGCCTGAGAGAGCATCGCTGATTAAATTTCGTTTATTTAACTTACAGGAAAGAATTTGTTTTGTAAGAGGAAATTTTTTTTCGTAAACTCGGATATCTCGGCGAATAATTGTTCTCCCAGTTTGTGGGTTAAGAATAATGTGCCCTCCAGAAAACTCATTTCCAGCATAAATACCTTCCATGGCTTTAGAATTGAGCTTATTTTGATCCGTATTAAGCCAGAACACTTGACATCCAAAAGGATAAAGGTTATTTATTTTTGGAATTTTTTGATATACAGCGTAGTACGGAGACTGTGGTGCGATTTTATTGGGAGTCATATTCAGGATTTTGATAGCAGCTGCCAGAATTACAGGCCATAGGCGGAGTGGAAATCCTGACTGCAGATGAAGAGCACGCATTTTTTCAGTCACAGTACGGACATTTCTTTCGGCTATTCCATTTTGTTCAGGGGCGTGTGATGAAGATTTGTGCCACTCAATTCTACGATGGAGAAGCTCTTCTTGAAATGCTGAGTTTGAAGATTCGGTACCATTATCCGTATGAATTCGTATTGGAGCCTTGCCAAATTTTGTTTTTAGATGCTCGAGAAGAAATTATATTTGGTTTGGTACAGTTTTCTTTGTGTAGACAGGCCGTGCCCACTTCCGAGACGTATATTAATCGATGCCAAGAGGGAACCAAGTTGCAGTCGGGATTGATTTGTCGGCGGTAGTTGAAAAGAGAGACTTTTGTCCACCGACAAGATCCATATGTATAGCCTCAGCAAAGTGAGGTGCAGATCGTAGTGTTCCGTGGCCTTTTGAGATAGTAATTTTTGTTTTAACACATATTTCACAGTGTGTTGGAGGCTTATAGTCTTTAATTCCGGCTAGCCTTAGAGAGATGTCTTGTGCTTTCTGGCCTGGATGACCGAGTTAAGCGTGCTAGTCGCGTTGGATTGAACGTATGTATGGTTCATGATATCTGTTTTTACGAGGATTCCAAATTAGTCTACCTGATTTACGGGTGAATGTAGCACAAACTGTTCCATCAGAGCGTATAAGTTGAACAGATAATTATTGGGCCAATGGATGGAGTAACCTTGATTTTCAAGTTAAGCATAGGATAGAATTTAAGGGTTTCACCAGGAATGCAGATCGAACCACATAAAACATCGCTCTTACTGTCAGAAGTGGAAAATAAAAGGTCTCCACATCCAACAGTTCTCACTTGGCCACATCCGGCTACACGAACAATTTGAAAGAGCTTGGGTGGGAGGAAAGATCATCTTCTGTACCTGAGACGTGGAAGTCTGCGGCGGTATCAAACTGATATTCTGATACTGTCGGTTCACAGGTGAATGGCGTAGGGATAAAGGGCTTGTATTAAACATTTACTTCCAAAAGTATTGGTCAGCGCATCCCGTGATATAATAAGGGCGCTAAGCTTCATTTTGTACTTTAGATATTAATGCTTGAGGAGGGATACAGAAGAGAGATAGACAGAATATACCACTTGTTTTTTAGCACTTTTAAGGCATTAAACCAAGTGAACCCCGTTGTACCAACAGATACGTCATCAACTGTATCTAAGGACAATATTTTCTTTTGACTTAAGCCTCTTGATTGATTTGTGTGTGCTTTCTTTTTCTTTCGACAATTCTCTTCATTGTGATCAGCAATTTTACAATAATTACATTTGAAGTTATTTTTAAAATTCTCATGAGAATTAGGCTTTTCAGTAGTTGTCCATATAAAGCATTCGAAGATTATGTCTTCGAAGGAGTACAAGTGACAGCGATTCGAAAGTTCAGGAGATACGATACAGAGACGTTGTAAAAGTACATTTGAAGTTTGACCTCAGCAGCGATTACAGAATGATCTCTAAGATTTAGGTACCTTTGATGGTATCCTTTGATAAACCCTTGTAGAGTCGGGTTTTCTTTCTGGCTTGTAATCCCAAAACTGAGTTCGATGTTCATCACATTTGAAATTGTTTTTGCGTGTAATGTTTGAATAATTTCAGCTGGAATTATTCGGGGAGGGTCGCAAGGCGCAGTGAAGACAATTGGAGCTGTGTCTCTGAATTTAGCAATCCACCAATTTGACCATATTCAAACAGCCTTATTTTGTGGAGGATCGGAGAGAATAGCAGATAATTTAGATGAATAGACATAAGATCTTGGATTAATTGTTGCTAGTGTTGTCAGTTTGTCCTCTTAAGTATAGGGACAGGTGTCATCTTGTCGATGCTGTCAAGATGTGCGGTGAGCGTCCAGATCTCTGTTATCTTATTTGGCTCTTTGATTTAATCTATTAAATCATCATAATTCGCAACCTGGATGTTACAAATAACTATGCCGTCTTTGGGGCAAATGGATGATGTGTCAGAAGCATCCTTCAAATTAACCTTTGCCTCTGGAGAGGGCTTTAAGATAAGTTTCCACGGCATTGTAGCGTATGCGAAATTTTCTGCGGTAATTGCAAACTGCAGTTAAGAATTGAGCAAAGAATCAATGTCGTCTGATTATAGAACGGACGTTGTGTGCACATTGGAAGTTATACGGGCCATAACCTGATGTGCGAAGAAGCATGAAGATGTCGTCAAGTGAACTAGCTAACTTATATGTATGTACAGTTTATCACGTGATACAACATTATTCACTACAGTTATTAATGGAATCCCTATACACAGAAATGCAACCGCACTCTATTTTTTACTCCAAAAAAAGGAGGTTATCGGTTTCAACGTGACATCAAGATATCCTAAATACATTTGGAGTGAGCAAAGTAATGAACAAGTTTCTAATTCGTTGCTTAAAGCTAACTCCAAAATGAAATAAAAGTTAAACTTTTTAGAGACAGTTTTTGCTGCAAGTTTATCTCTTTATTGTGATATTCAATTAATTTCACCTATTATTTCTTTTATAGCACCTAAATTTCCATTCAGGCCTTCCCAAATGTCACGTCTAACTTTATTATCTTTATGCTCAGAATCAATACCTACCAGACTTTTAAGATTCTTTATTTCATGAAGAGCGTTTGCAGCGGAGGTTAACCCGTTTTCTATATTTTCTACGACAGTCTCGGTGATGGTGTGACTTGCTGACCGAGCGGCATGTACCCATGCTTGTGCATGGAAACTTAGATCTGGTTTTCCACGACTAGAGAGTCTAGCTACGAAAGAATCTTGATGATCAAGCCTGTCACGCTGCGTCTTTGACAAAGGGTTAGGATGGGAGAGTAACAGATGACTTTCTTGCGCAAGACGTTCGAAATCTCGAACTGTCTGTTCATGCTGCTTTCCTAAACTCGATATCAGGTATGATTTGTGTTGAATACATTGTTTAATTTCAGTTGTTAGATGTGCCAGCTCATTCAGGCAAGGGTTTGGATTGTATTTGGAATCGAAGCCCCCCCGTTCTTCGTTAGGCTCAGTGGTCATAGATATTACATCATCAAGATGAAATGGCATTTTTGTACTATCATGAAGACAATCAACTAAAAGCTGTCTAACGGCCACGTATCCAGAGTACTGCCCCTTTATCATCCTTAAGCTGTCATCCACATTAACGGAACCAATTTCTTGGTGACTGAAGTTGCCTAGAGTAATTTTATTCGTAGTGCCAGAGTTTTCACCTACCCTAGCTAGTTCACTTTCGATCCAATTAATCAACTCGTCTCGTGTACTACTCAAGGCAAACAATCTTGCTTGTGGTACTGGACAAGTGACAGGGGTTTTAACCCTAACTTCAGAATTCAAAGTTTGTTCCCTTTTAAGTATAATCTTAGCTCGTAGGATAGATTTTTCTAATCGTATAACCATGTCTTCTAGGACCTCTTCTACCGAGTCCCTGTCAATGTCTGATTGTTGCATTAGCTCTGAAGGAACCTTGGGTACCGATGCTAAAATTTCTGGAGTTTCTTTGGGGTTAAGAAACTGGTTAGAAGCTGCTGGCTTTTGAAAGAGAGTTTCAATATTATCTCGAATTAAACGTAAACGTTCACGTTTATGTCGCTTTCTCAGAAGGTCAATGTAAGATTCCATTACCGAGTTGGCATCGTCTTGATTTGATGAGCTAATAGTACCACTTGTAGAGTGGGATTCGTCTTCACTATTGATATTATGCTCCATACTCAATTTTAAATGCTCATTTCTGGCCTTGATGTTGGCCTGAAGACATCTTAAGTATTCTCCATGACGTCCTTTCATTCTAGTTCGTGGTGGATCCTGAGAGAGTGAAGACTCTGGAATCGAGAGAAAATAGCTTGTAGGTTGGTCATTTGCGGCCTGCAAATTTGAAATAAGAAGTAGCCGCAAGATGCGCCTGATTCTAGTAACTTCTTGCCTAGTCTTAACAAAAGGCTCGAGGACACCCATGAGCTTTAGAAGTGCCTCTGGCCTCGGCTTAAACTTGTTCATTATGACGTTCTTTATATCTACGATCCCTGGATCGATGATTAGTGCTATGAGAAAAATATAGGTAGCTTGTGGTAAGAGCTTTTTTGGTTGAGAATGGGGTTGATTGAAGGGGTTTAAGGTGGAACATGCGTTGTAGATAATTTCATGAATTTCTCAAACTCCTCTCATCAATGCTGAATGATACACTCTGGAATTGTTGTGTGACGGCAACAGAAATGGTAAGCGCGTTACACAGCTATTGCCCAAGCATAGCGTCAAATTTCCAGGCAACACTATTGATAGCCTTATCTTTCATAATGCGAAAAACCTCCTCAACTCGATATCTTGTACTATGAGACCTTAAGAATACCCCGAATTATTTCGTTGATTGTAACAAAATTAATATTTACCATCTAATTTTCATCGACGGCATTGTTTCAGGGCAACTTCTTGAAATATTAGCTGGAAATTATCAGCTCGGAGGCTACACAAAGAATGACGACAGATCAGCAACGAGATGTCTCCCAATACAAGTACTCGGCGATGTCAAACCTGGTCCTCCAGGCTGATCGTCGGTTTGTCACTCGAAGAAATGACGAAGTTACGGGAGATCCCGAGTCACTAGCCGGAAGATTAAGTATAAAGGATATGGGTTCGCGGAATGCACGAAATGATGCACCAAAGCAGAAGAAGAAGGCAATAGGGCTTCTTGATATTGAAAGAGGAGCCTTACAAGAGGGGCAGGATGTACTCGAGCGTGAGCAGCGCAAAAGAAAACGTGGAGAGCCTGCCCAACTTCGCGGAACTGGAATATTATCTGCTGCAGACGCATTAATAGAAGGAATAATTTATCGTCCAAGAACTTCTGCAACTAGAGCCACATATGATCTAATTCTTACCACAGTTGCGGCAAACCTCGGGGATGTATCACACGAAATTACTCGCAGCGCCGCCGATGCGGTACTTGAGTATTTGAAGGATGATGACATGAAGGATTTTGATAAAAAGAAAGAAATAGATGAGCTCTTGGGAACTACGCTTACTCCTAAGAAATTCAACGAACTTGTCAACCTCGGAAAAAAGATTACCGACTACGATGCGCAAGATGAAGATGAAGTGATGAAAGATGGAGAAGTAGCAGGGGAAAACGGCGCAGAAATAGATGACAAGCAAGGTGTCGCCGTAGTTTTTGATGATAATTCAAATGATGAAGATGATGAGGAGATGGTCAACGAAATTCGGGAAGAATTTTCAGATGATGAAGATGAGGGTGGCGAAGGCCGTGATATGGAGCAAGTTGCGAATCCTAGTGACCTTTCCGAAGTTAAAACTTCTAGCGATCAAGAATTATTTGAGACTGGAGCAATTATAATCGATTCAGGTACCGCTAATGGCGATTCATCAAAGAATGAAGCGAAAAGTCATGTTTCAGCGCGTGATATTGATGCTTATTGGCTTCAGCGTCAAATCGGACTCATATACACAGATGCTCATATTCAACAGGTCAAAACACAACAGGCTCTTCACATTCTTTCTGGGTCATTAGACGAAGAAGGTGCAGAAGAAAGGCCCCTTAGAGAAATCGAAAATGACCTTGCAGAACTATTTGACTACGAGAATCATGATCTGGTTCACAAACTCATATCAAACCGAGATAAAATATTCTGGCTCACACGACTAGCCCGAGCTGAAGATTCGGAAGCTCGGGGGGTTGTCGAACGTGAAATTGCCTGCGAAGGCCTTGGATGGATCTTGGATGAGCTTCGGGGAATTACCCATGGAGACAGCTCAAAAAAGCGAAAAATGGAGATCAAAATGGATTTAACTATTCCAAGCTCCTTCATGAAAGATACATCAGAGACTGAACAAGTCAGCGGACCCAGCCTTGTTGGAGGCTTACAGCCACGTAAAATAATCAATCTAGAAAATTTAGTATTCGACCAGGGAAATCATCTTATGACCAACGCTAAAGTCAAGCTTCCAGAGGGCTCAACGAAGAAAACCTACAAGGGATATGAAGAGATTCATGTACCAGCACCAAAGAAGCGCAACGAGCCCGGGGAACGCGATATTCCCATAACCGAAATTCCGGAATGGGCTCGAGTTCCATTTAGCTCTGCCACTAAGCTGAACAAGATTCAATCTAGGTGTTTTCCTCAGGCCTTCAAGGATGACGGTAATCTATTAATATGTGCTCCTACGGGAAGTGGTAAAACTAATGTAGGAATGCTAACAATTCTTCGGGAGATCGGTAAGCACCGTGATCCTGAAACCCAGATAATTAATCTCGATGCCTTCAAGATTGTCTACATCGCTCCACTAAAGGCCCTGGTACAGGAACAAGTTGGTAATTTTGGTAATAGACTCAAGCCATATGGAATACAAGTATCAGAGCTTACTGGAGATCGCCAATTGACCAAGCAACAGATTTCAGATACGCAAATAATTGTAACAACCCCCGAGAAATGGGATGTTATTACTAGAAAAGCAACAGACCTTAGCTATACAAATCTTGTGCGGCTTATTATTATCGATGAAATTCATCTATTACACGACGAAAGAGGTCCTGTATTAGAAAGTATTGTTAGTCGAACAATTCGTAGAATGGAGCAAACTGGAGACCCAGTCCGCTTAGTCGGATTATCAGCTACGCTGCCTAATTATCATGACGTTGCAAATTTCCTACGAGTAGATGTAAAAAAAGACCTCTTCCATTTCGATGCATCATATCGTCCTTGTCCACTTCGTCAAGAATTTATCGGAATAACGGAAAAAAAGGCCATCAAACAACTGAAGGCAATGAATGATATCACTTATACAAAGGTTCTAGAACACGTTGGCACCAACCGTAACCAGATGATAATTTTCGTCCATTCGCGTAAAGAGACATCTAAAACTGCTAGGTATATACGCGATAAAGCTTTAGAGATGGAAACGATTGGCCAAATATTGAGAGGTGATGCTGGTAGCAGGGAAGCTCTAAATAGCGAAGCGGAAGCCGTATATGATCGAGATTTGAAGGATCTTCTTCCTTATGGGCTCGGTATACATCATGCAGGTATGAGCCGCCCTGATAGAACATCAGTGGAGGATCTCTTCAACGATGGCCTTATCCAAGTTCTTGTGTGTACTGCTACTCTAGCATGGGGTGTGAATCTTCCAGCTCATACAGTCATTATAAAAGGAACACAGATATATTCCCCAGAAAAGGGTAGCTGGGTTGAACTGAGCCCTCAAGATGTGCTTCAGATGCTCGGGAGAGCTGGTAGGCCACAATATGACACATATGGAGAAGGAATAATTATTACAACTCAAACTGAAATGCAGTACTACCTTTCTCTTCTTAACCAACAGCTTCCAATCGAAAGTCAGTTAATTTCTCGTCTAGCTGATAATTTGAACGCTGAGATAGTGCTTGGTAACGTTCGAAATAGAGACGATGGTGTCGATTGGCTTAGCTATACTTATCTATTCGTCAGGATGTTAAGATCTCCGGGTCTTTATAGCGTGGGTGCCGATTATGAAGACGACAAAATTTTGGAGCAAAAACGTACAGATCTCATACATTCTGCAGCTGTGGTATTGGAAAAGTCAAACCTTGTTAAATATGACAAGAAGACTGGGAAATTACAATCAACTGATCTTGGACGTATTGCCAGTCACTACTATATTACCCATAGCTCTATGCTAACTTATAATCATCATATTCAACATTCAATAACTCCAATCGAGCTGTTCCGTATATTTGCCTTGAGCGATGAATTCAAGTACATTCCAGTGCGTCAGGATGAAAAATTAGAACTGGCAAAGCTCCTTGGTAGAGTGCCCATCCCTGTCAAAGAAAGCATTGAGGAGCCTCACGCAAAAATTAACGTGCTTCTTCAAACTTATATATCTCGTCTCAAACTTGAAGGCCTCGCCTTAATGGCGGACCTTGTATATGTCACTCAGTCAGCGGGGCGTATTCTTCGTGCCATGTTTGAGATCACTTTGAGAAAAGGCTGGTCATCAGTTGCAAAAACTGCACTCGAGCTCTGTAAAATGGCGGAAAAGAGAATGTGGCCAACAATGACACCACTTCGACAGTTTTCAAGTTGCCCCAGGGATATAATTCAGAAAGCAGAAAGGATTGATGTGCCCTGGGCTAATTATTTTAGTCTAGATCCTCCAAGAATGGGAGAGCTACTCGGTCTGCCAAAAGCTGGTCGTACGGTCTGTAATCTTGTATCAAAATTTCCTCGTGTTGAGGTCCAAGCAACCGTTCAACCCATGACAAGATCTATGCTTCGGGTAGAGCTAACAATAACACCTAATTTTGAATGGGACGACGAGATTCATGGGGTTGCAGAAACTTTTTGGATTATCGCCGAAGATTGTGATGGCGAAGAAATACTCTTTCAGGATCAACTCATCATCCGAAAAAATTTCGCTCTAGCTGAAGTAAATGAGCATGTCGTCGAATTTACTGTTCCAATAACAGAACCAATGCCGCCTAATTATTTTGTCTCCTTGATATCTGACAGATGGATGCAGTCTGAGACCAAATTAGAAGTATCCTTTCAGAAACTTCTTTTGCCCGAAAAGTTTCCCCCCCATACTCAGCTCCTGGATCTACAACCCCTACCAGTTGCTGCCCTTAAGTCGGATAATTTTCGAGAATTATATCCGGGATGGGAACGATTTAACAAGATTCAGACCCAAACATTTAACTCACTATATTCGACAGATGAGAACGTATTTGTCGGTGCACCCTCGAGCAGCGGAAAGACAGTTTGCGCTGAATTTGCTTTACTACGTCACTGGTCAAATCCTGACGCAGGACGGGCAGTATACATTGCACCTTTCCAAGAGCTCGTCGACAACATGTATAATAATTGGCAAGCTCGATTTTCCAAACTCGGTACCGGTAAAAATATTGCGAAGCTAACTGGTGAGATTGCAGCTGATCTCAAGCTTTTGGAGCACAGTGATTTGATCCTCTCGACACCAATTTTCTGGGATGTGCTATCACGTCAATGGCAGCGCCGAAAAAATATACAGAATATCAAACTATTCATTGCTGATGATCTTCACATGCTTGGCGGACAGAATGGTTATGTTTACGAGATAATTGTTTCCCGTATGCATTATATTCGTTCTCAAACAAAATTACCTTTGCGTATAATTGGATTGAGTGTTTCGCTCTCCAACGCGAGAGATATTGGGGAATGGATTGATGCTAAGAAGCATAATATTTATAATTTTAGCCCCCATGTCCGCTCTGTGCCTCTAGAACTTCACATACAGTCATTTTCGATACCTCACTTTCCTTCGCTGATGCTTGCAATGGCAAAGCCCACATATTTAGCAATATCACAGATGTCTCCTGATAAACCAGCTATAATTTTTGTACCAAGTAGAAAGCAAGCGCGAGCATCAACTAGAGATTTACTATCAACTTGTCTCGCGAATGATGATGAAGACCGTTTTTTACATGCCGACGCTGAACAGATGAAGCCTCTTCTTGGACGTGTGCAAGAAGAAGCCTTAGCTGAAGCACTTTCGCACGGAGTCGGGTATTATCACGAAGCGCTCAGTGTAACTGATAAGCGAATTGTTAAACACTTATACGATAACGGTGCTATACAGGTTTTAATATCATCTCGTGATGCATGCTGGGAGCTTAATTGCACAGCACATTTAGTCGTTGTAATGGGTACGCAGTATTTTGAAGGGCGAGAACATCGCTATGTAGATTACCCGTTAAGCGAAGTTTTGCACATGTTCGGCAAAGCTTCACGTCCTCTGAAAGATGATAGCAGTAAAGGCGTGTTGATGGTGCCAGGAGTCAAGAGAGATTACTACAAAAAATTCCTTAATGAGGCCCTACCAATCGAGAGTTGCCTACATGTCTATCTACACGACGCTTTTGTGTCGGAGATAAGCGCCAAAATGATTGAGTCCGCTGAAGATGCAATTAACTGGACTACTTTTACATACTTTTATCGCCGTCTTCTTGCAAATCCCAGTTACTACAGTTTAACTAACACTTCACACGAAGGCCTCAGCGCTCACTTGTCTGAGATGGTGGAAACAACCCTGAAAGATCTTTCAGACTCGAAGATTATTGACCTTGATGAAGAGGAAGATTCAGTAACACCTCTAAATGCTGCCATGATTGCTGCATATTATAACATCTCGTATATTACCATGCAGACATTTTTACTATCTCTTACAGGTAAAACAAAGCTCAAAGGAATTCTTGAAATCGTGACATCTGCAACAGAGTTTGAGTCTATCCAGGTCAGACGTCATGAGGAAAGTTTGCTTAAGCGAATTTACGATAAAGTGCCGGTAAAGATGGCGCAACCAAGCTATGACTCACCTCATTTTAAGGCTTTTATCCTTCTTCAAGCACATTTTTCTCGGATGCAGCTACCTATTGACCTCTCCAAAGATCAAGAGATAATATTAACGAAAGTTCTCGGCTTACTGAGCGCTACTGTTGATATTTTATCTTCTGAAGGATACCTCAACGCCATGAATGCTATGGAGATGTCGCAAATGGTCGTCCAGGCAATGTGGGATCGTGATAGTGCTTTGAAGCAGATTCCACACTTCACCCCTGAAGTGATTAAAGTCGCAAATGGATTTGGGTAAGCATCATTCAATTATTGTTAACAGATAAGAGAACTAACTAATATTCTAATAAAAGGATTAATGATGTATTTGAATTCATGGAAGCTATGGATCCGTCTGAGAATCCAAAGTATGATGAATTAGTAAAGAGCCTTGGGCTCTCTCAAAGCCAGCTTGCTAAGGCAGCAGATTTCACTAACACAAAATATCCTAATATCGAACTGGATTTTGAGGTTGAAGACCCTCTAAATATTACGGCAGGATCTCCTGCGTATCTGAAAATCAAAATAACCAGAGGAGTTGAAGTAGATGAAGCTGCTGATATCGATGCAACAGTCCATGCTCCATTTTATCCTAACACAAAAATGGAGAATTGGTGGCTAGTAGTCGGCGAAGAATCATCAAAAACATTGTTAGCCAACAAACGAATCACAATTGGACGGTCATTAAACCTGAGACTTGAGTATACCATTCCTACAGCAGGAGATCATAATTTGAAACTTTTCTTAATGAGCGACAGTTATGTTGGTATCGATCAAGATCCATCTTTTTCCGTGACCGTTGCGGAAGGCATGGACGAGGACGAGAATGAGGAAGATGAATAGGATCTAGAGTAGAATTTCGGCAATTATGTGCATGCCTTGATCACACTGTAGAGATAGTTCATCATACTGGGGACGGCTGTTTGTGGCAAAGTTGGCGCGCAAGTCTAAGTGGATCTATTAGGTCCCGTGACAATATCTCCACCTAGCTTAAGTTTTCTCGCAACTACTGGGTGGACATAGCTTCACTTACCATCGCCCCTACCACCCAAGCAACTACCTGGACTATCGCTTCTCCTTTCTCGCACGAAATTAAGCAGATCCCTAATCTCAGAGGAAATTTTAATAAGATCGACTTTTCACATTTTCGCACGATCTTGATTGCATCTATAATTCCCAAACTATAACATTCTCGATATGTCTAAAGAGGAAGAAGCCCATGTCCCATCTACTTCAAACGTCTCAATGGATTCATTGCAGACACAAGAGCAAGAAACAATTGAAAGCGAGGAAGGTGAAAGAATCTTGGCTTCTGACGATGACAAAAAAAGCACAAAACTCGCAAGAAGCGCGATACAAGAGTGTATGTATATTACTCCCTAGGTTCATTGACGAAAAAATGAATTGTTGGCTAACTCTAAACTTTGCATGTTCAGCTGTCGCTCAGAGTGAAAAATACAATAAAAAAAACGTTCTTCGAAGACGCACCCAAATCAATTCTTTACCTGAACCTGAAGATATTTTGATGGAGGATAACAGGGAATTAAATACACCTGTATCATGCGTCGTTACAAATGCAGACGGGTTTACAGATTCATCAGTAGTAGATAGTAAGATAAAAGGCCGACGCAAGTCGACTGGCACCTCAGAGCACAGGATCAAAAAGCCAAGTAAGAAGGCTACAAAAATAAGGACTACACATATTGATGCCAAGCCTGGAGATTACTTTTATGTCAGGCTAAAGGGATATCCATTATGGCCAGCTATAGTCTGCGATGAAACAATGCTGCCTAGCACTCTTCTTAAGTCGCGCCCGGTATCAGCAGCCAGGGTTGATGGCACATACCGTGAGGACTTCACAGATGGTGGCCCAAAAGCTAAAGACCGTTCTTTTCCAGTTATGTATCTTCTAACAAATGAATTGTGTGTTATCCTCATTATAAAATTTTCTAAATCACTTACAAATTTAGTGGATGGATCCCAAACTATGATTTACTCGAGATTGACTTCGAGGAAATTGCTAATTCTACCACCACTTTGCGAAAAGATCTAACCATGGCTCGAAAACTCGCCGCCGAGAAGCATGACTTAAACTATTTCAAAGATATCCTGAGATCTTTTACTGAGGCGAGAGAAGCAGAACGCATGGAAGATGAAAAGATTAAAAATGAAAAGCAAATTGAGAAAATGAAGAAGAAAGATATTGTAACACAGAAAAAAACACCAAAATCATCAAGAAAATCGAAAGTTACCTCTAATGAAAGTACAAAAGAAGACGAAGACGCTTCTGAAGCACAATTAAATTTGGAAGCTAAAGAGCCACGAGCAGGTATTTCAAAAACTAGATCTAAAAGACCTGCCGAAGAAGTAAGCCCCATATTTTTCTGTTAGTTACCGGTAGAGCTCTTAGCTAAGCAGATATATATAGATACTTGAGGAACCTCCAAGGAAAAGAACTACAATTAAACTTAACACGAAGACCACGATTGGGAACCAAACACCTTCAATCTCAAAAGCCTCTGATCTTAAAAAACAGAATCCAGAAAAACCTATAAAACCAGAAAAATCAGGAAAACCCAAAAAGCTCAAGATACCAACAAATACCGTAATCAAAATATCTAAAGAACCAGAACTCAGCTTAGAGGAGAAGAGGATAAAAAAAGAGGTATGCGTCACTAAGTTATTCAATATAAACGCTCTAATACAGTTGTAGAAAGAAATATTATTCTTGCGTCACAAGCTCCAGAAAGGTCTCTTGACCAAAGACCAAGAACTCAAGATAGAGGAGATGAAGTTAATGTCAGAATTTATCGACAAACTTGAGGCTTATGTCGATCTAGAAGTCAGTATTATTCGCCAAACTAAGATAAACAAAGTGTTGAAAGCGATTCTAAAACTGCACAACATACCAATGGAAGAAAAATATCAGTTCAAACTTCGCTCACAAAAACTTTTAGATGAGTGGAATAAGCTTCTTGCTAACGACACAGAGCATGCAAACACATCAGTGCCTATCCTCACAAATATCAACGAAAAGAGCGAATCTGAGACAAAAACTTTAATCCTCAATGAGTTTGAAGCGACACCGACCGGCCCAGAGCCTGAAAATTTAAAAACCATAGTTCACAAAGAAGCAGCACCTAATATTGATTAAGCCACACATCTCACAGATAAGATTCCCAAAAATGTGACAGTAACCATCTAATTATTCTCCAATTCTAACATATTACAGACACAAACACTAGATTTACGGGCTGTTTTGTCATAAAATTAAGTTATCCGATACTTGAAATCGATAGATGACGAGTGTGGCGCATGGAAATATACTATCAGCTTATCCTAGACGGCAAAGTTGCGATATTTCCTATATGATACTATCTGGTCTAACATTAATCCTTTTTAGCCTCTTAATAATTCGTATGAGTTTAGACACTGAGGCTCTATGGTCATTACTATTCGTAATGTCCCATGTATTAATAAGCAATCCGGAGTTCCAGCTCTAGCCTAAAGCATAGAGAAACAGTATCAGGTCTTTTATTATACTGAACATGAGTGTACTTTAATAGATTGGGAGGTAAAATTTTAGCAGGCAGTGTGAAATTGCCATGTCCACGTCGATATACAGTCAATCTAGAAAGCCAGATAAAGTAATGCAAAATTTCCACATCAAATTATACAACCTTTCTGGTGACTACTTTTAAAGTTGCAAGCCCCACCGAAATGATAAACGTCTACAAATCTCTTTATCTCTAAAAAATCTCAACAGAATGGATAACAAACCTCCCAAGAATCTTCAAGGTAATATGAGCAGGCAATGAGATAATGTTTCAAGCAGGTAACTCGAGCATAAGGCTTCATAGGAAATGAGGTTGAACTCCACGGGTGACTACTGGATTTAATGGCTACCGGCCATGGCTCCTACGTAAGATGTTAAATGACAAGGTGTGTCTGGTTGGTGCAATAACTTGCAGAGCCAGCCAAGGTCAAATTTAGGAGTCGCGTCAATAAAGCTACTCATGCAGATCAGTCGCATGGAGAAAATCTGTACTTAGTAACTTTTGTCTGTCTCACTATTTTGTGAATGTAATACTATCGCCTCTCATTCTATCTGACCTCCTTCCACTGTGCTAATTTCCCTGTATTCTCTACAGTCATACAGCCATAGAAGGCACACCAATTTAATATAAGAGTTATTTTCCTTGATAAAAGAAGATAGCAACATTGCACAAGGTGTGGCCTATGTTTGAGATGAGCCCAGTATACTAGATGGTTATTGGCCCAAACATCAGATTCAACAGCAAACAAGCCCTCGCATATATCCAAAGCATGCAAGGACTGACTTAGTTTTGTTTTTGTTTCGTTTTTGTTTTGTTCATTAACGTGTTAGGTGAATGACAGTCATCGCACTCCTACTGGAGCTTAAAAACAAGTGGGGTCGGGCTGGATCAGGTTGACTACCGTGAAGTACAGATATACCTCGTCCCACCTTAGATGACCGAACCACCTTAGACTTCACCTATTTGTGGAACCTATCTAAGCATGACAGTCCAGAAACCCGCTGTATATACGTCGTATCGCATATTCCTCTTCAGCCTCGGCCACCACGCGCCCGATCCCTTGACATCCTCATTGACTCCAAAATATAAACGCTGTCCAAGGTCTCATCGTTTCTCTATCCTTACACATTCATATCATAAAGTTAGGTTTTTGTCGTATTTGGGAATCTGTATGAACCACTCGGTGTACATTCCATTTCTTCCCCTTTGTACACGTCCCGTTTACATCATGACTTTCCTCATTAGGGTGTGTGTAGGCAGATGATGAGACGAGTATGGGGGTGGGTCGTAGGTGTGGGATCGACTGAGAAATGCTTCGTCGCAACTATATGGGGAGTTTGATATATTTCGGATAATTGAATACGATCCCTAGATAGACCTAGATCTATTTGTGGATAGTACGTAGGTGGTGATGGGTTTCTGTTCGACTTTCTTGCGGTTGTGAAATTGCCCCGTATAACTCCTTAAAGCCGAAAACCCATCAAATAAAATTCATCCCACCCTTATTAGTGACTAAATCTCGGCTCTGGAAGAAATTTAACTCCCAGGTTTGTGGAGGACATCACTGACAGGTGATAAGCCTTCATCCTCCGGAACCGTCCAAGTCACGAGCAGTCTGCGACTTGTAGCTCTTTTTTTTTTTTTTTTTTTTTTTTTGCATCAGATTTTAATTGCGTATGCAGCTATCTAGCTATGACACAATATCAAAGAAAAGTACAGAAAAGATGACTCAATTTACAGGTAGAGCACTCATGCCTCGGATTTCATTTGCAAGTACCACTGCGAAGTTATGGCGGCTTTTTCTTCACCCCAAGTCAACCCTCATCCGTGAATACCCACCCAGGGGAACGTCAAAAACCCTGGGTTATCCAGACATGCCTTCGTCATCCACCGAATTTTCTCCGCGCGAAATGTAGTCTAAGGTGTCTCCTTCCCAAGTGGAGTAGGTGCCCAGGCTACTCAAACTATACCGGAGAACACCACCAGGAGGCGGACCACAGCACCATCCATCGTTTGCGTGTTTTTATAGTGTCCGCTGCACTCTCGCAAGCGAAGTCTTGGCACGCACAAAGCTCAATTCGTAAAACTCTGCCAAAATTCAAAATTACACGCCAGTCGAGATTATATCCATCTTCAGCGTCATCTTGTAAACTTGTCCCAATCCCTCTCACGTCCGTCTCAAAGGACTTTCTCCCAGATTTGTGCGCCACGCTTTGCTTCCTCCGTCGGGTATAAATATCGGCGTGGGCGTGTATTTGGCGGCTAGCTGAGGCCAGAGAATAGTTGATGAGAGGTGTGGTCATTGAAACAAGGATGTACTTGGTCGTACTTATAAATTTGGTGAGACTTGGATAGGAATCGAACTCGCTGGGGGTGAAAATTTGACATGGCGGAGAATTTTAAATTTTTGCCTCGTGGGCCAACTTGTCCGTTATTGCGAAATTTGACTGAACTTGGCTCTGGGAGAATATTTCACTTCCAGGTTCGTAGAAGGCACCACGTACAGGTGTCAGTCTTGCCCTCCGACTTGTAGCTCATTTCCAGTAGTTAGGCCCTAATCTAAGCCTCAATCCTATGGCACAAATTTCTAAGCATCAGCCCAGAAGAGGACTAGCGCTACTATTATTTCTTCGCGTTAATATAATGATTGAAAATTCTGGTGTTCCAAATCGATATCCCACAATTATGGTTACATAGTACCTAATTTGACTCAAATATGTCTCTCCCTATACTTGATTTTTTAAAGTTTACCACTCACAAATCCCTCGCATATCGTCTTGTATTATCGACTCTTACTGGACGTCCGATTCACGTCTCTCAAATTCGAGCTACTTCCACTAATCCAGGCCTAGCGCCAAACGAAGTTTCTCTGCTTCGTCTTCTCGACAGTATTACCAACGGCACTTCCATTCAGATATCTTACACTGGTACGACACTCACCTACATTCCTGGACTAATTACCGGAGGAATACCTACGGGCAGTAGTGATGTAGTCAAATGTGTTCTACCCGATACATGTCGGCGCGGAGTTAGTTGGTTCCTGCTGCCAATCTGTATCTTAGCTCCGTTTTCACAGGCGCCTCTTAATATTCGCTTCGAAGGCGATGGAGTAATAACAAGTGCGACCGAAGAAGGCGACATCAGTGTCGACACAATGCGTACGGCTATTCTACCCCTTTATGATGCTTTTGGAATTCCACCTAGTCGACTTGAGCTTCGTATTCTGCAGCGTAGTAGCGCTGTGCGTGGTGGAGCTGGCGGACATGGTATCGTCGAATTACGTTTCGCCGGACAAATTCGCTTGCCCAAAACACTACATCTATATAGTAGTCCAGGTCGTGTGCGTCGCATTCGAGGTGTAGCATACTGCACAGGCGTAAGCGCCAGTGGTAACGCACGTATGATACACTCAGCAAGAAAGGTCCTCAACCCGCTACTATTTGATATTAATATTGCGGCACAATACGACCAAGCACCTCAGCCAAAGAAGAATCAAACTGCTAAACGTCAAGGCATAGGATTCGGACTCAGCTTAATTGCGGAGACTGTTAATTCCAGCGTAATTTACAGCGCTGATGTACCAGCACCCAGTGAAGGTGGCACCACGCCCGAAGACATTGGAAAAAAATGTGCACTTCAATTATTAGAGGTAATATCACAAGGTGGTTGTGTAACCCGCATTGGAGCTGTGACGGTTCTAATTCTAATGAACATGGGGTCAGAAGACGTTGGTAGACTAAGACTAGGAAGAGAGATTGCAGGATCGGAAGAAGTAATAAGCTTGGGACGTGACTTAAGGAAGTTTGGAGCGAGTAGTTGGGGTCTAAGAGACGTTGAAGATGATGAAAGTGGGGATCTCATATTCAGTGTGAGAGGATTGGGAATTGGCAACGTGGGTCGAAAGATAGCATGAGGTTCTTGCCTTATTTGACCGGAATTCGTGACGACTTCAGATGATACCCCCGAATCAGCGTATCACGGGTAGGCAGCTGAGTTTATTGATACCCATCTAGAAAATAACAGTGAACCACCTTAAAGATAGAGCACTATAGCTCCCGCTACTCAAGGCAAAAGTCGGATCCAACCTGCTAGCCGATTCCCCAGATCGGCACGACTTGTCGCCTTAAAAGCGACATATTTTATCTTACTTCAGTGAAATTACCGAAGATGCGATACTCATGAACCTTACCACGTATCGACACGCTCAAATTGCGTTCCTCTATCAAACGAAGATGTTTTTGCTCAGTCATTACGCCCCGTACTCGTTACATCACGGATATCGCACAAGCCTTAAACCAATTATAAAACGAAAATTTTTAACAGGATCATCATCATTTGACATCAGCTCTAACCCGCAATAGCAAATGAAGAGATCACGCCTCCCAAAATCTCTACGACTTCCGCAAATAGCGTAATTTATTCATTTAGAAATATCACCTGCTGAATGGTTATCTAAGAGAAACTTGGCTCCAAATTTTATAGCCTAACCAGCAGTTCCATAAAAATAGATCAACCTTCATATATTTTCAACGTCAAACGTAGCTCAAATCAGAGCGGTAAACCTTGAAGATATCTAACAACTGCGTCGCAAATTTACGATGATGCAGCAAAGCGGAAGAAATTACTGGAGTTTAGTGTGTAGGATAAATACTGTCCTATGCTAATTTGTACCAAAATATTAAGTGCCATTTCTTTACGTTAATTTCGGGTACGCAAGTAATGCGATATGGGAGGTGCAATGGCGAGCTAAAAGAGTCAATACAACCAAATGACTTGGTTAAGTAGAGTGACATAAGATAGTGGTGAAGCATGAAATCCAACTCATCAATTGACTATGGATTGAATAATCTAGAGGGGCGATACAAACAACCATTATTCGTACATATTTTCCATTTCCTTTTGTACAAAACAATTTTACTTTAAGTACACCACAATCAGTTTGGTTAATCCACATATAGCTCTTAGATATATCTACAGATCTGGCTATTTCTCATCCGTATCGGCAAAAATGATAACTGTATCTGCCATGAGAAATCTAACTCCACTACTTGTTCATGTAGTCCAGAGGCAAGCTAGGCTATAGATAGCCCTAGGGCCTACCTTTTAAAGCTTTGCTAGGTATTTTAAATAAAACAATGATGACATGAATAAGAGTATATTACACTGCATTTGCGCCAAGAAAAATTTCAGGTTGAGCAACCACATCGCTCAATAGGTGGGCCTTTAGTCTGCAAATATCAGGAAGATATTCGACTGGGGATTTATTAAACCTTTAAAGAAGTCAAGTTACCGCTATTCCAGATGATTTGTCAAGCACTTCGTCAGAATCGTATTGCTGCCACCCTATAGCTTTACGTTGCAACGGCTATAAGTGTCAGTCTTCGTAGGCTCTTATGACTCAGGTATTCAGAAACATCATAAACTCCCTACTAGTCCCGGAGAGCTACTCTTAACATATCCCACTATCACTATTATCATGAGGCTAACCACTGTCAGATCAGATGTTAGGGTCGAAGTCCTTTTCATCACCAACCCTAGGTCATTGAGAAAACATCATCCGATGAGCTTTTGCAGCGTACCCAGCATCCGATACGAAGATGGCGGATTGGATCAAGTCGGTCTCTAATATTACAAAGGAAGATTGTCGGTAAAAAACAGGAGTAATCACTTCTCTACTACATTAGTGGACTTGATCGTTGGTGTAAATTGTGTATGTGTATATCTCTATCCTCTATTACGGGATTAATCTGTTGGGTTTGTACTGTCTGTGCCAGTACGGTAGGGATGGAATATAGGGCCACCAATGTTGCGGTCTGGATGTGGTTGCTTAGCCACATAGATTGTTATGATCGGCGCTGATAATTACAATTCCCTATGTCTACAGCGAGAAGTAAGAAATCTTCTTTTTCTAGATTTCATTAATTAATTGATTATTCTAGACTTGCTCTGATGTACACCAACACCAATTGATCCGGCGACACCTCTCTATCTAGTTTTACAAACTACATGTCCGGAGGGCAAGACTGACACCTGTACGTGGTGCCTTCTACGAACCTGGGAGTGAAATATTCTCCCAGAGCCAAGTTCAGTCAAATTTCGCAATACCGGACAAGTTGGCCCACGAGGCAATGATTCAAAATTCTCCGTCATGTCAAATCTTCGCTCCCAACGAGTTCGACTCCTACTTAAGTCTCATCAAGTTTACAAGTACGACTTGGTACATCCTCATTTCAATGACCACACCTCTCATCAACTATTCTCTGGCCTCAGCTAGCCGCCAAATACAAGCCCACGCCGATATTTATACCCGACGGAGGAAGCAAAGCGTGGCACACAAATCTGGGAGGCAGTTCTTTGAGACGGACGTGAGAGGGATTGGGACAAGTTTACAAGATGATACGGAGGATGGATACACTCTCGACGGGCGTGTCATTTTGAATTTTGGCAGAGTTTTACGAATTGAGCTGTGTGCGCGCCAAAACTTCGCTTGCGAGAGTGCAGCGGACACTATAAAAACACGCAAACGATGGATGGTGCTGTGGTCCGCCTCCTGGTGGTGTTCTCTGGTATGGTTTGAGTAGCCTGGGCACCTACTCCACTTGGGAAGGAGACACCGAAGACTAAATTTCGCGCGGAGGAAATTCAGAGGATGATGAAGGCATGTCTGGATAACCCAGGGTTTTTGAGACGTTCCCCTAGGTGGGTATTCACGGATGAGGGTTGACTTGGGGTGAAGAAAAAGCCGCCATAACTTCGCAGTGGTACTTGCAAATGAAATCTGAGGCATTAGTGCACTTATTGTAAATTGAGTCATCTATTCTGTATATTTTCTCCGATATTGTGTCATAGCTAGTTAGCTGCATACGCAATTAAAATCTGATGCAAAAAAAAGAAAAAAAACTACATGTCCCGGAATAAGCTGACTAATCATACAACTAAAACTAAGAAGCAAATCAAAACCCTAGTTGCAAACGCTAGTAAACTATCCCAATAAGTATAACTACAAAGCTAACATTCTGACAAAGATATAGATGAATATGCGCACCTTGTGTGGTCCCGGTGTCTAGGCCTCGCCTGGCTGGGGCTGCAAGTTTTTTGTGACTATTCCCGCGCACGCAGTTTCAATTGCTACCTTTTTTTCTTTTTTTTGGTGGAAGGTTCTATAGAAAAGGTGGCTGAATTGTATGAGTAAATACTGACCTGAATGGCTATTTATAAAAGGCAATATATCGATATTCTTTCTAGTTACAAAAGAGATTTGGGGCACTGTATAGAAGTAGCCTGAGTCAGAGAGGAGCCCAATGTGCTAGATAGTCTATGATTCAAGTATTACAAGAAGCATAAATCTCTCTCTCCCGGGGTTTCATCAGCGAAAGAAAAGGTGACCGATGATACTACGAGAAAACTTTTACAATTATTCGTATAAATTTATTCTCCTCCGATGGCTTCAACTCAGATTCTGATAATATGAGAGTAAAAAGAGCATAAATCTTTCACAGAGAACAGTTCGCTGAACTGTGTATCGTATTTCCCAAGCTATTGAAGTATAACCAGAAAGAGGACGAGTGAAGGGCGTTGATTCTAATTTTACAAACTTGCATGTATCAGAGAAGCTCTAGCTGGTCTAGAATTTTTGCAAGACTATGAATACGTGCCACTGTCTATAGAGTCGTCTGATATTCATAAAGTTATCCACTTATTCATTAAATTTTTCTACAGCTTTGTGGCAATTTTTTAAACTTAACCGCACTTTCAATGGATTTCTGAAAGACTCTTACATGCTGTTTTCACTTCCATCATGATTTCATTCAATAGCAGGCGTGCCATGCCCTCCGGATGCTGGAGCAGCAACCGGTCACGATAAAATATCATCTTCCATCATTCTCTGAAATATGAAATATTTATCATTTCGGTAGTTTTGAACCTTGAGGACTGCGTTAGCACTTAGCGCAGTGTGAATACTCAATGGTCTGAAATTTTTAGAATTCCGAGATAGATAAACTAATCGGTGAATAATCATCCCAACTGACTTCGTAAGTCGTTTCCTTGATTTTATTTTTGACCTTTCAAAGCTTGACTATAGATAAGTTTTGATTCATGTGGGCCGAGCTTATACCTAGACAAAGTCTTGGTACTGAGAAATTCTATATTCTCATGCATGAAGTGAATTGAAGTCTTGTTCGTATCGAGTAGTCTCGCTAAGATGGTTAGAGTCGATGGTTGAGGATTCAGACAAATGTCCAGTCCGTGTTGCACAACCATACGAATGCCATTGCTTTTTCAAATTATCAAGTATATGAAAATCTGAGACGATAGCCATGCCTGACCAGAACATTTCTAGCGTTTCATCTTCCTCGTATTCATCTTCCTCACTCTCTCGCCCTGTTCGTGCAGTGTAATCACTCAAAAGTCTTTCTCGCTCCCGATTAACCCCCAGTGATTGATCGTGGTTATTGGATAGTGAATCAACAGTTATATTTTGCAACTCAATATCAGCATCATTCAAATTTTCATTTCGGATTAAACCTCGTTCTTCGACGTCATGATCTTGTAAGTTTACTACATCGGCTCTGGGGGAGACCACTTCTGTTCTAGGGTTGGCTACAGTTGCTAAAATAATTTGTAGTCTCCCCTTTTCAACATGAACAGCTAACATGAAACACTGGAGCATGAGGAGAATAATATCAAGTGTAAGCAAGTGAATCTTTGAAGTAGGGCCCTTCTGGCCGATCAAGTCGATAATGACTCCTCCGTGGAGGTAACCTCGCATAGCTTCACTAGCCTCGGATCTTGCAGTGAACAAATGAAGAAGCATACAAATAATTCCTGGAACAAAAATCGCACCGATATAAGGACGCTGTCGAGGGACTGGCTTAGGCGTAAAGAATATCATCTGATTTAGAAAGCGTAGCAGCAAACGAAAGAGTGAACAGCTGTTAGTAATACGTCAGGATATGATTACCCACAATAAACTATGACACGAAACTTACTCCATGTAGTATACAACACAAAGCTCTATGTAAATTAAGGTATCTAGGTTGGTAAGAAGGTTGGTGAGAAACTCAATCTTTTTCTTTGCCCGAGCTAGTGTTATTTTCTGTGCTGAAGATAACACATATTGGCGTCGCCTATATCTCTGGGTAGGTTCGAAGACATCATTTGTGTCATAGTGTCTTCGGTAGCTTTCTCTTGTCGCATGCAGTTCAGTTGGTGGAGGATCATTTTCCATGCCTTGGTTTTTTCATGGGTGTCAAGAACTAAACGGAGGATATATCGTGACTCAACTCCTTTTGACCTGCAGTGGCGCTGGCGTCGGCGCCCGCACAACACGGCTACACCTGCGTAAATACGATTTTAATGAAGACAGGAAACAAATGATTTGACATACATAACACCGACGAATACTAGCATCGCAGTGGATTAATTTATCACCAAAAAATTTATGCTACCCACAGTATAAACTAATTAATCTTGACTAAGCTAAGTTTATTGAGCATCTCCAGTCAAACCCAGGGCTAGTAAAACCACAGTTGAACGGCTAATGACAACCTTAACATGAGAGAATCACACGTGTCAAACTCGGCCAGTAAATCAGAAATTTAAAAAACGTTAGCCTCTAGCTCAGCATACATAGCTGCAGGCATAAATCAGCAACACAAAGCTTCTTTGATAAGTAAATTCCAAAATCTAGCAATTTAAATCCGAGGCATAGGTGCTCTTATTTTACATTGAGTCATCTATTCTGTACTTTTCTTTGATATTGTGTTATAGCTAGATAGCTGCGTACGCAACTAAAATCTGATGAAATTTTTTTTTCCAAAATCTGCGTGTGTTCTCTGGCAAGAGGATATGGCGCCCCCTGACCGAGACGTTTGATGTCACGAAGCGCATTCACAAACATGTTAACAATCCCGGGCGAGACAAATTTTTTTCGTTGCGCTTCGGCATAGCGAGTTGGGAAGCCAGTAGGGTGGATTTCGCGGCTGCAATTTTTTTCACGGCACCACTGCAACCAAAAACGGGCAGCGGAACAGCTGCAATTACGGCTATAGAGTCTCTCGTGATCTCTACAGACGTTAACATAGATAACTTGAAGACAACATGGTTTTTCCTAAACAAGGTTCGAGACAGACTGGTGATAGCAGGCACTAACTCAACTGCGGCACCAATGGCGGAGGTAGATGGGGCCATTGACGTCCTCAGGTCGCACGCATGGTCACTAAAATCGACTGTGAAAGCGACACCCATGTAAGAAAGGATGCTGGCCTTAGAGAAGGCAGTAACAAAGAGCCCCGAGGAGCCGATGCGCAAGACGGCTCCTCAATCGACAAAAGGAATGGGAGGTCGACCCACTTACGTCTCAGTCGTCGCACATCCAGCGACTAAAGCTGCAGTAAGAATAAGAATTCAAGGAGCAGATAAGATGCAGCCGGCAGAGCTACTAAACAAAGCAAAAAAACATATCGAGGGGGCATACGCCGTAAGGCAGTTAAGGAGTAACGACTCTCAGGCGTTCGTGCAGTCGATCTCTCAGTGAGACGCTGCCTTGAATATGACTCAGCCAAAGGAGTTCTGCGTCGTAAAGCAGGATTATCCTGTTGAAATTTTCGGAGTCACGTTGGGGACAATGATACAAGGGGGAAAAAACGCCAACAATGACAGCATGATTTACCAGATCAACACGGAGACAAAAGTTCGGGTTCCTGGAATGCAAATCAACAGATTAAGGTGGCTTTACGATGGGAAAGGGTACCAATAGATGAATAAAAATGGTCATACTCGAGGATCAGTGATTGCTAGCCTACCAACAGAGGCTCTTTAACGCGAGGTGGTTCGCAAAGGCATTGTACTAAATTCAATGCTGTACACGGCCCAGCTCTGGTCACCCCGGACACAAGTCAAGCAGTGCTTTAACTGCAGCCAATGGGGGCAAACTCAAGCCTTGTGTAATAAGGCGAAAAGATGTGGTGAGTGTGCAGGCACTCACCAGACCAGAAACTGCCCGAGGAAGTCGGTGCTTTGCTGCAATTGCGGCAAAGCCCACAAATCGTGGCAGAAGGGGGCGTGTCCAGAGGGCACGGTATGGACTTTTGGAAAGAACGGCGGACTTAAGAAGAGAGGACAACTTACAAGCGGCAACAACAGCAAAAAGAGCGGTAAAAATAACGGACGAACATGGGTTTACACTGGTGTCCAACCAGAAGGTAGATCTCGGCAAGAGAGGGCCAGGGCGCCCGCGAAAACATCCTATGGCCACAGGCCCACCACCTCCACCTACAACACCTTTGGGGTCGAGCTTCAGACCACAGTCATCTCTTTTCAGCACGCGAGGGTAGGGAAATGATGGCGAGGTCAACTATAACTTTAGCTAGTCCTGTCTCAAACCAATGGCACATTGCACTTCCTACAGGTAACGAAGGACTATAGACGAAAAAAAAATTTAATAGGGGATTTTTATCGTAATGATTTCCTCCTCATGTAAATATATAGTTTAGGTTTATAGCCACCTGCATGGGCCCATAGGGCGCCAAATTAGGTTAATGAAATTAAATTCAATACTGGGCGAGAACAGCTTTTTGCTGCTACAATAACTTGGTCCGCTTCAAAAATAAACTCAGTTATGTCCAGAATTGCTGCCCCTCAAGGTCCACAAGCTATAGTGTCCCCCTCGAGCCTCTCCTACGCCGATATGGTCTTTGACAACCTCCCAAGTCCCAACAGACACTCAGAAAACCCCCTTCAGCCGCCTCAGAACGATCTCGCCGACGATCTTCTTCGAAGCGCCACGGATTCGGAATAACACTTACCTCAGAAATAATAGCCTTACAAAGACGACGCGGCCTCAGAGGCAAGCCCACAGACCACCAACCTTATATTAATGGCCAGAGGTCTTATGAATCTAGTCGGCCCATACCTGGAAGAAATAGAGGATGTCTGCCAAGGAGAAGGAGATGACTTTCTCGCTCTTATTTCCGATGGAGTATCCCGAGCAATCCGAGGGAAAAAAATTTACAGAAGCTCCCCAACTTCAGCGGGCGCTAATGATAACGAAATCAGCCGGAACAGAAATACTTGAGCCGCTAAAGCCGCTGCTGGGAATGTATGCAGGACAAATGTCGATCTCTGCCGGCCACTGAGAAGACCCTCCCCGCCGCAGCACCAAAGTAAAGAAGATAAGCGTACAAACTCGCAATTAAGAGAACACTTTCTACCTCATTTGTTCCCACACTGGAGCTTTGGTTGGCGTATGGGAAGAGCTAGATATGACATCAGACTACCAGAAACTAGCTGGCGACGTTTCCTGGGCAAGTTACAGATGCAAAGCTCTCATAAAGATTGAACAGCTGTATCGGGTCAATGACAATGCTATTGAAGACTTTGCCAGACTTATAGAAAGGCGGGGGAGCTTAATTAGGAAACGGTAAAGAAATACATATATGATATGGACGAGCCTGCCGAAGCCTCAGTTCACGCAATAAGCGACGCAACCTGGGCCGCCAGAAGATGTGATATTATGAAGAATGGTGGGATAGTGCCCTAGTGGACTGAAGAGTGCCGCGAGGCCAAATTTAGTAAAAGATCTATCGGGACGACAAAGCAGAAAGTTATCCCGCCAGATTTGAAAAAGCAAAAAGCGCTAGTATTGGCGCCATACTTTCCCTAAGACCGTAACAGATACTGACATACATTGAATGGTATGCTAGGTTAAGTCTCGACATCAAAATACGGCACCGTCGCCCATATCGTTTCGTGGTCTTATGTCAGATCCTAATTTCGAGCGTGCCTGTTACGGAACTTGCTTCTCAGCCTGTTCAACAGCGAAAATGACATCGACAGTAAGCGAACTGAACCAATCGATGGCAATCTACCACAGGCCTCTAGTGTCTCGGACGAAGAAGCCAAACTGGTCGTAACAGCTTACCAGAAGAAATCACCAGGAGCAAACCCTGTTACTGTGCGTCTACTCGGTATAGCATGGCCATCAATCAGATATATAGTGAAGGTACTCTACGAGGACTCACTACAATTGAAGCACTACCCAAAGTACTACAGCTAGCGTTTGTTACCCTGCTATCAAATCCTGGCCACGATCTTATTACGGTCAAAGGCTAGCGTCCCATCGTGCCACTTTACCCTATTAGTAAGGATATTTAGGAGTTAGTGACAAAACATGTGGTATAGACCGCTCTATTAGAAAATAAATTGCCACGACAGCTCTTGAAAAAACTTTCTATCAAGGATATAAGCTAAATGCAAACATAGTCATTTATAACTTTGATAATCTAAATCAAAATATGTATGAGATCTGTCCTATGATTTCAATACTACTTAGAATACGGAACTTTGACTAATTATGTACCCCAGCATGCTAGGGTAAGGTCCACTGCTCACGAATCTATCGCTCATGAAAGATTGCCGCTAATCCTACAGCCAGTGCGGACGTTCACGACTTAGCCAAGTTTTTGTGAGTCCGCAGCTCAGGAGCGGTGGTAGTCGTATCCACAGATAGTGTAAGAAGTGCATATTTACCTTTCGGCGCTGGGCCAGTCATTCACTGTCGATTTCACAATACTTACTACCAGATTTACTAATGACCTTATCGCGTCAACCATCTATGATATGTAACATGTCATGCGCAGGAAGTAAAAAGTAGACTTGGTGACCTAGGCTTTCAAGAGACATTCTAAGCAGCTATTTATGGAAGGTTGCTGATAAGAATGAGGAAGAAAGAGAGGCCAAAACCTGCAGTCGATTAGCAAAAATCCTTTCTCAACTGACGATCTGCCCGAGTTCGACACTAAGATGGGGTCATAGAGCGAATCTTCCAGGAATACGGACTTCCATAAAGATCACCACTGTCCTGAATCCTGTCCCCTATACACATGGTCAAAGTCGTGGGAGGGAGTAGATGAAGTTGCATTACTTGGAACTATCTCAACTCTGCAAAACTGCAAAAGCTGTCCAGCGAAAAATCGATATGGTCCTGGCATGGGCTTCTAAAAATGCCATATCTTCTGACCACAGTTAAGTCGAAGTAGTCTACATCATCGGCCCGAGAGCCAGAGGGTATAAACTGCTATTAATGAAGGTTGGTGATTGGGAGACCTAAGCATTAGACGAAATTCTATGGGGAAGACAAAAGCTGTAACATGGCTTGGCTTTTGAAAGCCATGTCTTCAGAGGCGTCAGTAAAGTAATATAGCTAGTGCAGCACTCCGAAAGTTTGACTAGATGTATCCAAGGCCAGAGGCTGGACTTGACAACAACTGTTATTGGCGCAATGTGTTGAAATCTAGATATACCAGACCGAACTGCATGCAGTGCGGGGTAGACGAAGACTACTCATCTTTGATTGCTACCAGCTTTGGTCATGATCTCGGTGGTGGGAATGTTATTCCATCACGGAATCAGAACACATTGTTCCTACCTAAGCGAGGTAGAACATAGATAATTAGATGTAGATTAAAACCTAACTACCTTTAACAAAAATATAGGTTCATTAAAACCAAAAAACCTCACTGACCCTAAGCATTTATCTCTGATACTGAAATCCCCAATATCTTATGATATGTACAGTATTGACTTGACGGTCAACGTTCACTTCTATCATTCCAGATACCCCCAGAACTTGAATACAATGGTCCTCCCGAGTATGATTCACGCGTCAGAGGTCTGGTGGGCAGGACACACCAAGAAAGCATGTGGAGGTTTTTTCCAAAAATTCTACGAAAAACAGTGCAAAGCTATTGATTAGGCCATTATGGCTGCCACCAGCGAAGCTTTACTGACTTGGTGCACTACTTCAAACGCAGTTTCAGGATGAGAAACTGGTATCTCGCAGGCACTCATTCCCTCTGGAGAATTTCGAATGGATTATTGAGCCCGCATTCGCGGGCTAGATCGCAATTATCCGTCGCGCCTTAAAGCATCAACGACAACTGATAACGCCCGTTATTGCCTTGGGCTATGGACATATGATGGATGTGGGCCTGGGATAGATCGAATTTAAGACTGTAGGATGCAGCGGACGTTTCCAATCCTACCGGAATCAGAGCCCTCTTCATCTATACGACCACCTGCACTGGTATATGTCGAGATATCATCAGCAAAAGACGGGCTTAGCACCGAAGCTGCGAATCTACCTCCGGCCTGAGGAGCAGCGACGGCCGCTCATGAATCCACGGCTGATGAGCGTTGGATTGGTAGCACGTACGCTGTGGATAGTTAGTCCCAATATAGAAATAAGACCCTGACGTGCGTCGTAGGGATGTATATGAGACAGTCTACGTTCACCCTTCTAGCAGTAATGAACTCATTTGAACACACCCTCCACCCACTACTATCAGACGTAACAAGTGACAAGTAACTATGTTTCCACATGATTCATAACCTCAACAGTATGGCGCCAATTTTTGTTAGAATTAGATTCTATTCACGTGGTATCCTAATGGCGCCTGTTACACGGCAGCTTCCCATCGCTGATCCTATTTTTGCGGGCAATCAACCTCTAGATATGTGCATAGCACTGAAAGCAGGAAAACTAAATACCCGAATAATGGATACAATACTTCTTGGGTTTGGATTTATGCATTTTATTGCAGTCACCTGTGAATTTCTACAGAACATAGTCGTCGTTGGCTTTAGGAGTTTTATCTTAAATGTTGCGACGTGACTATAGTACTATGTGTTGGCATATGCATAGTGTAATAGACATCACGGGAGGGACTTTCTATTATGAATATACATTAAAGATTCTTGATAAATATTATTACCTTATTTATATCGAACTGCAGTTGTAACCACATCAAGTACTAGACTAATAGACTTGTATCATTTTATGTCAATATTTCAAGATGACTAGAGCCTACCAACCGTGCTGGAAAGGCGAGGAGCAAGCAGCTAAAGCAAACGAGCAGTAGCTAAGGTCACTATCTTCCAACTGTCTTTGTGTCGGCAGCGATGATTCAGGTTATTCTAGCTACTAGGTTTCATGCGCTTTTGTGACTATAGCTAGACACACAGTAACGGTAATTGATTAGTGCGACTCCTGCATCATTGCGAGCGCTTAAAACAATGAATTAGAAATCCGCGAGGCTTCAGCTGCCCCCGAAATGATTATAGCGAGCGACCGTGACATAAGCGTTCTCGATAATTCTACGGTACCTCAGTGCTGATTACGGGAAAAATAGTATCATAATCTTTTGTTAGGAAAATATCCGGAAGATAGCGGCAAAGGCGTTCGCACCAGTTATAGTAGGACTAATCCTAAGACATACAGGACAGGTCGGAAACGATATGGCGTGTAAGCTTGCTTGTAGGGAGCTCAGCTCGTTATAAAATGCCACGAATACGAGGGGCCGAATGACACTTACGGTAATAGGGCGAAAACTTCGTGCACTGATGAGTCAGCTTCTGAAAGACTGGTGGGACTCAGCCCGGTCAAAATGATACGCAGGCCCCAAATTTAAGATGCGGCACAAGGAACCACCGGAGATTGGCCTCCATAGATCTGTCTATATCCGAATCATCGCAGAACGAATAGGATATGATGACTTTGCGGCATAGAAAAGCCGTTGGGTCATTTTGTTCAATATAGAAAAGTAATGCTAACATGGCGACTGAAAATTGAAAGGCAAGACTACCAGTGTTGATGATACTATTCTGGTCAAGTAGCTAACGACTGTCCCGGGAGAACATCCAGGAAATTGAAGAGTATGTGGCCGCAAGTCGAGGTATCGAATGGGTGCCATAGCTCAGGGTGATAGAAGAGAGATGCTATTGATTATGGAAGATTGAAAACTGACGTTAGACGAGACTAAGGCGTGTGATGGGTTGAGAAGAACACTAGAAGGTGAATGTTGTGCCATTTCCTTTTCTAAGGCTGGAATTCGTGTAGAAGTTTTCTTTGTTTTTATTCTGGGCTGCTGAATTCGTCATGATCCACAACATGGATGAGGATCGGCATAGTTCCGGTCTTTTTTTTGCATAAGATTCCAATTGCGTGTGCAGTCAACTAGCTATCACACAGTATCAGAAAAAATGTACAGAATTTATGGCTCAATTTAAAAATTTTAAGCATTCATGCAAAGTTCTGGTCATTTAGTTGGGAAGAGGCATGGTTTGTATTTTGCGGTAGTCAAGCTGATACAGCCCGGCCAAACTCGTGCTTAAGCTCCAGAAGGAGTGCGATGGGTGTCACTGAACCTGGCACGTCATTGAACAAACAAACGGGATCTGTTTGGGCCTTAATAAACGAAATATGTCCTTAGGTCTCAGTTACACGATGAGTTAATTTTTTTGATTATCTAGACATATCACTCACTTTCAGTTCATAGCCTCTGCTGGAAAGGTGAGCGGGTCATATCGTGTTTAGAGACGCAATTGCCCGTCTTGATCAGGATTAGCCCCAAAGCTAATTAGTATCTTCTCGCAAGATCGGTCAAGAAGCTGATTTATGCATCATCTATGCATGTTGTTTAAAAAACAAACTTCATAGCGGTACTGACAAGTTAGTTCCACAGTAAGAGAGGTTCGAAAGTCAAAGGAGTCTCGGGCATTTACACAAGACCAAGAATATCTGTTATAGCTGGAGGTTTGAGTGCGAGGTAGACGGATAGTCAATAGTAGTACCATTTTACCTATAAAAAACTGCAATCTAAGCTTAAATAGTTGTTTAAATCCGGATAAAGATCTGCTTTTAGTATCGCCTCGTTTGTAATCAGGCTGCGACCAGGGTCGAAGCGGAAGAAATTGCCCGAGTGCTACATTGAGCTCTTACATGGTTCATGGTGACAGCAATTCGTCAGCATATCTGCTGTAATACGTTCATGTTGAACTTGTGTTTCTGTCGTCCAACGCTTTGCGCAATGCGAAAATCACCTGTAATGTTCCATGACGGCTCTTAGGATACTCAAAGGTATCAGGATTAGCATATGCCTAATCAAACTATCAGGCCACAGCTGTCTGATGTCGGAATTTGTTCAAACCTCGAGGAAAGTCTTGGTTTGATCACGAACATGCGTCTTGCGTGGAAATATTTCAGTTCTGCTAGGTCGTCATTTAATCCAGGTCGGCTCATTCATTCCCCAACCATAAAATATTTTGAACTTTATTTTAACAAAGGGTGATATTTGAATCTGTTGGTACGAAGATAATGAGCACGTTGGTACTAGACTAACGCCTATGGCTAATCCGTCCTGCATTTACACTTGACTGGTCTTCATCGTTACTATCGCATGGACACTACTTTGAATTATCCAGCTCATTGCTCTCATCATTCGTCCCTCATAATTACGTCCGTATGTTTCATTTCGTTACTCTGCTCAGTGATAAATTTCCAAAACGTTCACCCCAAATTCCCACAACACTCATGGCAAATCCTGCAGCCATGATAGATGTTCGAATCAACTGAGATAGCATGTAGTCTTCCATGTGGCTTGTTGTTTCAATCTCATCACAATCTTTGACTATCTGGTCGTCTGGATTAAGAACTTCATAGCTTGCGTCCATTTGTAATGTTTCCTGTTCCTGAATCTGGTCATCAGATTTACAACAATGTTTAAGACCTGTTACTGCTAAAATATCTTTGCTGTCCAACGCGACAGGGAAAATATCAGCGGCGAAAGAGATGCCTATAAACGCTGTAGTCCAGAGAAGATAAGGGTGCTTATGCGCGCGTGGTGACAAAAAGTGAGCGAGCAGAAAACATGACGAGGAAACGCTAGCTAGCGCTCGAAAGTGACACAGCGAAATAGTCGTAAGAATTTTGAATAAAATGGATCCAGAAGCTGAAGGAGGGAGAGTTGAAAGTAACGGAAGTATGAGGACGCTCAATGTGTATGAGAGGCCCTGTCACACGTAAGTGAGCTTCTGTTTGGAGTGATATTGAAGCTCAAGCGGCACCATGGGAGAGAACGACTCACCGTCTGTAGACCCAGAGAGACAACCCCCACAAATTTCAAAGTTGATACTAAGCTACAGGCCATTTGCAGTAGATGTTGATTTTAAATTTTGAGATCACCTTTCTAAAGCAGGGTACAAGTAGGTCAAACTATTAGCTTATGATGTCTTCGGCTACACTTTGATCCGGACGAGGCTCGTCTAAGAAGAATTAGCCAACAGCTTCGTCCGCTGTAGAATGGCAACAGCCAAACTGGAAGGAGGCAGATCACCTACTCGATGCGCATCAACGGAGGGCAAGACTGAATACCTGTACGTGGTGTCCTCTACGAACCTGGGAGTGAAATATTCTCCCAGAGCCAAGTTCAGTCAAATTTCGCAATACGAACAAGTTGGCCCACGAGGCAATGATTCAAAATACTCCACCACATCAATTTTTCACTCCCAAAGAGATCGATTCAGACCTCTACCTCGTCAAGCTTACAAGTACGACTTGGTACATCCTCGTTTCAATGACCACGCCTCTCATCAACTATTCTCTGGCCTCAGCTAGCCGACAAATACAAGCCCACGCCGATATTTACACCCGACGGAGGAAGCAAAGCGTGGCGCTCAAATCTGGGAGACAGTTCTTTGGGATGGACGTGAGAGGGATCAGGACAAGTTAACAAGATGACACGGAGATGGATACAATATCGACGGGCGTGTCATTTTGAATTTTGGCAGAGTTTTACGAATTGAGCTTTGTGCGCGCCAAGACTTCGCTTGCGAGAGTGCAGCGGACACTATTAAAACAAGCAAACGATGGTTGGTGCCGTGGTCCGCCTCCTGGTGGTGTTCTCCGGTATAGTTTGAGTAGCCTGGGCACCTACTCCACTTGGGAAGGAGACACCGAAGACTAAATTTCGCGCGGAGGAAATTCAGAGGATGATGAAGGCATGTCTGGATAACTCAGGGTTTTTGAGACGTCCCCCTGAGTGAGTATTTACGGATGAATGGTGACTTGGGGTGAAGAAAAAGCCACCATAACTTCGGAGCGGTACTTGCAAATGAAATCCGAGGCATAGGTGCTCTTATTTTACATTGAGTCATCTTTTCTGTAAATCTTCTCTGATATTGTATCATAGCTAGATAGCTGCATACGCAATTAAAATCTGATGCAAAAAAAAAGGTGCTACGCGCAACATCCCTTTTTTCCAATACACCTCCTCTCGAATTGAAAACAGTCTCAGCATGATCACATCCTTTCCTGTTCATTGTTCGGCATATTGTAGTATCTGCTTGTAACTGGAAATTGGATAAACTTCTGCCCTACCATTCCCCTGGCTCCAGGTAGGGCCATTTTCTCTCAGCTTCTCCAACGTTTTTTTTACATCAGATTTTAACAGCGTATGCAGCTGTCTAGCTATGACACAATATCGGTTATAATGTGCAGAAAAGATAACTTAATATACCATAAGAGTACTCATGCCTCAGATTTCATTTGCAGGTACCACTCCGAAGTTATAGCGTCCTCCAACATTGCAAGGCAGGTCGGCACTCTGGAAAATTCCACGGCCTTTTCTCCCAGCCACAAATGCACTTCAGGTATTCATATTCAGGGTCGAAACGCCGATGGCAGTAGGCGTAGTCCCGGTGGCCAGTTCTTGCCGCAATTAGACGGTGGTACGCTCATCTTAGTAGAGCCAGTTCCGGTGGCCGTTTGAAACGCATGTAGAGGTCTTGGTCTTTGTATCGTTCCGGCCGATGCTTCTGCCACCGCGCCTCCACAAGCTCTTGGCTCCGCATATAAACTAATCTCCCTAATGCCACAAAGGTTAGATTTTGATCTTCTACACTGGTCTTAGCTGAGGTTAGTGACCCGTTATCGAGAGCTACCAAGGCCGATTTGGCCAGCTTATCGGCCTCTTCACTACCTTGGATACCCTCATGACCAGGTATCCAGCGTATTTCCACACGGTTATTCTGTCTCAGCGATGAAAAGTTATTCACCACTGCTTGCGAAGATATTAGGCAAAGTTATACTAATGTGAATCTCTCTCAGGGTTGATTGAATTGGTTGTCCTCCACCATGAGCAATCTATCTATGTACTATATACATCTTGAGGGTATTTTCATAATTACTACTAATTCCAAATATAGACCGATTATTAGATTGTCCTTGCGAAATGCTCCAATCTCCGTTGCATACATGATTCTAAAATTGGCTGTGAAAATATCATGGGAAATAGAAGGAATGAAACAATAAGTGAGTTGTGAGGAAATGAGCCATACTTCTAGTCGCAAGTTATAAGATTTGCATGACTAAATTATTGCCCTTGATGCATCGGCTTCTTTTTTTTTTTTGCATCAGATTTTAATTGCGTATGCAGCTAACTAGCTATGACACAATATCAGAGTTAAAATTCCTGAATATTCGTGAGAGAATCAATTTGATCCCCCAATACCATTACCGTCCCCCTCCGACTCGCATACAATTACACTTATTCGAATTCTCACAGTAGCAAGTCCCCGGATCTCCAATATGTCTCCGGGGCCTGCCAAATCATCGCGACCTATTCGCCATCAAAGAACAATTGATAGAGCGAATACCAGGCTGAAAAAGCGCTTGGCAAAAAAGAACATACCATTGAGCTCGATAGACGAGCGAAAAATGGAGTCGGAAATGACCGAAAGGATAAGAGCCTTTGAAGAAGATTCCAACTCTACAAACCCCGATGTTGAAATGGGTGATGCGGTTATCGACTGATATATCATGGAGGGGCTTGAGAGCTCACGATGGAATATCAGTGAACCCGAAGACGGTCAGGTCCCAGAGGCCCCCGCTATTACAAACACGAGGAAGATTGCTGTGCCGGCCATTAATCGGACAGCTAATGCCAACTAAAAAAGGCCGACGAAGCCACGTCAACCACAGCCACTCAGAATACCATTCCGAGGGCAAATGGTAATAATAAAACTTCTTGCAGCAATAGCAACTCCAAGAATACTGCGACTTACCCTCCCGAGCTTCGAGCAATACTTGAAGCCGAAGAACAGCGAGCGGCCCAGACCGCAACTAATCTCACAATATGCACCGCTGCTATCAATGGTGTGGAGAATGCGCTCTCACCTCTATCCAAAGGGTCAAGCGTTCAATTTATAGACTCCATGAAAGTCTACCTCCGAGCTGCAATAGCTCAATTCATGATGTCGGGACCAGGAACAGTCCTTCCCAACCTCCCCCACGACCAAACTGCCAGAATCATGGCGGAAAGATCGTGGAACAAACGATTGAAAAGCAGCCAGAGCTGCTACAAAAAGCGACCCAGGCAAGGTGACCCAGGTCAAACCTACCTGGGCAACAGTTACCCGAACTGGCCTCCACACGCCAGCAGCACCTGTGAAAGATGTGCGGGTCCATAACAAACTCCCGACACCAACGAGACCTCCGGCAAAAGCTAAGAAAACTGGCCCCAAAGATGATCGTTTGTTTCTTCGACTCGGAAAAGAACATGCTTGGCGCGCACTCTCGCCGGCTGGTGTCCGAGATGCGACAGCAAAATTACTCGAGCTACCCCCGCAGAATTTTGAACATGTATACCGTGTTCCGACTGGCTTCGCACTCCGAGCTAAAAACCTGGAGGTACGACAGCTCCTTCTGGACTCTGCTGAGTCTTTCGTCCAGGTAGACGCAATCCTGGAGAAGGCCTCAGATTTAGTGGCCCTTCGTATTGCGACAATTCCCGTCGCAATTCACACACTCCTAGGTAAAGTAGTTGTCACCGACGAGATGGTGGCCGACGAAATCGCCAGGGTCACTTCAAAGGTTCCGGTGAGGGTTCGCCCTCATGGAAAAGGGAGAGTCGGAGCCCCATACCAGACATGGGTAGCTCATTTTGAAAGAGCGTCCGTACCTAGACCAGGCTTCCGACTATTTGACGACTCAGGAATCGCTGTTCGCCATCAGCCACGCCAAACTGTGAGCCAATGCAAGCGATGTCTCTTATACCACGGGACCCAGAGTTGCTCGCGCGCCCCAGTGTGCTGGAACTGCACCTCAACGATGCACTCCACTTCGGAATGCCAAGGACACACCAAGTGCCGCAATTGCGGGGGTCCTCACAGATCAGACAGCCGAAACTGTCTGGCCCGCCCTAATAAGTCCGGAATGGCCTCTAGGGAAACCCTCGAAAAGATCAGGTACGCTAGCCAATGCGAATATGCCGCTGTGATCCGGGCGAAAACCGCCGTTCGACGAGCAGAGGCCGACATCAAAGCCGCCACTGAGATGGCCAAAACAGCTACGCCGAACTACATCTCCAATAATAGCTATGAGGTTCTAATGACGGATGAGACACCAAACGTGACTGAGGTCACAGAGGTGGTCGTCCCGAAAAATCACTCATAAAGGGCGCCACACGGGCCCCTTTCCGCCTCCCTCCTACTCTAAGTTTCATATCAATAAACGTAGGTAGAGGAGGTCCGACACAGAATATTGCACTTGCCCGAGCATTCGAGCTGAATATCGACGTCGTCTTAATTCAAGAACCTCGGTGGAAAGAAGAGACAATGTCGCATCCTGGATACATTTGCCATTTACCTCATGGTGGCGAAAAGGTCAGGCCAAGGGCTGTGACCTACACCCGGAAGGATGATAGGACGATATCAGCGAGGCAACTCTTCCCCTGTGCTAAGCTGACGGGCGACTATTGCTGGGTGCTTGTTAATGGAGTCACTTTCCTCAATGTGTACAAGGCACCCAGAGACACATCAGCCGTACAGCCACTTATCAATTGGACCCCGCCGCCGAACTCAGTCGCTGCGGGTGATTTCAATTCAGTATACTGTGCCTGGCAACCAGGAGTCACTAGCCCCTACGGGCAAGGTGAAATGATTGAAAAATGGGCAGAAGATCACAATCTAACCTGCCTTATTGTTGGAGAACCCACGCATCAAGCTGGAAATACCTTGGATCTTGTCTGGACCAACATCAATGGCAGCCGTGCATGGGTTGACCATGATGAATGTGTCACCAGCGACCACCTTCCTATCCGAGGAATAATCCCGGTCCAGTCCGCAACTTTGAGACCCAACTTGGGCAAGATTCGAGTGACGAAGGAAAGACTACCTGACTTTGCACGAGTTGTTACTAAGTTGGTCCGTCTACCACCAGTTTTAGATACAATCGAAAAGGTCGAAGACTATGCCCAGGAACTTTGCTTAAAGCTTAAGACTGCCATCAATGCAACAGGAACTCGGCCCAGAGCAAACGGCGGTAAATCAGCCCCGTGGTGGACCCCGGCGTGCAAAGAAGCACGGGCTGAATATCGAGCGGCAGAATCACCCCTCCAACGTGCAGTGTATGCTAAAAAGCTCCGATCAGTCATTAGAGCTGCCAAAAAAGAACATCAAGCACAGCAGGTGGAAAGAATGAACACGCCGAACGATGTTTATAAGCTGATGAGAATGGCTGGGCCTAGACAGACAAACATCCCACCACCCCTCAATTACAACGGAGCTCTCATCTCTGATCCACTAGAGCGAGCCACAGTTCTCCGTGACTGTCTCCTGGCAAGACACCAAACATCGGACGACCTACCGCCTTGCATCGCCACGAGTAACAACCGTATACCATGGAAGGATGACATATCCGAGGAAGAAGTCCGAGCTTGTACCATCGGCTGTGGAAACACGGCTCCGGGAGCAGACGGAGTCTCCGTACAGCTGCTAGTGGCCTGCTGGAAGACAATTGGACCCTGTATAGTCAAGCTCTTCAGAGCTTGCATACAGCTCGGTACGCATCCGACTTGTTTCAAATTGGCCGAAGTAGTACTTGTACAGAAGCCTAAAAGGGACCCAACAACTGTCAAAGGATGGAGACCAATTGCCCTTCTTTCTTGCCTTGGTAAAGGACTTGAAAGACTTCTGGCAAAACGGATGGCGCATTTAGCAGTGATTTGTGATGTAGTTGGTCGGCAACAATTCGGCGCACTCTCGAGGCGCTCAGCAACAGACCTAGTCTCCTGTGTAGTACACGATGTCGAGGAGGCGCGCACACAAGGGTGGGCGGCCACTTTCGTCACCTTAGATGTACAAGGTGCGTTCGATGCAGTTCTTCATAACCGTCTAGTGAGAAGAATGCAAGAACAAGGATGGCCAGACTCAGTTCTAAAGTGGACAACTTCGTTTCTTGCACAACGAATGGTCCAGGTCCGACACTCGGAAGGAGTCACGACAAAGCGACAGCTAGTTTGCGGGGTCCCACAGGGCTCGCCGATCTCGCCTCTTCTCTTTCTTCTGTACATGGCAGAGCCAATGCAGAGTGGTACTCCTAATCTAAGGTTTAGCTACGCTGACGACATCGGCATTCTTGGATTTGGCCGCACCACTGCTGAGTCTGCTGCAGTTGCCCAGAAAGAAGTCGACCACCTGCTGGAGTGGGCTCAGAAAAATGCTGTCCAATTCGACACAGAAAAGTCAGAGGTAGTACAATTTCCACCACGGCATCGCGAGGCAGCTGTTGGCATCCACGTCAACGGCACTCTCATAGAACCAGCTGAACAAGTTCGCTGGCTTGGAGTTTACCTCGATCCGCGGCTTAACTTCAAACATCATGTGATGACGTGGTCTGGAAAAGCAATGAAAGTCGCACATCTTATGCGACGCTTCAATTCTACTTTTCGAGGGGCCGCACCAGGAGCGCTGGTACGAGCAGTAAATAGTTGTATTGTTTCAATCGCGACTTTTGGAGCGGAAGTCTGGTGGCCCGGCCTCAAACGCCCAACAAGAGCAGGAATAGCAACGCCAGCTACCGCGAGACTTTGCACTATGATCGATAAGGCCAACATATGGGTCTCCGATCTGCACTTCCGGTTCTTCGGACTACTCCGAATGTGTCCTGCACAGGGAAGGAGGAATCCCTCCCGCAAATATTATTCTAGAGGGAAACCGACTACGATTTTCAGCCCGAATGAAAACCCTCGATGATCAGCACCCGCTGAGATCTCGTGCTGCGATGTGCCCAAACGTTGGGACTCGAAAGTACAAGAAAAAACCTCGACGATTTGAACATGTAGATAGACAAAGGACTCGTGCACAGCGAGCCTATCGACAACTTCCGGATGCAGAAGCTTCGATGCCTCTGCCGCCACCATTCTACTCTGCTAGATCCATGACCAAGTCAGAAGGAAAAGAAGCAAGCAAACTTTGGATAGACAACGTGCCCGCATCGGAAATTTGCGCCTACTCAGACGGCTCTTCGGAGGGAAACGGACGTTCAGCTTGGGGTTTTGTTGTGAAGAGATATGGTAAAACTCTTCTCAAGGAGAATGGTATCCGACACGGAGGAGAGGTCTTGGACGCAGAAATCACAGGGGCGCTGAAGGCTCTTGAGGCGGCGTTGAGACTTAAAGAAGCGCAACAGCAGCTGGGGGAGACGATTCAGCGAGTGAATGTTTTTCTGGATAGTCAACACGCTATAAAAGCACTTGAGACGGGCATCTCTTCAACCAGCCTCGAAGAGGTACATCAGTTTCGCATACTCTCAGCGTCAGCTGCTGTGACGATTAAGTGGATCCCCGGTCACTCTGGAATACAAGGGAACGAAGAAGCAGACGCAACTGCGCGCCTCGGCTTACGAATGCTGCCCAGTCCGGACAACCAACCAGAAACCATTTCGTTGGCATACCTTCGCCGTCTCATGTATAACCGGCTACAGGCTTTGCTCAACGATTGGTGGGATAAAGCGTGCCCTGTTCGGTATCGAAAGCTAGATCTGCTCATGAAACGGCGCAAGCCCCCAGAACTAGCCCTATCAAGGCATCTTCTACGCGAACTAATCGCGGCCCGTACGGGCCACGGCAATTTCGCGGCTTATCATCGCCGATTCAACAATCCAGACGCACCTAGTGAGTGCGCGTGTGGGAAAGAGACTAGCCCAACCCACTTTATCCACTGTCGGCTCCACTCTCACGAAACACGTCGAATACGAGGTCTAAAGTCCCACAACGACTTTATACATGAACCTCTAGGACCCAAGTGCCTCGAAGCATTCAAAAATTTTGCACAGAAAACCCGATGTTATGGGTGATCAGCTGCAGGCTGGACCTCTGCTCTCAGCGAGGTCCATATAAATTAGTCATGTAACACGACTCGATCGGAAGGGGAACAAGGCGAGAAGTTTTGCTTCCCAACTACAAGTGCTGATATTTAGTTGGAGCTCAAAGTTTTGGAGCCTGGAGTTATGTTGTGATTTCTATTTTGTATATGGCTGCATGTAATTTAACTAGCTACAAATTGAGTAGCGGTTCACGTGGTGGGAACAAGTTGGGCATGTCATAGATATGATCTTAGCTGTAAACCCCTGTCTTTGACCCTCAGGGGAAAACGGGTATATCCTAGGACTTAAAAATAGAAAACAAACAAAAACAATATCAGAGAAAATATACAGAAAAGATGACTCAATTTACAAGCAGAGCACTCATGCCTCGGATTTCATTTGCAAGTACCACTGCGAAGTTATGGTGGCTTTTTCTTCACCCCAAGTCACCATTCATCCGTAAATACCCACTCAGGGGAACGTCTCAAAAACCCTGAGTTATCCAGACATGCCTTCATCATCCACTGAACTTTCTCCGCGCGAAATGTAGTCTGAGGTGTCTCATTCCCAAGTGGAGTAGGTGCCCAGGCTACTCAAACTATACCGGAGAACACCACCAGGAGGCGGACCACGGCACCAACCATCGTTTGCTTGTTTTAATAGTGTCCGCTGCACTCTCGCAAGCGAAGTCTTGGCGCGCACAAAGCTCAATTCGTAAAACTCTGCCAAAATTCAAAATGACACGCCCGTCGATATTGTATCCATCTCCGTGTCATCTTGTTAACTTGTCCTGATCCCTCTCACGTCCATCCCAAAGAACTGTCTCCCAGATTTGAGCGCCACGCTTTGCTTCCTCCGTCGGGTGTAAATATCGGCGTGGGCTTGTATTTGTCGGCTAGCTGAGGCCAGAGAATAGTTGATGAGAGGCGTGGTCATTGAAACGAGGATGTACCAAGTCGTACTTGTAAGCTTGACGAGGTAGAGGTCTGAATCGATCTCTTTGGGAGTGAAAAATTGATGTGGTGGAGTATTTTGAATCATTGCCTCGTGGGCCAACTTGTTCGTATTGCGAAATTTGACTGAACTTGGCTCTGGGAGAATATTTCACTCCCAGGTTCGTAGAGGACACCACGTACAGGTGTTCAGTCTTGCCCTCCTTGCATCGGCTTCGTATACTCGCCTAGGAACTTCTCAACTTAAACATCGTGTTACCATAGTTAAATTCAGGGTACAGTCAGACCCCTGTTAAGACGATGTAATCGGGGCCGTGAAAAATATCGTCATATAGAGGATATCGTTTAAAAGGATATGATTATCTAATCCAGCTATCTAAGCTACTTTGTACTTTTGATACCTCTTTTATACTCCAAATTGCCGTCTTAAATCGCTCTAATACTCTCAAATAGCTCGAATTAATAGAGTCTTGACTCTCAGTATACTCAATCAACACTTTCAGAATCATTTCGGCCTCTTTTGCTGTCCGCAAAAGATGTTCGCCTCGTACTACCTCTTCTTCTTCGTCTTGGTTTGTTCCAAAATATTCTCCTGTCACCTCTTGTAAGATTATTGCCTCGTCAAGCATCAAATTCCCTTCCTCTTCCTCCTCAATTGGATTAAGAAAATTGTCTATTACCATTAAATCTTGTACGTCTCCTGCTCTGACTACTTCATTAAACAATTCAGACGTAGCCAGTATTATCTGTAGAATACTTTGCAGTTCTGAATAATGCCTTGATCAAGGAGTTGGCACCGGCTTGTACTATTACCTGGAAGCCAACAGATCTTGATGTTCGACAGAGGAGGGTATAATTCAACGGCAGAATAATGGGCAGAAAAATTATCCATTGTCAATAGTACATCTCGGGCATTTCCAATGTGGCGATAGAATTCTTGAAGCTATTCGCCTATAATTGCTGTTTTCATTCATGCTTTGGAATTCCACCTCCACTTGCCACCCATTGTCTGAATGCTAACGTTTTTCAAGGCCCGAGGCGTCTTATATTTGCCGATAATCCAAATGGGAAGTCGGTCAGAACCTGTAGCATTCATACAAATACAGAGAGAAACCCGGTCCTTGTTTTTCTTGAGCCCGGGTCGAGATTGTGACAGTAGCCCACTTGAAGGTAGCATTTTCCAAAAGAGACCTGACTCGTCCATATTATGTATGTTTTCTTCCTCAAACTCTCCTGAAATTGTCTCTAAAACTTTCATTTCAGCTTCTGCAGCCGCTGGAATTGAACCAACTTCACCGTGTCATACCCGATTCTGAATATGGTCTGATTCATGAAATTCTCAAGCCAACGAGCGCTGAATTCAGGGCAGGGTTGGCTAGAGTGCTGTAGTAATTGTGTCCAGATCTGCTTGGCCTTCTCACGGAGCAAATCGCCAGTTGTGATCCCTCCTCCTTGTTCAACTCGTATTTGCCACTCCAGGAGAATACTCTAAATGTCGGGCCAATTTCCAGCTCGCTGTCGTAGCGTAGAAGTACTTGTAGCTTCGTCGAGTTTCGCAAAGGTCTTGCTTAAGGACTCGGAGAATGTGGACTGGCTTAATCGATGGCCGTACTCAGCGAAGAACCACTCAATGCACTGTTTTTGTGTTGGTTTTGAGACCTGGCTCTGCGCTCATCGTCGCAGATCACATCGTTGCTCTACAGAAATTCCATTTTTTGGCGGCATTGTTAGCAACAATCTAACTAAAAGAATCCTGATGAAGACGATATTTAGAGGTTGAAGAACGATAATTGAGTAATCGGTATATGTATGGGAACAAAGTCCGTACCGGAAAAATATCGTATAAACGGCAATATCGGCTTAACCATGATCGTCTTAACAGGGGTCTGACTGTAATCTGTTCGACAGAAGAATTAGATCTTCCTCGGTCGAGCGCCCAGGTGTCTGCTTGATTGTTCAGAAGAATGCAAATCGGCAGGTCTTCTCCAAACGTTAGTGTAGCGTCAAAGGCTTTCATAGCGCCTTCAAATTCCGCATCGAATATCTGTGCTCCGAGAAGTGGACTGGAACCAGTTCCCAGCCAGCTTACCTCCTTGGTATACTACATAAACCCAGGCTGATTTTCTGGAATCCGATGACGATTCACTAGAGAAAGCCCAGACTATATTGTCAAGGGATGGAGTGGATTGAGGGATCGTATGGTTACGTGCTATCATGCGTCTGATGCGCGATTAATATACATTTATTTATTTATAAGACTCGACAGGAGTCACCTTTCCTCTTTGTGGACAATCTCAATCACCAGATTAGAGCTTGTCAATCTATCCTATGACCTTTACCCTGACATTTATTAGCTTGAAGGGAAGCTGGCCATCGTTTTTTGCTTCCAGATCTAGTTTCTTTTACTCGGCTACCTTGAGTCGATGCTGAGGTGCCAAGTAGTAAGTATAGCTTTCCAGGGCCTTCGGCTGTCAGAACTCGACGCAAGTTCAACTGCAGGCGTGTCATGTACTGTCTTGGTTGTCTGAACAAGCGATCTATTTGTCCAGATCTAAGACCTAAGCGTCTTATTGTCTCTCTAGGGCCCTCGATCGCTAGAATGACTAGAGGGTTCCAGGCATCCATTCTTCGTATTCGAGCTGCAGACCGCAGCATCTTATGCTGCAGAATTATGGATGCCGGTGGTATTCCCGCTTCACGATGAAGAGCGCTATTGGGAGTGATACGCCACGCTGGGAGTGCTACTCGGATAGCTTTCATTATAGTTTTTTCCAGTAGAGATATATTGTTGGAAATGGAGACACGGAGTGTTGTGGACGTATGGGCCCTCCATTTCATCTAGGTTCCCGACACGATCCTGTGTGTGTTTAAGAGGTTGGAATGGGTAATATGGTAGCGCTTTAGGCTACCTATTAGATATACGAGCGGCTGTATGGCGTGGGCACAAGGAGGTTATTGGGGGTTTTCTATGCCTAGATGGCGCCACACTCGTTTATGGTGTGGCTTAGGCTACGTGTCGCTTACACTTGTACTTGTAGCGCACACTTTCCACACTTTTAGCTGTAATCCGAACATGACACTCTTTTAGTCAACTTCTACTTTCGTTCCATGAATATTGCGCCCATTTCATTGCGCGATATTTCCAACATATATGCCAGCCTACTCCAGTGCCGGCTTCTTTATCTCGCAGTTTGGTTATTAGAGTGAGACCTGGCCATCTCGCTTCTGCCCCATATAGAGCCGTACCCAGAAAGCATGCCTGTACTGCACGAATTAGAGGTCCGGTAACTGCACCACGATGTTCACTGTTTAAATGTCGTAAGAAGTGGACAAGACGGTTAGATTTTACGGACTAGCCCTGTACATGTTGCTTGAAGTTCAGCTGGGTATCAAGCCAGACTCTTAGCCACTGGATATGAGTTGACGGTTCGTTTCAGAGATCTTTAACAAGATGGAAGGGTCAGCCGTGCTGATTTTCTTCCTAGTTCTTCCTGCGGCTACTAGAAGCTCTGAATTTGCGGGGTCAAATTTTTAACATTTCTATCTTGATATCGACCCGTACAAACATAGCTTATAATAGAAACTCATATTCATACTCAGGATTGCGATATATAGCAGAGATTGATGGTGTTTATGGCAGTGCGGGGTTTGGTAATTGTGGACAGGGATAGAACACGTATATATATATATATATCGCGCACTTGACTCCTCTTTAATATGATGATGCTTCCGATTACATTCACAATTCCCATACCTACTCTGGACTAATCAACCATTTCTATATTGATCTTATCTTGTAATTAATATTTTTTCGTCCTTTTATCTTAAATGATAGGTCATGATATTCTTCGTCTTGCTGGCTATTATCAAGCTAAGAGTTATGGAGAGATTAAATCTTTAACATAAATTCGATACTATATTCCTAAAGTGGTACAGCGATGTAGAGCATGAAGAGTAGTGGCGACAGTGGCGATCCATAAGGCACACCACATTCAAATGCTTCTCGTCTGTAGTTCCACTACGGTATTCCACCTGGAATTTTTGTTGGCACAAGGTTAGTGGCCAGTCTTGTTCTCGAAGGCGTTTGAGTAGTCAGTTGTAGAGGACCGCATCAAAAGCACCTTGGGCTTCTAGTGTGACCATTGCCGCACATTTTCCGCTTCCAATGCCCGCCTCAGCATCTTGGATCACACAGGAGGTAAGGTTGACCGCAGATCATCCTGGTACAGAACCAAATAATTGCGGATGAACAACTTGGTGTCTTGTCGTCAGCCATGCCATTCTCTTGAAAATTAGACGCTGAAATACTTTGCCTAAAGTGGGCATTATTGAGATTGGCCATCATTCCTTACTAATTGTAATATTTCGTCCCGGTTTAGCAAAAAGCACAACTTCTGCCACCCTAAAAGCCGTGGGAAAGTGGCTGATTTTTAGAAAGCCTGGTAAAGATCCTCAACCAGAGGTCTTAGATGGGACTATTAGGCTTTTAGTAACCGTATCGTTATCTTTTCCGCTCCCGGTGTCTTGTCATTGACGGAGACGGTAGCGCTCTTCACATCGTCCAGTGATATTTCTGTATCCTATGGAATGCGCTGTTCCTACCAATTCTACCAGGTTGAAATGTGGTTCTCACCACTAAATCTTGCCAAAAGAATGTCATGAAGCGCACTAGTTCGTTCTCGGGAGTCAGATAGCCACCGCTTTTCGTTAATCTGTAAGGGGGGGGGGGCTCAGCTACTGATTAAGGCTTAGCCCATCTCATGAGCTTGAATACCTGTGCGTCAATAGTAACTGTTGTAATAAAACAGTTCTGCATCGGTATTGATGCAAGATCTCTGTCTGTGCACTACTACATGTAACTCTTAGTTCACTTAACCAGGTTCCATATTTAATGCAGTCAAATCTGTTTCTTGTCTTAGTCTCGGGGGTTCACTCAGACACAAGGCTAAAACGTCATTTGGATAATTTTGACAATTTGAGACATTGGTACGTACCTCATCAATTCCCCAACTTTCGTCATACCAGGTTTGATTCCTGTATAAAGAAGTAATTTTTTCCACATCCAGAGATCTTCAGCTCATTGTATTGACTGAATATCTCTGAAGACTTTATTCACCTCTCCTCTTGTCAACTCCACAGCTTTACATCTAAAGCTCCGTTCACCTGCTCCTGTGCTCGAAAACCACTCTTCCTCTCTCTCCAATATCCCGAAACCCCCCTCGATATTTAACCTCACAATAGTAACTACCTCCACTCGCCTTTTCCGGTACACTCGTTTAGCTATAAGCACCACGGCTCTAAAGCTTTCGCGGAACTAAGTTACAAGGTCTGGATTGACTTTCGCTGCCTTGTAATCCTACAATTCAATGCGACATTTATCGCTCCACTAGGGACTGGTTTTCCCGCTTTCGATGGCTAGAAATTTTCTCTCAATTTTCAGCGGATCTCAAAGTTCTTTGAGGAGGTCATTGGTGAAATTTTCGATATCCATGACACTGTGAAGAGGGCCAGGTTTGGTCCATTGGCTGAGACATCGGCTGAACTCCTTAAGGTTGGCGCTACTGACCTGAATGTTCCTTACAATTCCAGAAAGATCTGTCATTGTAGGATTCAGCATGGTACTCCTAGTGGTCGTGTGATCTGAGGTATACTGGTAACGGTTAGAGACTGATGCTATGGCGGCCGTGTTACTCCACGTGAGATCGAGGACGTTCCCATCACTATGCGTTGGCTCTCCGACAAGGCTTACTAGACCCATGTCATGAGCTGATGCCCATTCCATAATCTGGCATCCATTGCCTTACTCATTTGTCGTTAGCGGCTGTCAATGCTGTGACACAAAGTTGAAATCGCCTCCAACAACGACTAGTCCTTTAACTTCCCACTGGAGTAGAAGCTCCAGGGTTCCACTATTACCTGAGGCACAATATACGTTGACAAAAGTCAGGCTATCCATCTTTAAAAAACAGTAGTCAGATGTCGGGCCTGATGACGGCAGAAAAATTTGAGTCGCTTGAATGTCTTTCTGCGCGAACGTAATCACGCGAGGTCAGACGTATATTCCTCTGAATGAAATGTGGCTATCATAGCCAGGATGAGTTTTCGTGATAAAATCTCCCTCTTTCTTTCTTGTCTATGGCTCCTGTACCATGACTACATATGCACCGGCAACCCATGTCTGCTGCAATACTATATCCGTATTTTCTCCACCTCTTCCGACATTCACTTGGTGGAAGTGGAGGTTGTTGCATTTGTCTTCTGGTGCTTTTGTCGAGGGGCTTCGTGTCATTAACACGACATAGTTGAATCCTGGGCAATGACGGTTTCAACCGCTATAACCTTTGTGACTACGCTGGAGCAGCTTGATTATCACGATGGCCGCGTTCTCTGATTATGTGTAAATCTGCGGGAGTACGGGGCAGAATTAACCCGCTTGTTCGTCTTGGCCGGGCCATGCAGCTACATATCACGGGTGGGTCTCGTTGGAACGGAGTAACAAGCAGATCGGAGATAGGTGAAGACGAAGTAGGGGTAGAAATAATTAATAAGATGTTGCACAATCTATCCTAGATTGCAACTACTTAGTTACTTATACTTAATTCCTGCGCTAGCATCAAAAATACAACCAAGCAGAATAAATTTGCGTCATGTGACTTATAGGTCAGATCACAAGCGAGAACCATAGTTACCATGACACTACTCTCATTCGAGAGGTGAGATCCCGCGCAATTGGAGCACTTTGGAACCTTAGCCTGGCACTCTGATGTCTCATAGATTCCCCCAAATTATCCACATCGTTGGCTCCTTGAACAGGAACGAGTAGTGTGAAATCCCCAGCAACTTTGGCATTGTTCGATCGGTCTTCGGCGCGAGGAAATGGCCGGTCCGCTTTCATCAAAAAGACGAAACTTTGTGTTTGCTGGTTCTTGTTGAAAATGAATAATCCAGCTCGTCGAGTACTGCCCAAGCTTTGTTTCTATGGGCCGTACCTGAATTGGTGTGGGGCCACATACTGCCTGACACTCGTTCTTCACCATTTTGTTGATGACTGGGATGCTACCTTCCAGAGTCCTGATAAACAGTGGGACTGTCACAGTCTGAGCATAGGCACTGAGGCAACCTTATGGTCAGAGGTATTCTATTTTCAACCTATGGTGAACTACAGATTGAAGAGGATAATAACAGTTACTTCATACATGATTATTATCCCGGCCAATGACACAGTTTTCTATTCGTATATCCGTATCCCTTCTCGTATCCCTTTGTCGTGCCCTATTCTTGGAGGTGTTTGCCAAGTTGTATGACCCTGCTTCCAAGAATAGTCCCTGCCTAGTTTCATGCTAAGCCTGCGTTAGACAGCGCAGGCTACAGGCAATTACCGGCTTACAAGCCGTCACAGGAACATGAGAAACCATTAGAGATGTCCACTATGAAGCTGCCTCTATCACAGTGTTCTCTTCCTGTGGGCAAGGTGCAATTCCGATGATTGTGGCTCTGAATGATCTGACTCGCATTCGAGAGCGATCCCAGACCTGGCTGGGTACATGGACGTGATAGCTGAGGTTGCTATCCAAGCTTTGTTGGAAACTATTTTCTTCATTGTGGTTGGCGATAGCTTGTGCCATTGGTGACCTCCCCCCAATCGAAGGAACAGGCGCTTGTTGTCAGGGCTCTCTTGGGACTTGGTTACTTAACTTGGAAATGGTTAGTGGGAGATCTTGGATACTTGATAATAAAGACAATATATTAACAGAAGACTAGGTTCTTGATTCTTGGATATCTAGGTAATAGTACAAGACTGAAAGCTGGAGAGCTTTCGACATGTAGATACCTCAGCTACTTATACTTCGACACTATCTACTACAGACTACAGTAATCTAGTTCCAGCCCAATTCCTGTCGAACTCCTGAGAGTGACCTAGAATCTGATCGAAGCCCAGTGAACTGGTAAGAGTACAAAATACTATCCGGAAACATCTAGAAACTAATTGCTAGAATAGCTTAGAATGCCATCGAAGTAACTCAACACCATGAATCATCTCCACATCAGTCAGTCCGTGACATTACCCTCCCGCAAGGCATGCCGAGCTCCTGCGAGGCTCTTGGTAGTCAATTCTTCATTAGTTTTTTTTTTTTTTTTTTTTTTTTTTTGCTGAGATGTGGCCATGAGGTTGATTCGGTTCGGAGGGATTTAGTTCATGAAATGGCGTACTAATTCCTTAAAACTATCTGCTTGGGATGCTGGAATACTCCAGTCATCTTCAGGTCCATATCCTTTCCATCGGACCAGGTAATGTAAGCTGCCATCAACCCAGTGTGAACCAATTATTTTTTCTATTTCGTACTCAGGGTCATTGCCTTCTGCTTCAAGTAATGGAGGTGGCCCTGATATTTGTCCTGGTAGCGGGTCCTTAGCTGCTGATCTAAGCAAGGAAACATGAAATACTGGGTGTATTTTAATAGTTGGTGGTAGTTTCAATCTATATGCATAATTTCCGATGGTTTGTATAATTTCGAAAGGTCCTCCATTCTTAAAGTCTAATTTTCTACAAGGACGCAGTAGCTTTACATTCTTAAGATTGAGCCAAACCTTGTCTCCCGCGAAAGAGTCTTGATGCCTTTCTGAATTTATTCGATTGATCCTCATATTCAGCAGAATGATATGTAATATTATCAATTAAGAATTTATCAATTTTTCGAGCATTTTCAACTAGCTCTTCAGCATCGCGTCGCTGGAATTGAATAGAAGCGGGGACTGCTGGTCCAGACAATGGAGCAGAAAGCTCAGATCCTGATCGTGGATGTAAACCGTAAACCGCTAGGAAGGGAGAAACGCCAGTTGTATATGAATCTTGATTATTCATGGAAAATTCTGCAGATGGCAAGTATCGAACCCAATCATTTTGCAAGTAATTAACGTATGCTCTCAAATACTGTTCAACACGCGCATTCATTCTTTCGGTTTGTCCATCGGTTTTGTGGATGAAAGGCTGTTGAAAGGCAGTGATTAATTTGAAGGAGTTTACAGAGCCATTTCCAGAATTCGGATGTGAACTGAGACCCTCGATCAGATATGATAGTATCTGGTAAGCCATGAAGCCGAAAGCATTCTTTGTAAAACAAATAGGCTGTATTCCGCGATGAGAGGTCATTACATGGAATCAAATGAGTCTGCTTTGTCATCCTGTCAACCACAACTAAAATGTTCGAAAACTCATTATCATTCCAGTCTTTGCTTAATGGCAAATCTACTATGAAGTCCATTGACACATGACGCCATCTTTCAGTTGCTACAGGTAGTGGACAGAGAAGACCTTGATTACCTTCCCTAGATACTTTTATTCTAGAGCAGGTATGACAATTCCTAACATTTTCTTGACCTGTTGCAACATCCCCTGCCAGAAGAAGGTTCGAAAAATCGCGGTATAAGTTGAAGCTATTCCTTGATGACCTGAAACTAGTGTATCATGATGGCTCTGGATAATTTCTGCTGTCAAGGTCTTATCCTGATCGCACTGAGGGACAACAATCTTTCCACGATAGTAAAGGAAGCCATTTCTCTTTTCGCATTCGGAGAGTGTAAATTTCATAAATCTAGGAATTCCATTGCTTTCCAGCGCTTTTATTACGGCATTTATTGATTCATCGGATAGAGTTAATCGCCGTATTCGTTCAAAAAAAGATGAGGGACTTCCAGATACTAATAATGATGTGTCTGGCCGTGAGGAACCAGAAGACTCAACACCATTCTCAGATTGATCTATAATCTCCAATTCATTTGCAAGTAAATTTGTTTCTCCNCAGAAGACTAGGTTCTTGATTCTTGGATATCTAGGTAATAGTACAAGACTGAAAGCTGGAGAGCTTTCGACATGTAGATACCTCAGCTACTTATACTTCGACACTATCTACTACAGACTACAGTAATCTAGTTCCAGCCCAATTCCTGTCGAACTCCTGAGAGTGACTAGAATCTGATCGAAGCCCAGTGAACTGGTAAGAGTACAAAATACTATCCGGAAACATCTAGAAACTAATTGCTAGAATAGCTTAGAATGCCATCGAAGTAACTCAACACCAATGAATCATCTCCACATCAGTCAGTCCGTGACATTACCCTCCCGCAAGGCATGCCGAGCTCCTGCGAGGCTCTTGGTAGTCAATTCTTCATTAGTTTTTTTTTTTTTTTTTTTTTTTTTTGCTGAGATGTGGCCATGAGGTTGATTCGGTTCGGAGGATTTAGTTCATGAAATTGCGTACTAATTCCTTAAAACTATCTGCTTGGGATGCTGGAATACTCCAGTCATCTTCAGGTCCATATCCTTTCCATCGACCAGGTAATGTAAGCTGCCATCAACCCAGTGTGAACCAATTATTTTTCTATTTCGTACTCAGGGTCATTGCCTTCTGCTTCAAGTAATGGAGGTGGCCCTGATATTTGTCCTGGTAGCGGGTCCTTAGCTGCTGATCTAAGCAAGGAAACATGAAATACTGGGTGTATTTTAATAGTTGGTGGTAGTTTCAATCTATATGCATAATTTCCGATGGTTTGTATAATTTCGAAAGGTCCTCCATTCTTAAAGTCTAATTTTCTACAAGGACGCGTAGTAGCTTTACATTCTTAAGATTGAGCCAAACCTTGTCTCCCACGCGAAAGAGTCTTGATGCCTTTCTGAATTTATTCGATTGATCCTCATATTCAGCAGAATGATATGTAATATTATCAATTAAGAATTTATCAATTTTTCGAGCATTTTCAACTAGCTCTTCAGCATCGCGTCGCTGGAATTGAATAGAAGCGGGGACTGCTGGTCCAGACAATGGAGCAGAAAGCTCAGATCCTGATCGTGGATGTAAACCGTAAACCGCTAGGAAGGGAGAAACGCCAGTTGTATATGAATCTTGATTATTCATGGAAAATTCTGCAGATGGCAAGTATCGAACCCAATCATTTTGCAAGTAATTAACGTATGCTCTCAAATACTGTTCAACACGCGCATTCATTCTTTCGGTTTGTCCATCGGTTTGTGGATGAAAGGCTGTTGAAAGGCAGTGATTAATTTGAAGGAGTTTACAGAGCCATTTCCAGAATTCGGATGTGAACTGAGACCCTCGATCAGATATGATAGTATCTGGTAAGCCATGAAGCCGAAAGCATTCTTTGTAAAACAAATAGGCTGTATTCCGCGATGAGAGGTCATTACATGGAATCAAATGAGTCTGCTTTGTCATCCTGTCAACCACAACTAAAATGTTCGAAAACTCATTATCATTCCAGTCTTTGCTTAATGGCAAATCTACTATGAAGTCCATTGACACATGACGCCATCTTTCAGTTGCTACAGGTAGTGGACAGAGAAGACCTTGATTACCTTCCCTAGATACTTTTATTCTAGAGCAGGTATGACAATTCCTAACATATTTCTTGACCTGTTGCAACATCCCCTGCCAGAAGAAGGTTCGAAAAATCGCGGTATAAGTTGAAGCTATTCCTTGATGACCTGAAACTAGTGTATCATGATGGCTCTGGATAATTTCTGCTGTCAAGGTCTTATCCTGATCGCACTGAGGGACAACAATCTTTCCACGATAGTAAAGGAACCATTTCTCTTTTCGCATTCGGAGAGTGTAAATTTCATAAATCTAGGAATTCCATTGCTTTCCAGCGCTTTTATTACGGCATTTATTGATTCATCGGATAGAGTTAATCGCCGTATTCGTTCAAAAAAAGATGAGGGACTTCCAGATACTAATAATGATGTGTCTGGCCGTGAGGAACCAGAAGACTCAACACCATTCTCAGATTGATCTATAATCTCCAATTCATTTGCAAGTAAATTTGTTTCTCCCATACCAGGTGACAAGTTTATCGGTTTCAATAGCCGTTGCTCAAGAAACTGTTTAGAAGCTAAGTCCTGGGTCCCGGCGGGTCTAGATAATGCATCAGCTGATCCGTTCTGACAACCAGGCCGATAGCATATTTTGAAATTGAACCTAGAAAGGAATTCACTCCACCTAGCTTGACGTCTGCTTAGAAGCCGAGATTTCATGAAATATTCCAAAGCCTTATGATCCGTAATTACTTCTACCGGGTTCGGAGATCCTTCCAACTCGGGACGCCATTCCTCGAAAGCCTGTACAATTGCTAACAGCTCCTTGTCATAGATTTCGTAATTCGATTCAGCCGGACTCATTTTTCGTGAAAAGAAAGCGACTGGTTTCCAATTCCCTAAATTATCCGGCTGTAAAAGAACTCCACCTGTTCCACGGTCTGATGCATCAGTCTCTAAACGAGCTGGCCGATCCCAGTTAAAGTGCTGAAGGATAACATCCTCTTTGAACTTAGACTTAATATTTTTAAATGTGGTTTCTTGAGTAGATCCCCATGTAAAAGGTACATCTTTCTTCATCAAATCTGTCAAGGGCATCACAATTGATCCGAACTTATGAATAAACCTTCTATAATAATTCGCAAATCCAATAAACCGATAGACGTCTTTTGTATTTTTCGGAGTTTCCCAGTTCTCGATGGCTTCTAATTTAGACGGGTCCATTTTTATTCCGGCAGTAGTTATGATAAGACCTAGAAACTTAACCTGTTCCACGTGAAATTCGCATTTCTTGATATCAAGCTGAAGTCCTGCCTTCATTAGACGGGCGAGTACTTTTTTTACATGTTCTTGATGTTCTTCTAGAGACTGGCTAAAAATCAGGATATCATCTATGTAGGCTGTACAAAATTCATCCAAATATCCCCTTAAAGTATCATTGATGTAATTTTGAAAAGAACTTGGTGCATTTGCCAAACCAAAAGGCATCACTAAATACTCGTATAGCCCAAATCGCGTTCGAAAAGCCGTCAAATATTCATCTCCCTCTTTGATGCGCATACGATTAAAGGCAGATATAACATCCAACTTAGTGAAATATTTTGACTTTCCTAAAAGCGACAGAGTCTCATTGATTCGTGGTATAGGATACCTATTCTTAATGGTTACATCGTTTAATGCCCTGTAATCTACACACAGGCGGAGGCCCCACCTGGTTTTTTGACGAAAAGAACTGGCGAAGATGCTGGGGATGAACTTGGTCTGATGAAACCCTTCTCTAAATTTTCCTGGATGTACTTCTTAAGGACTTGAAGCTCTTCGCGAGACATACCATACAGACGACCCCAGGGAGGCTCCGATCCTGGTTTGAGAACAATTTGATGATCGCTTGGCCTGTGTGGGGTAGCTTGTCAGCTTCATCTTTAGAGAAAACAGAAAGAAATTCGTGGTATGCTTCTGGTAACTTCTTAGCCGGGTCGACTCTTGGTTTTTCTTTAAGTGCCTCCTGGATATCTTCAATTGACACACTCATTATTTTCAAATTTTCTCTATCAGCATAATCTTCAAAGTCTTGATAGTTACAATGTTCTATATTTATCAACTTTTCGGAGTGCCTGGACTTGGAAGATTGTTTCCGGTATTGGTCAATATCACTTTCCGAAATTGCATGAACCGTAGTTGGAAACTTCTTTGAATGATTTTCACAGGTTCTTCGATCAAACGTAAGAAGTTCTTGAGACCAATTGATTTTCGGGTTATGAAATTGAAGCCAAGGAAGACCGAGAACAACGTCAAAGCTTGCTAGAGTGGTGACAAATAAGAAGATACGTTCCAGATGTCCGCCGATGTCAATGGTAGTTTGAGCCATGTGTGTTATCTTTCCATGAACTGAATCAGTTCCATCGAAAACTTTTAAAGAGCGTGGGTGAAACAATGGTAATATCTCCAAATCCTGAATACGCGCGAACTCTGCGTCTACGAAGCCATGGGCTGAGGCACCACTATCAATCAGTGCAAAAGTTGGGACATTAATTGATTTTTTATTTTTAATAGAACATTTGACTACAAAGTGACTCATTTTGTCCCTAACATTTCCACCGGTGGCAACTGACGAGAGTGTTAAACAATATGGATTGCCCTTTAGGCGACTTTCTAAAGGGCTTAATCTTTTCCCGACGGCAATGTGTCGTCCTCAATCTTATCCATTTCCATTACCCGAGCCTGAACTGCTGGTCGTGACTTTTTATTGCAATCAAATGACCTGTGGCCTATCTCCCCACAGTAAAAACATAGTCCTAAACGCCTACGTCTTTCTCTTTCGTCCTGAGATAAATTACCTCTTTTCTGAGGCATTGTTGCCGAAAGGTCCATGGGGTCATCGACGGTGCGAGGAGATATTGCATGTGTAGCTGGTTCAGGGTATGCAAAGGACTGAGTCGAACCTCCACTGCGCAAACTTGGTCGAAATTCTGCGTTAGCGCAGGATCTCAGGCGATTTTCTATGTCCTGCAGTCGAGATGCCGCTTCATCAAAATCGAGATATTCGATGTCGCGTTCATGGACCAGGGCCTTCTTCAATTCCAGATTCATCTTGTTCAAAACCAGGTCTCGTAGATACCGAGAATTGCCTTCGTATCCGGCAATAGCCGCGTCGCGTCTAATTTCGGCAATCCAGGTACCGAAACTCTTATTCTTCTGCGCGTTTGAGTGTAAACGCGAAGCTGCATCACGCGCTCTGTGCGGATCGCCAAAGATAATTGTCAACTGATCCATCATGTGGGCGAGAGTTGGGAACAGCAAAGATCCATCCTGAACCCAATTCTGCAAATGTGTGCGACTTTCTGAATTCATTCGTGAATACACATAAATCATTCTAGATTGTTCCGTCGGGTAGTGGTCTAGGTTCCCCTTAATTTTCATCATTATTAATTCTTTCCAGTTGTAAAAATCTTTCCTGGTACCACTGAAAATATGAGCATCCGGCAGTAATGCTGACCTCACTGTATTTCGACCTTCTAATGCAACCACTAGTCGCGACATCCAATCCTCATTCACTGATTGACTATTCACATTTCCCGGGGTTGTTGGTTTCTTTTCGAGCTTCTTAATTCGCCGCCTTGCTGATTCCAGTTCCGCTTCGGCCTCTTCATTTCTTATCTTCAATGCCTTAATTGCATCGATGACAACAGCTGGGTCGGTCTGAACCCCTTTAACAAATTGCGACACATCTGAAATGCCGGCAATCTCTTCCAATATTCGTCGTTCCTGGCCTGGTGCTTCTTGATTTCCTGGATTCGAAGACATGACTTGAAAAATGATATAACGAGCTTTCAGTAATGTCAGGGCTCTCTTGGGACTTGGTTACTTAACTTGGAAATGGTTAGTGGGAGATCTTGGATACTTGATAATAAAGACAATATATTAACAGAAGACTAGGTTCTTGATTCTTGGATATCTAGGTAATAGTACAAGACTGAAAGCTGGAGAGCTTTCGACATGTAGATACCTCAGCTACTTATACTTCGACACTATCTACTACAGACTACAGTAATCTAGTTCCAGCCCAATTCCTGTCGAACTCCTGAGAGTGACCTAGAATCTGATCGAAGCCCAGTGAACTGGTAAGAGTACAAAATACTATCCGGAAACATCTAGAAACTAATTGCTAGAATAGCTTAGAATGCCATCGAAGTAACTCAACACCATGAATCATCTCCACATCAGTCAGTCCGTGACACTTGTCTTCCTTTGAGGGTGTTTGTACCTTAGGTAGGCTTGTTGGAGCAGGTTCTCTCTGAGCTTGCACATTAGGAATATTCGGAAGCTTTGCCGTTGTACCGGCTACTATCGCCCAGGTTGAGCTATTTTCATGAGGCTTTGTAGGTAGGCCGTGACTGTTGTCCTCAACAACGATATGGTTTCTAGGCGCGACTGGTTTGGGAGTGCTTGCCATGGTGGGAGGCTTCTTACTCATATATTTTGGTGCTTTTGTCTGATCTACTGTAAAGGCAGTTATGACAGGCGCCATCTTTTCCATTAGAGTCGCAAGGACGTCTGCTGCTGGCTTCTATCCTTTGCTCTTAGTCAAGGATTCGATTAGTTCTAGAAATCCTGATCTATGCCCATTCTTTCTTTTATTTGTTGTCCTGCTTTTTGCATTCTATTCATAATGCCAAGCAGGCTTGGATTAAGATACCCTCCTAGATTTGAAGGCGTTGACGATATCGATGTAACAGCTGGGGCCGTAGCATCTGTTGGAGATTCTTGTAAGAAGGGTAATGAGTAATACGATGCGGGATGGGTCGTGGGGTATAGATGTATATAGTTAGTACTGTGTGTATATATGAATTAATGTCGTATCAGGCAAAAGCCCTACACCCAAGAGACATGATACGGGTGTGTTGTCCCTGAAGACTCACTACTACCTATCTGACCAGATTTCTAGGCTGAGTTTGTACATGAAAGAAAAGATAAAGAAAATTGCCAAGACAAAAACCGCCCTAAATCTTGCCTACTTTCATATCAAATTGTTAAGAGATAGTATTATCTCGAGAGAGATTAGTCCTCTTGATTTAAAAATTGCTTTCCGTTACATCCCGTTACGGTTAAGTACTCAAAGAATTCCTCCCATCCGTTTTCTGCCAGCATAACCCGTGCTCTTGGCGTTGATTAATGTCTGGATATTCTCCATTGTTATAGAGCTGTTCAGCACTCCTTAAAGTGCTAAGGACTTCTCTCCCTTCTACAGATACATCTGCCGTCGAAATTTTCGTGCCCAAATCGTTCATGGTAGCTCTTGAAATCACTGTGTCCTGTCCTCGCTGCCAACAAACGATGGTACGCCCATTTCGTCAATTCAAGCTTAGGTGGTCGTTTCTGTCTCATATGCAGGTCTAATTCTTCGTACTGACTTGATCTATGCTCAAGCTGCCAGAATTACAAAGCTTCCTCAGCCTGCTCTCGGACGATCCGGTTCAGGGCTACAAAGGTGTATTTCTGCTTACTCCTTGAGTCTTGGATGTCTCTCAGGGCTGCCTTGGACAACTTGTCCGCCTGCTTGTTCCAGATAATTCCGGATTAGCCCGGTATCCAACGAACTTCGACTGATAGAAGCTGACTTGCCTGAGTCATAAATTTGTGGACCACAGACTCAGAAGATCTATTTCGACCGCTTTGCAGAGCCTGCACGGAGTTGGAGTTGTCTTGAAGCACCTTTATTGGCCACTATTTGCCTTCGTTATGGCTTCTTCTATAGTTTTCTGTGCTCCTAAAAGCTCTGCATCGTAAACCTCTACCCCAGGCATAGTACCTGAACCGGACCCTATCATTTGACCTACTCTATTTAAGGTGTATCCACAAGCAGATTTGGCGGTGCCGCATAGAAATCCGTCGGAATAAGCATGATCTGCTTCCGCTTGCTTGTCGCTTCCAGTTGATTTGTGTTGTGATGGGCATGTTATACAGCTAGGATACTTGCATGTACATAACGTGATTAGATGTTTACGCTGTTCGTGTAGTTCCTGTATCGTTTGGGATATCTGCAGGAGAAAGCTCATGTGGTCAGGAGCCGACTAGCGGCCGCACATGAGTATAAGTAGCGAGTGCTCGGCACACAATTAGAAAAGAACAATTAAAATACAGTGAACCTCAGATACACCTTCAACCACAACCTGAACTCATCAATCTATATACTCGTACAACGTCAGCATGCATAGTGACACTAACCTAAGCTCATAACCACAATAGGTTATGAGCCCGGGCGATTCCGCTGCGCCAAAATCACGATAACACGTACAAGTATTAAACAACTATGGCAAAAGACGACAATAAGCTCATCCTCCAGCCGGGAGTTTCGTTTGCAAAGTGGAAGACAAGTCTCCAAGCAAAACTCGCACGACGCAATGTTTTGGGACACGTATTCCACAACTTGCCTGGACTACGACCAGTGCATGCCCCTGTCGACGCTAGCTCTAGTAATACGAGCCCCGAAGATCTCCCTAACCTGTCTACCGAGCATGAAATTAAACTCGAGCAATGGTTACTGGGGGAGATTGAGGCCAAGAACGTGATTACTAGTAGGCTTTCATCATCAACGTGCCCTCAGAACTATGATCACATGACAGCAAAAGAGCTGTTCGATGCGGTAGCTTGCACCCGGCAGGAAACTGCTACAGCCCCGTACGCAACAGCTCTCGAAAGCTTTTTAATGATCAGATTCATGACCACTGCTGATGACTATATTGACAGGTTTTTAGCGGGTATTCAGAGCGTAAATAACGCAGCGGACGCATTACCGTCGCATGCTGCGCCAAAGCGCTCTGGTTACCACATTGGAGATGGTCAGGCAGCAGCCATATTTGTGATGGGAACCAAGAGGATTGAATGGTTGAACAACTGGAGGGACACCAGAATACATGAGCCCAATAATGAATATGTTCCATTGCAGACAATGATGTCATCGCTACGTTCTGTTGCAGGAAATCGGATGTTGCCAGCCCAAGTGGCGCATGCAACATCTCTTCCCATTACACGGAACGTAGATCCTGAGGCTATCTGCAAGCAGTGTCGTCATAGACACCAGAACAAAGATTGTTTTAGACAACACCCCGAACTTGCATCTAGAAACAGTCGGGGTAGCACAAATTCTAGCGGAGGAAGAAATAGAGTAGCGGCCACTTATGACATCGGAGATAGTGATACAGACTTTATTGTAGCTGCAACTGCTCAAGTTAATGAAAGCCGTACAATTTACGACACTGGTGCTTGCACCATTTTGTGCCACATGAATCTTCTTTTGAATTTATCAACAAAACTACTAAGCCATTTAGATTTGATCAAGCAGTAGGAGTATCATCACTTGACAGTCTCGGAACTGCACGTATCAAGATTGGTAAACTCACACTAAAGCTACATGATGCATTGTACTCACCAGATTCTTCATGCAATATCATATCTGCTGGTAGGCTAGAGAGAATATCTGGGATTCTACCAGATTACAACAGAATGTTTTTAGTGTTGCATTGTCCGCCTGAGGCAGACAGACCAGTAGCCCGGCTTGTATGCAAAAATGACGTTTTCTACATTTTCCCAATTGAGACTAGCCAGCCGTCTAGTTCCATGATTGCTGCACCTGGCATTGCAAGAATTTTAACAACAACCAGTGCACAGCGATGGCACGAGCGACTAGGACATACGGGTCAGACAATTTTAAAGAAAACAGCACAAGTCTCGAAAGGACTTGAGGGCATTGATTTAAGTGAACTCACGACCTGTGAAACATGTCATTTAAGTAAAGCCCAAAGGTTTGTGTCCAGGGAACCTAGACCAACCCCAAATGAACCCCTAGACGAAATTCATATTGACACAGTGGGAAAGATCCAGTCCGCAATCAACGGGCATCAGTATGTAGTTATTATTACCGACGCAAAAACGCGAATGCGCTGGGCTATAACAACCGAGACCAAAGATCAAATTGCACCACTATTGATTCAGTGGATCGAAACCCAACAGCATCAATATGCACACTGCGAAAAATATGGCATCCGCACAGACCTATCAGCTCCATACACACCAGAACAAAATGGTGTTGCAGAATCTACAAATAAAGTAGTGCTTAGGAAAGCTCGATCAATGCTGATTGACGCCCGCATCCAGTGACATACTGGCCATGGGCAGTTGAATACGCTTGTTTCATTACCAATAGACTGTATTGTATGCGCACGAAGAATACTCCGCTAATTGATTTCATGCAAGGTTTAAGCCAACCGCACACTGGTCAAATAGATTTGTCTCTCGTTCCACGATTTGGGTGTAGAGCTTATAAATTAATCACTCCAAAGCCTGGCAAATTTACAGCTAGAGCTGAGAAGGGATGGTTTATTGGTTTCCAGAAAAACACTAACAAAAATTTCATCATTTACCATCCTCACAAAACAAGTTCACAAGATTGGAAATGGATTGAAAGTTTTACTCCTCATGCAACCTTTAATGAGGAAGTGATGTTTGGAGATGAGTTAGACCCTATCGTACAACAACATACCTTGAGCTATTGGACTAATGATCAATCATTTCCCATAGATATAGAAACGCCGCATCCTAGGCCAGATAATCAAACTCTGCCATCGTCTGAAGGGGAGCAATCTATACCCTCTTTAGCAGCCCAAAGAGCAACACCAGACGATGCCACGAGCAAACCATCAAGAGTAGAGCATATACCTCCTCCAACAAGTGATGAAATAGAAAATCACATATCACCTCCACCAAATGAGCAAAGGGGAGAGCATGTACCACCTCCTCCACCATTTGAGCAACAACACGAGCATTCATCCACTCAAATTGAAACCCTGCCTACCAAGACAGACTTGGTAAATCATAGCCCAGCAACGAGGCTCAACACGCAAGAAATTACAAATGACTTTTCTGACACAGAATCCCAGCTCTCAGAAGCAGAGGATGAAGGGGAGCAAAATTTGGATGTTGTGCACAGCAAGACTGATGAGCATGAGCCCAAAGCCCTCGATAAAATCATGACAGGCTGGGATCCGGTAATTCCATTAGCAGGGCAGAAACGCGCACATTCCCCAGAGCGAGAAACCATGCATACAAGAAGTGGTAGAGAAGTAGTGCGACATGACTACAAACGACTACACCATGGCAAAGTAGCGCTTGCATCAACTGACCCTAAGACATGGGCTGAAGCCATGTCCTCTCCTGAAGCGTCACAATGGAAAAACGCTGCAAACGAAGAATTCCAATCACTACAAGAAAAAGGTGCGATCAAAATAATACAGCGTGACGAACTCCCATTAGGACGCAGACCAATGAAGTGCAAGTGGGTATTCAAAAAGAAGTTTAGAGCAGATGGTAGTCTTGAAAGATACAAAGCTCGATGTACAGCCAAGGGATATACTCAGCGAGAAGGAGTTGACTACCATGAAACTTTCGCACCTACACCCAGGTCCGAAACTGGACGAATACTGCTAGCTTTAGCACACCAGTTTGGCTGGCACAGAAAGCAAGGTGATGTTCCAACGGCCTTCCTGAACCCAGACATTGATATTGATCTGTATATGGAGCTACCGCAAGGATTTGAAAGGGGTGGCCGTCTCATACAACTCCGCAAGGGCCATACGGACTCAAACAAGCGGCAGCACTATGCTATGATGACGCACGAGCCACCCTAGCCAAACACGGTCTTCTTCCAACAATATCAGATATATGTCTCTATACAAATAAACAAAAGGACTTATTTGTCATGATGTACGTTGATGACTTCCAAGTTCTGGGACCTAACATCCAGAAAATAGACGACCTTATACTTACACTTCACAAAAAAATACAAACTAAAAGCAGTCAACACTGATCTATTTCTGGGAATCAACATATTGAACCCAAATATAGACACGCTATCACTTTCACAGGGTCGATATGCTCGCGCATTAATAGAGAGGCACGGCTTATCAGATTGTAAACCAGCATCCTCTGCACTCGAACGCCTCATGGGTCCTAATGAAACAACGTGCGAAGAGCATCAAAAGACGGAATACAACTCAATTGTCGGCGGTCTGCAGTTTCTAGCAAACAACACACGCCCAGACATTGCGTTTGCAGTCAACCACCTTGCACGTTTTCTAACAAACCCATCATCCGAGCATTATCAAGCCGCGCGTCGCGTGATAAGGTATATTGCAAAAGATCCCGATCGAGGCCTTACATATACTAGAACAAGATCGAAACCACAACTTGAAGCATATACAGATGCAGACTTTGCAGCTGAAACTTCTGGTAGTCGTTCAACGTCAGGTTCGCTTATCACGCTCGTAAACGGCCCAGTAAGCTGGCGCTCGAAGTTGCAGAGGGAAGTAGTTCTCTCAACAACAGAAGCTGAGTACTTAGCAGCCACTGAAACCTGCCGTGAGCTCCAGTGGATAAGATCTCTACTTGAAGAGCTGGGCATTAGTGATCGCATTGATGGTTCTGAGTGCACGAAGCTTTACATAGATAACCAATCGGCAATATCTTTAATTAAGAATCATGACAACCATAAACGATCTAAGCATATCGCCCTTCGAAATTACTACTGCAGAGAACAATACGACAAAGGATACATGAAGCCTGTATATATACCTACATCAAGACAACTAGCTGACAGTCACAAAGGTTAAGTCACCGGTCCCAATACAGTAACCCTCTGCTGCAATCTAACAATACCCTAACCAATACCACATCATTTAAGAGTCGTTACCGACAAGGGGAGTGTTGTGATGGGCATGTTATACAGCTAGGATACTTGCATGTACATAACGTGATTAGATGTTTACGCTGTTCGTGTAGTTCCTGTATCGTTTGGGATATCTGCAGGAGAAAGCTCATGTGGTCAGGAGCCGACTAGCGGCCGCACATGAGTATAAGTAGCGAGTGCTCGGCACACAATTAGAAAAGAACAATTAAAATACAGTGAACCTCAGATACACCTTCAACCACAACCTGAACTCATCAATCTATATACTCGTACAACGTCAGCATGCATAGTGACACTAACCTAAGCTCATAACCACAATAATTTGCTTGTAGGCTTACCACTCTATTAATGTAGTTTACTCGGACCTTCAGAAGTCGGCAAGCACTTAGAACACATCTGGAGCCGCGTGAGGTAAGGATCTAGCACAAAGATCGCTCGGTTTTTCTAGCCTGTTCGCAAACCAAGCCGACTTATCGTAAACTTTGGTCCCTCTCTAGATCTAAATACTAGCGGGTACCAAGTATCGAGTCGTTGGATCCATGATGCAGCCTGAATTTTTCTTTGCTGTAGCAAAAACTCCGCTGGAAGAATGCCTGACTCTCGATGCAGAGGCTTATTTGGCGTGGTACGCCATGCTAGTAGTGCTGCTCGAACCACTTTAAGCAATGTAATATCCAGTAGATTAATATGCCAGCCAACTGTGTTACCTACTTTCTTGTCCCACTGGGTTGTGATCCGAGTCAGCCATAGCCACCGTGCTTCTGCTCTGTATAGTACCGTGATGAGGACAAAAGACTGCACCACTTTGGATATTAGGCCCGGGTCGATGCCACATTGGACGATGTTAACGTGGCGTATAAACTGAGCTATATGTTGGGCTTTCCCGCACCATTCTTTGACATTCTATTTAAAGGAGAGTTGAGGGTAGAGTCATACTCCGGGACGTTTAACGAATAGGGATGGCTGAAAACTATATCCCTTGATCTTAATGCCGAATCCAGTGGTGTCTAGTCTTCTCTTTGGTCATCCTCCTATCACTAGGAGTTCCGACTTAGCTGGATCGAAGTCTATCTTGTGCTCATTAGCTAGCGAGTCCAGTTTTTCAATCTCCTGTAGAACTTTTTCTACTGCCTGAGGCGCAGTGCTTCCATCACCGGGTATGGTAACATCGTTAGCGTAACCAAATTGGCTTCTGCTGTTGCCGTTCTGGAGTAAAATATAGATGTATAGTAGGAACAAGAGCGGTGATAGTAGTGAGCCTTGAGGGACCCCACACTTTACTTCCTTATCTTGCGTCGTCCCAGCTTGACGTCGAACCCGTATTCTTCGCTGAGACAGAAGATATTATATCCATAGACAAAGATTCATGGGCCATCCTTGTTACCGCATCCAGTATAGCAAGCACTTGTGGAGCACTGCATAGAATGCGCCTTGCACATCTAAGGTTGCCATGACTATGACCTTGCCGTTACGCATTATCGCTTCTGAACCATTTATGACGCAGGAAACAAAATTGACTGCTGACTGTCATGTAGAGCGCCAAAGAGCTGCTGCGGAACTACTCAATGTTCAATCGCCAACCAGATCAAACGCTTGGCCACCAGCTGTTCTAAACCTTTGTCAAAGCAAGCAGTCGCGAGATCCTGCTCTGGCTGTGGAAAGAGCATGACTTCTACCCTAAAAGCGGTGGGAAAATGACTGATTTCTAGGCAAGCTTGAAAAATATTTTTTACATGTTCTCCGGTTATGTTTCAGCATTATTTGGCCAATTGGACTGTTATCTTATCTAACCCTGGGGCCTTGTATCTATTTTCAATGGTGTATGCCGTAAAATCATCTAGCGAGAGCGTATGGTTCTACGGGCTCTACTCTCCTTGACCACACTCCCACGTAGGTAGATCATGAGCCGCATTGAACCTAGCCATTGAAATATATCTTAAGCTTTCTGCTCGCTCAAGTGGATCCGATATCCATCTAACCGCCGCTACTTTTAGTGGAGCGGGTTCACGACACACTTTGGGTTTGGCCCAACGCATCACCTTGAAGACCTGAGCCTGCGAGGTAGCGCTTTCAACTTGTTTCCTCCAGTATCCTTTCTTGGCTGCCTTGGCTATCGCTCTGAGCTTTATACGTGTCTGTATCGGTCCTTCGGGAGTGTTCCTGGAATTCTGAAACTTATTGGACTTCACCTTGCAATCCTCCGTTGTCAGGGACTGAGGATAGAGTACCAGCCCCGCATTCTTTTCCTACAAAGTCTGCAAATATTTACTCACCTTAGAATGATTACTTGGTTACAATGGTTGTTATGGGTTACGAATAGAGTAATAGAGTAGTAGAAGTCGTACACTATGAGGCCTAAGCTGTTCTGGTTACAATGTAGTATATGTAGATTGGACAGAGCCGCTGTAGAGGGCCACGTCTTGTCTTCTGTCTTCCACTGACCTTATCTCCAGTCCTAGTTTTTCTCGTCGGTCGCCCTTAGTTTTAGTTTTAGTTAGAATTACGAATTCATACCTTTGACTCTTGCTGACTTCGTCAGATTTTACTCAAGTCTCTCAGTAATTCCCCCAGCACTACCTTTGGCACCCTCGAGTTTGAAATCCGTCCACAAAAGTGCTGTGTTTTCGTCTGATTTCGAAGATCTCTCTCATACTGCCTTGAAGGTATCCCCAACAGCTTCTCGGAGACTAGATTTCTTACATTAGATATCATCCACACTGTTTACAGATCCTGGCGCGATTAACGCCTCGACAAATTGAGCAAACTTATCGAGGTTTTTATCGTTGACAAAAAGTCCTGGGTGAGGTTAGCGTTGTCAGATCTTATACACTTCACAGATCATAAAATGGTTCTGTGATCCGATGTGTAATTAAATTAGTGTGAAACTGCTGCTGTGGCCGATGTATTGCTTCATACCAAGTCAATCACATTCCCATCCCGATGTGTGGGCACCCCTGCTATGGTGACTAAATACGTGTCCTGGTCTGAAGCCCATTTCATAATCTGATCACCGTTGCCATTTTGGCGTGAGACCTGTGGTTGCCAGTATCTTGACACAGCGTTTAAGTCGCCCCGACTACAGTAGGACCACGAGGTCTCCACTGAGGTTAAAACCCCAAGGATCCGCTAGGCCCAGGAGCGCAGTAGACATTTCCAAAGGTCGTTCCAACTGCTTGTAAAAAGCAATTGTCTTAGGCAATCCTATAGACCGGAAATATTTGCGGAGCAATGACACTTTTCCGGGTAAAAGTAATGGCTCGATGACGGTTTCCCGTTTCTCCCGCTGGTTTGTGACAATGAAATCCAGGATGACCTTTTGTAACGAGTTTTCCATCCTTCTGTATTGTCCATGGTTCTTGTACTATGAAAACGTGCGCTCCAACTCCCCACGTCTGTTGCGACGCCATGTCCATATTCTTTCCGCTCTTTCCCATGTTTTTTTGCATCAGATTCTAATTGTGCATGCAGCTCTTTAGCTATGACACAATATCGAAGAAAAGTACAGAATAGATGACTCAATAAAAAGGAAGAGCACTCATGCCTCGGATTCCTTTTGCAAGTACCACTACAAAGTTATGGCGGCTTTTTCTTAACCCCAAGTCAACCCTCATCCGTGAATACCCACCCAGGGAAACGTCTCAATTATCCTGAGATATCTAGACATAACTGTCATCTATTTACTTGACTCCGCGCGAAATGTGGTCTTAGGTGTCTCCCTCCAAAATGAAGTAGGCGCCCAGGCTACTCAAACTATACCAGAGAACACCACCAGGGGGCGGACCACGGCACCTTCCATTGTTGACTTGTGTTTTTAGTGTCAGCTGCACTCTCGCAAGCAAAGTCTTGGCGCGCAAAAAGCTCAATTCGTAAAAACTCCTTACCAAAATTCAAAATTAAACACCCGTCGAGCTTGTATTCATCCTTTGTGTCATCTGTAAACTTGTCCCAATCCCTTTCGCATCCATCCTCAAGAAATGTCTGCCAGATTTTTGCGCCACGCTTTGTTTCTTCCGTTGAGTATAAATATCGGCGTGGGCGTGTATTTGGCGGCTAGCTGAGGCCAGAGAAAGTCGACCAGAGGTATGGTCATTGGAATGAGGATGTACTGGGTCGTACTTTCAGACTTGATGAGACTTAGATATGAGTCGATCTCGGTGGTGAAAATTTGACGTGGTGGAGTATTTTGAATCATTGCCTCGTAGGCTAACTTCTTTGGTATTGCGAAGTTTGACTGAACTTGGCTATGGGATAATAATCCATTCCCAGCTTAGCAGAGGACACAGCGTACAGGTGTACAGTCTTGCCCTACCCTCCCACGTACCGCGGGATCGCTTTCTTCAGCGGTCAAATTTTATACCTCTTTATTCGATTCCCCATTCCTGAAATTTCTTTGATTCATAATCCGACCAAAATTAAACAACGTAGCTCTTTCATATCGATAATTTATGAGAAATGTTACCAAATCCACTTCTAGGAAAAGTCTGAATCTTTGCTCATGTATAATAATTGAATCCCAATTTGTAGAGGGTATCGAGGATCGATGTTGAGTAGTCAACCTCTGAGAACTCGTCGAGAAATATTCTAGTTTAAAAGCGAGTTGTCACATATACATAGAGCGTTGATCATGTGTCATAGCTACTTTACTGAATAAATAAATAATTCAATTTTCCTGATTCGGCGCCTTGAGGCCCATGCAGGCTTTATTGGAAGATATGTACTCTAAGTGGGATGACTCAATTTGACGTTTAGAATACTTACACTCAGATTTTATTTGCAGATACCACTCGATGTTAACCCTCACCGTATAACCTCTTCCGTGCATACCCACCAGGGGAAAATCGTGAAAATCCTATGATTATCCGAGTGTGCTTTCATCATCACACAAATACAATATCACCGCGAGAGAGTGTGGTGTATGGGTTTTTCTTGATTCGAACCAGCTTTCTCCTGTCTCAAATGGGGGAGGAGTTCAAGCTACCCAGAATCTAGTTGGGAGAATGGTATTTTTTGTGTACAAATCGATTAAAAAGTGGGGTGGTCGTAGAAGCGCACAAGGCTACAGCCTATAAGGAACAACATGCAAGGCTGCACATGACTGGATTATAACTCTAATTGGCGAAAATAATTTTCTGACTACCTAAGTCAAATCGAATTAAAGTGTAAAAGTCTTCATATACAGCAACTCTATGTATTACTTCTAAATTTAAATAGTGTATCATTCTCTCAAAATTCGGTTAAGAAGCGAGCATGGGAAAGTCAAAGTCGCAAAAGCGGAATCACTCAGCGACATCTTCACCATATTCCAAACCCGAAAAGGCTGCTGCCAATCATGTCTTCAAATTCAACACCAATGTCGGTCAACATATTCTAAAGAATCCCGGAGTCGCTGAGGCGATCGTGGCTAAAGCATTCCTCAAGCCATCCGACACGGTACTAGAAGTTGGCCCCGGCACTGGTAATCTTACAGTTCGCATTCTCCAACAAGCCCAAAAAGTTATTGCTGTGGAACTAGATCCACGTATGGCGGCCGAGGTCACAAAGCGTGTACAGGGTAAACCTGAACAACAGCGCCTGGAAGTCATTTTAGGCGATGTGATCAAGATGGAAACGTTACCACGCTTTGATGTCTGCATTAGCAACACACCCTATCAGGTTTATTTGTCAAGCATATTAATGCAGGGGCTGATTGCTGACATTTATTAGATTTCAAGCCCTCTTGTCTTCAAGTTGCTCGCCCTACCAAATCCTCCGCGAACTTCCGTACTTATGTTTCAACGCGAATTTGCCCTCCGACTAACGGCACGCCCAGGTGATTCACTTTATTGTCGATTGTCCGTCAATGCACAGTTCTGGGCAAAGATAACTCATGTGATGAAAGTGGGAAAAAACAACTTCAAGCCACCACCACAGGTGGAAAGCAGTGTGGTTCGAATTGAACCAAAGTTGGGAAGCGAGCGGCCCGGTGTCAGCTGGGAAGAGTGGGATGGAATGTTGAGAATCTGTTTTGTCCGAAAGAACAGAAGCATGCGCGCCAGCTGGCTAGGAACTAAGGAAGTCTTAGCAATGATCGAAAGAAACTATCGAGTTTGGTGTGCTATGAACGATGTAGCCCTCGATGATACAATTATTGAAGGAGAAGATGCGACGATGGAAAATGATGGACCAGAAGAAGAATTGGACGGAATTATGGATATCGATGATGCTGTAGATGAGCTACCCAGCTTCTTTGCAGAAGAATCGTCTCGAATCGCAAAAATGAAAGGAGAGAAGACTAAGAGCAAGAAGAAGAGAACGCGAGTGTATGAACTCGTCCGTGAGAAGATTCGAAAAGTCCTTGAGGATGTGACCGAACTAGCCGACCAACGCGCAGGAAAATGTGACGAAAATGACTTTCTTAGGCTGCTGTGTGCATTTAATGATGAAGGAATCCACTTTTCATGAAAAAAGCACTCCCAAAAACCTTATCACGGTGAACAGATAGCCATCAAATAACAGGCCTTCTAGCGCGAAGTCCAACGACGTTGAAACCTCGACTTTTGAATAACTTTCACGCCGAGAAGCTCAAAGGTATCAATTCTAGATGATTGTATTGCCAGAATACAACATTCTTTGTGTCTTTCTAAAAGCTATTCTATTTTTCGCTGCAGGAATTTGACCTACATCCTAGGTTTATCTTACAAGTCTGAGCTTCTATACATCGTCAATATCTCGCGAACCCTTCCTCAGACAGGAGGCTTTAATACTTCTCGTATCTCCGCTCCGCCTGAATAGCTCGAATACGGCTTTAGCTAAGGATACTAACATGTTAGATACAGATCACAATTATTATCGACACGAATCTGGAATTGAAGTTGGATTTATCGGGACCTTCTAGTTCTTAAAAGTGGCGGAATACCAGCTTCTAGCATCGAGTAAGACAATATTTAAATATCTTCGAGAGAACGATTGTATCAGACGATCCATGTATACAACCATGGAATCTCTTTGATATTTACCATAGCTCTTTGAATCAGCAAAAAAAATTACTTGCTTCCCAGTTAAAGCAATTCCCCACCTGCAATATTTTTGGCAAGCACGATCACAGTTATGACAATTCTCATCAGAACTCCCCAATTTCCTGGAAAGCAAAACTTAAAGTGATAACTTGAACAGTACGCCCGATCGATTTGTCTGTTTTTGTCTCCTGTCACTGACCCGAGACATATCAACCACTTCTGGAGGAAGCACTAATCAGAAATGCGAAATAAAATCCAAGTTCACCACCCACACTACGCCACTTATTTATGTAGATTAATTTGTGGCGGACTACCAGAATTATTCCGCTTCTTCACTCTCATATTGAGTTATGCGCGTGAAAATAACTTCCTTTCCCAACTCCATGGTTCAAAAATGAAGGACAAGTTAGAAGTCACTCCATGCAATGGTTTTTGTTCGTCCCTAATAATTCATTGGTTTATCTACAGTTCCACTTACTTTCCATGAGCCACCCATATTCACCTGGGGGAAAATATAGAATCATTTGGCGATCTTAACTTACCTGCATCACCACTTTGAAGTTCAGAGCCATGTCATGACATTATGACTTAACAGGTATCTAATCATCTATTTGTGTCCGGAAGGTGTTAGGCAAATAGACTTTCTAGAATCCCTCAAGGGGACTAGCTGGGACAGTATAAACTACCACGGTCGGATGCAGTAATTTTCTGAAAGCTGGCGAATATATGTTACAAACTGTGTGAATCCTTACAGAAAGCACTTGCAATAGGGGCAATTAGATAGTAAAGGTTAATAGAGATAATAAAAGACATCTGTATAATCATTACAAAGTTGCAGATGGCTTTATCCGATCGAACCTTTCTCGTTGCTCGATTTTAATCCGGGTAGAATGTTCTCAGTGTAGAATAAAGGAAGTCCAAGCCATACATCGATTCGTACATAAAACGGTGACACTTCCCGTTCAGCGTGAAGGAAAGCCATGGAAAAGTTTGAAAGGGCCAATATCACTCGGACCGGAGAGACATGATAGGGCGGCTCTTGCGCCCACAGCCGTCGAGTTAAGTAGCTTAGAGGCCATATCTACTTGATTATCAGTTTTTAAAAAAATTAATGTGCACTCGAATATAGAAAAATAACAAAATATCATTGTCTTGTGTATATGTTGGATGTTTCGTATTGCCTCATAGATACTCACATTCTGGATAATATCCTCGAATACCACTGTGAGGTAGAGGAATGAAGACTCAGTACCTATCATTGTTGTCCTCTACAAACCTTCAGCTCTCACTGTAAACTCTACAGAGCCGAGATTAAGAATAGCCTTCATTCTCACTTGGATAAGGATTCCCAATCGTTTGGCGGTCTATATCGTCTTCATCTCGCAGAACACCTCCCTTTCACCATTATCATGAAACTAACCACGATCAGATCAGATGGTAGGGTCGAAATCCTACTCATCAACCAGTCACCTTTCTTGGTCATGGAGCATACCCAGCTCACGATACGGGAAGGATAGATTGGATCATGTTGGTCTCTTTTCTTACGAAGACGGGAGATAGAGATGGATATGTGCACCTCGTGAGGCTGACTCAGCGAGTTTTCCTAGACTTTTTCCCGCGCACGCAATTTCCATTGGCACGGTTTTTTGGGTAGAAAGTTCAAGGGAAATGCGGCTGCATTCTCCGCTTAATCACTGAGTTGATTGGCTATTCCACATGAGCAATATATCAATGGTCTTTGAAGTTATAATAGAGGCAGTGGCGCTTTACAAGGTGTGGCCTGGGTCAGAGAGGAGCTCAATGTGCTGCATGGTCTTCAACTTGAGTAGCACAGGGAAAACCAACCTGATGGTCAAAAATGCATGGTTGAAGACAATATGATTTGAACGAATTAAAATTGAGAACCAACCACTGTAGGGCATATTTACTTGAGTAGAAGAGTCAGCTTGTTAATGCTCAGCTAGCTCACTTAGGCTTGATACGAATTGGTAAATGCGATACCATTATAGGTTAGAGTTAGAGATAGTTTGATGATCATTCAGATACTTAAGAAGCTGGGTACCTATTCTTATAGTTTCCCAGGTTCGCAATTTGTATCTTACTTGCAGTACTCTAGAGTTTGAGAATTTGGCCTGTTATCTGTATACCCGTTCTTCTCACCTCATATTCGTTCTTCTCGCCTCGTCCTCGTCTCTCCTCTATTCCTACCTCCTTTCGACTCCCCTTCGGAGACGGCGTTAGTCTACTCCGACGCTTGCCGTAGCACAGCCCTCCTCCGAGAGTATCCACCGAAGGGAAATTCGAAACTTTTCGCTATCCAAGCATGCCATAATCATTCATGCATACGAGTACCGCAAGGGATGTGACTTAGTCTTGCTGGATTCGAACCGGTAATCTTCTATCTCAAGAGGGATAGACGTTCAAGCTATCCAGAAACTACTTTCGAGACGAGCTCGGATGACGAACCACCGCACTATGCAGCCACGGAACTATTCCAGTGTCACTTACACTCTCGTCATCTGATTTTCGTAGCGCGAATTGCTCAATATGAAAAGATACCTTTTCAGAAGTCACAATGCTACCTCTACCAAAATTGCCTCCGTCACTTGTATCGTATTGCCTCTCTCTCCGGATAACTCTTCTGTTCCAAAAATCTGTCTCCTAGAATCTCGAATCCTGATTTTTGTCCTCCAGCAGATAGTATTATTTTTTCATCATTCAATTTTTATTCAGCTATTTAGATATGAAACATTGCCGGTGTCATGTTTACATGTTAAATGTATCGTTTGACGTTTTGGTCACTCATACTCTGTATTTCATTCGCAAATACCACTACGAGGTCTGTTTGCTTACACAAACAGTCGCCCTCCTCCGTAAGCACCCAACAAAGGGAAATTCAAACCCTTTGATTATCCACGCATGCCTTCGTCATCCATGTATACCAGCGCCGCGAGAAATGTGGTTGTGCTTTGCCGGATTTGAGCCAGTCGATCTCCTGTCTCGAGTGGGATATGTGTCTAGGCTATCCAGAGTCTACTGGAAGACTGGCCAAGACGATGTACCATCCAACTATGGTGGTGTTATAGTGTCGCCTGCACTCTCGCAACCGAAGCCTTGGCACTCACATAGCTCGGTTCGTAAAACTCATTGTTAAAATTCCAAATTTTACGCTCATCGAGATTGTAGCCATCCACCGGATCATCTTGAAAACTTGTTCTGAATCCCCTCGCGGTCATTCAAAAGAACTGTTTCCCAGGTTTGTGCGCCACGCTGTCTCCTCCGTCGGGTATTAATATCGGCGAGGGCGTGTATTTGATGTTCAAATGAGGCCTGATAAGGTCAAGGAAATGTGTGGTGATTGGAAGGAGGATGTTCTAAGTCGTACCTGTAAGCTTGATGGGGTGTTGATCGGGATCGATCTAGTTGAGAGTGAGAAATTGATTAGGTGGGGAGTCTTGAATCATTGCCTCGTGCACCAACTTGTTCGGTATTGCGAAATTTGACTGAACTTGGCTCTGGGAGAATATCTCACTCTCAGGTTTGTAGAGGACACCTCGTACAGATGTTCAAGCCTTGCCCTCTGCACGCCACTCAGACAAAGCCTCGGATCCGCTGAGATGCGCCAACGGCTTAGCGTAGCTGCTCCCCGGCACGGAACATAGTTCTTCAGTAGTCTGTTCCTAGCGTCTACACACCAAAGCGCTACGTATCTCCCTTGAACTAAGCGCGTTGGCTGTGCCGCTTCCACAGCAAAAGTATAGCCACTATATTCGTGAGGACTGGTGGCAAAATTCCAAATAAAATGTAGTCCCTATTTGCCGGAGTCGGCTTAGCGCGATAAGTAGTCCTACTCGAGGATTTATTGCTGTCCCATCGCCCCCACAACCTTCGCAGATACGTACGAGCAAAGAGACGACCCATGCTACCCACATCTTCCCCCAGTAACGGCTATACCATTCGATGCACACGCGTCACGTACAATTTCCCCCTTTGAACATTCACATATTCTCCATGGCATCTTTTAAACAAGCCTTCAAGTCAAATACTTGGTTTTTTTTGGTCAAGGCAACGGGAAGTTAAAGCTGCGTCATGACACCAGGTTTGTTTATCACCAACTCTCACATTTGTCTGCATATTTGTGCATCACAAACTAGTTATAATCATCAGAAAAATGTGATCGTGTCTTTTACAATGAGGCAAATTTTAGGATGGAAATAATAATGCTCTTCGTCAACAATATATCATCATTACTATTTTAATGTATTTTAAAAGGATTGTAGCTCATTGATTTGAATCCTATATTGACCAGAAAGTCCTAAATTCTTAACTCACTCAACTTCCAGACGGAGACAGCTCGATGATAACAGAGGTGGTAATTTGATTGTCGGCGTTTATTCGGCATGAGCCAGTTGTACTTATTAGGTAATTAATCCATATTATGATATACTTGGTTAGACCACATTTTTCGACCCTTACGCCCCTCCTCCCGTCATTTACCCCTCATTGGCTGCAGAGTAGAAATGCTTTCGTCCCACAACTTGACGCTAACTACTTTCAAGCTATTCTTCTTGGCGCTGTCTGTTACTTCCCACTTTTCCGGCCTCTCTTGGCGCTAGGAGGCCCAGATACGATGTCCACCATTATTGAGGAGTGTTTTATGGAGAAGTTTGTGTGTGGAGCGTTATCACACTTTATCACCCACTCAATATTAATTTCCCTGTCTTGGGATAATGTTCTTCATGACTGAAAGGTGGTTTGATTTCCGAGTTTTCGGTGACGAGGCGTAATATCATACTCGGAGGTTTGAGGAGGCATCAGTTTAGGAAACAGTGGTGCGTGCCTCCCAATCCAGTTGATATTAGCGACTAGTCGATTTTGCTGAAGGATTTTCGCGACTATATTCATACTCGATATGAGCAGAGTGGACAATGACCAGGTACCACTATGTAACGCTCGTGAGGACCTCTGGCACAACGTTTTTCTTTCTTTCCATCGACAGAAGTGCTGAAAAAATGAGATCCTGGATCCGTACAAGAAGTGTAGACATAAAAGTTTTTGGTATATTCACACATTGCGGGGTCTATAAAAGCAATTAGTGGGTGATTTTATTGGTAATAAACGCATCAAGGTGGTTGCATACAGTCAAGGTTATAAGGGTCCAAGGTGGAAGTTGAAAGGTAAAGTAACTCCTAAGAACAAGGAATAGGAATATTAATATGAGGAGGCGGAATTTTGGAGGAGATTGGTGCAGGCTTTTTAGTAATGAAGATAACTCTGACTTAGGAATGGCAGGTCGAATTCGAACTACTTATTAAAGGATCTAGAGGAAATGTAATCTTTATCTCAGGATTCAGATTTCGAGCTATGACCGCTCACATAGGGTAGCTGAGTGTAGCAGAATGTTCCTTTATCCCACTTTGACACAAGGAGTAGAGGCTAAAACTCTATGTTAAGAACGTGGTCACCCGTTAGGGTATAATCCGCTGTACGGATGGGCCCGTTGATATCCCTAGGCGGCCCCAGAAGTTGAATTCTTGTGCCATTTTCATCTTTATTCCTTGTCCCTGCACCTGTTTCTGTTGCCTGTTCTAGTGACCGTGCCAGTGCTCTCTGCCCTGCATGGGCCGTAATATGCCTTTGTCACGCTAGCGCCATCATGGGACATCGAAGATTGCGCGGCTACTGAATTTTAAGGATCTTAGGGTTCGGAGTTAATCGGGAAAAATCTGAGTCGTGGCTGGCGAGCGAGGTCGCATGAAGTCTGTGGGCTTGCCAGTTGTTCCGGACAGGGAAAGCGTAACGTGCGGTGTCTTGGATGGAGATGAATGAAAGAGCCAAATGGACTGACGATGGATGGCAGGTGGGGTCCTTTAAAATTGTGGAGTAGTGGGTTGATTAACCGATGCGAAGCTGGGGACAGCTGAGAAGGGGATATTGGTTTAGTCATCGTATCGGGACGATGGACTCCGACCACCAGATCAGCGAGTTGATTACGGGCCGGCAGGCACTCCTCACGGCAGAACCAATATCGCGAGTGAAAGTAAATATGGTTTGAGATACATTAATATTGAGCCCGACTCTCTGTGCTCTGTCGTGGACCAGTCGACAAACTTTGGTCTCGCTGATGTACCGAGTTTCACGGACTAAGGGTTTCTCGTCGCAATCAACGTGCGCTCTCGTTCCGTGCATATTTTCCGGGTGCGAATAAACAATCAATCCTATATTTACATTTCGATTGAATAATGGAGGCAATCAAATCCTGTAATCTAAAAGTATCTTTTGTTCGGGGGTCCAGAGAGTGGATATAGACCCTGCATGTACTGTGTCTTGAATGTACCTACTTCCCATTATCGCCTTCATCCGTGATCCCTCCCCCAAAGAAGAAAGTATATCTCCTGTCGGCAAGCTCTGTAGGCACGCTTTACCTCCGGCAATATTCGGGAGCCCTCCAAGTCGGCAATAGATACCCTAGTGAGTCGTGTCTCAGATGTTCGGTTAAGTCATTTTAGTCGCCTACGCGGCCCTCTTGATGAACCAAGTCCTACCATATCTAGCAACTCCCTGCATCCGCTCTTCGTGGAGATTCCCCTGCACATATTACTGCCCACATGACAAGTCGGAGACGCAGGACTATCAGAGGCAGATGAAATTTGGAGTGACCTCGTATTTCACAAATGTATTTTGAGCGGGAGAGAAACTCCCGGCGTATCCTTGATCTCCCATTAAAAGAGGTGCAGGCTCAAAATCAAATGTGACAAGGGATCAAGACGCAATTTGGAGACGTTGCGCATACAGGCTACTTTGATAGAGCGTACCGAAAGCAATCTCGGTACCGTTAGCGAGATCTAGGTAGAACAAATGATGACTTAATGCCCACGAACAAACCAATTTCGAAATAATCATTTAGCTGCTAATACTGTGATGTCAAGAGATTTCTTTTCCAACTTGAATGAAGAGATTGGATGGCGAAAAGCTAATGAAGGAACGCAGAGATTCAAGGTTCAAGGAGTCGAAAGTGCATGCGAATCCATGATATGAGAGCAATATTATCATGGCCAAATGTAGGAAGTGGCGGAATAGATACAGCACCATGGCTGACCTCATTAAAAGCCTGGGTTCAAATTCAGGTCTATAGCTGCTATTCTGGAACAAACGGCAGGCCGCCTGTGAAGAGTTCAGGGATTACTAATTTTTCTTAGATCCCTTGGCTCCGGAGACCATCAATTTCCTCTACATATTTAATCACACATCCCGCCCCCTGTTCACGAAGGGTCTCTGAAATAGACATGCAAATGCCAGTAGCCAAGCTGAGTAAGCCGTTTCCTTCGACCCTGACGAAACTAAGATTTCTCAGAAATGCCAAGTGGACGAGAAAATAGGAAAAATAGCAACGAGATTAATTAAGCTTCCAGAATATCAGCTAGGCTGCAACGAGTCGTGAAGTTAGTTTTTGCGTAATTAAGCCTTGGCGAGAAGCTATGAGAAAGTCTACCAGCTTTTACTCTTGAAACTTCTGAGAATTCAGTCACTGTCGGGCTTCTTAGGATCGGTTCTGGCGCGCCATGACCTACGACACGGTAAGTGGAAGGGAATTTTAGGATAATTCCTGTGACTGTAACTGTTTTGAAGAGAGTTAAACAGACACAGTCAATATCGGCCGGCTACCTCGCGAGATAAGAGACGTTTTTCAACCGATCGCGATTAGCTCAAATTCAGCCTGGGAGGTTCGGGGATTGTCTTGATCTTCCGGGAGACAACTGGCACAACATCATCGATACGGCCTGTGTCTACGCAACGAGTCGGGATGACGAATTATCAGCGGGCAATGCCATCTTCTACAAGCCCTCCGCTCCCTCTTTAGTATTTACAGAGCCAAGATGAATACGACTCTTTACGGCCTAGAGCTGAGTCACTCACTCTATCTTCAAAGATATACTTTTAACAATCCTCACGGTCCCAATAACAATGCTAGGTCTGGAAAACGGTGTTGTGCTACACAACGCTACAATACTAGTCAGGGAAACCTTTGAGCACAACGCAAGTTTCCGGTCGGCAACTAATAAATAGCCCGAAAGCAGCAAATTTCGGTCCCCTTTCGCCCTTCTTGCTGGCAACGTTATGTTCGACCGAAAGATCATCGCGACCCCCAAAATTCTATATGGCGAATCCGAGAACAAACTTGTTTTTATAAGTTACCTGGATGTCCCTCTACCGTAGCAATACGATGTTTCAGCGAAGCTCTGTGAAGGTCAAGCTCTACACCAAGACCAGCATGGAATCCCATGACGTCTTTCGCCCTGTCTTAAAGTTTAGTTTTCGGGTGGCGATAGGGCAGTCTAGGAAGAATCTGATTGTATCATCATGTCACACACGTCGATGGTACATGTCCAGACTATATTACAAATATAAATCATACGCTGGGGTTTCCGAGTAATCTTTCCGTGCAGCCATAGGCTACCAGGTAGTTTTTGTTTGGTCAGCTGGAGAGTAACGGTGAAGAAAGATATAGTGCCCCACAAAATCCATATATAAATAAAAATTTATACGAAACTATTGATGGACAGGGACTATCGGCCGGGAAAAGTAGGGTGCAAGCCACGCGTAGCGTAGATGATTTTGAGCTACGGGCATAGCGAAGCTGTAGATGTTGCATAGTCTGGCGCTAAGTTGCGCAATCAAGTCCATATTATTGTTTCCATCTACTGAGTGGTTGGAAAGATACCTAAGCCCGCAAGTGGTCAGTTAACAGTCAACACAAACGAGCGCTTTCCATGAAACCAGTAACCCGCGCAACGGGTTCCAAGACGTTCAGCACCTTGTTGGAGCGAGTGGAGGGTAATTGTTTCCTCTTTGAGCCGGTGCCCACATGACTGAGCCATTTTTTCTTCTTTAATTGCCGGTGTATGCTCTCTTTTCCCTCCCCTCTCACACAGCTCTCCTTCTACTGATAGCCCAATTCTATTATTCTGGACCCAGAGTGGTGGTCCCTTTACATTACCTTTATACTGCATTCCATGTTTGTGGCCAGCTCGAGAGGTTTGGTAAGTCCCGACACTTCCATGGCAGAGCGTGTGTCTGGAGTGTTGGCGACGCTCGTCTTGGTCTGAGGGTGGGAAATCCGCACGGTATTACGACTGTGAGACACAGAATACCCGTCCATTCGGTGGAAGGCCGACGCAGCAAAATTAATGGATATCCCGTCCGATCCTACGACATCCACCGTCTCAAGGTTGTTGTCTCAGTGTTTGTGTTTATTGTACTACTTGAGTCATAGACTCTCAAGCACATTGGGCTCCTCTCCGACCCAGGCCACACCTTGTACAGTGCTCCTTGCCTCTCGTGTTTCTTGAAAGATCATTGATATATTGCCATTGATGAATAGCCATTCAGCTCAGTATTTACCTATGGAGTTCGACCACATTTTTCACGGAACCTTCTACCCAAAAAAAATATGAATGATAACAAGAAGCTGCGTGCGCGGGAAAAAGTCTCAAAAAACCTGCAGCCCCAGCCAGGCGGGGCCTAGACATCGGGACTACACGAGGTGCGCATATTCATCTATATTTCCCTTCTTTGTAACAGTCGAGGCCGACTTGATCCAATCCGCCATCTCCGTATCGGGTGCTGGGTACGCTCCGGAAACTCGTCGGATGGCTTTTCCTCCATGACCAAGGGTTGGTGATGAGTAGGGCTTCGACCTTACTATTTGATCTGATCATGTTAGCTTCATGATAATTGTGATTGGGGGGTATGCTTAGGGATGAAGACGATACAGACGGCGAACACGATTGGAAACCCTCATCGAAGTGAGGACTTTGTTGCTAAGTCTCGGCTCTGCAGAATCTACATTGAGAGCTGGAGGTTCGTAGAGGACACCACTGACAGGTGTTGAGAATAGTCCCCCGTCTGTCTCAGTTAATCCCAGTAAATTAGAATTATCTGGAGGATTCAACCCTTTAATCTGGATCACGCATGATGTACAGACGACCCATCCGTTCCACTGATAGGTTCCAGTGAATGTCGCACTTTCATACGCTCGCTTGAATCTGAGATTATATAGGCAATCGGCTACGGAATTTTTGCCTGGTGCTCATGGCAGGGATGTACGTCTTAAAGGAGTGCATAACTCCCCGAAAAAGTCTATTCAGACCCCGAGCCGCGCCGGCCGAAACAGATAGACGAGGCAGCAGCAGCGCTAAACTGTGAGGCTATACGTTCGGAGTTGAAGAACACTATACGCCAAGTATCCAGGAGTCTCAAGAGGCCTAGCAACCTCCAAAGCTCTTAAGTTGGGGGCATTTCTGTGCACGATATTTCCCCAGCTTCTATTCCTACGAAAAGAGGAAATCCACGTCTCGGCTGTCATCTTGTCCGATGTCTCACATATACCAGCAATCTAATAGAAGCGCCCTTTGAAAGCCTTCATTTGGCCATGCAGTGCAAGAATCCTTCGGCCCAATATTACCTACCTCTCCAAAGGAATAAAGGCCATTTACGAGTATGCGGCAGTATGGAATACTGAAAGGCCGCTGGATGCAGAGCTCTCATGATATTGAGGCCAAGACCAGATCTAAAGATATGGTTAGCCTTAGAAAGGTCTGCGTTGACTATGCAGCCTGGTGCTATAGACAACCAAATACCAGCGGGAGGCACACTTTGTTTTATTGGCTCTCACCCCTAAATCTCAGGCGCAAAAAAAAGCGAGGGCCTCTCTAGGTGGGGTTGTTACGCTTGTCACTACACTATCTCTCTCCTTGCTAACCATTGAGGGTCCCCATGACGGGGCGTAGGGCTGTAGTCATTTCGACAGAAGAAAACAAGGGATAGCAACTCGTTTAGCCGTTGATAGACATGCATGGGTTAAATGCGGCCCTGTAGACCGTCGGGTGGAGCCGAGAGCTCGACCCCTTGTTGAGTAGGAAATGCAGCGGTTCATTTTAGTGGACTAGCAAAGATTGACAAAGTGCATGAACCTCAGACTCGCCCAACCCGGCCAGGTAAAGCTAATTGACAAGAAGTGGGGGAGCGACTTGGGACTGTGGATCACTGGAGACGAGAAGGAAGCCCCTAGGATAGAGATTGGGCGTTGTAAGTCAAGGAATGGAGAATGCAGGATCTCCGAGCCCCGGTAGAGAGCCGATGAGGCCGATGGCGTGGAATCCAAGGTGTGAAATTGGGTTGTGCCCAGTCAGAGCATGTCTAAGCTTCACTTCTGCCACGGCGACGACCCCTAGACTAGCTGTCGGGAAGACGCACGTCGGACCTGTCTGAAGCACAGCTTTGGACGTGGAGGAGGCGAGTCCATGTGCGTCTGCTGGAACAAAGCGCCTTCCACGCTGCTGTCAACAGGCTTGCCCGCGAAAGTGTAGGGGTCAGGACTCCTGCGACACGCAGAGTGCCATGCGGCTTGTCCAGACCCTCCCATTTTTCGTAGCTGTCACCACTGCGTGTCTCACGGACATTGCGCCAACCAGTGAAGAAACTTTTCCGCGTGACCCCGCCACAGCCTTTCCCTCTGGTTATTTGACGAGCCCCGTGTCGCAAGGTTTGCTTATATCATAGCCCACACCAACTGATGCCAATACAAGGTCACGTGATTTACACGCTGTCTCATTCGATGTCACAAGCATATCGTTCCAGGGAATTTAAAGTTCGTTAAATGGATTCTCAGTCTTACAGGTTGGGTCACCTAGTGCAATGGTACTTTGTCCGGCCCGGTTTAAACAGAAAAGCATGAAGAATTGAATCGCAACTCAAGTGGTGCTGCATAACCATAGCTTCCGCCTCTGCTGAATCCGTTCATGCTTGACTTGCCGCCGTGCCCGGAATATCGCTCCATGCACACTTGAATAATCAAAGGCTTTTCAGTGCTTGCCTCAGATGATACATCCACGCCAGGGAAATTTCATCGCAACGCGATTTATGGCTGACGAGGAGAGTGACAGTGTTCAAAGTCAGACGAATCATACAACGATCCCCAGACCCTAAACATACGCCACATCTGGGAGAATAATCAAATTTTAATTTAGTTGAAAGGTAGATTCATCAAACTTGTATCCCCAGTACCCATTCAAGCACGATAGTGCTTACTCGAGCCAATGTACTACGTGATAGTAGAGCCATTGGCATCTCGCTAAATTTAAGTGATAGCCCTATAGCACATGGCAGTTACATTCTGTTATATCATCGGTAAGCCTAGTCACATAAGTTCCTACCTCTAATAGCTTGGTATGATACATTTTGCTTCGACAATTCAAAAGGCCAAACTGGCTTTTTTGACCCATTTTATATGTATTTAGTTTTATAGCTACGTCTTACGCCCAATGCTGCATATAGATGTTGGGTGACTCTTTTGACGTTAGAGAAATTCATTCTCTGTATTTAAATCGTAGATTCCGCTATGAGGTGGCAAATTATACTTACATTGTGCTGTAAGAGATAGGGCTGTATTTTTTTGGGCTAACACAGTTTTTGTTGACCGTTCTCTCTTGCATTCTGTGACGCCCAGATAGAGAGCTGTATTCATGTAGGGTCCAAACATTCACGCGCTGAGAGACAAGATTCAAGCTTTCCTTCGCTAAGCTCGGCCTGTCTAGGCACCAACACGTTAGGCAGTATTGGGGACTGGACTAACTGGAATGTGAGATAATATACTTTTACACATGCCTATCGACCAATGAGGTCATTAATAGGCCCACACACATCTTGTTTGTCCTTGCAAAGTTTGTCTTCCAAATCAAATGAATTTAGCAATTTAAGTACTACAACGTGATTTGCTACGCAGCTAGCTGCGCCTGATGAATACCATTGAACAAGGGGGACTATTCTCAACACTTGTCGGTGTTGTCCCCTACGAACCTGCAGCCTTAAATGATTTAATAAAAGATAAAAATAAAAAACGAGCCTCCAGCTCTCACTGTAGATTCTGCAGAGCCGAGATTGAGTAACAAAGTCCTCACTTCCATGAGGGTTTCCAATCGTGTTCGCCGTCTGTATCGTCTTCATCCCTAAGCGCATCCCCCTATCACCATTATTATGAAGCTAACCACGATCAGATCAGATGGTAGGGTCGGAGCCCTACTCATCACCAACCCTTGGTCATGGAGGAAAAGCCATCCGACGAGTTTCTGGAGCGTACCCAGCACCCGATGCGGAGATGGCGGATTGGATCAAGTCGGCCTCGACTGTTACAAAGAAGGGAAATATAGATGAATATGCGCACCTCGTGTAGTCCCGATGTCTAGGCCCCGCCTGGCTGGGGCTGCAGGTTTTTTGAGACTTTTTCCCGCGCACGCAGCTTCTTGTTATCATTCATATTTTTTTTAGGTAGAAGGTTCCGTGAAAAATGCGGTCGAACTCCATAGGTAAATACTGAGCTGAATGGCTATTCATCAATGGCAATATATCAATGATCTTTCAAGAAACACGAGAGGCAAGGAGCACTGTACAAGGTGTGGCCTGGGTCGGAGAGGAGCCCAATGTGCTAGAGAGTCTATGGCTCAAGTAGTACGATAAACACAAACAAACATCTCTAAACAAGTCATCCCTTCCGCCCATTCCCTAAGTGGAGTGAAAGTATAACGTACCATGCGCGGGTATCGCGTCAAACGGTGCAAAAAAACCAAAATTACAAGAAAGCTTCTCGTAGGATTGCATAGTTCAGCTATATTGTGTAAGTTTAATTTCAATTCTTAAGTGGTGGTTGACCTATACTACTCTGACTTCCCAGAAGCGCAGAAGGTACCAATTGCCTATCACTTAGACTAACATAACAAACTAGTAGACAATCTACTATTCGTTCGCCTTTAGTTTGCCCCTACCTTTGATTTTTAGCTTCCCAAATAATGTTTAATCAGGTAGATTTGACATATGTTTAGGGTCTGGGGGTCGTTGTATGATTCGTCTGACTTTGAACACTGTCACTCTCCTCGTCAGCCATAAATCGCGTTGCGATGAAATTTCCCTGGCGTGGATGTATCATCTGAGGCAAGCACTGAAAAGCCTTTGATTATTCAAGTGTGCATGGAGCGATATTCCGGGCACGGCGGCAAGTCAAGCATGAACGGATTCAGCAGAGGCGGAAGCTATGGTTATGCAGCACCACTTGAGTTGCGATTCAATTCTTCATGCTTTTCTGTTTAAACCGGGCCGGACAAAGTACCATTGCACTAGCCGACCTAGGCATAAGCGTATATTTTCGACATGGCTTGTTGCCATCCTGGTACCCGTAGCATGAAATGTAACCGGGGTGGATCGACACGAAGCCACTTGTCAAGCACCTTCATAGTCGCTGCCCCGATCCTTTCCATATTGACGTGATGCTCTTGCACAGGCAGCAAGTTGCGCTCTCTGTATCCATATTTAAATCTTCAATTTACAACGTAGTCGTTTAGACTAACGAAGATAGTGTCATGTCATGTCACGGAACATGCGAAGCCTGAACTCCAGTAGATATGTCTGGGATGCATTCCATAGCGAATGTTAAGATGTCACACGGAAATCCGAATCCTGCAGAGAGCATATGACACTTCTCAGCTCAAGAAAACAATGAATAGTTTATGTTAAACCCCTACACTGACATGGAAGAGCGAAGGTCAATCCTTTGTCGAACATCGACGGAGTAAGTAGATGTCATGATTATATCATTATACAGGCATGCCGTGGTTACTTTCGCTGATACTGTACCACGCAGGGCCTGGAGTTTTCAACCTCCACACAACCATGAACCTTTGATCAAGGGAAAGACTCGAAAACCTTGAGTTGTCTCCACATACCTTAAGTTTTTCTACCTTCACTGTGATAGTTTTAGTTATCTATACTTCATATCTCGAGTGGAGCAGATTTACCAGCTACTCAAGTTCTATTTGATTGAGCCAGATCCGGATGGCGGATCATGAGACCACTTGTATGTTTGGATAGTGTCACCCGCATACTCACCACAATTCCTTGCGGCATAGAAAGTATTTAGAGCCGAAAGTTCACCCCTGTAGTCCACTTCTATCTTGATTGCTTCTATCCCTGGAATAATATTAATCATCGTCGTCTTGTGCTTGACCTAGATTCTAGTCAATCGCCACTCCAGGTAAATGGACTATGATCTGTGCCTCGTTATTGGCGCCTATGACTTCGCGGACACATTTGCAGGCCAGTATTGGTCGTAGTCGGATCGGTGAGGAGCATGGTAATTAAGTGAGGTTACAACAAGCTGTGTATCTCGTTTTGACATGGTTTTCCTTAAATCAGACCTTGTCGGTAGCAAGAATTTGGAGTGGCTGAAAGTTGGAGAGAAATAGCTCGCGAGTATCGAACGTATCGCAAGGTTCGCCTAAATCTTGGCTTGGGAAGAGAGCGTCATTCCTAAAGTCGACGAGAAAATCATCGGTCGAAGCCTAGCGTCCGTCTCTCTGTTAAGTCTGAATATCCTCTGAATTCGTTGGTTAGAAATCGAGAGGTGCAAGGGGCAAGTATAATAAGGTACAAAATGACATTACTAAGCATTCGTGTCTTACACATATGAGAATTACCGTTGTCAAAGCTCATCATTGTTCAGGAATCTGACTGTTTGAAGCAGCGATCCCGACGCCAAAGATAGTAGAGAGCTACTCCTATCTCAAGAAAGTCGTTAAAATGGTTGCCACTGAAACTCATCAACTCTTCCATCGCCCTATCGCTGATCATGCCTTCTCTGCAGACAGAAATACCTTAGCCGTAGCTAGGGATATAAATGTGGAGCTTTATGGAAAGCACGGGAAAGAGTTCAGGCTCAAAGAAGAACTTAAGGGACATGATAAAACAGTTACCAGCTTAGACATTGCTCCCAGTAGCGGAAGAATTGTAACCTGCTCCCAAGGTTAGTGACTTGCGACCCTACGATTAGGCTTTTTGTTGACTTTAGAAAGACCGTAATGCATTGGTATGGGAGCCCTCTCCCACTGGATATAAGCAAACACTTGTTTTGCTCCGTATAAACCGTGCTGCCACATTTGTACGATGGTCACCATCCGAAACGAAGTTTGCTGTTGGATCTGGAGCTCGGGTTATTGCCGTATGCTATTTCGAAGAAGAGAATGACTGGTGGGTCTCTAAACATATCAAAAAGCCGATCAGAAGCACCATCAACACACTGGCATGGCATCCAAACTCGGTGCTCTTAGCATCAGGGTCTACCGACGCGCATGCCCGTGTCATTTCAAGCTTCGTCAAGGGCATCGATAAACGACCCGAGCCCGGGGTTTGGGGAGAAAGATTGCCATTTAATACCATATGTGGAGAGTATATGAACAACTCAGCAGGCTGGGTTCGTGCGGTTGCGTTTTCTCCTAGTGGGGATGCCCTCGCATTTGCCGCTCATGATAGTAGCATCACTATAGTCTACCCTAATGGTGCAGATCAGCCTCCCAAAGCAATTCTGAATATTGGCACTCAGCTACTACCGTTTATCAGCTTAATTTGGAACGGAGAAAATGAAATCATCGCTGCAGGATTTGATTGTGAAGCCTACCGTTTTTGCGGCGATGCTAGCAATTGGCAACTTCTTGGATCACTGGAATCCAAAGGTGAAGAAGCCGCTGGATTAGTAAAAGAAGAGACAGCTTTCAACATGTTCAAGCAAATGGACTTGAAAGGACGAACAAAGAACGACACTCAATTGAACACTGTTCATCAAAATACAATCAATACCTTGCGGGCATATGAAGAAATTGATGGAAAAATTAACAAATTTAGTAGTAAGTTTTTATTCATGATTATTTCCAAAATATACTAATTTTTAAGCTTCTGGAGTTGATGGGAGGGTGGTGATCTGGAGTCTATAGAAAGATATTAATAGACCACAAATTCTGATCCTTTATGTATGTTAAACCGAACTTAGTCTACTATCAATTTGTTGCTAACTTTTCTCCACTTAGCCTTATGAAATGAACGCATTAAATTCCTTTATTTCGTATATTATGAAAATGATGATTTCTTATTAACCAAGGCTGTGACTATCACTCACAGCTCAAACCTTCTACTAGTCTGCATTTTGAGAAAATTTCTTGCAATGTTCGATGAACACTTGGTAGTTTTCATGTCAAATTCACTTATGATAGTTTGTCATCTAAAAGAATTTTTCCGCAATTATTTTGCCGTCTAGTGATAGTCATATTAAACTTACGATTAAAACTTATTACTTTGTACTTCAAGGGAGCAAAATTTCGGCACTATCTGAAGACCACCAGAAATATTTCGTGTAAAATTCCTCACGGACAAAAAGCTACGCGGCTCTACTCCTTTTTGAATTTTAAATCACTTATAAGCGCACTTTAAATCCTAAAACTCATACCTAGCTGTCTAGCCGCATCATATGATAGGTGCTTTGTATATATGGTATATGACTTTCTTGATTCCAGTCACTAACTCCATATATTTAACTTGCATACAACACTATACGGCGTCTTTACTTGTGCAGGACAGTAGGCAAACATCTATAAATGCTAAATAAGGTGAAGTATTAACTATTTTGATTACGGAAGCAAGCCATCGTTAACCATACACATCAGAGCCTTAAAAAATGTTGAGTAGTATTACCGGATTCGAACTAGGATACACTATCTCGAGTGGAATAGATGTCTAAGCTTCCTACTCTACTTGGGATACCAGCCCAGATAGTCTACCATCATACCATCTAATCACAGCAGTGCTTACAGTATCGCCTGTACTCTCGCAAATGAAGTTGAACAGCGTAGAGTCTCCTTCAATCTATAACACTTAATCCTCCTACGAAAAGAAAGATAGGTAGATCGACGATTCAAAATGCGGCTTATAAGATATTCACAAGAGGAACTCCAGATGATTGATTGAAAATTATTCTAACGTTCCAAGCACAAGCACTGGATACAATTTGACATGACATGGAAAGTTGATAGTGAAACACTCAATACAACCAAGATGAATAAATCAAAAGACCCATGAAAAATTACAACTTCTAAGTTTGATGCCCTGCGCCTCACTTGAATCCCCCGATGTCGTCCACCAAAGGACCAATATCTACGACAACACCTTGACTTGTACCAACCACTGTCATATTGACCAGAATCGTTTCCTCACAATCTAATCCGCATAAGCAAACGTGGTTTGTCCTATATGTAAACTGCTAGTAGTGCTTTCTGAAATTGTAGACTTGGCGCCCACAAGCACTCCAAAGTCGATATCCCGTGAAAAATGTAAGTTGCGTCATTCCTATTAGTAACCTTTTCACTCATTCTACGTCCCAGCTGCCCTTCCTTCCTTCCTTAAATTAGGAATTTGAATCGGAGTATCGATTCCCCATAGGCAAAGTTACTGGCTTTGTATTTTACGACTTAGATTCCTCCTTGTGGCTCTATATAGCATCATAAATCTGTTTTGGGAGATAGCTTGCGATTAGTGAGGCAGGCTCCCGTTTGTAATTGTAACAACTCCTTTGGCATTTATTTAGGCGAGGTAGTCTGTGGTATGATGAAGCTTGAGAAGTCGCGTGAAAACACTAGATATGATTTTTCTTGGCTATCCCACACATATAAAGCATAATGAGCGACTATACTGGCACCACTAGAGAGCTAAGAATCCGGCTTTGCCGGTGGAACTCACAATTGGTGGAAAGGAACGTTATTTATTTTAATAGCATCATTTTTTCCAGAAAGCCGCGCAGCGCTCCACGCTACCTTATCATCAATTTGACTTGTTATACACCATTTTTACGACTTATTTACGCCTATTCAATTTCAAAACCTTCCGTACGACATTATGGCGGGTGTGAGAGCTGGTATGGGTAAATCCAGCGGTTTTGACGTGTTGCTAACAGCGACAACCGTTCTTGCTGAATACGATATGAAAAAAAAGAACAGCGATAACAACAGCAAACTCGGTTGAAGACGGTGTAATGTAGACAAATTCAAAAGGACAAAATCTTGAAATCTTGGGGAATCTTTTAAAAAAGGTCAGACTTATAACGATGGATGGAGTATATGAGAAGGAGGGTGTTTTCCTTCTACGAATCAGGTCAACAAAGCCATCAAGGCTTTCATTTTTCACAATAGGGCCTGGACTGCGATGTCAAAGGATATGTCTTCAATCGGGAGGATAATGGCATTGAAGAAGTCGTCAAGAAGAGTCTTGCGGACCCCGCTAAAAAAACTTCTCCAGTAGTGACTTTGGGGATGCCGCCACCAAAGCCCTGCGCGTCGATCGTAGCTTCGCAAATTATGAAGGTGGCAGTCAGGATAAGAATTAACGGAGCAAAAAATCTACAGCAGGAGGAGCTGCTTTCAAGGGCAAAACAACATATCGAAGGAGCATTTGCAATTCGTCAAATGCGCAGCAAGGAAACCGAGGTATTTGTCTAGTCATCGTCCCAGAGAGATGCAGCAATCAAAATGGTGCAGCCCGCGGGATTCGAAATCTTGCGGCACGACTTTCCTGTCGAAGTTTTCGGAGACCCAATACGGACAAAAATTGAAGGAGGAGGAGATTCAAATAACACTGGCATCATCAATGATATTGGGATGGCAACTGGGACCCGTGTTTACAGTCTTGTGACTAACCGAATTAGATGGATACATTTCGGAAAGGAAGTCTAGCAGTCGAAGAAATGCGGCTGAACTAGAGGATTAATCGTCGTCAGCCTCCCTTTGGAGGCAATGCAAAGAGAACTTGTTTGACAAGGCATTGTTATAAATGCCACCTCTTACACAGCGTAGATATGGTCACTACGCGCCAAGCCAAAGCAGTGTTTAGTCTGCAGTCAGTGGGGACACACGCAAGTGTCGCATACAAAGACCGTCAGGTGTGTTGAGTGTACTGGTGGTTATCAAACTCGAGATTGTCTAAGAAAAAAGGTATTTTGCGTTAATTACAGAAAGGGACACTATTTGTGGTAGAGGGCAGAGTGTTGGACCTACTAGGTATACAAGTAAAGTGTGAAGAAAGCTCGTTTGGAGCTTCCAAGCCGAACAGTGCACATCCGGATGAAAAACCAACTATGGCCACTTCATGAATAGAATTAAATTTAAGTCCCTACTGAGTCTATGACTATAAAGGACTACGTCATGAATAGTCGGAGCGACATATCTTACGATTTACAGATGGTATTAAACGGAAAAATTATTTCAACGAAAAGTAAAAATGAAAGTTGCTGATGAACAAACAACTGATGGAGAGACAAGCAGCACCAAAATTAATTTCAAAGACACGCCCTTAAACATTGAGTGTACCCTAACCAGGACCCAAAGCAGCGTCGGCATTCAGCTAAGAAACGAGCAAATAGGGCTCAGTTGTTAACTGTAGAGAAGAAAAGTAGGCAGAGTAGAAAAGTCAAGCTGTCAATGTGGACATCCGTCATAAAACGTTAAACACATGGTATTGGCGTATCCGCAGTGGGCAAATAGAAGAGGTGACTTTCTCCGACAAGCTTAAGACAGGTCATTTGAAGCAATGATGAACAGCCCAGAAGATATGAAAGAATCACACAGTAGATACTAAGCAAAGGGCGGATAAAACAGTTTCGACTTGCGGGGAAAACCGAGAAAGCAATGTCGGATACAATACATCATTCTGGAAGGGGAGAGGATGGAATCCACACTGGCTGAACAGTGTACACTACACTTCCTGAAGGTAAACTAAACAAATTGACAGGAGTGTAAACATCAAGGATCGGGGGAGTTTTATCAGATTGCTTTCCTCATCTGTAAATAATGAAGATAGTCACGTGCATAGATCCATAAAGTGTCTGATCGGGTTCAATGAAATCAAATTCAAAAGAGGAAGTTGGCTATATCAATTTATGGTACCGTCCCTATTAAACTTGTCATTTTGCCATTTCGAAAAGAATTATGGCTCGCACTCAGCTGTTAGATGCATGAACCCCCTCCGTTGAAGTAAGGGTCCAAGATATACTGGGTGTGGAATTCTTTGTCTCATGGTGCTGTGCCTGCTACTGCACGGGGTGGCAATAAAAAAGGTGGTTGAGGGACTTTCTCCGCATAAGCAGCTGAGGATGGCGTTTTCGTGCTGAAATCGTGGGTGATAGTCGGCGAAATCGCCATGTCCAGACCGTGAGGCTACTAGATATTGTTACGGTTTAAGCTTAGGTGGACACCTTAGCGCACTGTTGGGGACTCTGATGATAAAGCTGTGGTTGATTGATAGACAAGTCTCAACGAAACAGCGCAATCAACCAAGAGATCGAAGCAGTGTCATAGCACAGTGAATATGGGAAATGCGTGGCCGTTCGGTAATAATTCGACCCAAGGAAAAGGTATAAGCAACAAGATTCATAGAGTGGACCGAATGTTATAAGTACCTTGTAGTTGTAGTTAGCTTTCTCTTTCTTCTTCATAGAGTTTATCAAATCGATTTAGTCATTACTAACTCGGTTTCTATCACAGATATCCTAGAGTGCGTCGCCCTAGACGGGCGAGCACATTAGTGATATTCGTACTTGGTCCAATACCAAATTCTTTATACCTCAAAGGCAAGTTTTCAGCCTAATTGGGTGGGACGGTAGAGAGAAAAGTCATATACAATAATGATCAGGTGCTGTTTAATAAACACCACTTGATAAGAGTCTTCATTCTGTACATCGACTCTCCTTAGCAGCTGTGTGGTAAAGGTGCCGGGGCCCAGCTAGTATATGCCGGGATCTTTGGCGCGTCGGTACGTCGGGTAGTTTTTCTAGACTGAGCTAAACGACACGTGACCGTGTGAACCGTATCTTTTTTTTTTTTGCCTCAGATTTTAATTGCGTATGCAGCTATCTAGCAATGACACAATATCAGAGAAAATATATAGAAAAGATGACTCAATTTACAATAAGAGCACTCATGCCTCGGATTTCATTTGCAAGTACCACTGCGAAGTTATGGTGTCTTTTTCTTCACCCCAAGTCAACCCTCATCCGTGAATACCCACCCAGGGAACGTCTCATAATTATTGAGGTATCCAGACATGACTTCATCATCCACTGAATTTCCTCCGCGCGTAATGTGATCTGAAGTATCTCCTTCCCGAGTGGAGTAGGTGCCTAGGCTACTCAAACTATACCGGAGAACACCACCAGGAGGCGGACCACGACAACTTCCATCGTTTGCGTGTTTTTATAGTGTCCGCTGCACTCTCGCATGCGAAGTCTTGGCGCGCACAAAGCTCAATTCATAACACTCCTTGCCAAAATTCAAAATGACACGCCCGTCGAGATTGTATCCATCTCCGTGTCATCTTATTAACTTGTCCTGATCCCTCTCACGTCCCTCCCAAAGAACTCTCTCCCAGATTTGTGCGCCACGCTTTGCTTCTTCCGTCGGATGTGAATATCGGCGTGGGCGTGTATTTGGCGGCTAGCTGAGGCCAGAGAATAGTTGATGAGAGGTGTGGTCATTAAAACGAGGATGTACTAAGTCGTACTTGTAGACTTGATGAGACTCGGGTAGGACTCGAACTCGTTGGGAGCAAAAATTTGACGTGGCGGAGAATTTTGAATTATTGCCTCGTGGGCCAACTTCATCGGTATTGCGAAATTTGACTGAACTTGGCTCTGGGAGAATAATTCACTCCCAGGTTCGTAGAGGGCACCGCGTACAGGTGTCAGTCATATCCTCCGTGTGAACCGTATCGTGCGCTAGCACGACGGAAAATAATAGACAAAACAAACAGTCGATTCTGCCCACTCATCCACTGCTTTCAGCGGGGATCAGACAAACTATTCATTGCCACAGTGCATGACACGAAAAGGAACGGGGCGAGGAGTGTCGTTTCTAGGAGGAAAATTGTATTTGCTTTGATTTAAGGGTTAATGATGGAGTCTTGATCTCGGAGTCGGAGTAGGTGGTGTATTCTGAGTTGTAATTCACCTACTACTTTTTCTGTAGCGGGTCTCGTGGTTGAAATGAGCTGGGCCTGTAAGCAGTGATCCCCGCCGGCTCCACCAGTCTTGTACCTCTAGTGGACTTGGAGCTTAATAAATTATTCAATTATCCTGATTTGGCGCCTTTTTGGCCCATGCAGGTGTTGACTTCAGTCAGATACAATGATGATATAGTTGTGATAAACATCATGCCTCAGATATCATTTGCAAGTCTCACTACGGCTGTGACAAGGCGGCTTTTTCTTCACCGCTGTCGAACTATGCCCTCCGTGAAACTCACCCAAGGGAAACCTCTCAAAAAACCTTGGGTTATCCAGACATGCCACCATCATCAATGTAGCTTACTTCAGTAAGGTGAGGTCTGCCGGAGTCGAACCAGCGATCTTCTGTCACAGGTGGGATAGATGTTCAGGCTATCCAGACCCTACTTAGAAGACCGGCCCGGATGGTGTACCACTACACCATCCGACCCGGACTTGGAGCTTTAGCCCAGGACTTTGACAAAAAAAAATAACAGTTGGTTCAGGTCTCCTCCCTCTTGATTTGGAGCTGGACTATAAATCAAAGTTCGCGGCACTGCGCATCCAACGTCTGGACCCTAGATACCCACTACGGCAAAGAGCCACATGGATCCGCGCACACAATCGTCGAGTTTCCCGTCTTGCGGGCTGGCTTCTCCTAAGTCCGAAGACGGAAATGATCGACCCTCTGATACGGCCGCCACGGCTCAAAACAGAGACATGATATATTAGTTTAAGGCAAGTTCCGCACCCGCCCATTAACCTCCATTCTGACATCCCTTTTAGAGATCTAACAATCTTTACAGTTGGCGCCCGATCTGAGATAGCAGAATCGCCCAGGATAGGCGGTGGAATCGGTATCTTTCAAGCTGGCTAGATGGTATACCGCGAGAGTCTGTCCCTTGACTCAACGCTGTTACCTTTCGATACAGAAGTGACTACCGTGAAAGAAGCCCTCATAGCTGCGATTTCCCTACCAACAGCACGCTTCTCAGAAAATCTTTGGATACTCACAGATAATCTGGAGGTAGCTCGCCTTTTACTTCAGCCTCAAATCTGCTCCTCACAAGTGGTCTTTCATCAAATACAGGCCCTCTTCTGGGACTGGTCTATTCGCACTCGGCTTCCTCACATCCCTCCCGGGAAATTCCAGGCTTGTTGGATCCTATGCCACTCTGAAATATTGGGTAATAATTTGGCCTCTGCCTCTGCCTGGGAGGGGCTTTCAAAAACCCCGCTTATACCCCGTGGATATATTTCTTTTGATACCGCTAAAAAACGTATCAAAGTAGAAGTATCGCTGGCTATGAAAGATTACTGGGACCGAAATGCCCCAGTTTCCTACAGAGAGCTTGCCATCGTTTCATACTCCCACTAGCCAGACCATTCCTCTCTAGAATATACGCTACCCGCTCGGGACATGGTGATTTTGTAGAGTACCACGGCCGTTTCAATCACGAGGGCGCTAATCTACATTGCGGTTGCGGACAGCTTAAAGCCCCATTGCACTTTCTAGAGTACCACCCAACCACCCACAGACCCCCTCGAGCTCCAGCATCTTCAAGGGACCCAAAGAAACTTTTGCTAGGAACCTGTGAAGGGGTCCTACGCGTAGCAAAGTAGCTTTACCTTTCTGAGTTTTACCCAAGGACCTGCCCTAGAAATCCCTGAGAAGGAATAAATAAGTCTTAAACTCTGCCCCAACTTTGGGCCTTGCGGTATGGATGGATAGTTTGATATTTCTGAATAGATCTATTAGTAGTATCGCATGAATGAGTGTAATACATCAAAGGAGTGAAGAGCCTCGGCGACTAGCTTCAAAGGTGAAGGTGCTACGCTACACGCTATCATGTAATTAGAGAATTGCCCTGCACACCTAGTAGGGAAGTAGCAGGGGCGAAGCCATCAGGGCAGTAAGCATCGGCGTCCATTCCCCTAGTTAGTCTAATGGGTAGTGGGACTTAAGCAAAGGCTTGGCGCCCCGGCCGACGAAAAATGGAAACAAACAAACAACAAACAAATTAAACAGTAACTGTGTGTTGAATTTGATTTCATTTAGCCCGATTTGGCGCCCCATGGGCCCATGCAGTTATCTACGAACTCTAGTATTTACATAAGATGAAACCTTTGTGATAAAAACCCCCTCAACTTTTCAATTTATTTACATTTCATTATTGTGTTACCTTCAAGAAGTGCACTGACACCGTAATGTCCAGTGCAGATACCGTCCACTTCCTCGAAACTGGCGAGAGATCAAATTTCACCTACTGCCCTCTCTCTCTCCCTCATCGTGGCTTCAACTTCAAGCGTCAGTCGAAACTGTTCTTGCCATCCTTCATCCTATATCCACTTTGTAATCCTTGTTATATCTTTCGGGTTATTCATCATCGCTTCAAATAGCCGAGTCTCTCCCTTTCTCAGTATCTCCCCTCTCACTTTGGCCTAGTCGGGGCAGGCCATGATCATGTGCTTTACATTTTGGGACGGATATCCACATTGGCATCGTGGGCTGTCTACTCCAGGAACATTTCTTCTGTGCAGATAAGAGTTGAACCCAATGTACTCACTCCTTATCTGCATGGCTATGCTATTTTGGGCCCTGTTAAAGTAACTGTGTGTTAAGGTTTTTTTGCATCAGATTTTAATTGCGTATGCAGCTATCTAGCTATGACATAATATCAAAGAAAAGTATAGAATAGATGACTCAATATATAGAAAGAGCACTCATGCTTCATATTTCATTTGCAAGTACCACTGCGAAGTTATGGTGGCTTTTTCTTCACCCCAAGTCAACCCTCATCCGTGAATACCCACCCAGGTGAACGTCTCAAAAACCCTGGGTTATCCAGACATGCCTTCATCATCCTCTGAACTTTCTCCGCGCGAAATGCAGTCTTCGGTGTCTCCTTCCCAAGTGGAGTAGATGCCCGGATTACCCAAACTGTATCAGACAACACCACCAGGAGGCGGGTCACGGCACCTTCCATCGTTGACTTGTATTTATAGTGTCAGCTGCACTCGCGCAAGCGAAGTCTTAGCGCGCACATAGCTTAGTTCGTAAAAACTCCTTGCCAAAATTCAAAATTACACGCCCGCCGAGATTGTATCCATCCTCATGGGCGTATCATCGTCTGATAGCGGGCTAGGACTGATCATGACAATTTTGCCAAGTATCACAAGAGGTTTCATCACGAAGGAATAGACCTTATGTGCAAATGTGGCCGAGAAAGACGCCCGTGGCATTTCTCTGAATGCCGGACAGCGCTAAATGGATGGCGGAAAACAACAAAGGAAACAGCACCAAGTATACGGACAATGTTGGGAGAAAATGGATGGATAGCTTTTTATAGATTCCTTACCATAACAGGATGCTACGGGGTGCAAAGTAGGATTTGAATGACCGAGGTTTTCTGGGATACATATATTACAGGAAACTGCTATGAGACAGCTGGCTAGGCGCAGGGCGTTAAGTCAGTACAGCAAAAGTTTTTGGTGAAATTTTTGTCTCTTTAAGATCATGTAATTTTCTGGCCGCATAAAGTCAGCATCAGTAGTGTTTGTGGTTCCCCCCGGGAACACGCACCCGTGTCAAGCCTCCTGGGTGTAGGGCTTTAGCCTGATACGTTAAATTATTCAATTCAATTCAATTGTATCCATCCTCTGTGTCATCTGTACTTGTCCTGATCCCTCTCACGTCCATCCCAAAGAACTGTCTCCCAGATTTGTGCGCCACGCTTTGTTTCTTCCGTCGTATGTGAATATCGGCGTGGGTGTGTAATTTGGTGGTCAACTGAACCCAGAGAATAGCTGATAAGAAATGAGGTCATTGAATCGACAATGTATTAGGTCGTACTTGTAAGCTTGACGAGGTAGAGGTCTGAAACGATCTCTTTGGGAGTGAAAAATTGATGTGGTGGAGTATTTTGAATCATTTCCTCGAGGGCCAATTCTTTGGTATTGCGAAATTTGACTGAACTTGACCCTGGGAGAAAATTTCGCTCCCAGGTTCGTAGAAGACACCGCGTACAGGTGTCCAGCCTTACCTTTTGTGTTATGGTTTGTCATGCTTTTGAAGTATATTACAATCTAGCACATTGGGCTCCTCTCCGACCCAGGTCACACCTTGCACAGTACTCCTTGCCTTTCGTGTTTCTTGAAAGATCATTGATATATTGCCATTGATGAATAGCCATTCAGCTCAGTATTTACCTATGGAATTCAGCCACCTTTTCCACGGAACCTTCTTCCCAAAACATTAAAAATGGTAGCAATGGAAACTGCGTGCGCGGGAAAAAGTCTCAAAAAACCTGAAGCCCCAGCGAGGCGAGGCCTAGACACCGGGACCACATGAGGTGCGTATATTCATCTATATCTCCCTTCTTTGTAACAGTCGAGGCCGACTTGATCCAATCCGTCATCTCCGTATCGGGTGCTGAGTACGCTCCGGAAACTCGTCGGATGGCTTTTCCTCCATGACCAAGGGTTGGTGATGAGTAGGGCTCCGACCCTACCATCTGATCTGATCATTGTTAGCTTCATGATAATGGTGATTGTAGGATGTGCTTAGGGATGAAGACGATACAGACGGCAAAAACGATTGGAAACCCTCATCGAAGTGAGCACTTTGTTACTCAATGTCGCCTCTGCAGACTCTACATTGAGAGCTAGAGGTTCGTAGGGGACACCATTGACAGGTGTTGAAAATAGTCGCCCAAACACTCTAATATTTACATCGGAGGAAACCATTGTGGTAAAAACACCTCAACTTTTCTATTTTTTTACACTTTGAAGTTGTGTTACCTTCAAGAAGTGCATTTTCGGGCAGTTAGTCACAATTTCAATTTTAATTTCAATTACTTTGAACTTAATTATATGACTGGTCATTGATAAGTTCCATTAAGATTTCCTCTATTGTATCTGCATTCAAAGCAGCCTGATTTATGACCGTTTTCAAAAATAAAATGAAGCAGCACATTTTTCTAATAACGTCTTCATCCACCTTTCAAGATTTATTCGCATCAAAATCAGGTTTGCAAGCAACTGTCATAATTCGTATTTTTGAGTTTATTCCCTCATCTCAGGGAGTGAAGGTCCGTGAAATAAAAAATAAAAAATTTACCCCAGAGTCAAGGTTATTCATGCGGCGGTAGTGCCGAAGATAAACTTCCAAAATCGTTAAATTTTCGCGGAAAACTTATCCTAGGCTGTTACAAATACCAACCACTAGTGTAAAAAGTTCAATTTCTGTGATATTACAGGTAATTAAGATAAGGTTGCTACTGTAGAAGTGGTGGTTGGTTAACATGTTTATCCCAAGAACTCATGGACATCGCCAAGATCATGATACTATCTGTGATCGTTTATGTGCCTAAGGCATAATCCAAACCTCAGGCCTACCGGAGCAAACACTCCTACAACGACAATATTAGAGAATTCCCATCGTGAAGAATTTCGAAATGCAGTCGAGTTATATAAGCATTTTTAAAAACGTCCATCAAAATGTGAGAAACGTTAGCAATTTCTCCTTGTCATTGCCAACACAGCAAATATTTGCCAATTAAACTACCCTGGCTGGTCAGATTATTACGTCTCCCGCTAGAGTGTCGACAAGATGGCGATCCAGACAGAATTTAGTCCATTAATTCATTTAGATAAGACAACAATCTAAACATACTAATATGAAAAAATTAATAACATCACAATTGTGTGTCCTCGAAAACGTCCCGATTGGTTTTTTCGTACACATGAATAAGTGTCAACGTCGTTGCTCTCTGTGGTTATTTTAAAACCAGTGGACATGTAGTATGGAATAAGTGATATGTGTGTGAATTAAAGTGGAAATTTTGCATGGAACTATGATGATAAGAGCGAACATACGGGAAGACTGAATTGTTCCGTTATTAGAGAACTCACAAGGTCAAAAGATAGGGATATCATTTGCGGCTCACTAGATTGTTGAATCTGTCCGCGCGTTTCAACACCAAAACGAAAAGAGAAATAGTGATTTGCACTGATGCATCTAGACTGAAGTTTTAAACTAAGCAGGCAGGACCTCGTATAGCTCGATACACGTCTCAATGGAAATGAAAATGAGAACTCCATTAATTTGCACATGAAACTACAGGAGATCACATGTTCTGATGTGAGAGTGGAGCCAAAGAAAATGAATTCAAGAAGCAAAGTATCTCACTTCAACGCCCATCGACAAGATTTTCAAGTGTCAAGTGGATCTACAGATCTTTTTCTGGGCCCGAAGAGAATCATTGGGCAGATATAGATGTTCAAAACGCGATCAACTTTTACGACAAATGAGACTATGAAGCTTGTCATAATCAAATCGACATGAGTTAAGGCCAATGATCTATTCAGGATTACCCCATTTCTCGCTACAGACAAGGATTCAAGTTCAGAATAAATCCTTTATCCTAGCTCAATCAACAACCATTTCTTATTCAGCTGTCAATTGTCTAGCTGTGCCCTTAGATCAAGTTCGATGAAATTTAGATCGTGTCAAACACACGGCTTGGAAGCCTATTCAGGTCAAAAAACTTCATGAGCCGAGTCGAGGAGCATGGAATCTATGCATAAAAATGCATGCACGGCAAAATATTTCTGCTAAAACTATCTAGAAATTCATGAATCTTATTCTTGCCACCAGTAATAAAGATATTGATCGGTGATCATACCTATAATCCTAAATTTTCGGGCAAAATATTTAGTAAAGATAAAATTAATAAATAAATTATCATTTCTATATTCCATGTGTTTGACAAAACGAACAATTTTAGCCATAGAATGGCTTTATCTAGTCCTTTCATATTTTTAAGTTTTATATAACAGAACATCAACTGCGTAAGATTCATAAGAACCACTAGCACGCAAATATCATCCATACTATAGAATTTACAGATAGTGGCTCTTAAGCCATCATTATCTTAAACTAGATTGTCCATGAAAGAGTCACTGCGACATCGGCTCAGCTGCACCACTTCTGCCGTTCAGGAAGTGGACCAAATACAGAAGAATCTCCTGATATTATGATGTCAGATAAATGGAACCTTTTACAATAACGGCAATTCGCACTTTCCTCAAAAGGAATCTCACATGATTATTAAAATTGTAGTTGTGGCGAGATGAAACATCATCTCGATGGTTGTAAGAACCAAGACTTTTATTACTGCAGTCGGAAGATGGATTATTGATGAAAATATTCTAAAGTCAGGGCCTGACTAGCTTGTTCATCTATTCTGCTTCTTATTTTTTGCTAATTGAGTATTGTGAAAAGATATACTAAGCTGAGATGTCTGAGCTAATTATGACAAAGTGAGCGCTAAGCGTATTCAATATCAGACAATCAGCATCTTGTTAGCATGCACAGTCCTTTAATCCACTTTTCAATATTGAGGAACAACAGATGAAGCAACAGCAATGCTCGCCTAACTCTACCTATCAATGGTATGAAGACCCACCGCTTGATGCACAGATGGTATATTGATCTAGACTTTAGGCAAGAGCTTTGATGGCGCTTTGTCATATACACGAGGAATTTGATTCTTTCTCGTGTAATCGGTTGATCGTTCTTTGTATTTTTGGAGACTCTGACTTGGGTTACATAGTTTGTTGAGTCAAACTGATCGGGGCTAAGGAACCTTTTACTCTATATAAAGAGGTCTTTCGTCCTTATAACTAAGCTTAATCACTTCAATCATTCCATCCGACTCAACTATCCTTGTTATCATAACTCACAAATAGAGGTATATTATCGGAATAAAGATATTTACTCAATACAATTGTCTTTCGGTTCGAAAAGCCTCAAATTCTTTTTGGAAAGTTTAGTTTAAGGGTTTAAGCTGCTTTAAACTTTTATTACTGTTTTAATTATTTCCCTTAAGCTAAGAATGGGTTGGTGAAAATATCTCATTGACATTGGCAACTTGGTTAACATTTGGGTAGATTCTTCTTTGATCAATAATACTATCAATAGTATGACAGAAAACTTGATCATAGATCAGGAGTGTCCTGGAACAGCCCGTGAAAAGGAACTCACAACTCGCCAAGCATTGCGACTTTATGGGCCTGCCTTATTTTGGTCGATAATTGTCTCCATGTGCATTGTAATGGAAGGCTATGATGCCATACTGATCCACAACTTCTTTGCTTACCCGGCATTTGCTCAGAAATTCGGCCACTTCGACGACACCACGGCTACATTTCAATTATCAGCGGCCTGGCAAGTAGCATTGAGCAATGCTGTGGGAGTGGGATCATTTTTGGGCACCATTGCAAATGGATATCTTGTACCTCGGTATGGACCGAGGAAGATATTTTTGGTCGCATTGTTGGTATTAGCTTCTTTTATTGCGATCACATTCACAGCCCCAAATGTCTGGGTGCTGTGTGTCGGCGAGTTTTTGTGTGGAATACCATGGGGTATGTTTGCAACTATGGCGCCGGCCTATGCATCCGAAGTACTGCCACTATGTCTAAGGGTTTACCTGACAACCTTTACGAATATGTGCTTTATTCTAGGCCAATTGGTTGCAGCCGGCGTCTTGCAAGGACTACTCAGGATCGATGGGCCTTGGTCATACCGCACAGCTTTTGCCTTGCAGTGGGTATGGCCTGTCATTTTACTTCCGGTGCTCTTTTTTATGCCTGAATCACCATGGCATTTGGTACGGACGGGCCGTCTCGAGGCAGCAGAGGAATCCCTTGTTCGACTACAATCGAAGCATGCAACTTCTGATGTGAAAGAAACTCTTGCAATGATTGTTTCCACCAATAGTGCAGAGGAAAGAGTATCCAGGGGCACTTCATATTATGATTGCTTCCGTGGTATTGAACTCAGGCGCACAGAAATAGCGTGCATGGCTTTTGTCGGACAGGTGCTTTCGGGCATATCATTTGCATACAACTCGACCTACTTCTTTCAGCAAATCGGGCTCCAGACGTCCGATGCTTACAAACTGAATGTAGGAGGAATAGGGATTGCACTACTAGGAACCATCATCTCCTGGTTTTGCATTATGCCATATGTTGGACGGCGCCGAATGTATCTTTTTGGTATGGTCATCTTATCGATGATTCTACTTCTAATTGGCCTCCTCAGCATAAAAAGCTCAAATGACACGATAGTTATCGGACAAATAGCCCTTGTTTTCCTATGGACACTTACTTTTCAGTTATCCATTGGTCAGCTTGGTTGGGCTATTCCGGCGGAAATTGGCTCTACACGTCTACGGCAAAAGACCATTTGCCTAGCGCGTACCTCTTATTACCTTGTCGACATACTCGCCAAAACCATTGAGCCGTACTTGATAAATCCAACAAAGTGGAATCTCAAGGGCTTTACGGGGTTTTTTTGGTTTGGAACCGCTCTCATCGCTGCAACCTGGGCCTTCTTTAGGCTACCAGAAACCAAGGGTCGCAGCTTTGAGGAGCTCGATAATCTATTCGAGCGAAAGGTTCCAACGAGAAAATTCGCCTCTTATACAATTGAGAGGTCGACAAGTAGTAGTGAGCCTGAGCTGGGAGTTCAATAACTATTGTGTCAAACAAGTGGAGCTGTTTGAGGGAAATAGTAGTAGCCAAGAATGAGGCGATAGGAGATTGGCCATGGTAAGGATGATCATTGTTAAACACAGTATTTCTTTTCTATGAAGGTTTGATTTTTATCCTGAGCGATAAGATATATGCTGATCAAAATAATAGTGATAAACGTAAATTTTCGAGACATTTCGAATTGGATACGATCTCAAATTTCCTACATAATTTTTGAAACAGATTGCGATTTCAGGTGTAACGCCAGCTTTACTCGATCTTATCGTGGCCATGACCAGACTGCGATTAGATCTTAATATAGCGTAGGTTTAGTTGCTTTAGTTTTTTTGATTGTACTTTGAGAGGATTGTGTACCTACATAATATTTGGCCCAGCGTCCCAGCGTCCCATCTTGTCATTTTAATTTTACTATTTGTACAGTACGGTATACGCGCATAAAAAAAGGTTACAAAACATATTAAATAAAACGATACAATAACATTCACATATAATTCATTCTTTTTATCTGTTCTAATCCTCTTTGTGTCATGTAAGTATGCCAAGAGAATATATTGTAAGTTGCACTTCTGTTACAATAGGTTAATACATATTCCACCTATTACTAGAGTGCACATTACTACTGTTTTAACATTTACACTAGTTATTCTACTTCGTTTATTCTCTCGTCTCCCTCGTATCTGTTATCTCAAGCTCCTGACACGTCGTCAGATCAATAATCTTGAAGTTTCTTTCCATATTACTTTACATCATAATATTTGCATAAGATACCTTCAGCAGATGGCGAAAGTCACTTATACTTTTTTATACAATAATATTAGAAATTGTCAAGAATTTCTAGGAGGAAATATCTCAAAGAACAATTGTACAATTTCGGACAAGAATATATTGATAGTTGTATAGGATATCGAATTTTCTTCTTAATATGAATTAATAATATATAATACTTTGTCAACTTAGTTTAACATATACAAATAAGCCAATACTTAAATACAGATCCCCGAGGCTTTAGTGATCCCTAACTCCCAGTGATCTAGCTACATCCAGCCACTTAATTATTGCAAGGTAGCATTTCTTAGCTACTGAATTTCAGATACTACTGAAACTTATGTCACCTAAATGAGCTTAATCATATGCAATCAAATATATTCATTTGATCTTGATGATCATACCTAGAAATCTAGACCTTCATACATACGAAGTCTGGATTTCCAACAGAAATGGATCGCAGGTGTACGATCGTCGAAGAAATGCCACGTCGCAAATTTATATGAAGTTTGAGAGATACTGGTAGTGTAAAAATGTTGTGGTTTTGAGCTGAAAGGTGTGTGGCAATTATATGACTCTCCTTCGGTGGAGTGGCAAAGGCTCATCTGCGATGTTGAGTCGCAGAGATGGCGCGCTTTCATGGGTCATTGCGTCAAAGCGTAAGATGATACTTGATGCAGAGTTCTAGGCTAAAACACGAGTCGTTAAACGAACTTCTAAAACTATGAGGGAGGACTCATAAGATTAAGCCAGCTTTACAAGGTGATGTATAGTAGATCGTTCGGGATTGAGACAATGTGCTATTTGGCTATTTTATATATATAAATACTCGGCGTGGAGGAGTATTCCTCCTCATGCAACGTCTTCTGTTTACACTTATACCGTATACTCATAAACATATCTCTTTTTTAGGAAGACCGCTGTCCTCGTTTCTTACTCAATATCCTTTGACATCTTTAGTGCACATTGTACCTCACACTATCATCATAGAATTTATCATTCTTCCAAAGACCCCACAACTCGTATCCTACGGAACATTTATAGTACAACTCCCTGAGACGCGCTCACGCTGGGTTAATGGCAAGATGAATACTGAGTACGTATCACTGTGGCCAATGGGTGTGGGTGTGTATCAAATGTGAACTTATACTGACAATGGTGACCTATGAGGGAGATACTACATGCGCATTCCAACGATTGATAATATCATCTAATGAATGATGTGAAGTATTGTTGGAAATTCTGACTCTCGAATTTATGACTCAATCATTACCTGTTTCGTCTCAGGTTCCCGACAAGATCGACTCTCTCTACAAATGTCCTGAGTACGCTAATCGCGCCTACTGTCGCCTATACGTTTGGATATTTACGTACTACAGTGTACCTTGGCTCATCATGGTAGATGAGAGGTGGCTAGTCATCACTAGGTTTGACAGGTACACGAGGCTAGCGGGAATTTCTCCCTTAGATGTATATATAAGTCCAATGTTCCCATAGTTGTAAAAAAAATTTAAGTCTTCTTTACTTCATCATATTTATCCATATAATATCGTACAGAGTATATTTTCCAACAAGTATGAGATTATTTGGATAAATGCCGCTCTAAATCCGACAGGTGAAGAGATTGTATAATACATGAACAGCTTCTGTGCACCAGCTTGTACTTTCCATCCTTTCCTAATACAGCAGGCTAAGGGCCGGCATGTCATACATAGTCATAGACTCAGACAGGACAATAGAATGAAATTATAAAAATACAGCAGCTGAATAGTCGCAAATATAGTTATAGATGAGACAACAGTCAGAAAAAAGATTCCCTATAGAAGCACACCCTCAATTATCCACCGGAACCTTAGCTGGGACCAAAGCAGTATTGCAGTTTAGATAAGAAGTGAGCACATTGGACTCAATTCTTATCTGTAAGGAAGGAAAATCTCCTGAGTGATTAATCCAAAATACCAGTACGGATACCCGTCTTAAAATGCCAAACATATGGTCTTGGCGTGTCCTTAGTGGGCAAGACAACTTGCTTAACTCTGACTTCAGTTATATCTATGTATGATCCTAGGTTTCTATCTTTCAATTAGGACGAAGATAATGACTCAGAATCCCAAGTTATGGACATGAATATCTTGTCATTCACTAGTTGATATTGTTCAAACGATCATGAATATATCACAACGTTATGTATAGACAAGATTCATCGTTTGTACTTGTATCAACCATGACTATGTCTCAGTGATAGGAGAAACGCCATTGACTAGTTACTAGAATCCTAGTTAAGATCCTAAACATACAACTCAGACTAGGAGAACTTTACTGAGTAAGTAATTACTCTGATGAATCTAGATCTGGAGGAAAATAATCTGGTTGCTTGGCTCGAGGTATGAGCCTAAGCATCTCATGTATAATAAAAAGATATACAAATGTATCTCAATCACAATCATTATCTTTATTCATGTCATCATCAATAGCTGTAAAGGACAGTTTAACCATCGCCTTATATATCTACCAAGGACCACGATCTGCGCCACTAAACCGTCAGGCCATAGAAATGGGCTTTCATCCGCTCCCCTCATGCCAAAAAAACCCAGATTGAACAACATGGATGCTGAGATGGACATGAACAGTAACTCAATTGCCGGCACATCTCAAAATTATCAACCTGCAATAGTCAGTAGTTCTACAGCTGACTTTCAAGAATCAAAACCATCCCTGAAAGGAAAAGAAAAAGAATCACTATCATCTTCAAGGTATGCCCAGCCTGCTTCATCAACTACAGAAGGGTGTGAAATCACTAAAACAGTCCAATTGAAAGCAAGAGACCTAAATGTAAAGGCTCATGACCTAGCCACCAGTAAAACTGAGCAATCTTAACTTTTGGATCTTCTAGAAGTATTCAGGGAATACACTGAAAAAAGGAATCTTTGCAAAGCATCAACCATTATTGCAACACAAGTGGCCAATTCCGAAACTGCAACTAGGCAAATAGAGACCAAAGCAAGAGCACTTGAAAATTATACTACACCAGACGCCCCCTCAAATCAATTAAGGCCCTCAACCCAGCAATCTAACCAGTCAAAAAACCAACCCCAAAACCAACAAGCAGCTGTGGCTTCTATGGCTGCTAGGGGAGTAGAGATATCCACTGACCCACTACAATGGACAGTTGTAGGAAAGAAAACCATGGCAAAACAACAACAATTCAAGCAACCAATTCAGTCAAAACCAAAGAATATCAAAAGGGTGATTCTAGAGCAAGATCCTAAAGCCCTAACCAATTTTACACCTTTACATGCAACAAACCAAATAAATAATGTATTTGAAGCCAATAGCATAAAAGGACCAGTTGTCAACACAGTTATCAAAATGTAAAGCGGTAATAAAGCAATCACAACCACTGATGAATACTCTGCAGACCTGCTCCTTGAAAAGAAACCCATCTGGGAGAAAATTATTTCATTTGTTTTTATACAAAAAGATGAGCCCTGGTACAAAGTAATTGCACATAGGTGTAACGGCTGTCAAGACTAAGAATTCCTGTAGCCTACGCTGTCTAGCGCTTGCAATTATACGAAGAAAACTTCCTGGAAAGATCTTGGATGACAGGGAACTTGGAAGCTTCACATTTGTTGAAATTGGTGCCTCCAATTATGGTAAAGACAGGGATGTGTAGAATACACGTCATTAATCTCCTATTAATTTAAGTCCTGCCGAAATAGAAGTTTTTCAGGACAAAGAGTCGTGAGGAAGGAGGAAAGGCGCAGGGCGCTTAATTTCCTTGGAATTAACTTCATTATTTATGTTTTGCGTATAGATTTGACAAGCAAACTATGTACTTAGGTTGAAGTGTGTCCCGAGGGAGCATAGACTCGTATCACGCCTATTGGATGTAGGGCGTAAGCCTGATACGAAATGAATTCAATTCAATTCAATTCAAATCTCTCATTAATGATGAGTTTTGTTAGACTTTAGAACAACTGGGGCTATCGAAAAGGCTACGTTGTTGGGTCGGATGGTGTAGTGGTACACCATCCGGTCCGGTCTTCTTAGTAGGGTCTGGATAGCCTGAACATCTATCCAATCTAAGACAGAAGATCGCTGGTTTGACTCCAGCAGACTTCACCTTACTGGATTAAGCTACATTGATGATGGTGGCATATCTGGATAACCCAAGGTTTTTTGAGAGGTTTCCCTTGGGTGAGTTTCACGGAGGGCATAGTTCGAGAGCGGTGAAGAAAAAGCCGCCTTGTCACAGCCGTAGTGAAACTTGCAAATGATATCTGAGGCATGATGTTCATCACAACTATATCTGTCTAGAACTGATGGAAAACACATGCATCTGGTGTGGGAATGGAACTGGGAACATGAGGGTTCACGTGATATATTAGGATTATGTAAGGCGTTTGGGGGACGGGAGTTTATAGTTTCATATCGTAGTTATTAGAAAACAAGAACGATCATATCAAGCAGCAACTCGAGTGCAGTTATTGTGATCACACCCCGTAAACATACCGACACTGATCAGTAGACGTACAGATCAGGATACGGATTATTACGAAGAGAGAGAATATTAGACACTCCCTCACTGAGGATCTCTGTCTACTAATCTCTGCTAAGGATACGATTCGAGAATTGTCCCTAATACTAAGGAATTCAATTCAAAAAGAGTATCAAAAGTCAGTCCCAGATTAGGAATTCTGACTGCGTCCACCACGCCATATCCAATTTTCATACTTTGCCTCTAAATTAAGCCTTCAACTTTCTCCACATCAGAAGGAAAAATGTCTGACAACAACGAAACCAGTGCCTCCCTAAAAGATGCAGAATTTATCGAAAATAAAATAAATTTATACGAAAAGTGCGACTTAAAAGACTTAGATCTTTGGGAATCATTTCAAGAAGATTTTTCTCCCTTTACCACTGAGAGATTTACCGCAGCACCCCGTCCTATCATCCAAATGCTTCGTACATTTCTTCGCAAACGTGGTGTTTATGTTTTGAAAAAGGCTAGAATTCCAATAGCCCAAACGTTGTTCGAAGTAACTCAACAAGAAGAGCCAAAAGATTGGACAGATGAAGCTATTCAAGAACACCTATCATCCGACGGACCATTCATTTCTAACAAAGTAAACTACCTCATAAAGACTAAATTAAGCCTAGCAGAGGCTCATGGGAACTTCAGCTCACTTCCGCGACCCAAGTTATCACCCAGCCCCAATTTGAAAACTGAGAGTAAAGAGGCTAATAAAAATAACAGTTCGCTGCCAAACACTGAAAACCAATTTAAACAGGAACCTCAAGAGCCTCCTTTTACGGTTGATTTTTCTAGAGAACTTATTTCTTTAGCTAAATTGTATACGGAAGAAGTCAAATATAGTGGGGAAAATGATAATTTTGACTTTAAGCTAGCAATATTTCACGACTTGTGCGGAAGGTCTGGTGTACAACCGTTTATGATGGATCAAGCTTTCCCGACGATGCTACGAGGACTAGCCCTAGAAAATTACTATGCAAACATGTCTGTCAATAAAACAGCATCTTTTGAGCATAAATGTGACTCAATTCGGCAGTATTTTGAAGGGCCAGAGTACAAAAGAGCAGTCTTAGCAACCTGGAATTCAACTACCTTAAAATCCATAATCAATGTTAATCCAGGACTTTCAACGCAACAATGTTTAAAATTATTTGTCAAAGAACTTCGACATCTACAACATGGTCTTACACTGGATCTACGAAACGACTCATTTCTACACAACAAACTCGTGAGCGGATGTAAAACGGTGCCAGCATGTCAGTTCGCTTGCTTTAAACCCAGTGAGAGTCTTGCTGGACTCATAAATGATCTTCATTCTTCAATTGCAACCCATGAAGAATTACACGAGCCACAAACAAACCAAACTTTCTTTACCGATAGAAAATATCACCATCGTAACACCTTAAACCATCAATCTACTCCACATTCACTTCAGAAACCTTCAAATGATTTCAACGATACCCACAAAAAAAGATGCCACATCTGCCGCAAGGAAGGTTGTTGGTCAACAAATCACAGTAAGGAAGAACGGAAAAACTACCTTAATCAATACAGGCAAAAACTTAACAAAAAAGTTGACAAACATATTCATCAGTATGCTGTTCATCTCGAAACAATCGATGAAAATAATTTTACTAGTGACGAATCTGATACTGAGTCCATCAAAGAAACAATCGATGCCATGGTTTTAGAAATTGGCTCTTTACCAGTCACTAAAACTTCAAATGAACAATTTCTTACTTCATATGGCTATGTGCTCAATGCTGAAATCATGGCCAATCATTTAGCAAATAAAGCTCTCGAACATGCAATCACCACAAAAATTCCTCATAATTTAGAAGAAGTTGAACAACTCAATCTTGAAAAATTTCCTTACACATTTACTTCTACTTCTAATTCTCCTTTGAACCGATACAACTCATCTAATTTTCACGGTATAATGATTGACACGGGCGCTTCCAAAATATCGACTGCAGGATACAACCAATATATTGCCTGCCAGAAATTTAACAGTTATGTGAAAATTGATAAGTCCAAAGCAGGGGCCATCAACGTCCTATTTGGCATTGGCTCAACGCCTTCCGTTGGTTCTTTCAAATTAAATACACCAGTTGGTGTTACTGAATTTCATGTAGTTCATGCCGACACTCCCTTTCTATTATGTCTTGCAGACATGGACAGATTAAAGATTTATTATAATAATGTTGATAATGTTTTAGTGACCTCAACAGGAAAAACAATACCTGTCATTCGTCAATTCGGTCACCCTTTTCTTACATGGGGTGAATCTCTACAAAATATTCTGGAAACTTCATTCGAAAATAATCCTTGCTATTTAACTGAAGCAGAACTCCGAAGACTGCACCGGAGGTTTGGGCATCCATCAGCAGATAGACTATATCGACTGTTAAAGCGTGCAGGTCATGTTCCGGACCAAAAAGTTCTTCAACATCTAACAAAGTTCTGTGTTCATTGCCAAAAGCACGGAAAATCACCAGGAAGATTTAAGTTTACCCTCCGAGAAGATTTAAATTTTAATTATTCTATAATAATCGACGTAATGTATATACATAATTTACCGGTTCTTCATATTGTCGACGAAGCGACAAGGTTTCAAGCGGCTAGATGGTTGAAAAACCTTTCGGCCCAGCATACTTGGGATGCTATAAAAATCTGTTGGATTGATACGTATATTGGACCTCCGGACTATATTGTCCACGATGCTGGTACAAACTTCACTAGCAAAGAGTTTCGTCAAAATGCCACCTCAAATGGAATTGCTACGAAGTGTGTGCCTGTTGAGGCCCATTGGTCCATTGGTATGGTTGAAAGATATCATTCAATTCTACGTAGAGCCTATTTTATAATTGAGGAAGAAATTGGACGTCAAAATAAAGAACTAGCACTCCAAATGGCCGTAAAAGCAATTAATGATACAGCAGGCCCAGACGGTTTGGTGCCAACATTATTGGTATTTGGTGCTTATCCAAGAATGTCGGAACTAGATGCACCTTCACTTACGATTGCTCAACGCTCTACAGCAATCGAAAAAGCTATGAAAGAAGTTCGGAAAATAAGGGCTGAGAAACAAGTTTCAGACGCCTTAGCTTCGAGAAATGGACCTAATACGTCTGTTCTTCATGATCTACCACTCAATTCTGATGTTCTTGTCTGGCGAGAAAATAGTATTGGCCAACAAGGCAAGTGGTCAGGACCCTTTAAACTTCTCAGTGTAGACCGGGAAACTTGCAAAGTTCAACTTCCACACGGACCTACTAATTTCAGGAGTACAACTGTTAAACCATTCCACACTGAGCCGAATCTAAACGAAAAAGTTAATGAACACAACAATGGCCAGGACCAAGTCAATACTGATGAAGCCCCCACGCAATCTGTTAACAAATCTCTATCTCAAGTACCAGTTCGACGAAGCTCACGTATAAGATCTCCGACCTGGAAACACCGTGACGCAGATCTTTCCGTATTTTTACAAACTCAATTGTTCGCCGATTCTAGACAAAATGAAATCAATGGCTTATTAGAAAAAGGTGTATTCCAAATAATCAAGGAATCAAGCGTACCACAGGGTGTAAGGATTTTTAATTCCAGATTTGTTGATGAAATAAAGAACATTGGTACCGATAAAGCTTTTGAAAAATCAAGGCTCGTAGTTCAAGCATTTAACGATCATGGCAAAGAATTTGTTCTCACCCAGTCGCCGACCATACAAAGAATGAGCCAAAGGCTTATACTTGCATTAACAGCCATCTTACATAAAAAGATGTCTCTCGACCTTTTTATCCGCGATATTTCTCAGGCCTATGTGCAATCAACAACCCAGTTAAATCGAAACTTTTTTGTCAAACCCCCCAAAGAGCTAGGACTGAAATCAGGCTCCATCTTAAAAATAGTTAAACCACTATATGGTGTACCAGAGGCTGGAAACCACTGGTTTAAAACCTACCATCAACATCATACAAAAAATCTCGGTATGATTCAATCCACATTCGACTCATGCCTCTTATCCAAATTTATCAATGGTTTCGGTATTGTAGGCCTCCAAACGGATGATACTTTAATTCTAGCTGACAAATTATTTGCAAATGCCGAGGAAACCAAACTAAGAGAGGCTAAATTATTAGCAAAAGAAAGAGAAAAACTTACTGAAAACTCACCTCTAAAGTTCAACGGCAGCCAAATCAGCAAAAAGGACGATTCTATATTTCTAACCCAGGAACTCCAGTGTAAAAACCTACGTCTTATTAGTCTGAAACCAACCAACCTCGTAGGCTCCAGGGGAAAATTGCGCACAGCTGTAACTCCAAAAGATCAATTTATCGCCCAGAGAGCTCGAGGTGCGTATATAGCGAGTGTTTGTCAGCCAGAGGCTTCATTTGATCTATCACACGCTGCTCAAATCATTAATCAAAAGAGGAAGATGCAAAAGCAATTAACAAACGCCTTCAATGGCAAATTGATAATTCTTTAAGAGGTCTCAAGTTCATTGAACTTGATTTAAAAACACTTAAGTTGATGGTCTTTACTGATGCATCTTTTGCAAACAATCAAGATTTATCATCTCAAATTGGTTACGTGATAGCTCTGGCCGATGATAATAACAAGGCTAACATCATTCACTGGTCTTCACTTAAGTGTAAGAGAGTCACCAGAAGTGTTCTGGCTTCTGAACTTTACTCCGTGGCTCATGGCTTCGATGTTGCCGTCGTTCTTAAAGCGACAATTGAGCAAATACTTGACCTTAAAGAGCCTCTTCCGCTAATTCTATGCACTGATTCTAAATCGTTGTATGATTGTCTAGTAAAGCTTGGCACCACGCAAGAAAAGCGTTTGATGATTGACTTAATGTGTCTACGGCAATCGTATGAGCGGCGCCAAATAACCGAAATCAGATGGATTGATGGGAAGTCTAACCCAGCAGACGCCATGACGAAAAGCCAACCATGTCCTGCTTTAACAAGCTTGATTGATACCAACAGACTGAATATTGAAACTTCTGGATGGGTAGAAAGACCTAATATATAGACACTACTTATCCATTCTAAAGAGCCGCCAGTGTCTAGAACTGATGGAAAACACATGCATCTGGTGTGGGAATGGAACTGGGAACATGAGGGTTCACGTGATATATTAGGATTATGTAAGGCGTTTGGGGGACGGGAGTTTATAGTTTCATATCGTAGTTATTAGAAAACAAGAACGATCATATCAAGCAGCAACTCGAGTGCAGTTATTGTGATCACACCCCGTAAACATACCGACAATATCATCATTGTATCTGACTGAAGTCAACACCTGCATGAGCCGAAAAAGGCGCTAAATCAGGATAATGAACAAAAAAAATAAGGCTTCGTTGTTCATAGTCACGTGACTACAAATTCTGTACTTTCACCTCGGTAGTTACTTGACTGAATGCGCTCTACAACCTCAATGACAGAGGAGTCATTATTTCCTTAATAAGTTTAGTATTAATGCGCTTTGACGTAAATACCTGCCACTAGATTTTATTATTACAAAATATAGTTTATCTACCACTCTGTGCCCTAGTGGGAGTGATTAACAACTCTCCACGACAGATTTACAGATGTCTTTACATTCCCACTCGCTTCACCAAGTGATATAATCTGTGCCTAACAGCCACAAGCTTTTGCAAACTAATTCGTTCAACAATAATTAGGGCATCTACAACTACCGTTGTAGCGTTTGTTACTGGCGGTAAAAGGATCATATTTAGGCAGTATGAATTGTTCTATGTGTCATGAATGCGCTTTTTACATTAGTAGTAAATTGTCATCCAGGTAGTGTAGCATGCAGGGCCAAGGAAATGGAACTAGATAATTGATAGATTACATACCTCCAATCGCTACATTCACCTGAAGACCAATCCTAAAGGAGACTAGTTAAGGGGCTATCTGGAAGTATGTGGGATTGGTTAATCATCATGTAAAAAATCTATAACATAACATCACACAATAAGATACCATTCGCACCCAAAACACATTATTGCCATAACCACCCAAGTACAGTCTAAGCCCCCTGAGTAGTCACAACCATTCAATTGAAGATACCAAGTGTATACGACCATATACACCACCACCCTTCAATACTATGTAATTGAGGTATTCAGGCTTTCCCTAGGACTCTGCCAGGAATCTGACTTAGCTCATTAGCGAGGCGCTTGGAGTAGAGGAAGAAAGGGGAGAGAGAGGGGAGAGAGGAGAGAAGAGAAAACGTTATATGTATTTCGTGATGCCAGTTAATTGACTTTATTCACGAAATTCTTGACGGCACCCAATTTGTATTACTCGTGTTTTACCAACACGATTGTTCTCGAACTTTCCAGTATGCACGGTTTCAGTACAAGGTACATGAGCGATCTTGTAGGTACAGTATGTTTATTATAATTCTCTGGAGAGAGAATTCCAATAGCTAGACTACGAATTTATATACACTCTGAGATACTCTTCTTCCATAAGGTTCTCAATACACCTGTCATCCTCATGAACCTTCAGATTGCTTCCAGAAGGTTCATTGAGAATATTCTAAGCTCCAAGTATTCCGAGATCCTTCCCCAAGATTCCCTTGGTGTCATTGCCTGCGCTAGCTAGCGTAGGCTACAAGAATCCTTAAGCTTAACAGCCGTTACACAGTATACCTTCATCAAGAATTGAATGGAGTAGAAAGAATAGTATACACAAGGATAGATGAGAATAGAATAGGGATGAATAGTTTAGATCAGACCAGATAGGTTTACGATAGAATAGAATAAGCTCGGAAAGTACGGATATCTTTGGACAAAGTCTCTATCACTTCAGAATAGGCTCTTAGTCCTTGACAGTTGCGTGAAGAAGGCAACTCGACTGTAGGCTATATTTATTATGTGGATGCCTTAAGTACACTGTTGCGTTACCTTTCTCAATTCAAGCCTGCAAGATTTGTATGCTAATGGTTATCCATAATTCTAATATCTGTGATTATTCCATGAAGCAAAATCTCTTACAAACCTTTATGGTTAATAGCTCTATCAATACCAATATTACAATCCGTAAACTAAGCTATTACAACAATTATATTTTTTATTTCCTAACATTCAAAAAAATGAAATTCAAAATTTTAGTGTACGTGAACCATTCGCGTGCAGAAGACTGGAAATTAATGACTGAATAATCTTGTACGAAACACGTATTACAAAATGTCGTCCTAATAAAGTACATATACTACAATGATCTTGTATTTATAGAGATTGAAAATAGATTTATAAAAAAAATTAGAGGAGATGCTTGCTGAATGAATTGATTTGGTCTTGTTCAACTTCCTATGCGGTGTCTATAGACAGAACCACGAAGATGGTGAGTCACTTTGTTTGAGGAAAAAGCTTTAGACAAGCAAGATCCGATGTCCTACCACTTTGAACTGACCCAGCTTCATACTGAGGACGTAGCTTTCGTTTATTATTTTATAAGTTTTCCGAAATTTGGATTAACTTCCTCTTCGATCAGACTAAACCTATGAGAAATTGAATAGAGAAGCCACCTCCTCACTTGGAGTTGGTTGCTAAAATGCTCGAAGAGTTAGCCCCGATGGTGGTACTACTGACAATTGAATGGTTGGCGTCGCCGGTGCTTCAACTACCTTGCGCGGTCGTCCCGGCCTTCTTTTTAGGCCTTCAGTTTTCTTACTGTCGACCATAGTAAATCCTTGATCATCAGTCGTTCCGACTGTTCACTTTGGCTCTGTTGTGGGTTTCTCATTCCATATTTCTACCGTTCTCAATAGCAGCTCCATCCGAGCCTTCTCCACACCTCCCTTATAAATTTAGTAAGTCCGACACACTGCTTTCTTCCAAAAACGATGCTACTTGTTGTAGTTTGCACTAGAGACTCATTTCCTCGGACAGTCCCGAGTGTGGTGAGTACCAGCGTATTCACCGCACTTAGCTATCTTTCTACACAACGCCTATATGTGTCCCCACTGCCTGCAGTTAAAGCACTGACTTGGTTAGGGCCGTGGTGGCCACACCAGCGTGGTGAAGAGCATGGCATTCATTAATAGGCCATTTTGACCACTTCTGTTTCCATTGTCTCCTATTGTAGGCTAATCACTATTGTTACGCGAGTGCGGCCATTTTTCCTTAACCGCTGGTGTTTTCTTCCGTCATGCAACCATCGAATTGTATTGATCTTAAGAGCTGGGATACATACCCCTGTTACCGTCTCTACCTCCCAGATGATGGTGTAATTGTTGGCATCTCTGCCAATTTCGATTTGTGTCCGCAATGGGACACCCTTGACCTCGGCAGGAAAGTCTTCCCGCAAGCTTTTAAATTAGGTTGGTAGTCGCATATTTAGCGCCACGTCTCTCTGGGACGCCGATTGGACGAACAATTCAGTGTCGTTGCTTCGCATTAGTCGAATCGCGTATGTGCCAGCGATGTGCTCTTTTGCTTTTGTTAGCAGCTCTTCTGGCTACAATTTATCGACTGCGTCAATTCTAATTCGTGTCACCGTTCTCGTCATTTGCGGAGCTACGATGAATGCGTAGCTTCTTAGTGTCGGAGAGCCCGAGGTCATTGCAGGAGCAGCATTTCGAGCAGAATCCACGAGGCTCTACTTGACAACTTCCTCTAAAGCCATAATCCTATCTTTCATTGGTGACGTTTTCTGAGACATTTCCGTCTAGACCATTTTCTGAGCATTGAATGCTTTCACAGCTTCGTTGACGTCCTCCATGGATAGTAAGTCCTCCTAATCCATATCTCTCCCATCACGATTAGTCTAATCTGTTCCGATATTTTCTCCAGTATTTCTAAATTCTTATCTTTTGAAGATGTCTGCGACCCACTGCTGTTGATGTCGGTTGCCCTTGTGGATTTCTTAGAGATGTCGAAACCGCTACATTTATCCACACCAGCATCTACACCAGCCATGTTGAAGCACGGAAAGCTAAGTGACGTGAGGAGGGTATAGAAGATATAAAAAATAGATTCACGATGTCAAGTTGATGATAAACGTAGCGAGGAATGTTGCGCAGCATTTTGGCCAAAATAATGTTTATTAATAAATTATCATATTACAAACTGTCACGGGACCACATACTTAGCGATCGGGGTCATCACGAGACGGCTTTCCCTTGTAGCTCAAAAAAAAACCAAGCTTTGATTCAATCCAACGACTCGCTAAGATGAAAAAATGTCACAAACGTTCATCTGATATTTACCAACCCTTAATGGATGAAGCCAAAACACTTAAATCCAAGATATCACCGCTAAAAGCTGACCAACGTTAAAATCTCAAGGGCAAATGTTCAAACATGTGGAATGTAGATATCAGTGTTAAGCTATATCTTCTACCATATTTGTAGATTAAATTATACAAATAGCAATACTTCTCGAAAATAATTGGATCTAAATAGCCGAGTCATTGATTATACAAATATCCTACACTCCACATCAGTTACGAAAAAGATATCTTTGACAACAATATAAAAAGAATACTAATGATAAATTTAAGTCGGCTGAAATATATACCTGCAAACACCCCGTAATTGCAAGATACACGTATCAACCAATTGAGTAGAGATCCGAATTGATTTTTTTGGAAAAGTGATCTGGAAACCAAACCTAGATTAATCAGCCTCAATAGGTATAGAATCGTGGGTTGTGATTAAAAAATCTCAGAATTGATGACACTTTTCAGCTTCATCGCTAAAGTGATGCATCATTTTTGTTCGCAGAATATTATTCGTCAACAACAATGAGACATAGGTCATATAGACCATCTCTTCAGCTTTCATCGCTGCCATTATAGAAACTCATTCTTTTCTTCTTGTCTGGGATAGTAAAAAATCACTCCAATCCAACTGAGATCGAAAGCAAACAACTGCGTTTCTAAAACTGGCGACTTCTCACTAATGTCGGACTTATCATTCTCGTGCGAGTGCTTCAATTCAATCTTGACACAAAGAAACTCAGATCAACATAAAGTCAAGTAGCGGGCCGAATTTCAGGCTGAGACTTGCCCATTGGCCATCGACTTATTTCCATTAAAAATTACTAATCTACAGAGGCCTCTAAAGAGTAGAATAAGTCATAATGAACGAAGATTTAGCTATCACATATGAGGAGCATAGTTCCAATACTGAACTAGAAATAAAGAAAGGAGAGATGATTTATGAGTAGAACAGACGAAGGAAAATCAATTGATGTGTATTCCGGGAAAATAGATTTTCGTCAGAGCTTCAGCCTTTGGATAATTATCGGCGCCAAGGCCGATACTATAGGGAGTATTGTCAAAATTTTCGAAAAATTTCGCGCCATACTTGTGGTGATGGAAAGAAGAGTATACAAATGACTTTATTCAAACACCAACTTTTGGTGTAAGCCAATAGTGAGTAGTAGAAAACAAAATCTTCGTGAGTCAAATTGTGAAATATGGGCAGGGTGCATGGAACCAGATCAAGACATTTTGTTGACTTGTTGGTTTCTGTTCGCAAAATATTGTACACATAAGTTGTATTGAGCCTTCCTAAATCATCTACCTGTGTAATTTCCTATCAATGCAGGGCTTGCGCAAGGCGCAAATAAATTCAGACCTTGACACATTACACAATGAAGAAAGAGACATATCTATCGCTCTATATCTATGCGATAATATCCCTTCATCGATAGTTTAGCAGCATCTCGAGGTCCTCATAGAATACAGGAGAGTTTTCATACGAATTTTTGTCAGTATTGCGACAAGACAGCCGGCATTCCTATCCACCTTTAAACATGTATTTGGCAATATCATTATTATTTTAAAATTTATATAGTATGATGTGTATTTTGAAAAATAATAACAATAATTAACATCGCAGAAATAGACCTTTTTCACCAAAACATAACATATGACAAATATCCACAAATTTAAACCAAGTACGACTCGTATTAGATTTATCATTCATCCATGGTGTTGTAACTGCATCAAAGTAGACATCTATGATCCTAAGGAATACGAATCCTATTAAAACAAAAACTCCATCCCGCTTTGGTGTGTATAATAGGGGCCTGCAACGTCTGTCAACAAGGAATACAACCTAATTTAGGGCTTTCAAGGGACTCACGTCTTTATCACTGTGAATAAGAACTCGATGTTGAATGAAGAATGTTTTATGATCAGTTAAAATTGAAGTATTCAAAGAAACAAAGTAGATGGCCAGTCATGAGATAATATGGGCTTCAAAATGGTCGATGAAATGAATTTGATCAAATCTAAACTATACGACATATTAACGATGAGTTGTAAAAACGCTCCAAATTTCTAGCTCTAAGATCAAGAAAGGAAGGAACGATCCATCAATTAAGATGATCTAATCACAGATCGTGCAATCTTGACGACCACTCATGGTACGACCTACGACTACCGTTTATTTTATTGTCATTCACCAAATCTCCATCGATTGTCTTTAAATTTCTGTGCGAACGTAGTCAATAGTAACGTGCGAAGCAATATTTCAAACTATCAAACTGTATAAAGACAACCTCCTACAATTGACTTTTTATTTTTATAATCAAGATTTTAAAAAGAGGACCAAATTATACGCGTTCTAAGATATTTCAGAGTGGTATTATCACAAACACTTTCTAAAAGTGTTGTTTCTGAAGATTTCAAATATCTATTCCGTCAGGACAGCACTAGATGATACGAAGCACCAGAAATGTTAAGGGACGGACTTGATCGATTCCAACATTATTACGGATTGTGATGGACCTAGAATATTGTTCCATCGTCCGTCAAGCGACAAAAGAGATTAATTTTTACCATTTGATAGGAATTATCCTTGCAAAAATGGGGTATTTTGTAAGGTATAGCCAATAAACAGCAGTAATCCAATATAAAGTCCCCGTATTATGATGCTATGACCTACTCGCGTGTATTTACACATGTGAAAAGGATAATGCTATACGAATAAATCCTTTATGGTCCTAGTGGATTTTGAAAATGATGGGTATTAAAGGCGCTCCCATCTCATTCTTCGTTCCCTATCTTTTCTAACACTTACACAACAAAACTTTCGGACCAACGCTCACCAGCTTTGTAACACGCTTTCACAATCAACTCATATATGCTCACAATCATACTCATACTTCAACATTACGACTCTAGCTTTGGAAATTCAGCTTCAAGCTGAAGGCTTTCTCGAGCTCATACGCTCGACTAACTTTATCTCACTTTAACCTTTTTCTACAGACTCGCCCTCCCACAATTCATCAAAATCACTCGTACTTGTTCTATCCATAGATACACCTTCCACCAGTGGATCTGGGAGCTGTAAATATATTCAGCTCACAGTAAGTTATCTCCTAAAAATCTTAAAATGAGAGTAAATATTTTTATGATTGAAAGACTAACAACCTATTAATCAGTCACAAACATACACATCATCAATTTCTCCAACACGCAACCAACTGTCTAGCCCCACAAAGACACTCATAAAAACCTCTTTTAACCTCTTTAAACTTTAAACTATATCTTTTTAACCTTCTATTATCCTTCTATTGAACTTTATAGCTCCATTTAATTAACCTTGAGCCTGATTACTTTCGTACTTCGCTCCCAGAGATAAGCTTCTTCATAGAAATTATAACCATACCTTTAGTCCCTTGGATAATTATTTTGTTCCAAACTTTACAAACCATAAATTCTATATTTTCATAGCCCCTTCTACTCTTGAATCCACACTGAACCTATCTAAACGACTAGAGAATTATTCACAAAGGTAATTTAATCTTATAAACCTGATACATCTATTAACCCAGGCTTCTTACCATTTATAGTTGCGTCTCAAGGTCCAGATTTCCTAGGGTATCATTTAGAAAACCTATTTTTTGTAACCATTAAAAATGGATCTCGCTATGGTATTCCCTTACGCAAATTTGGCTTTGAGTGCCGAAAATTCGCCTCGTCCTTTTCCAGCCAAGCTAATTAACACGCCGGACGGACCATATATTGTTGGCACTGGTGCTCCTCTCAGTTTTTTCACCAGTGCACCGTTTGACGTACCTGCCATTGTCTCGACCAAGTTGGGCACCTTGGAAAATATAGCCTGGCCGAAAAGCTTATTAGACCTCCCACGGCCATTTGATCATGTTGACGTGAGGAGAAAGGCGAAGAAGTCCGCAATCCTTTTCATTGAACACTTTAAAATCGATAACATGCGTCATTTAAAGCCTCCAACGTCGCTACAAGATTTGTTCCGCGGATTTGATGCAGTAGAAATTTACATGTATGGTATTGAATTCTGCTACTATGTCATGTGCTACCTTGGTAAGTTTGCTCAAGAATACCAAGAGAAGATGTTTCAGATGATTGATTCGTACACCGAAAACCTGGTGGAAAAGAATAAGAATCATCTGATACAGCTTCCACGAGCCGAAAATGGTGCGGAAGAAAGGGTCCTACATCGTAATCAATATAAAGTCACGGAACAGATGAATAGAAAAGAGAAGGACTTCTTTTGGGAACGAGTCTGTCGCCACAGAAAGGAGCTTCTTGATGATGAAAAGCGAAATCCACTGAAAACACTTTTTGATCTTTCATTATCTAGGAAATGGCCTTTTCCTCTTGAAAATCGGGCTCGGTCCAAAAAATACGACTCTGAAGCACGGCGGAACGTGGAGCAAAATGAATCAATAAATGAATCCAATAGTCCATCGTCAGTTACATCGCCAAGCGGGATTTTAGTTAGTATATATCAGCTGACAGTTAATATCTAGGGACTTATTTACCAACCCGATGTGTCGTCTAGAACTAGATAATCCTTCCCCCGAAAAATATACTCGGGGATCGTCGTTCATGGTATTCAGTAAATGTAAAAATTGCACGAGAAATAATGATGGGAATGAAACATTGATAGTTATCACTAAGTCGAATGAAACAGCAGCAAATAATGAATGGTCGGGAATACCCAAACCAAAATTATCAATGCCGCTTTCGTCCGAGCGGAACTTATCATCTACTGCATCAAGTAAAAGAGACCCGAAGTCGACTTATATTCCCCATGTACGATCTTCAGATCTTGTTGTGGGTAAATCGAAGATTCCGCGATCGATGCGCCCAAAATCTCAAGCCACCATTTCCTGCTCAACCCGACCAAGATTGCATTCAGTGAAAGGGGTTGAATTAAAGGAAAGAAAGGAAAGAAAGAAAATTGTCGCAGCAGTTACTGAGCAGTCGAAAAATATCAGAAAGCCAAATTTATCAGTTCAGTCTCAAAAGGTTTCGCCACCCAAACCGGATAAATTGAAAGGATCTCCTTCTTCTTTCGGAAAGAGAGAGCCCATCAAAAAGACTGGTCAGGTAAATCGAGGATGTCAAAGAAAACCTTGGGTATAGCTTTCATTGGATAGAGTGATGGGGATATTGTAAAAAGAACAATGGAATTTCAGGATACAGAAGCTTGTAGTATTATTAATGGCGGCGGTTTGGAGTGTATAGATGCAAAATTGCAGTGTAAAGTATTTTGCAAATACAAGTTGGATAATTTTTGGAAATTGAAGGGATTGAAGGAGTTATTGGGGCGCAGGTTTTGCTTTTGTAGAATACTTGTTCTTTGAGATAGAAGTAACGATCCGTTAAAATTATTATGAAAGTTTAAAATGACACTATCTGATATTAGTGGACCTTGGGTAGTACATCCTTTGAATCACTGTATGCAACTATAAGGATTCCACCTCTCATCTTCTGTTCAGTTCATAATTTCATACTTCTTTTGGTGTTACTATGATAACATTACAGCCCTTGGCAAAGGGCACCTTGAATGTGTATTAATACTTGATTTTTTGACATAATGAATTTCACGCTTACTTTTCCGTTACAACCATCATCCTCAGATCATCTTTGGTCACCAATAGCACCTGTAGTTACCACTAGTATTCATTCGAACCTGCAATCTTTCCAGTTATTGATATTACCCATATTTCAGAACATTAGTTCTTCAAAGTGATCTTAAGTAGACCTTCAGTTATCTTCAACTGTCCATCCAAATTTCCTTCACTACAATTACGTTTCAGCCAATACGCCAACTCTTCAATATGAAGCCTTGAAGTTACATTACCTAGGGTATATATTCCTTCTATTCGCTGTATGCGGCTCATCTTTGATCTTCAACCAGGGCCCACTTAGTCACTCCCCTGTAAAATATATTTATCCTCTAGATACTTTCGATCCGCATCGTAGTTGTTAATACGTTATCAACATTTTGGGAAATCAAAATAAGCTACGATTATTTCAATCGATCGATTGTTCAGATCTAGATCTTATTTCGTGATATCCGAATCGCCGAGATTGTTGGCTGGATAATTAGTAAAGGAGAACTCGCTAGACTTGGATTTCATAAAATCAGTATGACTGTACTTTAAAAGTTGTGTCTGAGAATGGTATGAAAATCAATGGATAGGATGTAAGTGGAGATGCAAGGGTCTACAGAAGTACAGATGATCTGATAGTATCCAAGTAGTGACCTTGTCGCCGGTCGTGGTGAAAGCGCTAGTGATTCTATCCTGCTTGTAACTATTCAGGCGTTTGGGGGATTTCTCTCCACGCATAGTCATGTTATATTTTGTACAAAAATTGTTTTTAACTGATACCTCTCCCTATCAAAGATCCCTCCAGCGCTTTTCAGTAATCATAGGATTTTTACTTACCGACGTAACTGAAATATTTTTTAATAAGCCCCTCAAGAGACTGAGACCGAAATTTCTATCAAAACGGGCTAGATGAACTAGATGGTTAATAAAACTGGATGAAGAGGGAAAATATTCATAGCTGCTACGAACAGGAACGCGATGGGGACAAATACTTGACATCTTTTTGCGGTATTTTCTACGAAATTTGGAGTAAAATCCTCTTCAAGAGCCGAGTTCAGTCATATTTTGCGATACAGATAATGTTAGCTCATGAGGCAATAGTTCACAACTCCTGACTAAATCAAAATACCACTCCAGATAATGTTGTTTCCGCCGAGGCTCATCAAGTCTGCAAGTACTACCTTCTATATCATTACTTCAAAAACAACGCCTCTCGTCTAACAGCCTGTGGCCCAAAATGTCCCAAAAAATAAACCCACGAGAATATGAATACCCGTCAGAGATAATAAATCATGGCAAAAAATGTTGCGACGTTGACCTATGGATTAGGCGCGAGATATATCAGGGCTAGATGATAATTTGATGCAGAGAATTGATCCTATTCGAATGGGGTGGGATGTTAAATGTTGGCCAGGAGTTTTACAAAATGAGCTACAGTCGCGTTAAGTATTTGATTGCGAGGGCGTAGACAACGCTTTAAACACTCTCGCGGCTGAATAGTGCGGTACTAGATTATCTGGGCAGGTTTCTTAAGTAGATCCTGGATAGCTTGAATACATATCCCACTTAAAATATGGATTGCAGGCTCGAATCGAACATCACATTACCACTCTTCCTGCGGAACGGATGTGCACGAATTGCTGAGACACGATTGGAATAATAAATATTTCGTAAATTCCGTTTGATGCTACCGATTGAGGGAGCTCACCTGTTTGTGTTAGCAATCACATCTTGTAGTGGTATTTAAGAATAAAATACAGAGGATGAGAGTCTTCAATACCAAAAGATCCGAATAAAACGTACACCTAAGAATAATCATGTTTCATAGCTAGATCGTCGGATAGGAGTTAGACGATATAAAAAAAGAAATGGTTGAAGAATGGCAGCTTCATGGACGAAGATAAGATGTACAAAGATTTCTCAAACATAAAATCCGACTAATTCGATGATTATAACCGCAAATATTAACCACAAAAAGGAATCTCTCTGTTTGATGAAAGTAACATGGCTATCGATAATATTAAAAAACTAAAATTTCACTCGTGGACCTTTCTCAATTAGAATTGTCTGGCGGATCGCTCCGAAATCTCTCTACCGCTTACCCAAGATATCTCTAATTCAGATATTTTACTCGCCATCTGTCATAAATTGTCAAGGATTTCTAGGAGGAAATATCTCGAAGAACAAGTGTAAAATTTCGGACAAGCCTTTATTGATAGTTGTTTAGGATATAAAACTGTCTTATCAACGTGAATGAAAAATATATAATATTCCGTTAATATAGCTTAACATTTACAAAGAATTCTATCCGTAAATAGAGATTCCAAATACTTCGGTGATCCCGAACTCCCAGTGATTCAACGACAACCTGCCACTCAATTATTGCCAGGTAGTATTTCCTAGCCACTGCAATTCAAAAACCACTGAAGCTCATGTCACCTAGCTAAGTTTAAACATATGCGTTCGAATCAACCCAATTGATCTTGAAGATCATACCTAGAATTCTAAACCTTCATAAATACTAAGTCTGAATTTCGACCACAATCAAAAATTTTGGAATACTTTTTTTCGCCGTCATCTCGCGCACTATCAAGGTATAGATGGAGTATTGGCCTTGTTGTTGAAGTTATGAACTTGAGTTCAGAGTCAGCTTAGAGCTGAATCAGCGTCGTCGGTTAGACCGATACTGTAAGGCTTGTTCGAGGCTGTAGAGAGGAGGATTTGTGTGAAATAATTGTACAGATATGTATAGTTCTCAATGAACTTTAAAGGTAAAAATTGAGATTGCGTGTGCGCATTTATCTGGGATTTTTAACCGGTATTTATCAATCTCCATGTATCATAAGATATGATCTCTGTAAATTTATATCTATGTATATACAGTTAAATAAGCCAGGAATAAAAATCTCATTACTTATGTGGCGGGAGATAGACCCAAGAATCTCATAACCAATATTTGGAACAAAATAATCCGCTCGAACGCTAGTGTGAGGTTGAAGCCATAGGGTATTAATATTTTCCTGCAGAATTGAAAGTTGATGATTATAAAGGAATGGGGATTGGCTATTCTAATTAGCCAGACCTACTTTTATTTCATTCTCGGCTTTCCAAGTCATGTCATCCTTCAACTGGTACCCCTTTCATGAGTTATGAAACATGGATCCGGCCCAAATTTGAAGGTACAGCAGATCAGAGTGAGGCAAAAATATTGGAAAGTCGGCATGAATTTGATGAGTAATGCGTCTCAATTAAATGGCTGTTATCTATAAATCGAATGATAATGATACGAGCCGGGAGAATACTAGGTAACATCTACCAGCTCTCGTTCCAAACTTTATGAGTGAAAATTAAATGGTCGGCGGAGATGAATTATTCACCTTCCAGTAGTGCCGGTATAATCGATCAATAGGTTCTCTATATCTGGTATATCCATGAAGAATCGAAGTCCAAAGTTAACGCAATCATATCTGCGTCTCAACGGCCATACAGCTATTGGCCATTGTTCTATCAAAGATTTTCAATCGTGTACCACCGATACTAGAGATTTGCATTGATTGACGCCAAGTGGAGTTGACGGACTATTGTGATAGTGATAGCCAGGATTATAATGCACAAGTGAATTGATATCTGAGAGAGAAGGATGACTTTCTATGTGATTCCATGATGAGTTGTATTGAAATGCTGAGGGCGATGGATAGGGAGACGTCACCTTGTGAGTAGAAGACTGATAGGTATGGGAGAATTCAATAGATCACTTGGACAGAGTAAGATGATTGAATGGTAGTGAATTGTAGATGTGGATGTGGATTGATAGATACTAAGAGTAAAAAGGTCCTATCTATATACAGGAGTTCCAACCCTTGTTCCTCCATATGTTATTGTCTATGATAGCTAGAGTAACTACAATGGTGTCATTATTATAGTGAACACGTTGATGTTAGTGTGTAGCAATCAGGAGGCAATAGTGTCGAAGGCTAAGGGGTTAACTTAATTGGTGCACGGTTGTCCCTTGATGGTGTGTGCAGTTATGAACTCTGATTTTTTTTACAACAAGTAGATAAACTATGGAGCACTTTATGTAAAGTTTATCTATATTATATCACAAGTTGGAGGATATAACAATAATTTGTGATACTAGTTCGGGAAAATGAGGCGAAAGTGTTACGGCGTGCGCTAGGGGTACTGGAGATCGCCGTCTGCCGAAGGTAATGTATTAATAACTGTTCGGATTATAGTTGATAACGAAGGATACTCAGATATAATCTAACTGGCGAGGTGCCAGGTGGTCAAAGGTCGGAGAACTACAGGATAGTCGAGACACGAAGTCAAGAAGTCGAGTTGCCGAGCCAGCGATCAAGGCTGATAGATCAGGGTGAACAGAAGTACGAATAATGTAACTACTAAATGAAAGACTGAGAATATCGGACTGTGAGGATCTAAAATTATGATATTATATAAGTGCTAGATTTCGAGATCAAAGATCAAAAGAATGAAAGATTGAGAAGCTGGAGAACTACTATGTGGCAGCTCCAGCTTCCTTATATCTAACTCGAGAAAGTACTTGACTCAACTAATACTATGGCAAATGTAGTCATGACGCCAGCCCGTCCATCTCTAACTGTCAGAGTTTTCTTGGAAACCTTCTCCTATCTCCTTTTCCTGAGAACCTTCTCCTTGAAACCTCTTCAAGGATGCCTGGCCATAACAGAAAGTCTGGCTACCTTAAATCTGTATATAAGACGCATTTACTACCTCCCAAATCCCCATAGCTCTGTATAGCAAATTATCAACAGCTCACAATGATTCATCGATATTCACCCCTAAACCTTCAGGCGGAAAATCTAGGTAAGCTCTTACCTTTATATTACGGAATTCTTTGTCAGAATTATGGACGAAAATAATCACTTGTCGTGACGATGTGATTAGAAGCTTCGGTATGGAATACAATAACATTGGTATTCAAGTTTTTCCGCAAGAAAAGAGCATTGTTGATAAAACAAATAATTGTATAAATTTAAAGTACTACCTTGCAACGTAGTACTTTTTCCGTGATTCAATCTCCGTTTTATTCAATTAGCTAGCACAAGTGAGCTACTCCCAGTGGTACGGTTCAAGTCTATCTAACCTAATTAGACTAAGCCAATATCACGCAGGGGGTGATCTTTAATGACCCTCACAGCACTCGCTATACTTTCTATGACAGAGCCACCCTGCCCACTTCCTATATCATTCCTTCAAAACAACTTAAACCTGTTTTTGCTGGGATCAGTCGGCTTCTGTTGCAATCTGAATTCTCTTCCACTCGCCTGTCCTGTTGTCTTGTCACATACACGCCGTTGGTGACACATAGACCACACGAATGGTGTATGGGCCATATTCCTCACGCAAAATTGTTTATTTTCTGCATCATATTTTGGTTAGGTATGCAGCTATCTAGCTACTACACAATATCGGCCAAAAGGTGCAGGAGATCACTAATTATACAAGAAAATTCATATCTCAGATTACATTTGCTTGAGCCACTACGAAATTCTGATGGAACTTTCTGCTTTATCCATAAATGCCGCTTAAACCTTGACAAATATGAATCAGCCCTTGTCATGGAAAAAGGCTTGAGTGCGCTCGCCTCAGACTCATATAGTGAAATTGGCACTAAATCTTACATCTGCTACCCTAAGGAGATCTCACTTAAGAGTGATCTTATTTTAAGAATTTACGCTGCCCACTCGGGCCATGGCGACTTTGCTGTGTATCATTCTTATTTGAATCATCCAGATGCACATGTATCTTGCAGCTATGGACTGGCCAAGCCACCTGGATATTTCCTAGAATGTAGTACACCCGACCGGAGTCTTCCATCAGTTCTAGATTCTCGAAAAAACTTGTCTAAATTCTCTTAAGGCACCTGGGAGGTGGCTACGAGTGTTTTCAAATAATTTGATAATAGAGAATTGAACTGAAAAAATGGCCGTGGAAATTCAGGTCGAATAACTATGAGTAATAATTCGCGTCCTATCACACTAGAAGTGGCTGTCAGTCTAAAGGAAAAAAGTTGAGTCTAGGACTCAGGCCTCTGAATAAAATAAATGTTTTTTAATGTAATTTGTAAGGTGCAGATTCGACATGAGGCGTTGCTTTGATCGTATATTATGGAATCGCCATCTCTTATCAGAGTAACGAGTGTGACACTTCCAGGGCATTAAACTTTGACGTCTTTATATGGTACAAGATAAGCAGCTCGGGCCCATGTTTCAGCTAAGCGACTTACTTAACATTGAATAACGAAACAAAACAAGCGAATAGACTGCAGTCCCAACTGTCATGAATGCGCTTTTCACATTAGTAGTAAATTGTCATCCACGTAGTGTAGCATGGAGGGCTAAGGTAATGGAACTAGATGAGTGATAGATTAAATACCCCCAATCTCTACATTCACCTGTAGACCACTCCTAAAGGAGACCAGTTAAGGGGCTATTTGGAAGTATGTGGGATTGGTTAATCATCATGTAAATAATCTATAACATAACATCACACAATAAGATACCATTCGTACCCAAACACATTATTGCCATAACCACCCAAGTACAGTCTAAGCCCCCTGAGTAGTCACAACCATTCAATTGAAGATACCAAGTGTATACGACCATATACACCACCACCCTTCAATACCAACTAGCCTATAAAGGCACGATATTTGGTCTGAAGATCTGATGACCATATCACTATATATGCTGGTTTTGAGATCTAAAAAAGAGCGTCAGAAACTCAACGTTAAATATGAGCCAAATACATTTTATGGAAGGATTTTATACTGTACGTCCTCAAACCCCTATATCACTCTAAACTTTCATAAAATTTTAACGGATCGTTACTTCTATCTCAAAGAACAAGTATTCTACAAAAGCAAAACCTGCGCCCCAATAACTCCTTCAATCCCTTCAATTTCCAAAAATTATCCAACTTGTATTTGCAAAATACTTTACACTGCAATTTTGCATCTATACACTCCAAACCGCCGCCATTAATAATACTACAAGCTTCTGTATCCTGAAATTCCATTGTTCTTTTTACAATATCCCCATCACTCTATCCAATGAAAGCTATACCCAAGGTTTTCTTTGACATCCTCGATTTACCTGACCAGTCTTTTTGATGGGCTCTCTCTTTCCGAAAGAAGAAGGAGATCCTTTCAATTTATCCGGTTTGGGTGGCGAAACCTTTTGGGACTGAACTGATAAATTTGGCTTTCTGATATTTTTCGACTGCTCAGTAACTGCTGCGACAATTTTCTTTCTTTCCTTTCTTTCCTTTAATTCAACCCCTTTCACTGAATGCAATCTTGGTCGGGTTGAGCAGGAAATGGTGGCTTGAGATTTTGGGCGCATCGATCGCGGAATCTTCGATTTACCCACAACAAGATCTGAAGATCGTACATGGGGAATATAAGTCGACTTCGGGTCTCTTTTACTTGATGCAGTAGATGATAAGTTCCGCTCGGACGAAAGCGGCATTGATAATTTTGGTTTGGGTATTCCCGACCATTCATTATTTGCTGCTGTTTCATTCGACTTAGTGATAACTATCAATGTTTCATTCCCATCATTATTTCTCGTGCAATTTTTACATTTACTGAATACCATGAACGACGATCCCCGAGTATATTTTTCAGGGGAAGGATTATCTAGTTCTAGACGACACATCGGGTTGGTAAATAAGTCCCTAGATATTAACTGTCAGCTGATATATACTAACTAAAATCCCGCTTGGCGATGTAACTGACGATGGACTATTGGATTCATTTATTGATTCATTTTGCTCCACGTTCCGCCGTGCTTCAGAGTCGTATTTTTTGGACCGAGCCCGATTTTCACGAGGAAAAGGCCATTTCCTAGATAATGAAAGATCAAAAAGTGTTTTCAGTGGATTTCGCTTTTCATCATCAAGAAGCTCCTTTCTGTGGTGACAGACTCGTTCCCAAAAGAAGTCCTTCTCTTTTCTATTCATCTGTTCCGTGACTTTATATTGATTACGATGTAGGACCCTTTCTTCCGCACCATTTTCGGCTCGTGGAAGCTGTATCAGATGATTCTTATTCTTTTCCACCAGGTTTTCGGTGTACGAATCAATCATCTGAAACATCTTCTCTTGGTATTCTTGAGCAAACTTACCAAGGTAGCACATGACATAGTAGCAGAATTCAATACCATACATGTAAATTTCTACTGCATCAAATCCGCGGAACAAATCTTGTAGCGACGTTGGAGGCTTTAAATGACGCATGTTATCGATTTTAAAGTGTTCAATGAAAAGGATTGCGGACTTCTTCGCCTTTCTCCTCACGTCAACATGATCAAATGGCCGTGGGAGGTCTAATAAGCTTTTCGGCCAGGCTATATTTTCCAAGGTGCCCAACTTGGTCGAGACAATGGCAGGTACGTCAAACGGTGCACTGGTGAAAAAACTGAGAGAAGCACCAGTGCCAACAATATATGGTCCGTCCGGCGTGTTAATTAGCTTGGCTGGAAAAGGACGAGGCAAATTTTCGGCACTCAAAGCCAAATTTGCGTAAGGGAATACCATAGCAAGATCCATTTTTAATGGTTACAAAAAATAGGTTTTCTAAATAATACCCTAGGAAATCTGGACCTTGAGACGCAACTATAAATGGTAAGAAGCCTGGGTTAATAGATGTATCAGGTTTATAAGATTAAATTACCTTTGTGAATAATTCTCTAGTCGTTTAGATAGGTTCAGTGTGGATTCAAGAGTAGAAGGGGCTATGAAAATATAGAATTTATGGTTTGTAAAGTTTGGAACAAAATAATTATCCAAGGGACTAAAGGTATGGTTATAATTTCTATGAAGAAGCTTATCTCTGGGAGCGAAGTACGAAAGTAATCAGGCTCAAGGTTAATTAAATGGAGCTATAAAGTTCAATAGAAGGATAATAGAAGGTTAAAAAGATATAGTTTAAAGTTTAAAGAGGTTAAAAGAGGTTTTTATGAGTGTCTTTGTGGGGCTAGACAGTTGGTTGCGTGTTGGAGAAATTGATGATGTGTATGTTTGTGACTGATTAATAGGTTGTTAGTCTTTCAATCATAAAAATATTTACTCTCATTTTAAGATTTTTAGGAGATAACTTACTGTGAGCTGAATATATTTACAGCTCCCAGATCCACTGGTGGAAGGTGTATCTATGGATAGAACAAGTACGAGTGATTTTGATGAATTGTGGGAGGGCGAGTCTGTAGAAAAAGGTTAAAGTGAGATAAAGTTAGTCGAGCGTATGAGCTCGAGAAAGCCTTCAGCTTGAAGCTGAATTTCCAAAGCTAGAGTCGTAATGTTGAAGTATGAGTATGATTGTGAGCATATATGAGTTGATTGTGAAAGCGTGTTACAAAGCTGGTGAGCGTTGGTCCGAAAGTTTTGTTGTGTAAGTGTTAGAAAAGATAGGGAACGAAGAATGAGATGGGAGCGCCTTTAATACCCATCATTTTCAAAATCCACTAGGACCATAAAGGATTTATTCGTATAGCATTATCCTTTTCACATGTGTAAATACACGCGAGTAGGTCATAGCATCATAATACGGGGACTTTATATTGGATTACTGCTGTTTATTGGCTATACCTTACAAAATACCCCATTTTTGCAAGGATAATTCCTATCAAATGGTAAAAATTAATCTATTTTGTCGCTTGACGGACGATGGAACAATATTCTAGGTCCATCACAATCCGTAATAATGTTGGAATCGATCAAGTCCGTCCCTTAACATTTCTGGTGCTTCGTATCATCTAGTGCTGTCCTGACGGAAAAGACATTGGAAATCTCCAGAGAGAATATCATGGCGATGTTCAATAGTTTGTCATGATATCGCTCTATATTGGATCGCGTAGAATTATGTCGTCTTCCGCAAATCTAGGATGAGCAAATCAAAGGTTCAACAGTTAGATGGAGTTTTTTTCTGGAATGATGATTAAACTTTTGTGTCGCATGTATCAGTTGCCGATAGTGCCTATTGAAAGTAAATCCAACTACCTGAGTCTTGGCAAATAGAGATAGAATGAACTGGCCTTGTAGCTTAAACGATGAGCTGTCTTATAGGTTGCATGATCCTTGATTTGGTCATCACAACTGATGGGTTGCCCCTTCCTCACTTGATCCAACTGCTAGAATAGTCTGGTGTTCTGACAACTTCTCGTTGATATCTGGCATTGTACAGCTTAGGTCAATTAATAATTTCCCTCAATGTTAGTGCTCATACCGTATCATGGCCGGATGTTAGGTTTGCTGCTCTCAAAATATCAATATTGAGCTGATATTGAGGTATCCTTTTTACTGCCCGTGATATAGATTCACAGTCTAAATAGATGAGGTGGATGATAGGTTTAAATCATCACTTATTATTTTACTGAGAGATGTAACAGATTCCTACCAAACTGATGAAAAGAATATTAGGCCTCTATTTTGAAGATTTTCTGCCCTTTGAAATATCGATAGCTCATTTGATGCATTTATAATGTCAGGAATCACTGATGACCTTTATACGACTGCTTTTTGGTTATAACTCGTTGATGTCGGATTCAAGTCATGTGATGATAAAAAAGAATATTTTCTGTTGACAAGACAATAGTTATTTGTTTGAATAGTATCCTATATAGTAATCACGATCCAGTGGAAGGTGGTTGAAGTCCTAGAGGGACCAGCATCGATGCCGAATCTTCAGACACTTCTAAGACCACTGCAGAGTAAAATGCCTTCTCTTTCCAATATCTCTTAGCAGTAGTCTGATCGAAGGGAGAGTTATTGAAATTCGGTGAAAGTTTATGAAATAATGATTGAAAGGAACGTCCTCGGCATCAAGCCGGTTCGGTTGAAAGTGGTTTGACAGTGGGTTTTGTTGCTTAAAAGTTTTTTCACTTTATAACACGGCTTACCGTCTTCATAATTCTGTTACGGTCGGCCTTGCTGGGGCACCTGAAGGCAGTCGAGTGCAAGTAATCGAGATCACGTGAGATTGGAGACCGCGGACGTGGGCCGGACTAAAGTGGAGCCGCGGCTGAGAATTTATCAAGATCGCAGCCCCTAGTCATTATTATCTCTTTGCTATCCCCTCCACCTACGTATCGAAGACAAATGTCCAAATACAATTACTTCTTTGAGACTTTTATCACCTTTAAGCCAATGGTAACAGGTTCTATATATAGATACTGCATAGGACGTTTCATTAGAGAAAAAATGAATCACGTCTTATATTAATAAAGATATTATTAAGCAATCATTTGTCTAGAGGTAGTATTTCACCTACTCATGTAAACTAAGCTAGTCAGGTCACATGAACTTACTAGCAGTCCATTTATTTTATCCATAGCGGTGGGACTCTCTACCAGTGAGTGAGTTTTTGTTTTGTCTTGTTCATTTACGTGCTAGGTACATTGGTTCCCGTCGCACTCCTACTGGAGCTTAAGCACGAGTGGGGACGGGCTGGATCGGGTTGACTACCACTAAGTATATCTACCTCGTCCCACCTAAATGACCGGACCACCTCAGACTTCACCCATGTGTGGAATCATGTCAAGCCCAACCGTCCAGAGAACCTTCTTTTGACGTGCCGAAGCGCAAATTCCTCCTCAGCCTCGGCCACCACGCGCCCGAGCCCTTGACCCCTTCGCAATCTGTAACTTTCCCCTTCCATTCAGTCCCAGCTTTGGATCTTCTCAGCATCTCCTCATCTCATCCAGGGGTCGATTTCTTCATTGGAGGCCTCATCCAGTCGCCCACCAAAGCCTCCTCAGTTTTTATTCCCTATTTTTCCTCCATACAGCATCCCTTTTTCCTTTGGTCAACCTCGTCATCCTAGAAACTTTGTAGAACGTCCACCCCTCCGGCCTTGCCCCGTCGTTGCCGTGCCCCTATCCATGGAGGTCGAAAATGCGACTGAGAGCTCAAGACAGAGGCACCGGTGCCCCAGCCTTTGTCGAACGCTCTAGTTAGTATGCCGGCGAAATGTCGTGCGTATTTCGTCGGTGGCGATTCGTCGCAGGTCGAGTTATTGGTGCCCTTGGCCGAGATGAGGACGCATTCAAGGCCAGTATTTCGACCGTACCTTCACAGTGACTGTCAGTTACGGAGGATCGGACCTTCTCTCACTTTTTTGTTGGCGATATAACTTTTGGAGGTATGAGATTGCTTCGGTAGGTGGTAAGATGATTGTGGAGAGGGCCGCCAGATGAGTTTGGCAGGGAATGATTTTCCAGAGAAAGAAATTAAGATCTTGAAGGTGTCGGTTATTGTGATACGAACATCAGACAGGTTAACCTGTCTGCGGTTTGTATCTGGGGTGTATATGATTGATTTCGTTGAGTTGTGCAGTCCTAAAATCTCTGCAAGTCGGATTTTCGACCCAAAACGAGCCAACACCACTCCTCCCGATCGCCAACTCGACGAAAACTCTCAAATTCACCCTTTGTCGTGAATGAATCTCGACTCTAGGGGAATATTTCACCCCCAGGTTCGTAGAGGACACCACTGACAGGTGTTCAGCCTTCGTCCTCCACCAGTGAGTGAGTGTTTATTGTTCTGAAAAGTCCACAACTATGAAAGGAAATGAAGTTCCTTCCTATCTTCAGGCCGGGAGTGTTACAGGCTGTAGCCTTGTATGTGGATCCGGAACTATCCGGCTCCGGCTGTGAACAAAAGCGCGCTAGTGTCACGGGAAAACGCGCTCGATTGGAACAAAACATCTTGCGCGTGCGTCGTATATATTCTCCCATCTAGATAAAATACAAATTCATTTTTGGACCCATAATTGTGAACAGCAAATGTGAAGTCCCTTCACAGGGAGTATCTATGCCTCTTTCACGATTTCTTTCGAGCAGTAATACCTCCACAGGTCTTCATTGAAGTTCATACTAAAAGGAGCCGTCACCCTGTCATAATCTACCCTTTCTGGCCAACGAAACGATGGCCATTTGCGAGTGTGTAGCTGCAGGAAAAAGACTCAAAAAGCACTGGGTTTAGGGCACTTCTATGACGAAGAGGCCATCCAGCAGGACGCAGCAGACCTTTGTATACCTAAGAGCGCCTTTCAACCTTACTAGCTTCCTCCTTACTCCTACCCTGATTCATGCCACTGCACGAGCCGAAGGTCGCGAAAGAATGCCAGAAAAGTCTTAGTCAAGAGTGACTATCGTGAAGGAGCCTAGCCTAGCATCTGAAAGTCGTTACGGACGTGGGGTTGTCGAGTAATTCATGTATTTCAGAAGCCCTACAGGCTATTAGATTTGGAAATATAGATTATAAGGGACGATATTTTTTACGTGTCGAAATCGAGTCTCTTGAGGGCAGAAGGATTATTTAACTTTGCTTTCGTCAGCATTTTGTTAGCCCACCAGTGGGTAGCACATATTGTGATATAACTGTTGAAATTGGTGCTTCCAATTATAGTAAAGACAGGGATATGTAGAATACACGTCAATTATCTCCCATTAATTGTGAGGTTAGTATTATTGCGCTTTGACGTAAATACAAGCCACTAGATTTACTTATCACAAAATATAGTTTATACACCACTCTGTGTCCTAGTGGGAGTAATTAACAACTCTCCACGACAGATTCACAGACTTCTTTATATTCCCACTCGCTTCACCAAGTGATATAATCTGTGCCTAACAGCCACAAACTTTTGCAAACCAATCCGCTTAACAACATTGAACCTTGTTGAAACATGCTGAAAGTTCATGAGGGTTACAGGAGTATCAAGAATCTTCTAGGTGATAATCGGAGAGCCTGAGTTGTCAAGTCACAGAGAGAACCTTCTCGAAGAGAGATATTCCAGACTATATGTATATGTAGTTATTAGCTACAGGAATTCTCTCTTCAGAGAATTTTAATTAAATTATTGTACATACAAGATCGCCCATGCATTTCGTAATGAAATCGTGACAATGGGATTCCCTTGGCAGACTTTGACAATGAAGATGGGATGAAAATGATTATAAATAAAGGTTAAAAAATTCAAGGAAGAACTTAGCCCCATTAGAATGTCTCACTAGGTTTCAAAAAGAGAGAATAGACAGATAAAACAGGTAGGCTCTGTAGCCATTGCATTTGCTACCCAAGAATAGGCCGAAAGAGCCATCAGGAATAGACTAAATATTGCCGGGATCGGCTCTAGGGACACCAAGCTCTATAAAGTAGCTCAAACAACACAATGCAATAAATTTCAAGCACTTGGGCATGTGGAGAGTTACTGCCGAAGAAACGCAGCTGGCAGACTCTTTGGTTCCCGAGACCAAAGTGTGTCAACTGTGAAGAAAATCATACTGCCAATTCAAAGAACTGCCAGGCTTACCTGAGCATTAAAAGCAAGGCTGAAGAGATTGGCCTTTAATGTCTGACACATTAGATATTAAGGTCCTCCAATAAATCTCAAAAAGAAACAATTTGCCACAGAAAGTGCACTACAAATAGCAAGAGAACTTGATATTAAAATTATAGCAGTGTAAGAGCCTTGGCTTGTCCCACAGACAACTAATCAAACAGATTTTGCAAACACCAGATCAATAAACCACCAAAACTTTACCCAAATCTTTCCAAACTCATCTATTGATAAGAGGCCTCGGACTATGATCTATGTTGCTCTAGAACTTGCTCCAAAGGTTTAACTATCTCCATTTTAGCCTCTTGATCCCGACCTTCAAGCTGTTGGCATCATGTACGGAACAGGATAAATAAATCTGATAAATATCTACAACCATTCGAGGGAACAGGGAACAACAATTCATTGCTTAACTGAAGATCTCCTGCAAAATCCAAAGACAACATTGCGGAGTGATTTCAATATGCATCACCCTAGATGGGAACCTGAATCAAATGGTTCCCATGAATCAGATCTATTTGTTGAATAGCTTGATGGCCTAAATATGGAGCTTGTTAATACTTCAGGATAAGGCACATTTTTCAGATCACACATGATGAAGCCAACAGTTATTGACCCCAATTTTGCATCCACATCAATAACTGGCCAAATTCTAGATTTGCAGACTTTAGAAGACCTGGGATCTGACCACTACGGTATCATGTTTACTGTGGAAAATCATGCTAGAAATTTTCCGGCGTCAGTCCACCAATTGCTTTTCAACACAAAACCTGTTAAATGGGAAATTTTTATCTCTATATTGGTGAGCCTGACTAGTCAATGTACTGTTCTAAATGCAGTTGTATGAAGTTAATAATGATGGACTTAATAGCATTAAATTGGTAGCAGTAAAAATCGTCTGATTTTATTATCTATGTTGTGTATCCTATGTTTTTCCTCCATATTAGAATATCTATATGCAAAAACACTAACACCGCACATTCAAATTCTAGCCCCTGCAGTGCCATCAACTCTTTAGAGAAATATGTATGAAATAAACCGTAAAAAGTTGGCAATGAATATTTATCTATAAATTTTATAGGGCTCCATGTTACGGTTCAACCGTTATTTAAGCTTAGGTGAATACCTAAGTGTTAAGGTTTGTTTTATTATATGTTTCTAAAAGGCGTTGATGGTACTGCAGGGAATAGACCTGGGATGTGCGGCGTAAGTGTCTTGGCATGTAGATATTTTACCATAGGAGATACACGTAGAAAACAGGCAACCGAATAGACAATCAGACGATTATTACCGCAAACCATTAATGCTATTAAGTACATCACAAGTGATCTAATACCAAGCGCATTGTTGAGGACTCTGATTGTTACAAGTCGTGGCCTGGTTTATCTGGAACCGAAGTTTTTCCGGCTCCGAATAGGCTTTATACTTATTTTGGGAAAATCCTCGACTTGTTGTGATCAGGCCCACTTATAGATCACATAACTTGAAATGGCTAGTATTAGGCAAGTGTAACCGACAGGACAAGCAATCCTGTGTCAATGATACGTCATTAACATACAGCAAATGACAGCACCAGTATCTCAGCCATACATGATGATATGATCATATGACGCAGGTATATCTAATGATATAATTGTTGAGTGGCTGAATGGTTGGGAGTTATTGCTATTGAGGGTATAGTTTGTGTACCATTTTTGTGTATAAATACTTGCTGTTATAACTCTGTACATGGTCAACCTTTTCTACTCCTATCTTCAATAGTCATCAATATAGCAGATCTACAATACATATCCTTCTTCTTCACGTTAGACTTAAAGCGCTATCCTATATCCACCCAAGTTGACTGTTACATCCATTGCGACCATTCTTAGACTTCTCATAACCTCGTTATCACAATACGACTCTGCTCAGTAAGGTTTCGCGAGTGACGCGGCGCGACATGTTTATATTAGCCAAAACCCTTCGTAGTTACGACTTTCGTCTCTAGATAGAAAATAAATTCATTTCTAACGTACGATTGTGAAAAGCTGGCGTACCGTTCTCTTACATATATTCTATCTTATCCTTACGCAACTAGTGCAAGTATTGGCTTGTACTTCTCCTAGCTGTCTGGTTTTTAAATTGCATGAATACATGCTCTTATGAAGGAGCGCAAAATCCTCCTATCCGCCGACACCACCAATTCTTCCATCCCATACACTCGTACCAGTACATTTAACCCAGTACCCAAACCCGAAACATCAAGCAGCAGTATGGCTGCGTACAACCAGCCGTCGTCGGCGTCAATCGACCCAAGCGACCCTTTTGTTATAATAACGAGGCTATATAGGAGCGGGATGATGGATGCTACTGGGGAACTCGTACTTGCAGTAGGTCTCTATTATCACTGTCGCGTGTGTTCTCTTTGTATGTAAGACTTGAATTGTATATTAAGGAAACTTAGGTACAAGTGAATGAATGGAGGTCAAGTCCTCCTTATATGTCGTTCCAGACTTACTGTGTTGTCCACAGCCCCGTGCTAGAACATTTCCTTGTTACATCATTTCTCTCCTAGGAGAAATGTATCTCTCGCTCTCCCCGATTCCATCGGTCTCTGGCTAGTTCCATTAACCCCATTTCATCGAGATCTGGTTGACTCCATATTGCCAATGCACGCATCGCTCGCTAAACCTATACGGTTTAGCTCTACCGTCACGTGCACTAACCGCGACGTGGCCCCAAGCGTCTGCCCTGGCAATCTACGTGGATTATACAACACCGTTATGTGGATCTCAATTGATGGAAACCCGACCGTGCAAATTGTGCGCTGTTGATTGGCTCACGTGGTGCGGGGGAATATTTAAATAAGTCGGCGATCCTGTATTATAGAATTCAATTCACGTTTTATTAGTCTCAAGCTCTACTCGCATTGTATTGTTGATTAGTCGGAGCCACGAGACACCTGCGTGAAATCATTGTGATCATAAACTGATCAACTAGAAGCCACAGTTACATCCGAGCCTTCTTGAGATTGCTGCCGCCATGGAGCAATCGGAACGCCAAAGAAAGCAGCGAATGAGCCTAGCTCAGGATTGTTGTAATTAAGGCAGCAACATGACTGCAGTAGACAAATAGTTCATATTAGAATAATATGCACTGACGCCATGAGATATGATTAACCTATATCATCACTCACTGGCATGAATAGTAATTAGCCAATAGATGCCTTACAGCATACATTGGCTTCAGGATCTCCAACATCTTTCCCATTTAGGTTAGATAAGGAAGTATGTTGGAGTTTACACTAGTGTGCGGAAAACCCCGCTTTCATGTATATAGAGGGACTTCTCGCTACACAGATAGAATTATAGCAATTTCCTTACAATTAACTATCCATTACACATCAGTAGACTTCGTCGTACATTAAACACATTCATCATAACTCTAACTCATCCTCATACTTGGTATGTCATTCTTACAATCTCCGGAACCATTCTAATTAGGATTTCCTGCAAAACATCGATGCCTGGGCGAAATCCAAGGCAGGAATCGAAGGCGCGGCCTTAGTCGCGCCTTTCATTGAAAATATTTCACCCATCGTGACACCGTTCGCGATAGGTAACGCCAATGCCGCGATTCCCCAAGACAAGAATCAATCACCAGAAGGTACACCGCTTAAAACCTCTGTACCTAGGGCGACAAAACCCCTCCATGAGCTGCCAAGAAAGCCCAAGGAGACTGCTTCTTCGTGGGCCACAGTAGCTTAGAAAGCAGCCAAGCTCCCAGACCTGCCAGCCAATCTGGTAAAACGAAGACCAGCCGTCCAGACAAGACCAGCCGGACAAGAACCCCTGAAAGAAGATAAACGACTCTTCCTTCGTATGGGGCGAGAACATCAGTGGCGGACGTTATCACCTGTCACAACAAAGAAACTCATCACTGAAAAAGCTGGAGTTGCACCTTCAGCAATTATAGCGATGACACAAGCTAGGTCCGGCCAAGCAATAGTATGTGTATCAGACGCACTCAGGGAGTCGATCCTGGGTGTGGGTCCTTCCCTTCAAAAGGAAGAAATCGCAATTGAGCCCGCTTCAGATTGGACGTCCGTCATGGTCCCTCATGTGCCAATCTGCATCCGTACATTAGACGGAAGGATTGACGTTACTAGTGAAATGGTGAAGACGGAATGCCAGGCAGTATGCGGAGTTACACCGATACAGGTGCGCCCAAATGACATGAAATTAGGAAGCTATTCTGTTAGCTGGATAATACACTTCAAACAGGTGCCATCCAACCTAAGATTCAGACTTTTCGACGAGAGTGGACACGCCATGCCGTTTTCTCGTCGACGCCCCATCGAGCAATGTCAACGCTGTTGGGGATATCACTCAACAAGAAACTGTGTCAAAGGATAGCGGTGTGTTAAATGTTCTGGTATACACGAAGTAGCAGAATGCACGGTCAACATTCCCAAGTGTTCAAACTGTGCTGGGCCGCACGAATCAACCCACTTGAGCTACATGGCTTGACCAAGGCGACATCATGGCTAAGTAACGCCGCGATCACCAACAGAGCTACGAGTTATTCGTGAGAGAGGGCATCTGGATTTTAAGGCAGCATTGTTAAGATCCCAAGAAAAAGGTAAGGCCCGCGAGGTCATCAACACACCAGAAGAAATAATGCATGATAATGAGTAATACACCAAACTCATATAATAACAAACAGAGACATAGCACCCTTCTCTTTCACCAAGTGAATGTGGGAAATGTCAGACCGAACATGGATATAGCACTGCAACAAGCTTGGGATACAGAAGTACACATAGTTATGGTACAAGAACCATGGACCTTGCGAGAAGACGGAGATTTCACTACGAAAAGCCACCATGGCTTCAATAGTTTAATACCCTTCGGAAAGACGATACCGAGATCACGACCACGCGCCGTCACTTTTGTCAGGAAAGGACTGCAAGCGACACAGATTACACCTTCGTCATCAAGCCAGACATCAGACTATTGCTTCGTGCAGTTGTCCGGACTGACCTTTGTAAACGTATATCGTGCCCCAGGCCCCAGTGGGACTTTGCATCCTGTACTAAATTGGCGTCTCAGTGACCCTTCAGTAGTGGGAGGCGATTTCAATTCAGTCTCACAGCACTGGCAACCGTTAATAGAACGCCAATACGGTAATGACGATCTCATCATGGGATGAGCTCGCGAAAATAATATGCAGCTACTAAGCACCATTGGAGAAAGCACCCACCGAGAAGGAAATGTGCTAGATCTAACCTGGAGTAACACGACGGCTTTTGCATCAGTCTCAAACCGCTTTCGCTGTACATCAGATCACTCTACTATTGAAGGCTCAGTTGACACACCCGGGTACTCGGAACTATCTGGAATCCCAAGACTAACTCGCGTTAGAGACTGTCAGATTGGAGCGTAGGCGTTTGACCTGAAGCAGAATTGGAGAGTGAGAAGAGGTCGGATGGGTCGCAAGAGATGACTGAAGGTCTACTGGAGATAACTAGGAGGAACTAAAGGTTTGAAAGATGGGTAATATAAATAGCTAAAAGGTCTAAAGGTTTGAGTGGGTACTAGTGGTAACTAAAGGTACAAGAGGTAATCCGAGGTAATCCGAAGGTGGTGGTTGTGACAGAAAACTAAGCGTGGAGAGCTCAGCTTCAGTAGACCAAGCCCTTATTTATTTACATGATTTCCTTCCATTGTTCCATCATGACATAAGTCTTATCCTAATAATAGAGTACCCAGTGCCAAGAGCTACGGTATTGTCATAGCCGCTTGGAAGAAGTCTAAAAATATATACTAAATTAAGAATGAAACAGGGAATCCTTACAGAGACAGAGATCTAGAAGAGTTCGCACGATGCGTGAAGCAATGGGTAAGGCCTGGCCCCCTAAGTAGTCAAATCGAGATTGAGGACTTCACGAGGAGTTTAATCCGAGTACCTCAAGACGCGGCCAAATTTGTCGGACGATCACCCGCTGTAGGAAGTGGGAAAACAGCGCCCTGGTGGACTGAGGACTGCAAAAAACGACAGATTGACTAAAGGGCAGCTAAAAGGACATCTGGAGATGTAGATATGACTCGTAAGGCTTTCCGAGCCGCATTGAAGTCAGCCAAACGCGAATACTGGACAAAGCAGGTCGAAGCAGCAGAGACAGAAGTACAAGTGTTCAAACTCATGCGTTGGGCCAAACCAAAGCCGACGAGACAGCCTCCTCCTCTCCAGGTAGCACCAAGCCGGTGGCTTTCAGATCCATCAGAGCGGACAATCGCATTGCGTGATTCCCTTCTTGCAAGATTCGATGCTAGAAGTGATGTAGAAACATGGGAGAATGGTCAACTAGAGTCTATCCCATGGAACTCAGAGGTCTCGTTGGAAGAAGTTACAGCGTCAACCATACGAAGTAAAGAAACGGCTCCAGGATATGACAAAATCACCGTGCGACTTCTCAAGGCTTGCTGGAGCTCGATTGGAACATATGTCAGGGACCTCTTCCAGGCTTGTTTGAACTTGGGATATTTTCCAACACCTTTCAAGGTTGCGGAAGTTGTACTGCTTCCTAAAATTGGACGCAATCTTTCCAACCCAAAAGGATGGCGACCTATATCGTTACTCTCCAGCTTAGGCAAGGGATTGGAAAGACTAATAGCGAAACGGATGTCCTGGCTTGCGCTTAAGTATAAGGCAGTACCTTCCCAACTATTCGGCGCGCTACCAGGACGCTCGGCAGTCGACCTAGTATCATATGTCACACACGATGCAGAAGATGCAATGAGATCCAACAAAGTCACAGCTATGGTCACGCTGGACATTCAAGGGGCCTTCGATGCAGTTCTACACAATCGGCTGCTTGCACGAATGCGAAGTCAAGGCTGGCCAATACTACTCTGTCGCTGGGTAGAATCCTTTTTGACACAACGAACAGTCTTGGTAAGACATGAAAAAGGCGTAACAGATGAGAAGCTTGTTGAGTGCGGTTTCCCTTAAGGATCACCACTTTCGCCACTTTTATTCATGTTATACATCGCGATTCTACTTGAGGATGGCACTCCAAACTGTAGATTCGGATATGCAGACGACATTGCCATTGTTCGAATCGGTAAAAGTCCTAGTGAAGCTGTCGAGGCTTTCCAGGTCGAAGTAGACAGGATATTTCAACTAGCTTCGTAACACATGATTAGATTTGACCCTTCGAAGTCTGAGCTCCTGATCATTGGGGGTGGACCAAAGAAAAAAACTGGACTCATCCAACCTAACGGTTAGAGTCGAGGAACAGTTTATTTCGCCGTCTCCGCATATTCGATGGCTCGGAGTTTGACTTGATTCCCAACTAACATTCAGACAGCATGTTCAGGAATGGTGTAGCAAGGCACAGCGACTATACTACTTCATACGTAGCATAAATAGAGTCCAAAGAGGTGCAGCCCCGGGACCACTAATTCATGCAGTGAATGCATACGTAGTCAGTACGGCAATATATGGTGCAGAAGTTTGGTGGCCTGGACTCACCCATATCACGACGATACGAGACAAGAAAGTAAGTACGGGTGTTGGATGGCACCTCAAGTTACTAGACAGGACTATTTTGACCGCAATCCGAGCTGCACTACCAGTATGGCGAACTACACCAAACATAGTTCTTCACCGGGAATCAGGGATCTTACCTGCAGAAATAATGCTTCAGCAGCAACAGCTCCGAAGTGCGGCAAGAATTTGCCGACTCGACAGTTATCATCCACTATCATCAAGAGCAGTCGAGACACCCAAGGAGGCAATCAAGCGACTCCAACTGCGAGAGGGGCAGAAAAAACGTGCCTTTAAGGTTCCACAGCGATACTTAACACGCCTTCAGAATAGGAACCTCAGCCTGCCGGCGTCAGAAGGGCCTGGGCAGCTTTACCAACCAAAGATCGCGATGGCTACTACCAGGCCCAAATGCAACAAGGAGGAAAATGCGAAGCAGATCATGGTTTGGCTCAGGAATCTTCCCCCAGGAACACTCTGTATCTACTCAGATGGGTCATCGATCGTCCCAGCATACTCAGTCTATGGCTACTCCATATATAGAGGCGGTGAACTTATAGCGAGTGGTGGAAAACCTCTTCCTGGAGCTGAGGTCTTTGATGCGGAAATCATCGGAGCAGTACGAGGCTTAGAGGCAGCGTTAGAAATTGGAGGTAGCACAGATATCAAGGTACTCCTTGACAATCAAGAGGCGGCTAGAGCCCTTCAAGACGGCAGAACAAATTCCTCGCAAGTAGAGGTAATAAATTTCTTGGAACTACGCAAGACTAGACCAATGATAGAGGTCCACTGGAATCCGGGACATAGCGGCATTCCAGGAAACGAAAAGGCCGATTCTATGGCAAAGGAATGCTTCGCGTCAAATAATCGGGATAGGAACATGCCGGAACTAGAGCGCATCTGGGAGGAAACTTACGAAGTTCTGACTTTTGCAGCTCTCAAACGCCAAGTTCACATCCGGGTACAAAAACTTGCGCAAGAATGGTGGCTTAAGATCAGATCGGGCAGGTATGAAGATCTGGACCTACTTATGCGGAGAAAACGCCCTCCAGAGCTAGCACTACCTCGATGGGCATACCACCGCCTCATCGCAGCAGGGACCGGGCATGGTGACTTTGCCAGCTATCATAAACAGTTCCAACACCAGAATGAAGAAATGCTTTGCAATTGTGACCGAGAAAAGCGACCACGGCATTTTGCAAGTGTCGCCCGACCATCCAGAAATGGAGGACGTAAACGAAGGAACCACGTCCTACGATCAGGGATATGATAGGACAAGAAGGATGGCAGAAATTCTGGCGTTTTTTAACTGTGACAAAGTGTTACAGCAAGATTGAATCGTGAACGGGGGATGTAAAGGTCAACTGTATTGCTTCTTGGGACCGTTCAGTGTGGTATGAGAATTAAGCTGTAGCGCAGGGCGCTAACAAATTAGAAATGGTGTCTTTATCTATTTTAGTTTTGTGTGTCTAGGTTTCTACGAAACGATGATGTAGGTAGCGAAGAGTCTTATATAGATCTGGACTACCCGTGCCATGCCTCCTGGGTGCTGGGTAGTACCCGGTCACGGTAAAAATATCATCATCATCATTGTAAGTAAAGAGCACTAAGAGGCTGGCTCGGCCTCCGTATTGTAGAATACGTTATTCTCCCCTATTATATAGTTAGGAGGATACATAGTTCATACACATGCCTGTCATTAGGACTATTCCATTCACATGCATTCATATACCCACGTACTATTGTATAACCGTTGGAAATGGAGACACGGAGCGTTGTGGACGTACGGGCCCTCCATTTCTTCTAGGTTCCCGACACGATCTTGTTTGTATTTAAGAGGTTGGAATGGGTAATATAGTAGCGCTTCTGGGTACCTTTTGGATACATGAGCGGCTGCATGGTGTAGGTACATGGAGATTATTGGGGGTTTTCTTATGACTCGATTGCGCTACATTTGTTTATGCTGTGGCTTAGTCCGTGTCGCTTACACTTGTAATCGCAGCGCTCTCTTTCCACACTTTTAGCTGCAATCCGAACATGACACTCTTTTAGTTAGCTTCTTCTTTCGTTCCTTAGATATTTCCAACAATAACCTCTCTCCATTTATTGCGTGGGCTACTGATCGCTTCTCTTCGAACCCACACACGTGCTATAACCAGCACATCACCTCAAGGATCACAATTGTACCCCATAACAAATAACCATAAAAGGAGTTCACCTTATGGATTCACTGTTGTGATCAGGCCCACTTATAGATCACATAACTTGAAATGGCTAGTATTAGGCAAGTGTAACCGACAGGACAAGCAATCCTGTGTCAATGATACGTCATTAACATACAGCAAATGACAGCACCAGTATCTCAGCCATACATGATGATATGATCATATGACGCAGGTATATCTAATGATATAATTGTTGAGTGGCTGAATGGTTGGGAGTTATTGCTATTGAGGGTATAGTTTGTGTACCATTTTTGTGTATAAATACTTGCTGTTATAACTCTGTACATGGTCAACCTTTTCTACTCCTATCTTCAATAGTCATCAATATAGCAGATCTACAATACATATCCTTCTTCTTCACGTTAGACTTAAAGCGCTATCTTATATCCACCCAAGTTGACTGTTACATCCATTGCGACCATTCTTAGACTTCTCATAACCTCGTTATCACAATATTCATTGCTTAGTTGAGGAAAGAGAATAACGATTATAACGAGCAGCAATTTGAATGGAATTCTTGTGATCATACCGTAAATATACCGACAGAGAATTAACTCATGGTTATTTTTTGTACCAGTTTTTTCAGATTTAACGATGAAATAATCGTCTTGGGGTTAGATCTCGGGGTTGAGAATATACTCTATATCACTTTTCCGCATGTACGGAGTTCTTTGGTGTCTTATTGACATCAATGACAGGGTTTAAGGACAGTGCTGAACGACTAAACACCCAAATCTATAGATTCGTTTCGAATAGAATGATTCCACGAAAAAATTGCTTAAGGGAGTGGGCTGAGAATTATGTATGCATTTTTAGACAGAACTTGAGAAATCTCTTATACTAACACTAACACTGGAGGTTTCGTTAACTCTCCTACCATAGGTACATCTGGTCACTGATGGAGGTTATCAGCTAGAAAATTCTGTCGCTTTAGAAAGAATTTAACCTACCTGTTACATAGACCTTCAGTTGTCTATTCTGCCATAGAAGTGGGGTGATGGGTTTCCGTGATAGCGTGAATAAAATTTCCTGACTAAGAACTTGATTCTTGAGTCAGCCTGGTGTCGAGCGGAGCACAATTCGAATAGAAGAATTCATCCTCAAAGGCCTCTAACCACTTCCAAATTTTAGCTTCGCCAGGCATATCAAGAAATCTTTAATTACCCTCCTTTCAACACTTTACGTATTCCTCGCAACTAAGTTTACATTATTTCTTCAGCCGCAGAGTCTTGGAGTATTTGTGCCAAAGACTATTCAAGTCAAGGAAAACATAGCCGGACAGCTTCCCATGCAGCTCAAGCTTCAATTTTCAAATCATCTGCTTAGTTCAAAGATAAATCACTCTGAATCGCCTAAATCTTGACTAGGCACCTAGGACATCTAGCTTTTTGGCCATGGCCGTCATAATTGTAACGGCTGTTAAACTTAAGAATCTGTGCAGCATATGCTAGCTAACCAATTCAAAGCCATTAATGAAATCTCCTGGGTTGATATGGGAACTAGGATAGCTTGGAAGGTGCCCAGAGAACTTTCTGAGAACATACTGATGGATTTTGAGTGTGGTGGGTGTTTTCAAAATCGCCAAGGTAGTTGTCGAGCATCTGAATTATAGAAAACATAGAGAGAACCTTATCGTAGTGGAATGCCTGAAATCTTATTAAAACCTAGTCCCTACCAGTATTATTCTTCTTCACAGAAATTTATTATTAGTGTACCTCAACTATGTAGTTGCCCAAGCATTTTTTAATGAAGCCGTGACAATGATAATCTCGAGTGTTTCAATCAGATTGTTGAGGGAACACCAGACCTCGCGATCAGTTGCGTGATTGAGAATCAAAGTGGCTAGTGGCTCGAATGGCGCCAAATCAAATGATGTAGATTTCATCCAGTTTCCAATAGACTTTAATCGAGAGCCGATTTTATTATTTCTCTCCTCTCGCAGAGATCCGTTATTGATGTAGTGAATGAAACGGTCAATTAGGTTTTGAATAGGAATTCGACATTTACTCAAATCCTTGGGCTTTCCAAAAACTCGATCGCAAGGAGTAGTGAAATAGGAGCTATATAGAGAGCGAAAAGCCTTAAGTATATCTTCCATTGGGTTATCGTCAAGGTATCTTTGCGTTTCGCTGTCAATAAACATTGCGTGGATAGGCTATGGGAACAAAAATGTTGATATACCGTTGATAGAGGTAAAATTAAATGGCGGAGTGATGTATTGGAAAAAAAGATTGAGTCTGATAGATGTCTTTATATACTATGAGTTATTTTACAGTGTGCAGCTCCTTGCCCCCTCCCCCCCCAACAATTCACAATTAAACGTAAGCGGTTTTTCCTTACCCTATACAAAATTTAACTGGCCTTACCATCTTCGTTTTGAATCTGATTTCGTCTAGCCTGATCTGTCTTCCTTTAGGCCCATGCAGGTGCCTATCAAACATTCTAATTTACATTGGAGAAAACCTTGCGGTAAAAGCTCCCTTGGCTGTCTGATAAATTCTGCACAATTACAGTCCTACCTCTGGGGAATGCGCTCACACTGTTGCTAGCTAAGACTCCGTCTCTGTCCTGTCTTTCTGTTTTCCCTTCTCCGCCTGATTAAAGCCTCGATCTCTCTAGTCAGCCGAAACTGCTCTAGAATTTTTTCCTTTGAATCCACTGTGTAATTCTAGCCATATATTAGGCGTTAACCATCATGGTCTTGAAAGATCGGGCTGTCAATTTTTCTAGCAATTCATCTCTTTGCTTGGTCCATTTAGAACAAACTATCACCACATGCCTTACGTTTTGGGACGGATATCCATATTAGCACTGTGGGCTTGCTGCTCCTGTAACATTTCTTTGGCGTAGGTAAGCATTAAGCCCAATATGCTGGCTTATTACTTGTACGACGATGCTACTCTGAGCCTTGCTAAGGTTCTAGTGGATCCAAATAGGCATTTCTCCGCAATTCATCATGGTTGTTTGTAATTTTTATCGTTGTACAAGCTTGCTGCTTTGTTAACCTTATCATTAATATTCTATTCATGGATTGACTTCGCATGGATAGCATTTAGTTTGGATGGTTGGTTTTGAAATCCTTACTACAAATATTTCGGCCAAAGCATGCCAGAAGTACCAGTGACATCCACAGAATGGCCGTGGAAGTAAAATAACATGATGAAACGTTGTTATTGATGCGTCATATTCAGTTTGACGGCAGGCAGTATCCTAGATCAATTTATTTATGCAATGCAGAAGCTTACAGTGATCTGCGTCATCCTCCACGAGTTGGCTGACTTTGTTTTATGAAAGTCTTATTTTTGTTCGATATCGCTGAAATTTAGGTTTCTATTCATTGATATATTTTGATGTCATATTCATCAATGATCTGGGAGAAAATTTCAAAACGGAGCTCGAGCTCGAAGTATACGAGTCAGCTTGCGGACATTCCATATCGCGTTGTCACCTTTCTAAAAACCGCTGTCTGCACAATCTAGCATTCCGTGATATTTATGGGCAAATTATGACGAGTCTAATATCATAGATAAGCTGTCCTCTGATCTTTACCAATCATAAATACTGGAGTACTGGCTGCGTTTGATGGCTAGAGTCATGGAATAGGAACTCTATTTTCGTCCAGGTTGAAGAAATATGACTGGTTAATACAGTTTTAGACTTCCACATGATAAGGCTTTAGATGTCGTATAACGAAAAGAATATATATCCGATAACTTGGTACATGGCCCCGCTTGTAGATCGGACCCAGTGATTTAATCTAACTTTTATTCCTGACCGTTGATATCCAGTAGTGAGTGGCCCGCTCCTCCTCGAGTGCGTGGGGACACAGCATCCATTTATTTTCACATATTTTGGATCACTGATGACCAATCGTTTGTGGCAGATGCTTGGCTGCCTAAAGTGGGAGGATAATGACGGTGTGATGGCATAATACAACTGCAGTCCAGTGAGGACTTGTGGGAAGTTGTTGTGAGACAATGGCGGTGAAAAGAGAACAAACGCTCTCATCCTTGAAGCAAAGAAGACTATTTTTTTACCTTTTTTTGCATACAAAGAAGTCTCGCATCGGAGATAAAACTGATATTTCAATGAACAAAAAAGGTAATGGGACCAGTCTAGAAGTGGGGTCTGGCTAGATGAGTTCTATGAAAAACTTGTGAGCTTCTTGAGTTAGATGTTCCTTGAGTCTACTTCTATCACGAATTAGAGGAGGAATAAAAACTCAAGACCTGTACGCGGTGTCCTATACGAGCCTGGGAGTGAAACACTCTTCCAGAGCCGAGTTCAGTCAAATTTCGCAATACCAAAGAAGTTGGCCCTCGAGGCAATGATTCAAAATACTCCACCACATCAAATTTTCACTCCCAAAGAGATCGATTCAGACCTATGCCTCATCAAGCTTACAAGTACGACTTTGTACATCCTCGTTTCAATGACCACGCCTCTCATCAACTATTCTCTGGCCTCAGCTAGCCTCCAAATACACGCCCACGCCGATATTCACATCCGACGGAGGAAGCAAAGCGTGGCGCACAAATCTGAGGGACAATTCTTTGGGATGGACGTGAGAGGGATAAGGACAAGTATACAAGATGATGCTGAAGATAGATACAACCTCGATGGGCGTGTGATTTTGAATTTTGGCAGAGTTTTACGAATTGAGCTTTGTGGGCGCCAAGACTTCGCTTCTTTTTTTTTTACATCAGCTTTTAATTGCGTATGCAGGCATAGATACTCCCGGCCTGTAGGCAGAAAGGACCTGTATGTCTTTACATAGTCGCAGACTTTATAGGACAATAAACACATACAATGCAATGTATGGGAGGCATAATTGCGTATGCAGCTAACTAGCTATGACACAATATCAGAGAAAATTTACAGAAAAGATGACTCAATATAAAAGAAGAGCACTCATGCCTCGGATTTCATTTGCAAGTACCACTGCGAAGTTATGGTGGCTTTTTCTTCACCCCAGGTCAACCCTCATCCGTGAATACCCACCCAGGGGAACTTAAGACTTCGCTTGCGAGTGTGCAGCGGACACTATAAAAACATGCAAACAATGCAAGTTCCCGTGGTCCGCCTCCTGATGGTGTTCTCTGGCATGATTTGAGGAGGCTGGGCACCTACTCCATTTGGGAAGGAGACACCTCAGATCACATTTCGCGCGGAGAAAAGTATATGGATGATGAAGGCATGTCAGGATAACTCAGAGTTTTTGACGTTCTCCTGGGTGGGTATTCACGGATGAGGGTTGACTTGGGGTGAAGAAAAAGCCACCATAACTTCGCAGTGGTACTTGCAAATGAAATCCGAGGCATGAGTGCTCTTCTTTTATATTGAGCCATCTTTTCTGTAAATTTTCTCTGATATTGTGTCATAGCTAGTTAGCTGCATACGCAATTAAAAGATGATGCAAAAAAAAGAGCATTTTGGCTTAATTCACATAGTTGTGTATCTTCTGATGCACCAATATATTGAGGATCCTATGTAGATTGAGCTCCTTGTCTGTGGTCTTTGGTCTCGTGCTGAGCATCGGCATGGCATTTAAATTGTAAAAACAGACGAGGTAGATAATTTTCAAGCGTAAGTAATTTAGAATCAAAAACCTTCCACAAGTTGATGATTCATATGAATAAAATCTCATTCTGCTCCATTTCCTAAGATATTATTTGAAGTAGCAAAATTTGAACTCAATTATTTAAAATTTAAACTTTGCAAGTTAAAAGGTGGTCTAGGGTTTAAATTGGGTTAAGAAGCCTCAGTTAATGTTGACTGATGTGTCTAAATTTAAACAATCGATGTGGAAGATGTTGAGCTGGTCACATAAAGAACACCCAAATTCTTTCGAAATGTATGGCTAATAGTGAGACTGTAGGAATCTAGAACAAATATGAAAAAGGAAGCAAGGACACTTCTAAAGTCGTGACTTTCGCTGTGATTTTTGCCATAGCAAGCTTTCATCCAGGAGGAAGTCAGGATACTCACCTTGCAACATAGATGCACTAGGTGTTCTCCAGTCACCACCATCAATTACGAGAACAGCACCATTAACAAAATTGCCTGCCTCGCTGAATAGATAGATAGTGCCATCAGCTATCTCTTTGACAGAGCCATAGCGCTGTAGAGGTACCTTCTTGAACGCCTCACCACTTGCCTCGCTATCCCTATTACCCAGACGTTTCATGCCTTCCGTACCTGCAATCGGGCCTGGTGCAATCACATTACTCGTAAGACCGCGTGGCCCTAGCTCTAGAGCCACTGAGGCTGATAAAGCATCAATACCCGCCTTAGCTACGGCTACGTGAGTTTGGAGAGGCATTCCAGTATAATGAAAGGTAGCCGACACGAAAATTATACGGCCTCCTGTTCCTTGGCTACTGCTCGTATTTGGGTTGCGAGTGGCCGACGCTAGTAAGTGCGGTAGTGTCGCTTTAAGGGTATTGTATGAGCCAAGAGTATCTATTTCGATAATCGTCCTGAAGGCGTTTACAGAGAGACCTTTGATTGGTGCGAGGAAATTGCCAGCAGCACCAGCACTATGAGGTCAGATAAGTATCAGTAGCGCGCTATGTACAACTGGATGAATAGACAGGGGCCGGATTAGGGCAAAGGGAGACGTTACATGACAAAATCAATGGCGCCCAGATCCTTAACACATCTAGCTACCGCATGTTCCTGCTCTGCGAAGTTACGAACGTCGACACCACCAATACCGAGGACTCGGGCACCTGGACGTGCTGTAGCAATTTCAGCGGCCATAGACTCCGTCTTCGCAACATTGCGGCCAACTACGCAGGCATTAGCACCGAGGTACACCATTGCACGCACTTGAACGCTGCAGATAGTTCCAGCCCCGCCTGTACAGAAGACGACTTTGTTATCTGTAAATATAATCAACTTGCGGGATTCCTTAGATTATGATTAGCTTAGTTACCGAATATTCCATCTCGCCAAACATTAGATAGGTAATTTGATCGTTGAGGTTGCATTTGGGATACCGGAGTAAGAAGAAAGGAACTGTGATAAAATGAATGATAATTTGTGCGATTCTATATCGGACAATTGACGTCCATGAGTACCTTGGAGGGTCGATAAGACTAATAATTCCCATTGATGTCATATCACATGCGATAGCCATGCGATGCTTGCCCCAAATCGGCTAGATAGTATTTCGTCCCATGAACAGGGGGTTTGTACCTCTTGAGCTTGGGTGCAAGGTTGTCGAGCGCCGCACATACGATAGCGCATTGGTTTTGTATTGTGTTCATTTTCTTCTTGAATCTAGGACTGTGTAAGGACATGAACGTCTCTGTTTATAGGCCAAGGGTATACATGCCCCGGGTTGCGTCACCCTACTCTGCATCCTTCACGACATCTTTCAAGCGGTATTACCTCCACATCTCTTCACTTAGTTACAAAATTAAAGGGGCTGGAGGGCAAAAACTGAACATCTGCACGTGGTGTACTTTATGAACCTGAGTGAAAATTTGTCCTAAGGCCAACCACAGTCAAACGTCGGAGTATCAAAGAAGTTGGCCCAGGAAGCAATGATTAAGATACTCTGCCATGTTAATCTTTCACCCCCAAGGAGTTCGACTCCTATCTAAGTCTACAAGTACGACACAGTACATTTCCGTTTCAATGACTAAACCTCTAATCAACTATTCTCTAGCCTCAGCTGGTCACTAAATATACATCCACGGCAATACCAATATCCGCAGGAGGACAAAAATCATGGCGCACAAATTTGGGAGGAAGTTTATCCGGATGTACGTGAATGAGATCAGGATAATTTTACAAGATGATACAAATGGAGGATAGAATATCAACGGGTATGGATTTTGAGTTTTCGCGAACCTTTGTAAAATCAAGTGGCTTTGTGCACGCCAAGACTTCGCTTGCGAGAGTGCGGCTGACACTGTAAACACAAGTCAACGATGGTTAATTGCAAATGAAATCCGAGGCATGAGTGCTGTTCTTGTAAGTTGAGTCATCTTTTCTGTATATTTTCTCTGATATTATGTCAAAGCTAGATAGCTGCATACGCAATTCAAATCTGATGTAAAAAAAAAAGTCAACAATAGAAGGTGCCGTGGTTCGCCTCCTGGTGGTGTTCTCTAGCATGGTTTTAGTAGCCTGGGCACATACTCCACTTGGGAAGGATATGCCTCAGACTAAATTTTGCGCGAAGAAAATCCAGTGGATGATGAAGGTATGTCTGGATAACCCAGGGTTTTTGAGACGTACCCCTGGATGGGTATCCACGGATGTTCTTTTTTTTTCATCAGATTTGAATTGCGTATGCAGCTATCTAGCTTTGACACAATATCAGAGAAAATATACAGAAAAAGTGACTCAATTTACAAGAGCAGCACTCATGCCTCGGGTTTCAGCTGTCCGCCACATGCAAATATATTCATTTCAACGACACTTTTGACTGCCTAATCAACACAGCCCTTGAAACGGCACGCATCTTTATACTTTTCTAACATATTCATATTCTCGCTTTGCAATGCCGCCCCAGTCTTAAGCAGTGGATGTCCTTGGCCCCCCTTCCAACCCAATGTTCGACGCGTCCTGACGTCGAAATGGTCCTCACAGGGCCACCCAACCATCACGACACAACACAAATTAACGCAGAGCCGATCTGCGAGGCGAGCTGCCATTACTCACCACCAAACCAAACTGAGTCAATGGGCGTTACCTTGACTAACTTCCTCGCAGATGAAGCGAGGGCTTTCAACACACGCTTTGCAGAGGCTCAGCGTCTTATCAGTGGGTACATTGACCTACTGGTCGGCACAACCGACCATCAGCTCCGACGAGCTGCTGAAAAGAATGGAGAGGCCCTACAGGCCATGATAGCAGACATTCTGCATGGAAACCCCAGTAAGCCCCGACCCAGTGGGCTAACAGAGGCTGCCAGTGGCAGCAAAACGACACAACCTGCCGTGTCGGATTCTAGGCCGAGAGGAAAGAATAGCGCAATCACTCCACGACCGGTGCAAATCCTCATGAGAGAAAGCAGCAGCCAAGCAAAAGGCAAAGAGCAGGCTTTGACAAAGCATACTAGTCAAATTGAGAGCGATGAACCACAAAGCTCCAACACTACTAACAGATCCTGGACTCAGGTGGTGAGGAAAAAGCCAAAGCCTGTACAACCAGTGCCGCCAACATCGCTACCAGCTTGCGTGCCTACGCAAACGCCGAGGCCTAAAGCTTCAGCTTCAAAACCAGCCCGCCCAGATGAGCGTGTGTTCCTGCGGGTCAAGCCCGACCATCAATGGAGACGTATGTCTCCCTACTTCATAAAAATAAGCCTTGCGAGCAAGCTGCGCTTGGCTAACTCTGCAATCAAGCAAGTCACTGTCGTCAACTCAGGGTTTGCGATACAAGCAGAGGGGGATGGAGCACGAAGCGCGCTCCTCTCGGGTGCCGCTCTCTTAGATAGTGCGGAAATGAAATTGGAAGCTGCCTTCAATTGGATCTCGGTGCTTGCACCAAACATTCCTGGTAGGCTTTACACCCTTGAAGGTCCAACCCCAGTTACAACAGAAATGGTGGTTGAGGAAGCGACCCTTAAAACCGGCGTCAGACCAACCTCAGCTCGTGCTTTTGCGACAAGCACGGTGAGGCCATCAACTGACTTGGTGTTGCACTTTGCAACAGGAAAACCAAAACTGGGTGAAAGACTCTTCCAAAAGAGTGGTCGCCTACACGAACTCCAGCGCAAGCCCAAAATTGCGCAATGTAACCGGTGTTGGGGACACCACCCCACAAAGATCTGCTCACGAGCGGAACGATGCTCACGTTGCGGCTCAATCGAGCACAGAGCTTCCGAGTGTAAACAAATAATCCCGAGGTGCATGAACTGCCACGGGCCATACTCTGCGATTGAACCACACTGTATGGCAAGACCAACTCGGGTAGGCGGTAAAGCTATGCAGCGAACGAAAGACCAGCTGGCAGTAATACGCGAACAGGGTCTCAAAGAATGGAACGCTTCGATCCGCGAACTAGAAGCTAAGCAGAAAGCTGCTGAGGCGACTGTTCAAAACGAACCTTCAAACGTTGCTTAATGCCCGTAAGGGACCACAACCTTACCGAGCTAGACACCACGGCAACAACGATCTCGTTCCTCTGCGCTAATCTGGGCAGAGGAGACCCGGCTACGGATATCATCCTGCAATCCGCTTGGGATTTAGGAACCGATGTCCTACTCATCTAGGAACCCTGGACTCAACTCAACGATGGAGTATGGCTCACAAAGTCGCACCCAGGTTTCGAAAAGCATGCGCCTCTCCGTACCGCTGCTGATCCAGCAAGGCTACGTTCACTGATTTACACGCAAAAAGGTATTAAGTGCAATCAGCAAGCAATCTGTGAATCATCACCAGACTGAACCGCAGTAAAGGTCAACGGTGTCACTTTTGTCTCTGTATATCGCGCACCAGGAGTCGATCTACGGTCGCTGCTATCTTGGGTTCCATCTGGGCCTTCAGTAATTGGCGGCGACTTAAACGCAGTACACCCTGACTGGCAACCTATGGCTTCCAGACTACACGGAGACGGTCAGGTGCTCACTGAATGGATGTCCGAGCATGGCATGGACCTATCTTCTAGACCTGGTGTTCCGACACATGATCTTGGAAACACGCTCGACCTAGTGTGGCCCAACGCAGGAGCTCTTGCAGATATCTCGCCTGAGCTAGATTCGACATCGAACCACCGAACCCTTGCGGGAGACGTCCCCCGCCCAAACTCTAAAACAAGAGCGGTCATTAAAACCGGTCAGCCTTTCCGAGTGACCGATGACGCCCCCGAAGACTTCGCCAATGTACTGGGAAGGTGGGCAAATGGAATAGGGCATCAGCTCATCGCCTCAACAAGCGAGGTCGATAACCTTGCTGACAATCTGGTCCAGACTATTAACGATGCAATCAGGGCCACCGGCAGACGTGGGAGCGTGAAAAAGGGCAAGACAGCGCCATGGAGGTCAATAGAGTGTCGACAGGCCATATGCGAATACAGAATTTTCAGGGACGAAGAGAGCAGGAAAGCTTTCCGACGCATAGTCAAAAGTGCAAAACGCCAATACTGGCGGCGTAAGTTCTCCGAAGCCACAACTGACGTCGACATGTATCGGATGGCACGTTGAGCAAAGCCGCGACACGCATCCGCTGCTCCACCACTTCAAACTCCCGATGGTTTTGTTTCGGACTCAGGAAAGCGTGCACTCCTGCTGCGCGACCTTCTTCTCGGTCGGTTCACCAGCCAGAACGACATCGACGCTGATCACCTCGAGCCCGGACGCGGAAACCTTCCATGGCTCTCAAGCGTTACAGACGAAGAAGCCAAATGGGTCACAACAGCCTGCCAAAACAAAGCCCCTGGATCAGACACAATTTCCGTCCGGCTCCTCAGGACAGCTTGGCCATCAATTGGCCATGCAGTGAGAGTACTTTTTGAGGGCTCACTGTGACTAAATTACTTTCCAAAAGCATTCAAGCTAGCGGAAGTAATACTTCTTCCCAAACCAGGCCGTGATCTGAGCATAGCTAAAGGATGGAGGCTCATCGCTCTAATTTCCTCCCTGGTCAAAGGTCTTGAGAGACTGGTTGCAAGGCGAATGGCTCACACCGCCCTCTCCTACAGGGCAGTTCCGCAGCAACTCTTTGGAGCACTCTCTGGCAGGTCTGCTAACGACATCGTCTCATGTGTCATCCACGATGTGGAACATGCAATGAAAAGACAGAAGAAATCGGTTCTTGTCACTCTGGACGTGCAGGGGGCTTTTGACACCGTCCTTCACGGACGACTGCTTCAAAAGATGAAGAGAATGGGCTGGCCAGATGCATCCATCTACTGGATAAAATCCTTTCTCCAAGGAAGATCTGCCCGCGTCAGGCACGAGGACGGAGTGACAGATCCGGTACACCTCAAATGCGGGGTCCAACAAGGATCGCCGCTCTTCCCAACACTTTTCCTCCTGTACATGGCTGAAGTTGTAGGAGGTAGTAGTTGGAGATTTGGCTATGCTGATGACATTGCTATCCTCGGCATCGGCTCAACTCCAAACGAAGCTGCTGCTGCCGTCCAGCGAGAGGTCGATTCAGTTCTCAGGTGGGCTGCTAACAACGTCGTCTCCTTTGACCAAGATAAGGCCGAAGTAGTATATTTTCTCGGCCCTAAAGCCAGGGTAAACGAACTTCCGCCCATAAGGGTAGGTACTCGCGACGTACAAGCATCTGACGACATTCGGTGGCTCGGGGTGTACCTGAACCGCGGTCTCATCTTTGAAAGCCACGTCGCTAAGTGGACCTGCAAGGCAATGCGGCTGGTACAACACTTCCGACGACTCACTCGGTGCACCCAGGGACCAAGGCCCGGCCTACTTACGACGTCATTCGCACGGTAGTTCTGCCAATCGCGATGCATGCAGCTGAGCTCTGGTGCCCTGGGCCAACCAGAGAAACGTATCGGGGTGTTGCGCGAAATTCCTACAAGAGACAGTGTAAAGCCATCGATCAAGCTTCTGTACTCGGAATCCGTGCTGCTCTACCGACCTGGCGCACGATGCCCATCACAGCCCTGAGAAGGGAGACCGGCATTCCACCAGCATACATTCTGCTCGAGGAACGCAGACTTAAGACTGCCGCACGAATCCGAAGACTAGATGATTACCACCCACTTCGACTCCGGGCCACGGAAAGCACCGACAGCGCTCGCCATCGACTCCGACTAAGGACATTCAACAAAAGTAGACTTGGTCTGGAAAGAGTGCACGATTCAAGGATCCAGAGGATGTACAGACTTTTGCCAGAGGCGGAACTACCCCCACCTCTCCGACCCCCGCTACCCCCTCCGCCAAAACCCTGCTGGACAAGCAAGAAAGAAGCGGCCAGGTTTATAAGAGAGTGGCTACCGACCCTCCCACCTGACTGTCTCTGCGTTTATAGCGATGGTTCAGGGGCTTCAACCGACAAGGTATCATGGGCCTTTGTGACCTTTATCAGTGGCACAGGCACGGAAATTGAGCAAAGCGGCTCAGATCAAATAAAGAAAGCGAAGGTCTACGAAGCGGAGGTTCACGGAGATTTGGCAGCCCTAGAAGCAATCACTACCAGGAAGCGTGATCAAGGCCGCAGTGTCATCTATTTCCTGCTCGACAATTCTGCGCCTGTCCAGGCTTTACTGACGGGAATAAGGGGCTCATCATCCTAGCGAATTCAAAAGTTCATGAAAATGGCCGCAAGATCAGCCGCACCTGTGAAAGTAGGATGGATCCCATGCCACGATGGGCTGGCAGGAAACGAAATGGCTGATGAGCTCACTCGAAGAGAGCTCAACTCTTTGGATAAAGCTAGGACAACCCATGGTGTGATGACCCTCGCCTCATCTGGACGGAAAACTCGCGAACTAGCTAGGCAGATGGTTATGGACTGGTGGAACTCCAATCGCCCCAAACATTACGCCGATCTCGAACTCGAGATGCAGCGCAAGAAACCGCCAGAGCTAGAGCTACAGAGAGCGGTCTACGCCCGCTTGATCGCCGCTTCAACCACACTACCGCCACATTTCACTGGCAGTGTGGGTTAGAAAGATCAATCGCTCACCTTGTCTAGTGTCGAAAAGCTCTGGAAACTTGGCGGCTGAAAAGCGGAAAGCGAAGGGCACCAGCTATAGAAATAATGCTCGAATCAAGCGGGTGGCGATTGTTCAGGGATTACGTCCAGGAGAGCGGGATTTATGTGGAGGCAAGTCGGGGATGGCAGGGATACCTGTGACTCGGAGTTGATAGATCGAAAGCCTTGGTGGTTTGGCATGGAAAGATGGAATTGGAACCGAGGCTCGGGCGCGTGGTGGCCGAGGCAGAACGAGGGAAGGGAGATTGTATAAGTTTTTCTTTTGTAATGCAGGATTTTGTGTGGAAATTTTATTTTCTTTTGTTTTCAATTCTGGGCTGCTGGACTCGTTATGATTCAACACATAGGTGCGTTTTGGCATGGTTCCGGTCATTTAGGTGAGACTAGGCACTTGTAATGTATGGTAGTTAACCTGATCCGACCCGACCCCACTCGTGCTCAAGCTCCAGTAGGAGTGCGACGGTAGTTACTTCACCTAGCACGTTAATGAATAAACAAAACGCACATTTCGAAAATTCCCTTTTTTCACCCCCCTCGATCTCGTCGCATATATCTTTGAATTGTGATCTAGCTAAGGCGTTTTCACCAAGCCTCCATTTCGTAAAAAGCGTCCCAACGACTCGTTGGACAACACGAGAGTCCGCCCGAGGGCTCTCGAAAAACCACCTGGCCTTGCCCAGTCTCCAAAATGCGCGGAGATAAGCAAGATCTCAACTAATTGGAAGGAAAAAGTCCTTCCAATCGTCAATGAGCCAGATACTGACATGATCGGATCAGTCAAAATTGTTGAGGAAATTCCTCAACCATTCTCCGTCCCCCATGGGATTGAAGATTCGTCCAAATCTCCTGCGACCACGTCAAAACCTTCAGAAAACGCTGCATCCAAACCAGCGCCAAAATTAACTTCGCAGCCAAAAGCTGCCACGAAAGTAGGGTGTCCCCCAGACCTCCGACCAATTGTCGAAGTTGAACAACGACGCGCCGCCGAAACAGCGGCAAATCTGGCCCTTTGTTCCGCCGCCATCTCTAGCGTCGAAGCCACCCTCCTCCTTTTGACCAACGGATCAAATATACAATTTGTAGGCTCGATGAGAATCTACTTACACGCCGCCATTGCGCAATACATGACCACGGGGCTGGCCTCTACGCCACCCGTCCTCCTTCCTCGCCCAGCGAACCATCCTCCGAGAGCTCCTAACGCCAGGAGCACAATCATACCCACCGTCCCAGTACTGCCTATCAAAAGCACCTGGGCTATGGTAGTAGAAAACGGACTGCCACAAAAAGTAGTCCTTATAGCAAAGGCTGTGCCGCGACCTGCGGCGAAAGCCCAACAAAAAGAAATCCCCAAGGCGAAAGTCGAAAAGCGACTGTCTCTTCGCCCAGAAAAGGAGCACCCGTGGCGCAAGCTTTCACCTAGCGCTTTAGGGGAACAAATACAGGAAGGGCTGCAGTGCAATTTGAGTGACGCCTGCTCTGTACACCGAATCAGAACCGTTTTTGCGATTCTGACAGGTAAGGAAAGAGAAGGGGAAGGCTCCTAGAAGCCGCACCGAGGTTTTCGGAAGTTAACGCCGAGCTCGGGGAAGCCTCCAACCTTGTCGCTTTTCGAATCCCGAATGTTCCCGCGACCATAAAAACAATCGACGGTATTATGATGGTCGATGCGGGCAGGATCTCATTGGAGATCTACCGAAAAACACACTAGTTTCCATACCAGGTGATACCGCACGGGACATTCCGTCCTGGAGCGCCGTACAGAAATTGGAAAGCCCTTTTCCCCCAGGACTACGCCCCTCGCGCGGGCTTCCGTATTCTCGACGCGGCTGGAGCGGCGACCATTTACAAGCCTCGTCCGCGATGTGAACTGTGCAAACGCCGTTTGAGCTTCCACGCCACCCGTGGTTGCTCCCACACCCCAGCCTGCTGGAAATGCGGATCAAATATGCACTCGGAAGCCGAGTGCAAAGCCCTCACCAAGTGTCACAACTGTGGGGGTCTCCACCGATCGGATTCCCGGGTCTGCCAAGCCAGACCTAAGATATCCGGACCTGTGACTAAAGAGCAGCTCGTGTGGATCCGCTACATCGAACAAGGAGAGTTCTCAAAGGTGGCACGAGCTCGAGCAGCAGCCAAAATGGCCGAGGAGGCGATCATCGCCGCGGCAAAGGATGTCTCGATGGCCGAGGAAACAGGTTTCCAAGTTCTGGAATCTGAAGAAGTTTGGGGATATAACAACCTCGACGATGTCCCTTTTGGGGCATCCACTAACCAATAACTAGATACCGGCTGGATTAAAGGTGCCTGCTAGCCCATCATTTGCTCTCCGCGGAGAATGGTCAAATTTGTCATCTGGAAGGTGTGACGGACAATGGAATGTGTGAGGAGCGCATTGGCTGGGTCCATTATGGAGGAATCTTCTGTTTTTTGTTTTTGGAGTTGTTTTGATATTCGTGATTTTTCGTTTTTGTTTAATCAGCTGCACCTTTGGCAGCGATTCACGAGGTTGGAACGAGTTTATGCTATAGGAAAAGTTACAGGGAGCCCTGCCGGACCCACCAGTCCTTGTCCCAATGTGGATAACGAGCTTTAGCTTAGGATTAATACGTTAAAAAAAAACAAACAGACATGCATCGGGTTTCATTTGCAAGTACCACTGCAAAGTTATGGCGGCTTTTTCTTCACCCCAAGTCAACCCTCATCCGTGAATACCTACGCAGGGGAACGTCTCCAAAACCCTGAGTAGTCCAGACATGCCTTCATCATCCGCTGAATTTTCTCCGCGCGAAATGTGGTCTGAGGTGTCTCCTTCCCAAGTGGAGTAGGTGCCAAGGCTCCTCAAACTATACTGTAGAACACTACCAGGAGGCAGACCACGGCACCAAACATCGTTTGCGTGTTTTTATAGTGTCCGCTGCACTCTCGCAAGCGAAGTCTTGGTGTGCACAAAGCTCAATTCGTAAAACTCTGCCAAAATTCAAAATAATACGCCCGTCGAGATTATATCCATTTTCAGCATCATCTTGTAAACTTGTCCCAATCCCTCTCACGTCCATCCCAAAGAACTGTCTCCCAGATTTTTGCGCCACACTTTGCTTCCTCTGTCGGGTGTAAAAATCGGCGTGGGCGTATATTTGGCGGCTAGCTGAGGCCAGAGAATAGTTAATGAGAGGTGTGGTCATTTAAACGAGGATGTACAACGTCGTACTTGTAAACTTGATGAGACTTAAGTAGGAGTCGATATCGTTGGGAGCGAAAATTTGACATGGCGAAGTATTTTGAATCATTGCCTCATGTGCCAACTTGTTCGGTATTGCGAAATTTGACTGAACTTGACTCTGGGAGAGAAGATAAGGTTGCTACTGTAGAAGTGGTGGTTGGTTAACATGTCTATCCCTAGAACTCATGGACATCGCCAAGATCATGATACTATCTGTGATCGTTTATGTGCCTAAGGCATAATCCAAACCTCAGGCCTACCGGAGCAAACACTCCTACAACGACAATATTAGAGAATTCCCATCGGGAAGAATCTCGAAATGCAGTCGAGTTATATAAGCATTTTTAAAAACGTCCATCAAAATGTGAGAAACGTTAGCAATTTCTCCTTGTCATTGCCAACACAGCAAATATTTGCCAATTAAACTACCCTGGCTGGTCAGATTATTATGTCTCCCGCTAGAGTGTCGACAAGATGGCGATCCAGACAGAATTTAGTCCATTAATTCATTTAGATAAGACAACAATCTAAACATACTAATATGAAAAAATTAATAACATCACAATTGTGTGTCCTCGAAAACGTCCCGATTGGTTTTTTCGTACACATGAATAAGTGTCAACGTCGTTGCTCTCTGTGGTTATTTTAAAACCAGTGGACATGTAGTATGAAATAAGTGATATGTGTGTGCATTAAAGTGGAAATTTTGCATGGAACTATGATGATAAGAGCGAACAGACGGGAAGACTGAATTGTTCCGTTATTAGAGAACTCACAAGGTCAAAAGATAGGGATATCATTTACGGCTCACTAGATTGTTGAATCTGTCCGCGCGTTTCAACACCAAAACGAAAAGAGAAATAGTGATTTGCACTGATGCATCTAGACTGAAGTTTTAAACTAAGCAGGCAGGACCTCGTATAGCTCGATACACGTCTCAATGGAAATGAAAATGAGAACTCCATTAATTTGCACATGAAACTACAGGAGATCACATGTTCTGATGTGAGAGTGGAGCCAAAGAAAATGAATTCAAGAAGCAAAGTATCTCACTTCAACGCCCATCGACAAGATTTTCAAGTGTCAAGTGGATCTACAGATCTTTTTCTGGGCCCGAAGAGAATCATTGGGCAGATACAGATGTTCAAAACGCGATCAACTTTTACGACAAATGAGACTATGAAGCTTGTCATAATCAAATCGACATGAGTTAAGGCCAATGATCTATTCAGGATTACCCCATTTCTCGCTACAGACAAGGATTCAAGTTCAGAATAAATCCTTTATCCTAGCTCAATCAACAACCATTTCTTATTCAGCTGTCAATTGTCTAGCTGTGCCCTTAGATCAAGTTCGATGAAATTTAGATCGTGTCAAACACACGGCTTGGAAGCCTATTCAGGTCAAAAATCTTCATGAGCCGAGTCGAGGAGCACGGAATCTATGCATAAAAATGCATGCACGGCAAAATATTTCTGCTAAAACTATCTAGAAATTCATAAATCTTATTCTTGCCACCAGTAATAAAGACATTGATCGGTGATCATACCTATAATCCTAAATTTTCGGGCAAAATATTTAGTAAAGATAAAATTAATAGATAAATTATCATTTCTATATTCCATGTGTTTGACAAAACGAACAATTTTAGCCATAGAATGGCTTTATCTAGTCCTTTCATATTTTTAAGTTTTATATAACAGAACATCAACTGCGTAAGATTCATAAGAACCACTAGCACGCAAATATCATCCATACTATAGAATTTACAGATAGTGGCTCTTAAGCCATCATTATCTTAAACTAGATTGTCCATGAAAGAGTCACTGCGACATCGGCTCAGCTGCACCACTTCTGCCGTTCAGGAAGTGGACCAAATACAGAAGAATCTCCTGATATTATGATGTCAGATAAATGGAACCTTTTACAATAACGGCAATTCGCACTTTCCTCAAAAGGAATCTCACATGATTATTAAAATTGTAGTTGTGGCGAGATGAAACATCATCTCGATGGTTGTAAGAACCAAGACTTTTATTACTGCAGTCGGAAGATGGATTATTGATGAAAATATTCTAAAGTCAGGGCCTGACTAGCTTGTTCATCTATTCTGCTTCTTATTTTTTGCTAATTGAGTATTGTGAAAAGATATACTAAGCTGAGATGTCTGAGATGTCTGAGCTAATTATGACAAAGTGAGCGCTAAGCGTATTCAATATCAGACAATCAGCATCTTGTTAGCATGCACAGTCCTTTAATCCACTTTTCAATATTGAGGAACAACAGATGAAGCAACAGCAATGCTCGCCTAACTCTACCTATCAATAGTATGAAGACCCACCGCTTGATGCACAGATGGTATATTGATCTAGACTTTAGGCAAGAGCTTTGATGGCGCTTTGTCATATACACGAGGAATTTGATTCTTTCTCGTGTAATCGGTTGATCGTTCTTTGTATTTTTGGAGACTCTTACTTGGGTTACATAGTTTGTTGAGTCAAACTGATCGGGGCTAAGGAACCTTTTACTCTATATAAAGAGGTCTTTCGTCCTTATAACTAAGCTTAATCACTTCAATCATTCCATCCGACTCAACTATCCTTGTTATCATAACTCACAAATAGAGGTATATTATCGGAATAAAGATATTTACTCAATACAATTGTCTTTCGGTTCGAAAAGCCTCAAATTCTTTTTGGAAAGTTTAGTTTAAGGGTTTAAGCTGCTTTAAACTTATTACTGTTTTAATTATTTCCCTTAAGCTAAGAATGGGTTGGTGAAAATATCTCATTGACATTGGCAACTTGGTTAACATTTGGGTAGATTCTTCTTTGATCAATAATACTATCAATAGTATGACAGAAAACTTGATCATAGATCAGGAGTGTCCTGGAACAGCCCGTGAAAAGGAACTCACAACTCGCCAAGCATTGCGACTTTATGGGCCTGCCTTATTTTGGTCGATAATTGTCTCCATGTGCATTGTAATGGAAGGCTATGATGCCATACTGATCCACAACTTCTTTGCTTACCCGGCATTTGCTCAGAAATTCGGCCACTTCGACGACACCACGGCTACATTTCAATTATCAGCGGCCTGGCAAGTAGCATTGAGCAATGCTGTGGGAGTGGGATCATTTTTGGGCACCATTGCAAATGGATATCTTGTACCTCGGTATGGACCGAGGAAGATATTTTTGGTCGCATTGTTGGTATTAGCTTCTTTTATTGCGATCACATTCACAGCCCCAAATGTCTGGGTGCTGTGTGTCGGCGAGTTTTTGTGTGGAATACCATGGGGTATGTTTGCAACTATGGCGCCGGCCTATGCATCCGAAGTACTGCCACTATGTCTAAGGGTTTACCTGACAACCTTTACGAATATGTGCTTTATTCTAGGCCAATTGGTTGCAGCCGGCGTCTTGCAAGGACTACTCAGGATCGATGGGCCTTGGTCATACCGCACAGCTTTTGCCTTGCAGTGGGTATGGCCTGTCATTTTACTTCCGGTGCTCTTTTTTATGCCTGAATCACCATGGCATTTGGTACGGACGGGCCGTCTCGAGGCAGCAGAGGAATCCCTTGTTCGACTACAATCGAAGCATGCAACTTCTGATGTGAAAGAAACTCTTGCAATGATTGTTTCCACCAATAGTGCAGAGGAAAGAGTATCCAGGGGCACTTCATATTATGATTGCTTCCGTGGTATTGAACTCAGGCGCACAGAAATAGCGTGCATGGCTTTTGTCGGACAGGTGCTTTCGGGCATATCGTTTGCATACAACTCGACCTACTTCTTTCAGCAAATCGGGCTCCAGACGTCCGATGCTTACAAACTGAATGTAGGAGGAATAGGGATTGCACTACTAGGAACCATCATCTCCTGGTTTTGCATTATGCCATATGTTGGACGGCGCCGAATGTATCTTTTTGGTATGGTCATCTTATCGATGATTCTACTTCTAATTGGCCTCCTCAGCATAAAAAGCTCAAATGACACGATAGTTATCGGACAAATAGCCCTTGTTTTCCTATGGACACTTACTTTTCAGTTATCCATTGGTCAGCTTGGTTGGGCTATTCCGGCGGAAATTGGCTCTACACGTCTACGGCAAAAGACCATTTGCCTAGCGCGTACCTCTTATTACCTTGTCGACATACTCGCCAAAACCATTGAGCCGTACTTGATAAATCCAACAAAGTGGAATCTCAAGGGCTTTACGGGGTTTTTTTGGTTTGGAACCGCTCTCATCGCTGCAACCTGGGCCTTCTTTAGGCTACCAGAAACCAAGGGTCGCAGCTTTGAGGAGCTCGATAATCTATTCGAGCGAAAGGTTCCGACGAGAAAATTCGCCTCTTATACAATTGAGAGGTCGACAAGTAGTAGTGAGCCTGAGCTGGGAGTTCAATAACTATTGTGTCAAACAAGTGGAGCTGTTTGAGGGAAATAGTAGTAGCCAAGAATGAGGCGATAGGAGATTGGCCATGGTAAGGATGATCATTGTTAAACACAGTATTTCTTTTCTATGAAGGTTTGATTTTTATCCTGAGCGATAAGATATATGCTGATCAAAATAATAGTGATAAACGTAAATTTTCGAGACATTTCGAATTGGATACGATCTCAAATTTCCTACATAATTTTTGAAACAGATTGCGATTTCAGGTGTAACGCCAGCTTTACTCGATCTTATCGTGGCCATGACCAGACTGCGATTAGATCTTAATATAGCGTAGGTTTAGTTGCTTTAGTTTTTTTGATTGTACTTTGAGAGGATTGTGTACCTACATAATATTTGGCCCAGCGTCCCAGCGTCCCAGCGTCCCATCTTGTCATTTTAATTTTACTATTTGTATAGTACGGTATACGCGCATAAAAAAAGGCTACAAAACATATTAAATAAATCGATACAATAACATTCACATATAGAAACATCATTTTTGCCAGAAATCTGCGCAGCATTCCACGCTGCCCGTATCGCCAATTTGACATCGTGAATCTTATTTTCATCTTCATTACCCTTCTTTCAACATTTCATCTTCTGTGCTCCAACATGGCAGGTGTGGGTGATGGTGTGGGTAAATCCAGCGGTTTCGACGCGTCGCAAAATGCGAAAATGGCCTCGACAAACAACGGCAGCGGAGCGCAGACAGCTCCAAAGGATAAAAAGTTAGAAATACTAGGTAAACTTCTAAAACAGGTTAGATTAATCGTGATGGGAGAGATGGATGAGGAGGACTTACCATCAATGGAGGACGTGAACGAGGCCGTGAAGGCCTTTAACGCACACAAAAGGGCCTGGACGGAAATGTCCCAGAAGAAATCTCCTATCGAGGAGAGGATGATGGCGCTAGAGGAGGTCGTCAAGAAAAGCCTCGCGGATCCCGCTCGTCAAGCTGCGCCAGCAGTGGTTTCGGGCACGCTGCCACCAAGGAGTTACGCGTCGGTCGTGGCTCCGCAAATGACAAAAACAGCGGTTCGAATAAGAATCGATGGAGCAGAAAAATTGCAGCCGGAAGAGCTGCTTTCAAAGGCAAAAGAGCACATTCAAGGTGCATACGCGATTCGTCAGATGCGAAGCAACGACACCGAGGTGTATGTCTAGTCGGCGTCCCAGAGAGACGCGGCATTAAACATGCGCGAACCACCCGAATTTAAAATTTTACGACAAGATTTTCCAGTCGAGGTTTTCGGAGTCCCACTGAGGACAAGAATCGAGGGCGGCAGAGATGCCGACAACCACGCCATCATCAGGGAGATTGAAACGGCGACAAAGGCTCGTATTCCAGGCCTCACAATTAACAGAATAAGATGGCTACACTATGGAAAGGAGTACCAAAGGTCAAAGAAAAATGGCCAAAACAGGGGATCAATTGTGGTAAGCCTCCCGTCAGAGGCCATGCAAACGGAAGTGGTCCGAAACGGCCTTGTGATAAGCGCCATGCTCTTCACCGCGCAGGTCTGGTCACCACGGGCACAGCCAAAGCAGTGTTTCAACTGCAGCCAGTGGGGACACACTCAGGCGTCATGTGGAAAGGCAGCCAGGTGCGGTGAGTGCGCTGGCGCTCACCAAACTTGGGACTGTCCGAGGAAAAGGGTTTCTTGTGCCAACTGCGGCAAGGAACACCGTTCATGGCAGAAAGCAGCGTGTCGGACCCACCAGGTCTACAAGGGAAGTGTGGAGAAGGCTCGGATGGAGCTATTATCAAGAACGGCGGACATTTGGAATGAGAAACCAACCATGGCACCGATACGAACAGTCGGAACGACTGATGATCAGGGTTTTACTTTGGTTACCAGTAAGAAGGCTGAAGCACCCAAGAGAAGGCCGGGACGACCACGCAAGGTAGTCGAAGCCCCAGTGGCACCAACCACCCCCGCTCCAATTCCACCACCAACCTTGCCATCTCTTCGAACACTTCGACGACCAACGCCGGGCGAGGAGGTACCTTCTCTTTTCAATTTCCCATCACGATAGTCTGATCGAAGGAGGAGTTAACGAAAACTGCGGAAAGTTTATGAAGTTATGGTTGAAAGGAACGTCCTCGGCATGAAGCCGGGTCGGTTCAGAGTGGCAGGACATCGGGTTTTGTTTCGTTAAAAGCTTTTTCCCTAACCAAAGCGGCTTACCGTCTTCATGGTTCTGTTTATAGATACCGCATAGGACGTTAAACTAGAGAAATGAAATGAAATGAACATTCACATATAATTCATTCTTTTTATCTGTTCTAATCCTCTTGGTGTCATGTAAGTATGCCAAGAGAATATATTGTAAGTTGCACTTCTGTTACAATAGGTTAATACATATTCCACCTATTACTAGAGTGCACATTACTACTGTTTTAACATTTACACTAGTTATTCTACTTCGTTTATTCTATCGTCTCCCTCGTATCTGTTATCTCAAGCTGCTGACACGTCGTCAGATCAATAATCTTGAAGTTTCTTTCCATATAACTTCACATCAAAGTATTTGCATAAGATACCTTCAGCAGATGGCGAACGTCACTTTCATTACTGTATACAATAATATTTGAGGCTTCAAAGGACGATAAACTTACTGCAAAGGGGGTAAATTTCGGTTGCAAGGGAAAGATGATAGTCATGGGGTAAGACAGAAATTGGAACTGAGATTCAAACGGAATATCAAAGTAGACATTTTTGAAGTTTAGATAAAGTGTGTGGGAATCTTGTTATACTTGTGGGCTGGAAAAGATCAATTCTACTGACTTGATTAATATTGCACAAGTTATGTAAGATTAAGTATATTCGCAAGTGATTTTGTTTGTTGGAGAATGTTATCACACAAGAAAATGGTGGTTAGATTTTGCTGGATCATTTGGTGTACGATATTAACAATGCCGTAGAAATCAGTGTTTGAGGATGTTGGAAATTTAGATCCTATTTGTCTGAAATTTCTCTAGGATTGGAACAAATATTCTTACACGTGATACAAGCCTACTCACGATCAGGATAACTGAAATTATCTATTATGAGAATTTCCAATGTGAGGTTTGAGTGAATCATTGAATGCTGTGGTTCCCTTTTGGTGGAGTTTGATCCAATAAATTTGTTGTCGAGTAACCCATTTTCATTGTAGTATGGGACTAGGTGTGATGGATTCTACTTGATTTATTTTGGGTCTAACAAGGATAAATGTATGTAAGCTATCTATGAATCACCAAGATAGAATAACACAATTCAATCCGTTTGTCTATAAAGCCCTTCTATATCCATAGTTTATCACAAATAATTCCGAGTGATATCGACATCATCCTATTCATAAATCGTGTATTCTCCTTGAGTAGCCTTACATATCGAGCCAATGCCGAATGACAACGAAATAAAGAGCCAGCTATATATTAAAAGTTGACGAAGTTTAACAGCTTAACTTACTGATGGGAATGCAAAGGCTCAAGGCCTTCAAGTGGCGTCAGCTAAGCAGCTGTGGCTAGCAAAGACGAATTCTTTACTTTCCAGTGGTGCCGGTGTAGCCACTCAGTATGCTCTGCATATCTGGGATAACCAAGAATCGTGTGCGATTCGAAGTCGAAAACAATCAGAAGCACATCTATAATTGATGACTTCCCATCAATGTGGATCTTTTCGTTCTCCAGTTAGTCCTCTCACTCAATGTTACCATATCATACTTTAGTTCAATAATCGATCAAGTAGCTACTTGAACCGCAAACAAGAGCTTTCCCCACCAACTATCGGCCAACACCCACTCAAATTTATGAGGATCTGTATATCCGCGATGAGGAAATTAAGTTAAGATATACAAGTCTCAAGTCTTGATCTACAAAGGGGGCCGTTGTTAAACTAGGGCTTGAAATACAAGAGATTACAGGCAGTTGGGTTGGATTATGATAGAGGAGTTAGTCCATCTATTGGAATGATGGAACCGAAGATTTTCGTATTTTTGGGCGACAAGGCTACAATTTAGAGCGGTGATCCCGACACTTGAAAGTCGGGCAGCGATGGAAGTCTGGGTAGCCTAGACAGCTACCTCACTCGAGGAAGAGGGAACTGTGAGGCCATATATCGTGTGTTGGTTACGTGCAAGATGGCAAGACACGTTAGGTTAGCTAAATATTCCTTTTATTTTCCATTTGGTGGATATTAACGGTTCAACGAAAGGTGAGAATCCCTAGCACAAAGGTCTAGAGTGGTATCAGCGAGTGCACCCACTACATGTGTGGTCCAAATGTCAAACTAAGTTTCCTTCGTAAATAGTCGTTGGAGATGGACTAGCTTTCTGCGTGTCATGCTCTATTAGTGCTAGACTTGAGCCCATCACGAAATAAAATCTATCTATGTCCTTCATTCCGACAACCTATTAAATATTATCAGCCCCACCCTTGTCCGTGACTGAATCTCAGCTCTGAGGGATTATTTAACCCCCAGGTTCGTAGAGAACTCCACTTGTAAATGGTCAACTTTCGTCTTCTACACAGAGATTTTGAAGAGGACTCTGGTGAATTTTCGTGCAATTTAAATCTAATTAACTACGATGCGCTCGCTTTTTACGTGAACGGGGGAGATACTTCAGACTCTGCAAATATTTCATTTGACACCCCCCTGGAGCCGCCCAACAACATAACCGAAATCGGTTAATTATCTGTAATGATCGAAAAATTGACATAGATCCATCAAAATCCAGCGCCCCTAATTGAGTTGTCGTCATGTCCAGCGCTAAGGTAAGGCAGAGGATTGATCTCGATTTTCAAGCTTAAATCTAATCTCAAACAGAAAGTGATAAAACCTGGACAGGCATCTAATGCCGTGAAAAATATCAATTACGCACCTAATCAGACCTTGTACATTACGAATATCCCTTCATCAAAAATACAGAAAGATGACCTGAGACGCACGCTTTATATTCTATTCTCTACCTACGGACCAGTACTCGACGTTGTTGCTTTACGGACTACCAAGATGCGCGGGCAGGCGCACATCGCATTTCGGGACATTGAAACAGCCACTATGGCCATGAGAGAGTTACAGGGTTTTGAGTTGTTGGGCATGGAAATGGTAGGCACCAACTCTGTTAGCCAAGCTAATAGGCTATCACTAACCGGTTGTCGTTGACTTAACACTTTTAGAAAATACAATTTGCCAAAACAAAGTCAGACGTAATTGCAAAGTTAGACGGCACTTATCGCATGCCAACCCATGCTGCTTCTACTGCTGGCGCTGTGACTATTACTGAGTTACAGCAGAGCATTTTTAACGCACCTCCTTCGACTGCTTCTTTACCACCAAAACCACCAGGTACCTTGAAGCCACCAGGGGATAGTATCACGGAAGGTGCCAAAAGTCCAAACGCAAGTGTCTCTGGGCGCAAAAGAGAGCGGGAAGAAGAAAATGAAGCTGAGGATGACAGCGAAGGAGACGTTTCCATGGATGAGGATAGTGACGACGACTAAAGCTTAAAATAATTGCTATTGCCTGGTGTCGGGAGTAAGGAGTTACTGTGTGAAGATTTCTGGTGATACGCAGACCGCCAGTCTTAGTACGGAATATCAGGCCAGAATTTAATTACGAGTAAAATCCCTTCGGATTTTTCAGCTCATCTTTCTCGGCTATGATTACGTCCGCAGGTTAAAAGTCCCGAAAGTATCTCTAGATTTGGAGCCTCACAAGTGAACTAGGGCAATTTCAGGAGGAAGCCAGAGCCCTATGCAACCTCCAACAATTCCTATCCACACTGATAGGTAATCATCTAGAGGACAGTTAAAATCGTCCATGGCCTCTTTGGTCTGACAAGGATGGATAAAGAAGGCAGGAACTCCAGTTACTGGATTAGGCTATGTAGATTGGTCAATACATGGAAGTGCTTGTAAAGGTAGTCGAAAAGCTCACAGCTGCCGAGAGAGCTCCAATGATACCTGTTGATCTCAACTGAAGTTGATACTGAGGCTGTACAAGGTAACGGTATACAACCTCTAAATCAAGACCTGATTCTTCTGCATTCAAGTCATGGAGTGTGAACCAAAGAGTCGGCATATTATAGGTCGGGTGCAGATGAATTTCATAAATGACGTAAGGTTGAGATGAGTGCTCCTTATATCTAGGGGGAAGATTTAGGGTTCTAAGAGCTTCCTATTGCATCAATGAGTTCAAGGTACAGAACATAAACCTGAAGTTGTAGTAGATCACGTACCTCATCCATGTCTTCAACCATAGTATCAATAAGCGTATCCGCATAATGATCATCAAGATTTTTGTAACTGCCTATTGTAAATTTATCAAATGAAAATGATAACTCATCAATGTTTTGACAGGGCTTGAGCGGCCGAAGTATCTCTATAAATGATGTTCCGGTAGTGGCTACTCGCCGACAACGAAGTTTAAAACCACGCCTTGCTCCCCCCAGTTCGGCTCTCACATATCTTTGATCTAAGAAAGCACAAGCTAGATCAAACTCTTCTTTTGTGACGAAGGGCCATTGTTTGTAACCGCTGCGATGAGACATTATCGTTTCTAGCAACTAAGGTAGCCAACAAGTTGGTATCGCCTAGTTGAGATGCTGTTGTACGTTTCACACACGCAATGTCAAGACGATTAGAGCCGAAACATTCTGCTAGAAAATTCATTTACCGTGCTGGGATTTTACCTGATTCAGTTCCTGATCACCTCCAGGATACCCCAAGTTGTTGAAAAGCGGGGTCCCATCCTCCATACTTCCTACGGTAGATTGATGCAAGCCGAACTTATTTATGAAGACCACAGTTTAGCACAATCGCGATCCGAGCGCAAGGTAAGCTAGCCGATCATGTGAAGTACATTGCACGTGTGGCATTGGAGGGACAGTATTAACATGAGCTACGTTTTTCACCTTCTACATTTCAACATATTATAAGAAAATTCCCAGCATTACATCAATCAAGACTGTTCTGTAGTATTACCACAATATATTGCCAAAATCATATGAAGAAGTAAGAAAGTTTGTGTATAGGTATGCAAGACTGAGTAGGCTGGACCACAGTCATTCTAGTATCGAAGAATGCTTCTGTGTTCTCGAATTCTTACTGCCAGTTAGAAATTAAAGCCTCTAGTGGCATAGCACGGGCTATGTGGTTATTGCTCTACTACATAATAGATATTCTACAAAACTTCGTTGAGGGCAACTTAGATTGGCCGAGTGATGGCAATGTATAGAGATAAACAATACGACCGTCCACCATTAATCTGGAGAAGATCGAAATGGAAAAGAGGATTAAACTGCTGGGCTCTAATACTAATACTGATTACATACACTTTCTGGAAGATTTCGAAGAGAAATTACGACCAAGAAAATTTGATTAACAGGAAGAATTGGGATCGCCTCTCCAAAGCAGAAAAACATGAAGACAGCAAGACCTGGCTAGAGCGTAGAGAAAAGGTAAAAGAGGCTTTCACTATGAGCTGGGACGCCTACCACCAACACGCATGGGGTAAGTCTACCAAGTACATTGACAAACTATTGATCAATTTACTAATAAATTTCTCCAAGGTTTTGATGAATTTCATCCAATCTCGAAGAAAGGAACTCAAATGGCACCAAAAGGAATGGGATGGATCATTGTTGATGCACTAGACACGATGATATTGATGAATCTTACCAGCCAACTATCACAAGCAAGAGAATGGTTGACAACCTCATTGACCTATGATCAGGATCAAGATGTCAATACATTTGAAATTACAATTCGAATGTTAGGTGGCCTACTTTCTGCCCACTATCTATCAACTGAGTTCCCAAACCTAGCTCCACTGGCAGACGATGATGAAGGGGCTCTAGGTGAAGATTTATATCTCGAGAAAGCGAAAGATCTAGCAGATCGAATAATGGGAGCTTTTGATTCGCCATCAGGATTACCGTATGCTAGTTTCAACCTGAAAACATCAGAGGGAATTCCATCTCATGATGATCCTGACGTATCTTCCACAGCCGAGGTATCTTCTTTGCAGTTAGAGCTCAAATATTTGTCAAAATTAACTGGTGAGAGTTTCTATTGGGAGGCTGCCGAAAAAGTTATCAAAATAATTGATGACAATAAATCTCTGGATGGTCTTGTTCCCATCTACATAAACATCCACAGTGGGAAATTCAAAGGAAATAACATCAGACTCGGCAGTCGCGGTGACTCATACTATGAATATTTGATTAAACAATATTTACAGACATCTAAGGAGGAACCAATCTATGAAGAAATGTGGAATGAGGCCTTGGGGGGCATTCGAAAGCACCTTATTACTTATTCTGAACCATCTAGATTTACAGTGTTGGGGGAACGTCCTAACGGCCTGGCGGGTGAATTGCTTCCAAAAATGGATCATCTAGTATGTTTTGTTCCAGGTACTATTGCACTGGCCGCGACAGGTGGAATCTCAGAATCTGAGGCCAGAAAGCTACCCTATTGGAGCAAAAAAAGAGACGAAGAAATGCAACTTGCAAGGGAACTAATGCTCACGTGCTGGGGTATGTATAAAGTTATGGCAACTGGGCTTGCGCCAGAAATAGCTCATTTTAAAATCAAAAGCCCACCCCTCCCTGAGTCCGCCCAACATAAGGCGCCCGAGAACTTGATCGATACTGAGGAAGTTGAATGGAAGAAAGACTTTTTGATCAAAGGTAACGATAATCACAACTTACAGCGACCCGAAACGGTAGAAAGCTTATTCTACATGTGGAGGATCACCGGTGACACAATTTACAGAGAATGGGGGTGGGAAATATTTAACTCGTTTATGGAGTATGCTTCTATTAATAAAGGACTGGGTGGGTTCACTAGCCTGTCGAATGCTGAAATTATTCCCCCTACCCCTCGAGACAACATGGAAAGTTTTTGGCTCGTGAGTCTTGTTTTTCTTTCCTTTCAACGTCAGGCACTAACTATTATCACTAGGCCGAAACTCTTAAATATTTTTATCTTCTATTCTCTCCAAATGATTTGATACCTTTAGATCAGGTTGTTCTAAATACAGAGGCGCATCCATTACCCCGTTTCAAACCAGGACCTCTGTTTAAAACCGGCTGGAAAAGAAATTCGAGGATGCCCAAGATTCGTTCAAATAACTATAAGACATAATAAATAGCCATTGTAGATGACCCAACCACAGTATACTCGTGTCAAAAATGCCTTTATCTAAAAATAAAACAGTCCTGTATATAGATAAAAACTGATAGCTGATGCTAAATATAAGTCCTCAATCTAAACTGTCTAGGGGTAGTATTTCACTTACTCATGTAAACTAAGCTGGTCAGGTCTTTTTTTTTGCATCAGATTTTAATTTCGTATGCAGCTATCTAGCTATGACACAATATCAGAGAAAATGTACAGAAAAGTTGCCTCAATATAAAAGAAGAGCACTAATGCCTCGAATTTCATTTGCAAGCACCACTGCGAAGTTGTGGCGGCTTTTTCTTCACCCCAAGTCAACTCTCATCTGTGAATAACCACTAAGGGCAACGTCTCGAAAACCCTGAGTCATCCAGACGTGCCTCCATCATCCACTGAATTTTCTCCGCGCGAAATGTGATCTGAAGCGTCTCCTTCCCAAGTGGAGTAGGTGCCAAGGCTACTCAAACTATACTGTAGAACACCACCAGGAGGCAGACCACGGCACCAAACATCGTTTGCGTGTTTTAATAGTGTCCGCTGCACTCTCGCAAGCGGAGTCTTGGCGCGCACAAAGCTCAATTCATAAAACTCCTTGCCAAAATTCAAAATGACACGCCCGTCGATGTTGTATCCATCTCCGTGTCATCTTGTTAACTTGTCCTGATCCCTCTCATGTCCTTTCCAAAGAACTGTCTCCCAGATTTGAGCGCCACGCTTTGCTTCCTCTGTCGGGTGTAAAAATCGGCGTGGGCGTATATTGGCGGCTAGCTGAGGCCAGAGAATAGTTAATGAGAGGTGTGGTCATTTAAACGAGGATGTACAAAGTCGTACTTGTAAACTTGATGAGACTTAAGTAGGAGTCGATATCGTTGGGAGCGAAAATTTGACGTGGCGGAGAAATTTGAATCATTCCCCCGTGGGCCAACTTGTTCGGTATTGCGAAATTTGACTGAACTTGGCTCTGGGAGAATAATTCACTCCCAGGTTCGTAGAGGACACCGCGTACAGGTGTCCAGTCTTGCCCTCCGCGTGATGGGTCTGTTTCACAAAAGCATGTACATGATACTTACAATTCACATTAGTTGGACAGTATCATATACGAGCCACATTATTTATCAACAATAATATCTTCTCTATATATCTCTGTTACATAGTGTACACTTTCACAACAGGTTATGAGCCCGGTAGTAGCGTACAGTAATCCGTGGATTATCAAAATCCTATTCTCTAGTTTCACTTCTCTCGAAAGAATCAAAAGACTTTTTTCCACTATCTAACATTAATCAATCTCATTTAGCATTACCATTTTTTTGCTGACTATGTCCACTCACAAAGATGATACCAGGTCAATAATTCTGAGGTCCGGCATACCATTTCTAACTTGGTCGTCGGATCTTCGAAGTGCCCTCGCACAAGAAGATCTGGTAGGGTTCGTCTTTCACAACATTGACGGTATTCGTCCTAAAATTGCACCATCTGCACCAGATAGCTCAGAATCTACCAAAGATCGTTCTTGCCTTGAAAAATATTTTGATCTATATGAAGCATGGAAAATAAAGGATCTACATGCATACGGAATTATTTTACGAAGAATTGACCAAAGTATTAGACCAGTCAACTGACACACAGACAGCTCTGCAGTTCTATAACATGATAGCCAATACCCACAAACCATCTTCCGCCATTCCATATCAAACATCCTTCAATAAACTGATGAATAACAAGCTTACCTCAAGCGCAACGCACTACTGTAACGAGTTTCAACAAAATCTCTCAAATTTCCGTAATGCTGCTGCAAACCTAGAGAAAACTGTGAAGAACTCAACAAAATACGGTATTACAGATGGAATGGCGTCGATGATGTTCTTTGAAGGAACATCCCATATCGATTGGCTGGAAACTTGGAGAGCAACGGGAGCCGTAGATAGAGATAATCAGGCATATGCATCGCTTGATCAGATGATGGCAACGTTACGATCTGTTTCAGGTGACCGCCATGCACAATCACAACATGTCAAAGTAGCAGTTCTGTCAATTGGCCGTAAAGACGACGACCTGTGCTACATTTATCCAAAGTTAAACCATACCAATAAACAATGCCGAGTTCAACATCCTGAGATCCGAGGGGTTCTTAAAAATAGGTACAAGGAACAGAGTAGGCACCCTAATGCCGTAATAGCTCAAGACTATGAAAATGATGAGAGTTCTCCTTTAGCTATGACAGTGTTTCTACCGTCCCTCATACGAGCAGCTAGCGCATCTGGTATTTAAATAACGAGAGACTCATTTACATGGGACTCAGGTGCGTCAAATCATTTTATCAACAAACGCTCGGCATTTCATAATTTAAATAAACTTGAACCCCCCTTCAACTTTGACCAAGCTATCGATAAAACTTCTCTTAACTATGCGGGTACAGCGCTCATCAAAATTGGAAAATTAAACTTACTTCTTGGTGACGTCCTTTATTCTCCAAAACCTTCTATCAACCTAATCTCAGCAGGTCGGGCTTTTCGTCTCGCCAAAATTTAGGAGGATCGCAAAGCTGGCCTTCTCATCCGAAGTGTCAACAGTTGCCAAACTCCAGTCACTCGGCTTGCTACTATAAGTGATATCTCCATTATAATCTCACTCTCAGATACCTCGCATCATAGCTCCAACTCAATCAAACTAGCTGTACCTCTACTTGCGAAGCCAGCAATCTCCAAACTAACAAAATGCTCATCCGCTAATAGATGGCATCAACGCCTTGGCCATGTTGGGCCTTTGATGATGTCCAAAACAAAGAACTTCGCTCAAGGACTCGGCGCACTAGACACTAGCGATCTCTCACACTGTGAGGCTTGTCATCTCAGTAAAGCACAGCGCACCGTAGTTCGAAAATCTCGTCATATTACCTTTGAGCCCCTGGATGAAGTCTTTGTTGATATGGTAGGACCCAAAGATCCTAATATTTACAATTAAGCTTATGCTGTTATCATTACAGATGCCACTACACGTATGAGATGGTGGTTTGGTACTGGTAAGAAAGACGAAATACCGGATCAGCATATTAAATGGGTATCAGCAATAAAAAATCAGTATGGCAAAACTATTCGCATTTGTTTTTCTGATAGAGGAACCGAGATTCAAAAAAAAACGTGGTGGTAGAATCTCAGGGAGATTACTACTAAAGTTCCGTAGGGCACGAAGGGATATGGAATATGATTATAGGATAGCAGTGGAATGGTCTTCTGTGAGGAAGAGAGGTGTGAGGTAGTACAATATGTGTACAGAATATAAGAAGACGTTGCGTGAAGAGAAAACTCAATCACGCCTACCACACTATATACAGGACATTACCACTAGCGCTTCACCATAGGAGGCGATGTGGCGACTCCTTGTTTACCACCAGACCACCTTTACCTTTCTAGACCCTTGCATCCACAACTACTCACTAGCTTACTAAGATCAAGTACTACCCTACTGCTTATCCATGAAACAGAACATTGCTCGAGAAAAAGGCATACGTCAAGATATTTCTTCATACACACCAGAGCAAAACGGGGTGGCAGAGGCAGCCAACAAAGTTATCATTACACAGGCACACTGTCTATTAATTGATGCTGGTATGCCAGTTTGTTTTTGGTTTTGGACAATTAAGCATGAAATTTATCTAACTAATCACATTTACAATCACTCCACCAGTGACGTGCCTATCCTACACTTCAATAAAGGCCTCAAGATTGCTCATCTTAAATTACTAGATTTTAGATGTCTCCCACGTTTTGGCTGTAAAGCCTACCAAACGTCGAATAAGCCAGAAAAAGGTGGTAAATTTGATCTAAGGGCACAAATAGGATGGTTTGTTGGTTTCCAAGCCAATACAACTAAGAATGCTATCATTCTCTCCCCGCACTAAACGCCACGACATGAATTGTCTTGGAAAGTCTTCAACACCCCTCATGCCTCTTTCTACGAAAACTGCATGTATGGGCCCACTATGGCAAAGCTCAATGAATCAACACTTTATAAGTATCATTCAGGAGGTGGTCTTGGATTTTACTACTCAGATACCACAGAGAATGATTTCATACCTCCACCAACGCCTTCATCAAATTTAATGCCATCCCTATCAACACCATTGCCACTCAGTCCTTTACCTGAGAGCGCTTTTAATGAAGAACTGCTTGAGGGTGAGCCAGAGAATACAGAAATAAACGAGGACCATGCATCACAGCATTATGACCCAAGTGATCATGAGCAGAGCCATAATATTTATGATACCTCAATAACACCTTTCGAGCCCTCAACTTACGTAGGTGTCAGATTGGAGCAAAGGCTTACGGACTGAGGCGTAATTTTAGTGGAAGAGAGGCTAGATGGACTGCGAGAGATGATCGAAGGTCTACTTCAGATCACTTAGAGGAACTAAGGGTTTGAATTTGGTAGTGTGAATATCTAGAGAGACTAAAGGCTCGAGCGAATACTAGTGGTGACTAAAGGTAATAAAGGCGACAAGAGATGATCTAATAGTGTTGGGTATGACAGAAAACTAAGCGTGAAGAACTCTGAAGCTACAGACTAAGCCATCATACATATACTGGCTTTCCTTCCACTAGCTCATCATAACATAAGCCCTAAACTAGTACCAACATAATAACAAGTGCCAAGAACGGTTCTGTTGTCATAACAACATAGAAAGAATGCTAAAATTATGAACCGAAGTAAGGATAGAAAGAGGAATCCTTACAGTAGGCCAGAAAAGAAGATACTCTTAATGCCCAGAGCCTCTACCTACAAGCAATCTGGTATCTATAAGCTCCATAGAAAATGATTATCTGCAACAAGAGAATGAGGTTAACTATGACACTTTAATGACTCCTTTTTTCCCTCCATCTTACTCCAGCAAAGAGCGCATCCATTCACTAAGCCCCCTATCTTCTCCCAATTCAATAATGTTAACTAGTGGCGGACGTATAGTTCAAAGCCACGATTACAAACAGCTAAATTCTGGGAGAGCCGTCAAAATACACTCAGTCTACACTGATCCAAAATCATGGACAGAAGCAATGACGAGATCAGATGCAGACATGTTGAAGGAAGATGCCGAATCAGAGATGCAATCTCTAATCTCTACTAGCACTGCTATCATTGTAGATTGTAAAGAGGTTCCTCGAGATCGAAGTATGCTTACTGGAAAATGGGTATTCAAACGTAAAATCAATGCAGATGGCTCTTTAGATAAGTACAAAGCAGGATGGACTGCACGAAGATTTGCAAAACTAAAAGGTCTGGACTACTTTGACAGATTCGCTCCCATGCCCAGAGCTGAGACAACAAGACTTCTTCTGGCCGCTGGTTATCATCTTGGATAGCATAGAATCCAAGGTGACATCCCAGCAGCTTTACTCAATCCAAATCTAGACGTTGTACTCTTAATACACATGCCTCAGGGATTCGAGCAAAAAGATAAAGTAATAAGACTTGAGAAAGGGCTCTATGGTCTCAAGCAAGCTGCAGCTTTATGGCACAATAACGCAAAATCGGAGCTACATAACCAGGGACTCGAAGCTACGGAATCTGATGTCTACCTCTTTTCTAACAAAGAGAAAGATCTATTTGCCATAATTCATGTGGATAATTTTCAAATTCTTGGCCCAGATAAGAAGATTTTCGGCCTTGCAAGAGCTCTAAAGGGAAAGTTTGATTTTAAGATTGTCACAAATGATCAGTTCCTGGGAATATTTGTCAGTCACGAGGGGGCAAATCTAAAGCTTTCTCAAGGTTCATATACGCGTGAGTTACTATGGAGACATGGGCTTGCTGACTGCAAGCCAGCGACTACTCCCATGGAACGACAAATGGAACCATCATCTGAGCCAACCTCGGCTGAGCGTGTAACATTTTTCAATCAGATTGTGGGAGGTCTTCAGTACTTTTCAAATCAAACACGCCCAGATATATCATTTGCAACAAATCACCTATCCTGATTTCTTACAAATCCGTCCGAAGAGCACCTAACCGCTGCGAGGCACGTACTAAGATATATCTCCAAAGATCAAAGTCCTGTTCTAGAGGCATTCTCGGACTCAGAATTTGCAGGGGATCCCTTCACAGCACGCTGAACATCTGTATCTCTTATAAGACTCGGAGGCCCAATTTATTGGAGATCTCATCTACAGTGAGATGTTGAATTGTCTAGCACGGAAGCTGAATACCTTGCACTCACTGAGACCACACGACAAGTTACATGGACTCGTAATATTCTCGACAAAATCGGACTCAGTGAGCAAATAAGAGGATCAAATTGCACTAGTATTTTCGTAGATAATCAGGCTACCATATCATTAACAAAGAACCATGACAATCACAAATGCTTACGTCATGTAAACGTTCGGAACCACTATTGCCGACAGCAATATCATTGCGGGCTAATAAATGTACATTGTATACCGACAGGTAAACAACAAGCTGACTCTCCGCCACGCACAACACACTCGTAGGCTCAGAAAGCCAACGTCCCACGCTGACTTTATCAAAAAGCTTCTCGGGCCCAAATGCCACGAAAGCTTCAAAACATTTGCGCAGGATTCCGGCTGTTTTGATAGACAACTTACTCACTCATCCACTGCTCTCAGCGGGGATCAGATGAACTAGTTATTGCCACAGCGTATGACACGAAAGGGAACGAGGCGAGAAGTGTTGTTTCTATGAGGAAATTTTGATGTACTTGAATTTAGGGTTGAAGGATGGAGTGTCACGGACCGAGGGCTTATTCTGAATCAATAGGAACCCTGTACGAAGATATCTGTGGTATTCTGCTATAATCTGTTCTGTTCTAATCTGTTCTGTTCTAATCTGTTCTGTTCTAATCTGTTCTGTTCTAATCTGTTCTGTTCTATTCTGTACTTGTCTAGACTATTCTACTCTGTATGAGAGTATACTGGAAAGTTCGAGAATAATAGAAAGGAATATATAATGGGCAATTGGGATAACTGTAGTTGGGCAGATTATGGTCTTGTACTTTAGGAACCTTATTGATAATCTTGAATATCTTGTACCTCAACCTATTGAACACCTGAGCTCTTGATATTTTGACACCAGACATCTTGACTTCTCGACTCATCAACTCCTGAACACCCATTGACCTCTTGAACTAATGACCTCACGAACTGCCGACCTTCCGAACGATCCAATTATTGACATGGAGTCTCGATTTTGGAGTCGGAGTAGGTTGTGTCTTCTTAGTTATAATTTACCTTCTACTTTTTCTGTAGCGGGTCTCGTGGTTGGAATGAGTTGGGCCTGTAAGCAGTGATCCCCGCTGGCTCCACCAGTCTTGTACTGATAGGTGGACCTAGAGCTTTAGCCTAGGACTTTAATATAAAAAAAACAAGCTGACTCTCTTACCAAGCCTGTTTGTGACGGCTGTTAAGCCGAAAGACTCCTGCAGCCTGTGAAACGTTAAGTCATGTTCAGGCATTCAAGTTGGTGTCTCGTCTAATCTCGTTGTTTTACAATCACGGACTTATTGATTCTGAGGTTGTTTTGAAATTGTTATCTCTGCATAACGAAACAGAGTTAGCGTTTAAACGTCACTCTGGATGTTTCGCATTGAACTGAGTTAGGAGTTGGATCAAATATGATCATTGAATATATAGAAGAGGTTTTGACCTTTAAAAAATATACACAGATTTAGATATTACCAAATGCAAACCTCATTTTCCCCAAAAAGTCTAATATAGCCTACGCTGGCTAGTGTAGGCAATGGCACAAGGGGAGTATTTGGGAAGGGTCTCGGAAGCTATGAAACTTCGAATATTCTCAGTAAACCTTCTGGGAGCATACTGAAGGTTCACGAGAATAACAGGTGTACCAAGAACCCTCTAGGTAGTTGTCAAAGGGTCTCAGTAATTCAAGTCACAGGGAGAATCTTCTCGAAGGGTAACTATTTAGAATGTGTAGATATATATGTAGTCTTTAGCTTGAGGAATTCTCTCTCCAGAGAATTATAATTAATATACTGTACCTACAAGATTACCCATGCATTTTGTACTGAAACCGTGACACCGTATCAACAGTTTGAATTGAATGATTGTAATAATTTTATTTTTCCATGTATTACTTTTAACATTGCACACAGTGAGGGGGAGTGTTATGAATCTGAATCACGTGCTCATAGCCTTGGCGTTTGCACAATGGGTGTCAGAGTAGCATGTAGACAGCTGTTATGAACCTTACTTATGGACTGGAATACGGAGCTGTTAAGCTACAGAGGTCGAGTCAGTTTTGACAAGGCAAAGATTTCAAGGGTGCAGATAAATCACAAATAGTTAATGAAGTGGATATATTTAGTTATGATTATTGAAGGGTATAAGGTCGTGTATCATAAAACAAAAGTTGTTTGAACTAAGGAGCAAATTCTAAAATTCCAACCAACATAATCTACATCCTATTTGCCTAGCCCTAACCAAATGTACGAAATTGTCCGTGCGCCACTCAATCCAAATCATCTTTGTCTGTTTCATAACAGCAGCAAAGGGGATGCAAGGATCAGAGAATTGGTGGTCAGGCTAGAGAGTGCCATCCTACATCATGCATGAGATAAACGCACAACCACTCGGCCAAAAGGCCAGACCAGAATCATAGAACACTAGTCTCCGGTTATCTCCACATATATAGATTATACTGAAGGCAATCCTGACAATGGGTCTGTTTGACAAAAGTATGTACTTAACACTTTCTGCTGGGAATATAATACGGGGATAAGGCTGTTGTAGGGTTAAACTTAAATAGGACTAGCGTCACTAGAAGGTTTTATACCACTCTGTCCATAGATGTAGAAAAGAGAGAAGAAGAAGAAACGAACAACCGAAAACCTCACCTGCTCACTCGAGTGACCTGTAATACCAACACTGATCAGTGATTAACTTTACAGTTAGTGTTATGGCCAGGCATCCTTGAAGAGGTTTCAAGGAGAAGATTCTCAGGAATAGTGGATAGGAGAAGGTTTCCGAGAAAACTCTGACAGTTAGAGGTGGAGGGGCTGGCGTCATGACTATATTTGCCATAGTATTAGTTGAGTCAAGTACTGTCTCGAGTTAGATATAAGGAAGCTGGAGCTACCACATAGTAGTTCTCCAGCTTCTCAATCTTTCATTCTTTTGATCTTTGATCTCGAAATCTAGCACCTATATAATATCATACTCTTAGATCCTCACAGTCCGATATTCTCAGTCTTCAATTTCGTATTTACATACTCGTACTTGTGTTCACCCTGATCTATCAGCCTTGATCGCTGGCTCGGCAACTCGACTGCTTGACTTTGTGTCTCGACTCTCCTGTAGTTCTCCGACCTTTGACCACCTGGCACCTCGCCGGTTGGATTATATCTGAGTATCCTTCGTTAGCAATTATAATCTGAATAATTATTAGTACATTACCTTCGGCAGACGGCGATCTCCAGTATCCCTAGCGCACGCCGTAACAGTTAGTCACAGACAGCAAGGCATTAAACAGAAGAGATCTTGCTTAGAAAATAAGACTGCAAAAGCTCTTTTAAATTCCTAGTAAGGTGCTTAGGAATTCGATACTAGAAATAAGACTGCGAAAGCCTCTTCGACTAGTTTACGAATTCAAGGATTCAGTTATTGATGCAGTCTGCTATTAGTCGCCATTGCATACAGTATTCCTGAATCTGCGTCCATCACACAGAACAATTTACGTTAACGGAAGGTGAAGAGCATTTGAGATTTATTTCTCCATCATCTTATCCAAGGACTGCCAGCCACGATTTACTTGCTAATCAGTCACCGGCAAGAACCATAAAAAAAAAAAAAATAAATGGCCAATAAAATCCCCATCAAGTTATGGCAGACTGACAACGAAAAATGGGGAAAGAAATTTGATGCAAAGGCTTTATCAAAAATGACGGAGGAGCAAGCCGAGATATACGTTAACACTCATGCTGAGTATGCAATGCGTTATTGGGAAACCTTCAACATCAAGGATTTTGAACTTTGGGAGAAATTTGGTGAGCGATTTGATGAATGGACAGAAGAAATATTCAAGCATATGAATGATAATCTTCTCGAAAACTTCAGGGACTTTCTGCGCTCACGAGGAGTGTGGGTCAAGAAGCAGAGAGGGTTCTCTAGAGCGAAGGCTTTATGTAACCTTCTTCAGGAGGAAAAACCTACTGAATGGAGTAATGAGGAGATAAATTTGATGATGACAGCAGGGAATTTTAACTCGGCACGTAATCCAATGTTTAAGCAGCCTCAATTTATACCTGATTCCAAGCCAAAGTTACCATCAACAATTCCCACCCCTGGAAACAAATTCTATGCAGACCAAGATAAGCAAATAGAATCCAGTCAATCCGTACCGAAGATTCCCATCAATCCGACAGTCACCAGAGCACTGATTGACCTTGGCAAATTTTATCATGAAGAAGAAATTAAGTATGGTGGTGGTTACTACAACATTCTAGACGTCAAGTTAGATATTTTCAAGGATAACTGTCGAAAGGTCTCATTAAGTGAAGAATTTTACCATGAAGCTTTCTCAACAATACTGAAGGGAGGTGCCAGACTGTTTTATTATGATATTTTGCTTCGAGCAGGGCTTACCACAAACTTTAGTATAATGATTGCGCAATTCAAAGAACACTTTGAAACTCCCCAGTTCCAACTGGCATACTTAAAGGAGTGGCGGGAAATTACATTTCAGGGAATTCGAGAAAAGAACCTAGACAGGAGCGTTCAGGACTGCCTACAAATACTTTTTGACAAATTGCAATTGCTCCAACAGGCGTTGGGGGGAACATATGTCATGGACGAAACCATCAAACAACAGTTAATTATTGCATGTAAGGGAGTACGAGGAACCCAGCTCATGCACTTTAGTCCAGCGGCTACCTACGAAGGTGTATGCTCACAATTAAGAGCTGCGCTGAATACCGAACAACCTGAAAATCTCGTCGGTCAATACCCAGCCATTGCTACAGAACAGTATATTGATTATAACCAAGCTCCAGAGTATTTGTATGATGAACAATATTACTTTGACCGTACATACAGGAGACAGAATAATGGCCGAAGAAATTTCCGAGGGCGTGGAGGAGGAAGCCGCGCACAAGGCATCCACAGTCAATATCGAAATGGAATGGGATCTAGTGAACATGGGACAAATTCTCGTGGTAATTTCAACAACGACGGCAGAAGAGGATATCATGAACGTAATTACAAGAAAGTTTGTTGGACTTGTGGAAAAGAAGGTTGTTTCTCCAGCAAACATTCAAATGATGAAAAACAATCAGGTTGGAATAGATATCGCAATCAGCAGCATTTCTTCCAACAAGATAGCTATCCAAATTTGAGTGATTACGGCCATTTTCTCATCCATTATGAAGGCATGGATGGACTTCCAAGTTCAGATATGACAACGCCTGATGATTTGGGTCAATATTTGGCAGGATTTTCAATTGAAGACACCGAGGAAGGTAATCACGATAATTATCTCACTGAGATTGGCACCGTTGATGCGATCAAAACCGTCTTTTTGCTCAACAACCAATCCACATGCCATGCTTTGACAAAGCAAGATATTTTCCATGAGTGTCAGATTGGAGAAAAGGCGTCTGACCTGAAGCGGAAATGGAGGATGAGAAGAGGTCGGAATGGGTCGCAAGAGATGACTGAAGGTCTACTGGAGATAGATAGGAGGAACTAAAGGTTTGAAAGATGGGTGATATAAATAGCTAAGAGGTCTAGAGGTTTGAGTGGGTACTAGTGGTAACTAAAGGTACAAGAGGTAATCCGAAGGTGTTCCGAAGGTGTTGGGTATGACAGAAAACTAAGCGTGAAGAACTCTGAAGCTACAGACTAAGCCATCATATATACCTGCTTTCCTTCCACTAGCTCATCATAACATAGACATTAACCTAATATCAACATGATCCCATATGTAAAGGATTATACTGTTGTCATAACAACATCAGAAGAAGGGTAAAATTATATGGCGAAGGAAGAATCGGAAGGATCGGGAGGATCGGGAGGATCGGGAGAGGAATCCTTACATTACCCCTCCCGTTTTTTAGTCTGCGAGCTCCGTCGAGCCAGCCGCGCTAGGGTAAAGGCCGTGAAATTCTTTTAGTAGATCGCCGCAGCCTGTTAAATTATCAAGAGGTTCCCATGTAGTGTCATCATATCCTGTCCATCTAACTAAGTATTGAACTTTTTTCCGTCGAATTCTCGAGTCCAAAATAGCTTCCACTTCATATGTGTCTAGATGTTCATTTGATATTTCGACTGCAGGGGGTTGGTTTTGCTGCTGGCTCTTGAATCCAACAAAAGCTGGTTTTAACAGATTTACGTGAAAGTTATTATCAATTTTCCATTGGGGCGGTAGGTCCAGTTTCACGACGAGAGGTGTTTTAATTTTAATTATCTGCCAAGGGCCAGCTCTGACATGATCCAATTTTTTTGTTGGTCTAGATAGGCGAATGTTTTTGAGAGATAAATATACCCGGTCTCCGACCTTATATCTTGGTGCAGGGAGGCGTTTTTCATTTGCGTATGTAGCTTGAAATTCTTGAGCTAAAGTGATATTTTCGTGGCATTTTTGCGAAATGTCCTGCATTAGTGAAATAAATTCGGGAGTATCACGTGCTACCGTAATCTCTGATTCCGGAAGAAAGTTAAGCCGAGGATGGTGACCAAAAGAAGCGAAGAACGGTGAGATTCCTGTAGATGCATTAACGTGGTTGTTGCAACAAAATTCAGCCAAGGCCAGGTGATTAGCCCAATCATCTTGACGATAATTTACAAAGTGCCTTAAATATACTTCTAAAGTTTTGTTGGCCCTTTCTGTCTGACCATCTGTCTCTGGATGGTAGGAGGTGGAGAGTTTGTGATTTATTGTCAGCCTTGCGCAAATCTCCTTCCAGGTACTATCAATGAATGCCTTTCCTTGGTCAGACACTAACGAGTCAGGCAAACCCGCAAATCGAACGACGTTATTTAGGAATGCTTGAGCAGTTTCTCGCGCTGTAGGTCGCTCCAAGGCTATAATCCATACCCGTTTTGTCAGTCGATCAACAACTTGCAAGATATATCGATAATAAAAGTTTCTGATGTTACAAGTTGGTAAGGGTCCTACAAAATCAAGAGTTAAGTGGCGAAATGCGGCTGAAGGTGCTGGTAGGGGTTTCAAGAATCCGTAAGGTCTTTGTACTGATGGATTATTTCTCTGGCAGGCTTCGCAACCTCGAGCATACTTGATACACTCGTTATGACACTTAGGCCACCAAAAGATCTACTTAGTAAGGTATACAGAGCAGCAGCTCCACGATGGCCATACAGCGGATTTTCATGGAGTAGTTTGAGTATTTGCTCTCGGAGTGTTAAAGGTACGTACTCTCTACCATTGAGACAAAATGAGTGTTCAGTAGTTTTACAACTGGCTAATTCGATGTCAGTACGATTAGAATCTGGATTATTCAAGGCTGCACGAATTTCTTGACAATATTTATCCTCCTTACAATGTCTACTCCACTCTTCTGGCAACAGTTCATCTGTATGCAACTGCTCCATCGGGCTAAGATCTATTGGTTTTGATGTTTCAACACGACGAAGAATCTGCTGTGGTTTGAGTAAAGTCTGCTGTTGGTGCCTTGTTCGTTCATCGTTTACATCTGATGGTTTATCCTCACTAATTCGAGTTAGGGCATCGGGTTTAACTCCTTGTTTCCCGGGTCTAAAGACAATCTTGAAATCAAAATCTGCAAGAAACTCGTTCCATCTAGCTTGACGCCGGTTTAACTTCTTGGTGGTGGTGAAATATTCGAGGTTCTTGTGGTCCGATAAGATTACAGTTGGGTGCTCAACAGAGCCAAGCTCACTTTTCCATGTCTCGAATGCATATACAATGGCAAGTAACTCTTTGTCAAATATCTCATAGTTGCACTCGGCTGGTAACATTTTCTTGGACATAAATGCCACTGGACGTAAGATGTTCTCATCATCATACTGCGATAGAATAGCTGCAGTAACATAATCTGAGGCATCTGTTTCCAGCACAGCTTTTCTACGGGGTCAAAATGGGCAAGCATAGTCCATCTCTAAAGGCGCGTTTGATGTTTTTGAAGGATTCTTCACACTTTTGATCCCAGGTAAATTTGGTATCCTTCTTTGTTAGATGAGTCAAAGGAGTGGCTAACCTTGAGAATTCAGGTATAAAGCGACGGTAAAAATTCGCAAACCCCAAGAACCCTTGGATATCTCTAACGGAGCGAGGTGTCGGCCATTCCTGAACACAGGCTACCTTTTTAGGGTCCATTGAAATTCCGTTGGTTGAGACTATAAGCCCAAGATAAGTAACGGTGGTTGTTTCAAAGGAACACTTCGATATATCGACTTGCAAGCCATGTTCGCGAAGTCGTTGTAAGACCGCTTTAACGTGTTGTTGGTGGTCCACAAGGTTTTCTGAGTAGATCAGTATATCGTCCATGTAAGCCGTGCAAAAATCGTCCAGGAGACCTCGAAGAGCATAGTTGATGTAGGTTTGAAACGAAGCAGGCCCATTACATAGACCAAAGGGGAGAACTAATGGTTCAAAGAGTCCGTACCGGCAAGTAAATGCGGCCTTCCATTCATCACCTTCTCTGATACGGAGCTTATTAAAGGCGGAGATAACATCAAGCTTAGTATAGAACTTGGCACGAGAGAGTTGGCAAAGGGTTTCTGTTATTAAGGGAAGAGAGCACCGATTTCTGACAGAGATTGCATTAAGTCCTCTATAATCAATGCAGAAACGGAGATCTCCATTTGATTTCTTGACAAATAGAACTGGGGCAGCTGCTGGTGACTTCGAAACTCTAATAAATCCCTTCGAAAGCTCTTTATTCAAATACTCTCGCAAGGCCTCTAGCTCTTTTTGGTTCATTGCATATGGACGAGCGACAGGGGGTTGCTTTCCGGGCTGAAGATCAATTCAATGGTCCCAAGGGCGATGTGGAGGCAGGAGATTGGCTTGTTTTCGATCAAATACGTCAAGGAAAGCATGATAATGGGTAGGAAGGTATATTTTGGGGTCAGCGTCTTTTGGTATGGAGAGGTTCAAATGGTTAATTTGGGTGGTGGGCTGTCTTTGCATACTTGGGTCCAGTAAAAGTTCTAGGTCTCTGAGGCTCAAGGCGAAGTAGTAATTTTCGGCTTTTTGACTGAGATCAAAGAATTCAGTAGCAGATATTTTAACTGGAAGCGTATCCTGGAGCGGAGGTTTACCGATGGGCTTCGGTAGGGGGTCTTTTTGGACTTGGATTATTTCTCTCGAAATATTTGAGGTATTGTTGACATATGAAATTGTTGTCTCAAATTGGCAACAGGCTCTATCTAAACAATTTTCTCCAAAAGTTATCGTATTTTCAGACCAGTTGACATAGGGGTTGTGCTTTTCTAGCCAAGGAAGTCCCAAGATTAGGTCATATTTAATGTTAGGGGTAACAAAAGCGAACATATATTCCTGGTGTCTGCCAATTACGAGTTTAAAGCTAGTTTTTTTTGTAATTTGGGCTCCAGGTTTACCCTCAAAGCCTACCAGGGCGAGGGGAGACTCAAGATTGCTAGAGGTAAGATTTAATCTACTGCATATTTTCTCGGATATGAAAGCAAAGCCAGATGCACCTGAATCAACAAGAGTAATTAAAGTTTCATCTCCTATATTTGCCTTTATATACATATGTCGGGAGGATGATAACTCCTTCAGGCTCACTTTTCCAACCGAGATTGACTGCAATGGATAATTTTCTGTCGGAGTTAATCTTGTAGTGTTCTCAATGTTTCGAGGAATTTCAGTGAGAGTCGAGAACGTATAATTTCGAGTGCCTAAAGGGCAATTTTTTACAATGTGCCCCGATCTATTACACCAGACGCACCGACCTAGAGTTCGGCGTGCGTCTTTGGCCTGTAGAGTAAGGCGTCCGTTGGCGTCTTTTTGTCTAGACACGAGATCGAGATCCATTGCAAAGCCTCCTCGTGAATCAGGATTCCCATGACTTTGATGGTGGAACTGGGTTCGAGGTACTTTGTAAGCTGGAACTGGTGTGTTATTGTTTGGCGGAACCGGTCGGGACGTTCTTGCACGTGATGAAGCTAAAATTTCCTGTAATCCAGCATCCTTTAGTCGAAGGTAGGCTACAAAAGCATGGTATTCTACCGGGACATCTGAAGATGAGAGGATCAGACTTCGTAGTTGAACTGACAGGCGCCTTTCCAACATAAGCTTCCAGCTGGTTTTATCCATTGTCGAGTAAATTGAATCAACCATGTTATCTTCGAATGCCGTAATGAAATCGTGAAATTTACTATCCTCTTGGTATAAATTCTCTACCCTTGTGGTAGCGTGGTCCCGTAGGCATGGATCTTCGCATCTCTGCTTCAAGGCCAGAAGAAAGCCTTCTAGTGTTGTTATCTCAGGCGGAATTGATATGTCTTCTAGACAGCGGAATGATGATCTCATCTTAACTAGAGCTCCTTGGCCAAGACACTGATATCCAAACCTTACTTTTTCGAATTCAGAGATAGAACTCTCTGCTTGGATCTGATTGACTAGTTGAGAGCAGAAATAGCGTAAGTTCTCTGGAGTTCCATCATATGGCGTAATTGGCTGGATCGGAAGGCGATGCCTGGGCTGAGGTGATACGGAGGGTGTAGGGGCAGTCGGTGGAGCGGAAGAGACTGAAGATGCAAACAACTGGCTTACACGTTCTCCATCGATTTGGGAGGCTACTTCAAGAATATCGGGTGAGTGTGTTATATATGGCAAATTCCAGAGATGTGGTGGTAGTAATGTTATGTTTGATCGGGGGTGATGTTGATCTGTGGGTGGAGTCGAAGTGATCTGGAGGCCGGCCATATCGTTGTTCATGGTGGTTGGAGGTTGATAATCAGTGAAACTTAAGAAGGAAACTTCACTGGGTGTTGAATGAGACAGAGTATCTGGTGAATCAGGTACTCTATAGCTCATATAATTTTGACGCTTAGTAATGTCAGATTGGAGAAAAGGCGTCTGACCTGAAGCGGAAATGGAGGATGAGAAGAGGTCGGAATGGGTCGCAAGAGATGACTGAAGGTCTACTGGAGATAGATAGGAGGAACTAAAGGTTTGAAAGATGGGTGATATAAATAGCTAAGAGGTCTAGAGGTTTGAGTGGGTACTAGTGGTAACTAAAGGTACAAGAGGTAATCCGAAGGTGTTCCGAAGGTGTTGGGTATGACAGAAAACTAAGCGTGAAGAACTCTGAAGCTACAGACTAAGCCATCATATATACCTGCTTTCCTTCCACTAGCTCATCATAACATAGACATTAACCTAATATCAACATGATCCCATATGTAAAGGATTATACTGTTGTCATAACAACATCAGAAGAAGGGTAAAATTATATGGCGAAGGAAGAATCGGAAGGATCGGGAGGATCGGGAGGATCGGGAGAGGAATCCTTACAATGAGCCACGTAAAGAAAAAGATGTATTCCTCTCTGTAGACCAATACAATTCTGGTATTTTCAAGGTATTATACCAGACACAGGGGCTTCAGGAATCTCGACAGCGGGGATCCCCCAACTTCTGGCGCTGCAGAAGCTCGATCCAACTATCAAGCTCGATATTTCAACCAAAGGCAAACATAATATCAAGTTTGGAAAAGGGTCTGCAGAGACGGTTGGTAGTGCTGTTGTTAAAACCCCCCTTGGCCCAATTATCTTTCATGTCGTCGCTGCAAATACACCATTCCTGTTTTGTCTCAAGGATATGGATGACATGGGAGTAAAATATGACAATCTCGAAAATGTCTTAGTTCAGGGATCCAAGAAAGTGCCGGTGGTACGTAAATGGGGACATCCATTTATGATGACATATAACATGGAAGAAACTGCAGCTTTTTGTCATCTTACTGAAACAGAATTGCGTCAGCTTCATCAGAGATTTGGCCACCCTTCAGTTCGTAGACTGTCAGAAATTCTAGAACGTGCAGGGCATGAAGTTGATAGTGTAATCATTAAGCGCCTCACTGAATTTTGCCATCAATGCCAAACCAACAGTAAATCTCCGGGACGATTCAAGTTCATGCTAAAGGATGAACACAATTTTAATTACGCGATTTACGTGGACATTATGTATCTAGAGGGGAAAGCAGTTCTTCAAGTTGTTGATTCAGCAACATCATTTCAAGCAGCGAGATTTCTCACAGATCAAACCGCCAATGGACTCTGGAACTGTCTCAGATATTGTTGGATTGATGTGTACCAAGGGCCACCTGACAACATTATTACGGATGCTGGAACAAATACTTTGTCGTCGCTAATTCGGCAGAATGCGGGACTTATGGGAACTGAAGTTAAAGTCGTACCTGTGGAAGCACATCACAGCATTGGTAAGGTCGAACGATACCACATACCATTGCGTAGAGCCTATCAAATTCTTCGCGATGAATTGAAAAATGACGTAATTAGCAAAGAAATGATATTACAAATGGCTGTCAAGGCTGTAAATGACTCTGCAGGCCCAAATGGATTAGTATCCACACTATTTGTCTGTTACGGCCTTGTATTCCTAACCTTCGGGGCCTCTGATGCTATTGTTCTTTTCGGGTATTGTAGTGTGTGTTATAATAACGAGGTCATGAGGGGACAGATGAATACCTGAAATGGATGCAGATGATTATGGATGCGCGGATATAATTGATGTGGCTGTAGTGAGAAGATGTGTTGGAATGGACAGTAGTGAGATGGTTGATTCTCTATCTAACTGCGGAAGTATTGCTTCCTTATATATAAATTCATTACCCCAGTCCTGATCACGCACTCACCACAGGTGCTTCCTACTTCTGTCACAGTAACCACTTCCATAGCCCCTGACAATATCTCCTGTCATAACATACTATTGACACTGGTTGCTAGTGTGGAACTTCCGGGATTGCAGAGCTACACACCGTCGTCACATTGTATGCTGTTGCCACTCGGTAGCCATCAGAGTGATGAGCACCTCAGTCTAAATGCATTGGTCCACCAGGCAACACTCGGACGTAAGGATGTTGCCAGAGTGATTAGGTACTTAGCTGTGCTATCAGTGCCCTAATCTCACCTAGCTTACTGCGGCCGAGTGTCCGAGTGCTGCGATGGTGGAAGCCCGATGAGGCTCGATTGGAGCTGACCCGAGGTATTCACAACAGTGTGACCCTATATGCGCACGGACCAGTTGTATATTGTGTATATATGTATATCTCTAGATACCTCTTGTTATCTTCTTTCCCTAGTTTAGAATCTTATGAATTATATTCCAGATCTGAGTCCTTATCTGATTCGACTTGTTCATCTGCTAACCTGTGCTCCCTTCTGGTCGTCACATTGTCTTTGGAGCGTATCCAAGAATGACCTCTTTCGACCCTCCATCACCATCAATTGTTCAGAGGGCTAAAGCTGTTCGAAAAGCTATGAAAGAAGTTCGTAGGACAATTGCGGAGCGTCAGATTAAAGACGCCCTCGGCATGAGAAATGGGCCAAACACGCTCCCGATTTTGAAGCTACCTATTGGTTCTGAAGTATTGGTACATCGTGAGAAGAAAGGCGAAGGTTGGATGGGACCATACACTTTAATGTCAATGGAAGGTAAGACTTGTAGGATTATGATGCCAGGAGGACCGACCAACTTCCGATCAACTTCAGTCAAACCCTACAAACGCGAGCCTGCCGAGCATCCGACTAATGATCATGATGTGAATCCTGACGATATCGTGCAAGATGTTGTAGATATACCTTACAATCCTCCGATGACAAATCCAACGCTACCAGCTCATCAGGGAAGGTCTCCAGAATCTAGTTGCGCTGACTATCTCAAAGCTCCTCGTAAAAGCGCTCGACTACAGAACAGGCTCCAGTACGTGAACCTAGTCGATTTCGAACAACTTGATGATGAACCTGACAACGGAAACTTCATTTCCCACAAAGAACAGGCAGACCTTGTACTTGCACAAAAGTTACGTGAAGAAGGTAAGATTACGACGCCTGGTGAGCCATTCGAGGCCTCCGATAAATTAGAAATTGATGGCTTAAATGCAAGCGGAGTTTTTGAGTACGTACAGTATGAACCTGAAGGGGCTCATAAGGGAATTCGTCTTTTTAAGTCCAGACTAGTTCATGAAGTCAAGGGTAAAGCGACTAATATGCCTTATGAAAAGTCAAGACTCGTCATCCAAGCGTTCAATGATCATGGAAAATCGGCAATTTTAACACAGTCGCCAACAATTCAACAATCGGCTCAACGTATTATCCAAGCACTTGCGCCATCTTTGATGCTTCTTCAAGATCAGGACATACATATTTGGCTTCGTGATATCTCCCAAGCATACACTCAGTCTACCAGCTGCCTTAATAGAATAATTATTGCAAATCTGCCTGCTGAGATTGCACTTCAATACCCGGAGAGAACAATTATGGTTGTTCGAAAACCGTTATATGGAATCCCTGAAGCGGGAACACATTGGTGGGCCACTTATAGTACTCATCACAAAAAGGAACTAGAAATGCAATCATCGACATACGATCCTTGTCTCTTTGTCTCCACTAACAAAGATGAATTTGGTGTTGTAGCAATGCAAACAGATGATACCCTAATTGTTTGTGGACCTAAGTTTGCAGCCAAGGAAGATGAAAGACTACGAAAAGCTGGATTTAAGGCAAAAGAAAAGGAAAAACTCATAGTTGGCAAAGCTATTGACTTCAATGGCTGTATTCTTAGCATAGCCAACAATAATGTCCTTATCCGACAAAAGAAACAAGGCGAAAAGCTATCACTTATCGATCTGAAGGATGAGAATTACGCCCAAGTATACGTAGAACAACGTGCTCGCGGGGCATATATTGCCACGATTTGTCAACCAGAAGCAGCATTTTATCTGTCAGAAGCAGCTCAGCATAAACAACCTACCATTACTGAAGCCGCTATTCTCAACAAACGACTTGATTGGCAGATAAAGAATCAAAATCGAGGACTCGACTACATCCCAGTTGACCTTGCCACTGCAAAGATTTTCGTATTTGTTGATGGTTTGTTTGCCAATAATCAAGACTATAGTTCCCAGATTGGATATGTGATCATGATTTCTAATGAGGTATCAAGAGAAAACGAATTTGAGATCACCGTAAATATAATCCACTGGAGCTCTACTAAAAGTAAGCGTGTTACTCGCAGCGTATTATCTTCTGAATTGTACGGTCTGGTTGCAGGCATGGATATGGCATATTCTATCAATAGTACAATCACTATGATTTTAAAATAACTCGAACTATCAGCCCTCCCAATAATCGTTTGTACCGACTCTTATTCTCTTTACGAATGTTTTGTGAAGCTCGGAACGACTAAGGAAAAGCGTCTGATGATTGATATAATGGCTTTGCGTCAATCTTATGAGCGACGAGAGATGCAGGAGATTCGTTGGATCAATGGAAATGATAATCCTGCAGATGCCATGACTAAATCAATTTGTAATACGGCTTTGAAGAAATTTATGGACTCAAACAAGCTGAATATTCGTGTAGAAGGATGGGTCAAACGTTAGAGAAGTAAGTGGCATGCAATATTAATGGTATTAAGAAGGGGCATAAGTTTTAACTACAATTATTTCTCATATTTAATTTTTAGGGGGAGTTATTCTTATAAAGAAAGGTTGCCAGTGCTGGGAATATAATACGGGGATAAGGCTGTTGTAGGGTTAAACTTAAATAGGACTAGCGTCACTAGAAGGTTTTATACCACTCTGTCCATAGATGTAGAAAAGAGAGAAGAAGAAGAAACGAACAACCGAAAACCTCACCTGCTCACTTGAGTGACCTGTAATACCAACACTTTCACTTCATATTAGTTAGACAGTATCATATAAAATCCACATTATTTATCAACAATCATATATTCTCTATATATCTCTGTTACAAAGTGTACACTTTCACAAAATAGATGATGGATTTATGTGAAATTATTGGTTCAATGAAATTTGGTAACAAAAAAATTCCACATTTTGTGGGGGTCTTGTAACTTGAGAATTTTTCTTAGTATACTTGGACATACCACAAGGATATATATATTAATAGCAATTGTTGAAAATTCGCTAAATGCTTCCTACTCTTCAAGGCAAACATCTTCTTTTGGTTTCTTGCTATCAATAAAGAGTTTGTAGAGCTTTCGGCCTTTCCAGATTGCCTCCATTGTTGTGACCCGTGACTCGTAGATATTGTGTCCAGTCAGTTGGGTAACATTGGAGAACAATTTGTTTTGCATTAAGCAGTTAGGTCGCTTTTTGAAATATTAATTGCTGTCTTCATGAAAGATGGAGGCATGGTACGAGGATAAATTTACCATTTCTATTGATCTATTAGATGATTGATTGGACAATAAGGAAAAGGGAAATTCTAGGATATTAATTCTTTTCTTTGGGCACAAGGTCATAACCTGTTTTAATGGAAGTTGTGTAGAGAAGCTTAAGCTGATAGGATTGTGTTTAATATTATTGAAAGGCTGAGAGCAATGGATAGGGAGATGTCACCTTGTGAATAGAATACTGATAAGTATGGGAGAATTCAATAGATCACTTGGACAGAGTTAGATGATTGAATGGTAGTGAATTGTAGATGTGGATGTTAATGATAGATACTAAAAGTAAAAAGGCCTTAACTATATACAGAAGTTCCAACCCTTGTTACTCCACATGTTATTTTCTATGATAGCTAGAGTAACTTGTTGGAAATTCTGACTCTCAAATTTAGAACTCAACAATTGTCACAGTCTAAGCATAGGCACTTGGGCAACCTTATGGTCAGAGGTAGTTTATTTTCAATATATGGTGAACTACAGATTGAAGAGGATAATAATAGCTATCTTATACATGATTATTATCCAGGCCAATGACACAGCTTTCTATATGTATATCTGTATCCCTTCTCGTGCCATATTCTTGGAGGTGTTTGCCACTTTGTAAGACTCTGCTTCCAAGAATAGTCCCTGCCTAGTTTCATGCTAAGCCTGCGTTAGACAGCGCAGGCTACAGGCAATTACCGGCTTACAAGCTGTCACACTGTCAGGATTGCCTTCTGTATAATCTATATATATGGAGATAACCAGATTCAAGTTGTTACGGTTTGTCTGTTATCTGAGCTTATGTGGATACCTAAGCGTATTGTTGAGGATTCATATTGTAAGACTTAAAGGAAATGATAGAGGAAACTGAGAGATACGGCACTACTATCCAAGGGACCAGATCAGTGTCACAGCGTAGTGATTCTCGATAATATGTGGCTGGGCAGCAAGTTTTTGGCCTAAGGCGAAGAAATCAGTAAAGACAATCACTGAGGGGCTGAATGTTATAAATACCCGTTAGTTGTAGCTAGATTTCTCTTTCCTCTTTATACAGTTTATTAAATCAACATAATCATCACCAACTCGGGTTTCCCGTCACACAAGTGTTCTATGATTCTGGTCTGGCCTTTTGGCCGAGTGGTTATGCAACTATCTCATGCATAGTGTAGGATGGCGCCCTTTAGCCTGAATACCACCTCTTTGACCCTTGTCTCCGCCCTGCTGTCTACATGCTGCTCTGACACACACTCATTCAATAAGATTCCCTCTGTGACTAGAATGGTTTGGATTCTTCAACAGCTTCCTGGAAAATTCTAGGTACACCTGTCATCCTCATGAACCTTCAGTATGCTTACAGAACGCTCATTAGGAATATTCCAAGCTATGTGTATTTCGAGATCCTTCCTGAAGGTTCCCTTGGCTTCATTGCCTGCGCTAGCCAGCGTAGGCTGCAGGAATCCCTAGGCTTAACAGCCGTTACAGCTGTCTAGGACACATCAGTTTTCCAAATGTCCAGCAAACAATTGATACAACCCTTGTTATATCTTACAAACCTCGTAACACAGATTCTAATCTCGATGTGACCACATTGTGCAATGTTAAGTGAGTAGGGATCTGGTATGGAGATATGGTGTTGGATTGGAATACCCACAGAGGTTTGGCGTTATGGAAGTACTGATGACATTTTCATTACTACTCGCTTAAATCTTATTATGTATGTAATTTGTAGACATAGCTCTGCTCTTTAGCTTTATTAACTTTTAAACCTTGAGTTCTCGCTTGCCATATTCTGCGTGTCATAACACGCCCTATATATACATGATTCCAATATTCTAAACACTAGTAGACGTCCTCCAGCTGTGCTCCCATTATTCAGGTGCGGGCTAGTTTCTAATGTCTTAAACATGGGCAGTTGCAGACTTTCAATACAAGCCTATCTTAACGCTGACACTAAGGATATGTCTGTGCTCAACAGCACAGGCAACAGTGATCCTATTGGCTTACTAGCCATCACAATAGGTGCATAACCACTCGACCAAAATTCCAGACCAGAATCATAGAACACTAGATTCTGGTTATCTCCACATATATAGATTATACAGTAGGCATTCCTGACAGAAGGCATCTTAGTTGGTTTTGAAGGTAACCATATTTATTGTTGTTGGATTTCCTCAAGACCTCTGGGCCATCAGCTTGTATGCTCGTCTCATTTTCGTTTCTTTGAGGGACATTTCAATGAATTCTCTGCCGAAGACCATCCTAAAGAAATTCCTGACCCCTCTCCTAAATATGTCAATGAGGTTGAATTTCCAATTCAAAATTATCCATAAATTGGGGGGGACTCAGACAATACTGAGAGTGGCTCAGTAGGGGGTGCACATTTGGATGATGAAATACCTCCTCTCCTCGACGTAAGACACGACATGCCAGCTGAAGAAGATCCTTTACTTGTTCCTCTCCCAAAAGTGCCTAAACGTGGTCGTGTTCAACCTCTTGGTGCCAAGGATAAGCCCAAGGCAACATCTGGACCTAACTCATTTGATCTCTATAAGTCTGGGTCAGATATCCGTGTCACATGCAGTAAAACAAAGGGCTCTACTTCGTTTCATACTGTAACGGCACGGCATTCTGCCATGTCATTACATATATCAGGTGACCAAGAAGGTATGCTGGGTGAGGCGCCAATATGTGGGAGGAGATAAGATAAGGTTACGCGATCTTGGGAAGCGAGAGGACACACACAAAATTCCGCAGATTCTTTTGTCATTTGATTTTCTTTCTTTCTTCTTTGTCTTAGTATTTGCTCAATAGATTGAATATATAGTAATACAAGCTGTACTCTCACTTGTGCTTATTCTATGCCATAACACATACATAGATTGAGATATGTACTCCAACTCACAGCTTGATTGTGCTACTGACCGCTGCTTTCTCGACATCCAGAAAAATGTTCCTCTATAGAACATTCCAACTCCCCCAGAAATGCTTTTCCTATCTGATTTGTCATTTGCCCAATCTGCATCAGTGTAGCTGACAAAGTGGCTATCATAACCTCTTGTTCCAGCTCCGAACCTTAATTTTTGTCGAATCGTGGAGTGTAGGTACCTCATCAGGTCTTTGAGGACTTGGCTATGATGGACTGCAGGGTTACTTGTATACCTAGCTAGACATGCAAGGACAAATGCAATATCTGGACGTGTAAGCGTCATCGCATACATCAAGCTGCTAATTATCTGCTGGTAAATTTTGATTTCAAACTTTTTGTCTGACAGTGAGGTTGGTCTGAGATTTTCATAATCAGCTGCTGGTATTTTTTTGCTGTGTATTTTCCATTCAGAAACCCAAAACTTGTGAGCATCTTATCAAGGTACTGTTCTTAGCCTAAATAGATGGTTCGGTTTTTTCGATCTATTGTTATTCTGACGCCTAGAAGCTTTGAAATGTCTCCTAGGTTCTTAGTATTGAATCTCAGTGACAGATTTTTGTAGAATCAATCAATCTGTTTCATTTCTTTTCCAGCAGCAGCAATATTGTCGACATAAACCAATAAGTAAATCTTTCTCTTTTCGTGAACAAATAAGCATGGGTCAGCGAGGCTCTGCTTAAAACTACAATTGTGTACAATGAAGTCACGCAGCAACAAATTCCAGTCACGTCCAGCTTGCTTTAACCCATAAAGGCTTCTAAGTGCTTTCAGAACTTTCCCATTCGAAACCAATACACCCTCTGAAGGGGAAAAGAATATATCTTCTTTTAATTGAGACTGAGTGAAAGTATTTTTTGTTGAAAGGTTAAGGATCGTGAGAGCGGAATGCTGGAGCGATGGAGGAGAGTGAAGAGTGAAGAGTTATCGCCGAACAAAGAAGCAGGTGAATAGAGATTTATGGAATAAATCATGGTAGGTTGACACGAAGCAGGTATGAATATGACCTTCAGAGATATTCAGTAAACGTAATGAACTGAAGATTTCTGAAGGATAAGGCCACTAGATATATACAGGAATTAGCCCTAGTGAGACGAATGCAGAAAATAACTAGGATATGCGCCCTAATTCCACTATGGCGACATTATCAAGGTGTGGGTGTGTCTTTACTACCAGTAGGCCCCCAAGCTAACTAAGTGTAAGACAGACCTTGCATGTTTGTCAACAGATTGAAATGAAAACGAGACAGTGCATGGCCAGGGTTACAGGTGCAGGACTGTTAATAATTACAAAATTTTTAATATCAAATTGGTAGCATTCCAAATCTCTTCCAGCTGCTGTGGCGAGGAATATGCGAAATTTATCCATTCAGACAGTCGGCGCGAATGTCTCTGTGTAGTCAATTCCCTGCAACTTGCTAAAACCTCTTGTTACCAGTCTTGCTTTAAATCTTTCAATATTTCTGTTAACAGTCTCTTTTATGGTAAAAACCCATTTTGTTGAAACCAGATTTGCTCCTTTCGGTAACATCATTTCTTCCCATGTACCATTCATGATTAGCTGGTCTATTTCCGTCTTAACAGCTTCTTCCTATTCTTTTGCTTGGGGGCTTCTCATGGCTTCCTTGTATGTCCTTGGGATTGTTATACCTAGGATTATCTTAGCTTGCAGTGCGTAGTCTTTATCATTTTCTGGAATTCGGCAAAATAGAGCGTAAAATCCTTTGAAAATGCATTTTCGAACTTTATTCCCATATATTTGAGGCTGTGATATTGCTGCAAGCGCATGCTCAATCTGGTCTGCTTTTACAAGCTTATTCCTCTGGTTTTGAAGAAGGATATCATTGCTTTAATGCGCTTTGCTTAACACTCATTTTCATCACCATTTCCAGATCTTTTCCTTGGTCTAAAGAAATACCTAGAAGCGGGTATCACGACTTTCTTGTCGTTATTTTCCCTTTCAATTCCTGTGTAATCCTCCATTTTTTCATTGTCAAATTGTCATCTTCCGATTTTGAATCAAGGTCCATGGTTACTTGACTTTCTACCTGCTTCAATAGAAGTTGTGCGGTCACCTCTGCCTCATTAATTTTAGATGTGTTGGAAATATAGCTTCCTGCATTTCTTTCTATCGATCAATGTGGTTGCATGCATCTTGCCTGAACTATATTTCTGAGTTCCGGCAGGAGCCCATACTTCTGATCCAATCAGACTCATCGTTTGAGTCTGCTTGAATCCAATTATTCCCGAACAAATCCAGTCATTGGTTTGTTCGTATTTTCTATTGCATGACCCAGTATTCTGAGTCAGTGGATAATTCTTTTCTGGTCTGGCATCTCACTTTTCTGCAGTCGAGTCGGTTCCGGGTAACCTTTCTTCCTTGTAAATCCACTGTATATATCGTAATACCTGTAGTCTATTAGTCAATTAAGCAAACTGAACTTCTTCTCAGTTCTCAGGCAATTCTTACTCCGAAGTTCTCTCCATACTCTAACAAGATGATTCTAAAGGAAGTGATTCGTTATTAGTAAATGGCTGAGAGTTGATTTCTTCGCAGGCTATGTCTGATTCTTGAGTTTCCTTCAATGTCTCTGTTGTTTCCAGTTCATCGAATTTTCGGCTTTGTTGTTCTTTTCCATGAGCCTTGTCCTTACTTATCTTTTTCTTTTGTCCGGAGGTGTAACATACTGACCCTGTAATGTTGTGTTGCACCTGGCCAACCGTGTAATGAGTGTACTCAATATCACAGTTAATGCGTTGCGATAGTTACTGTGTTGCGATAGCAACAGTTACCACCCAAGATACCAATCAGTTGCTATGAAACGGATGTAGTCTATGGCACCACTGGTTATGGTAGCTGCTCTCATGTACTTAAGGGAACTCTGAGACTGTATTTGTAATGTAGCTTCTTGTCTTGTAATTTAACTACTCTCTTGACCTCATCTTCGTTCTCGTCTTAGTCCTCGTCTTCGTCTTCGTCCTCGTCCTCGTCCCACTCTCCGTCCTAATCTTAGTCCACCGTCCGCGTGTCACGGACTGACTGATGTGGAGATGATTCATGGTGTTGAGTTACTTTGATGGCATTCTAAGCTATTCTAGCAATTAATTTCTAGATGTTTCGGGATGGTATTGTGTGCTCTTACCAGTTCGCTGAGCTTCGATCAGATTCTATGTCACTCTCAGGAGTTCGACAGGAATCGGGCTGGAACTAGATTACTGGAGTCTGTAGTAGATAGTGTCGAAGTATAAGTAGCTGAGGTATCTTCATGTGTAAAGCTCTCCAGCTTTCAGCCTTGTACTATTCCCTAGATATCCAAGAATCAAGAACCTAGTCTTCTGTTAATATCTTATCTTTATTATCAAGTATCCAAGATTTCACACCAACCATTTTCAAGTTAAGTAACCAAGTCCCAAGAGAGCCTTGACACCGCGAGCCTTAACAGAAGGATTTCTTTTCTTTTCGATGTTTTTCACCTTTAGAAGTAGTAACTTTTGTTTAACTAGTCGCATTCTCATAGGCAACAGTTACTTTACTTTTCCCATCAAGTGCTTCTTCATTTTTGATAATTGCCGATGGTTCCGCTTGTGTTGGGAGTTCAAATGTGATTTTATATCCTGAAATTTTATTGGTATTGTCTACTGGTTCTTGTTGGATAGCTGGAAGTTTTAGTGATGGCACTATCTTTGGTGCATTTACCAGTTCTATATCCTGTGTAGAATTTTGTTGACATTGAGTTGTCGGCTTTCAATTTACTCATTTGGAGACAAATGATTAGTCAATTGTTGTTGATTTTTGTCAGAAAATTTCCTTGGTCTACCGCATGGCTTTCGATCAATTAATTTCGTGTATGTCCCCTGCCCAGTAACCTGGCTTGGTAAATTTGTGAGTCTCAAGTCCAATCTACCACCTTTAGAATTTTCATCAAACTCAATTGAACTTGATCTTTAAATGTAACCTAAGTCTGCCGAGTAATACCAATACTGCTTTGTGGTTTCATTACTAAACCCCAAAAAGACTGCTTGTCTTCCTCTGTTAGCTTGTTTATTATGAAGTTGCTTCACTGGGATTGTTTTCGGGTCTACATGTACGTAGTGAATACACCCCCAGACTTTTATATGGTCAGATTCTTGCTTTATCCCAGTGTACGCTTCCCCTGGAGATATCCTTTTTCCATTAATATTGGGGCCACGTGCTAGTCGATTTTGTGCGTGTGCATCAGTTTCTGCAGCAAAATACCAAAATTCTGCAGGAAGGGTAGCAGCGTGAGTCATTGTTCTTATCGCATTTTCTGTTGTTTGAATAGCACGTTCAGTCGCACCGTTTTGGTGTGAAGAAGCAATCGTGGTATACTGGGCACTCACACCGTCCTTTTTCTGCAATTCGTCCATGATATTCTTCAATTCTGGTGCATTGTCTGACCTACATGCGATTAGTTTTTCGCCTGTCTTTCTTTCCTCTAAAAGTTTCCATTTGCGCAGCACCGAGATTGCCTGATCTTTTGTTTTCAGAGGAATGGTCCAGATCTTCCATAAGTAGCTATCAGCTATCTGTAAGAAGTACTCAAATCCACAAATAGACATCATAAATAGACCCGTAATCTCAATGGAGATTTGGACGAGAATTTTATCTTTATGTACCCCAAGTTCTTTGCTTGTCTTTCTCTTCATCTTACTTATTTTACAAGATTCGCAGATCAGTTTCTTTTGCTTTGTGTGTAGAAAAGTTTTATGATCATTTCTGAATTGAAGGAACTCATCAAGTTTCTTAAAATACATGTTCTTGGAGTTGTATATCCCAACAATACCATCTTGGCACAAACATCAAGCTGAAATTAAATTTATCCCAAGCCCAGTGGCGAACAAACAATCTTTTTGATAGCAGAAAGATCCGTCAATTGCCTCGACTCTAACAGTCCTACGAGCTTCTGAACATAGTATGCCTCCTCCTTCCTGGATTTGGCGTCTGAGCTTTTTAATGGCCCTCTAAAAAGTTTGAGTTGGTCAGTCATATGTGATGATGCGCCTGTGTCAATTGGCCATTCTCAAGGTTGCTTACATGATTTTTTTCTTGCTCTTTTGTGAGGGCAGCTTTCTCCACAATTGATTCATCTGATGAACTAGAAGATCATGTCTCCGAGGATGACAAGGATTCATAAACGTTTGTTCATACAAACCCCAAGAGATTTTTTGAAGCTTTTTTTTTTTTGATTCAATGTGAGTCCTTCTAGAACTAGACTACTTCTTTTTCCCTCTTTTCTCTTCTCACCTGGTTTTGTGCCCACCCAAGGTATTCACAATTGACGATGAGATGATTTCCAAAGCAGAGATAGCACTCTATGGCATCAATCATCTCAACGTCAGAATCTTGGCTATGTTGCTGTTTTGGGCGACGACTCTTTGTCGTACGAGTCTGTGCAGCATGAGCGTGCTCATTTTCGGGAGCAAATCTTAGCCTTTCTTCCTTGTTCTCGAGATGTTTCAGTTGTTCATCGACAGAAAGCTCATTGTTAATGCTCAGAGAATCGACCGTCGACTGGTAGACTTTTGGAAGAGCAGAGATGAGGATGAGTAGTAAAGCCTCTTCATTGTACTGGCCTTTTGCCGATGGCTTGGCGGAGACGATTTTTCTTCTGATCTCTTTCAGTTTGTTGTAGGCGTCCATTATTGTAAGCCCAGATGTGAACTCGAAATTGTTCAGCTCTTTTGTGTACTGCGCGGCTGCAAGCTTACTAGGCTTGGAGTACTTTGACTTTAGATACTTCCAAAGTTCCGCCGGAGTCTCATACTCATCCAGAAGCGCTTGGTCGTCATTGTCCAACCCCTTGAGAAGCAACACCTTTATTGTTCCGGCGTCTTTTAAGTATTTTGTCTTCTTCTCTATGTTCAAGAAGATGGTTTTGCTCTGGGATTTCTGTGCCACTTCTTCGACATCGGCCTTTCTTGATGTTGACGGGTCTGGCGCAGCAGCTTGGGCGTATTCGGTCAGAGTCTATTCTAGAACATGTGTGACTCCTTTGCATTCAAAGTATGCTTTCATTTGCCTAAACCAATTTTCATGGTTAAACTTGGAGAGATTTTCTCCCCCCCAATGGCCGGCGTCTTCCATCGTGATGTGTTGCGTTTGACGATTTGGGTCGGATCGTCTTTATTAGTTGGTGAATTCGAGTTGTATTTGCTGAAGTCTCGACGTTTTCAAGTGATGAATTATAAAATAAAAATGGCCACTGGCCAAGGTTGAACACTCAGAAATCCCGCTTACGGTCCTATTATAAGACGGTATTCTAGCACGAATCCTTTCGTGCAGCTATTCGGCTTTCAGTACAGTCCTGTAGTAATTCACGGTCCAATTGTGCGCCAATAGTGAGTGAGTTGAATAACCTATGACCTACGGCGTAAACCGGACTTCATGACCTGTTGAAAAGAAGCACCCTACAATTTAATTATCACTGACAGAGTACTAATGTGCAAGGGAAGCAAGAAGGTAGGATCAATAGGGTTTTGATTAAATAGTCATAGAATTTAACGGGAGTAAGTCTTCTATAAGTACCACACTCAATCTCGCTTCCACGCGATCAACATGGCTAGCCTGATACAGCATCAATAGTGTGTTATCCCTGCTATGCAATGACACAATTACAATATAATATGCTAAAACAAAATCTTTCTTGCAACCACTATCCTGTTACGGGGCGAGAGAGTATTCAAGATAGAAGTCACGGGTCAAGATATGAACAAGATACGTAAGATGGAACGTAGACAAGATATGATGCAAATAAGATACGGAAATCTAACAAAACGTCGCACGCCCTCTAAAGACGTGAACGAGGACTACTTAAGGGTCTCCTCGGACTAGCTCGACGCCAGTGTCAATAACAACACCAGTCCTTTCCATTCCTGTACAATTGGGTTACTATGACAACTAGACCCCCCACCGCTGCTTAGGCACATTTTCACCCTTTTATGGAGAGTCATGATAAGAACCATGACATATCCTGCATTACTATTATATAATTTTATCATTATCCTGTCCAAAGCTTCTACTTATTATGCCTAGCTGTCACAGCGTATAAAAAGCACGAGTGAAATTACAGCTTGTATAACTATATATTCCATCTATTGAGCAAATACTAAGACAAAGAAGAAAGAAAGAAAATCTAATGACAAAAGAATCTGCGGACTTTTGTGTGTGTCCTCTCGCTTCCCAGAATCGCGTAACTTTATCTTATCTCCTCTCACGTATTGACTCCTTGCCCAGCATACCTTCTTAATCACTTGATACATGTAATGACATGGCAGAATGCCGTGCCATTACACTAGCTACGAAACCTAGTTTATTCTTTTCCAAATTTCTGACAGTATAAAATGAAGGCTTATATAGGCCTGCAAACGAATGTAAGAGATTCATTTTCATTCATTTCTCTAGTTTAAAATCCTTTGCAATATCTATTGTAAAGGATTTAAGGAATTCAGAAGTACTTGAAGTCAATAACGCAATGGAAATGAATAATTTTTCCTTGGGGAAAGCTAAACTACCGTATAGTATCCTGTCCTTTATGTCTTCCGCGTACGCTAGTATTAATTCCCCCCTTTAGCCATATGAGAATTAATCCTTTCTTCCGGCTCTCTTCCTTGGCCCCTGAGAATTATCCTTTCTCCCTGGCTCTCTTCCTTGTATCGTACTCCCTTTAATACCCCCTTAGAGTCCCCTTTCGTCTATCCAGGAGCGTTGCTCTGCCACTACCCTACCTTGTAGACGGAGTGGTCCTATTGACCAGTCCCAATCCGGGCAAAGCCCGTCACATCTAAATACAGAACTTTGAAGACTGTAAGCCATGTTAAGAAGGGTAAAAGCTTTCAAGGAACAAACCCCATTATCCTGACACTCTCAATCGACCCGACTTAATGCTAAGGACGTTGCTTTGAGCCACAAATTTATAAACTTTCCCCAGAATTACTTAACTCCTCCTTCGGCCAGACTAATGCTATGAGAAATTGAATAACGAAGGCACCTCATTACTCGGCATTGGCCGTCGAAGTGTCCGAAGAGTAGGTCCCAATGGTGGTGGTGCTTTCGCGGAGATTATTGGTACCGCCGGGACTTCGACTATCTTCGTGGTTTTCTCGGCCCTCTTTTAAGTCTTTTATTTTTCTTACTGGTAACCAAATGGAATCCCTGATTGTTGGTCTTTCCATCTGTCTACATTGGCGCCATTATGAGATTTGCATTCCATAAATCCGCCGTTCTTGATAGAAGCTACATCCAAGCCCTCTCCACACTTCTCTTGTAGAACTGGTAGGTCTGAAACACGGCTTTTGTCCACGAACGATATTCCCTACCGCATTTCGCGCAAGAAACATCTTTCCTCGGACAGTCCCGAGCTTGGTGAGTACCAGCGCACCCACCTAATTCCATTTATTGCTAGGCCTAAAATCACAGCTTTGATCGCCTTCTCAATCTCCCTAGTGATGGCGTGGTTGTTGGCATCTCTGCCACCTTCAATCCTTGTCTGCAGTGAGACTCCGAAAACATCTACTGAAAATTCTTGCTGTAAATTCATAGTTTTGTTAGTTCGACGCACGTTGAGCGCCGCGTCTCTCTGGGACGCCGACTGGTAAAACATATCTGTGTCGTTGCCACACATTTGACGAATTGCGTATGCGTCTTGGATGTGTTCTCTTGCCTTTGATAGCAGCTATTTAAGCCGCTGTTTTTCTGCTCCATCTATTCTTATACTAACCGCATCCTTCATCATTTGTGGAGCTACGACCGACGCGTAGGTCCTTGTGGTCGGCATCCCTGATGCTGCTCATAGAGCGGCATTACGAGCTGAATGCACAAGGTTTTTTTTCACGATATTTTCCAGTGCCATCATCCTTTTCTCAATTGGAGACTTCTTCTGGGACATTTCCGTCCAGGCCCTTGTGTGTGCGTTGAATGCCATCGCGGCCTCGTTCATATCCTCCTCATCTGTCTCTCCCATCACGATCAGTCTGACCTACTTCAGTAATTTCACTGAGATTTCCAGATTCTCATCTATTGAAGCTGTCTGCGATCCGCTGCCGTTATTTGTGGTGGCTATTGTCGCTTTTTGCAACCCGTCAAAACCACTGGATTTACCCACGCCAGAACTCACACTCGCCAAGTTGCTGTATCTAAAGCGAAATAAAGAGAGGGGAGTGAAGAAGAAGTAAAAGTAAGATTCACAATGTCAAATTGATAATAGAGGCAGTATTGAGCGCTACGTAGTTTTCTAGCAAAAATGTTGTCCTTAACTCGAATACATGAGATTATAAATAACGCTAATTATTGTATTGGAATTAATTGAAGTTTACGCCATTCCCCATACAAACATTGATAATGTCGATAGTTTTGACCCGATAATAAAATAGTTCATAAGTACACCACCAATTGGTATGATTGTTCATTTATCAAATGTTGGCACAAGTAGCCTTCGATTCATCATCCCAAAGTCGTTTTATCAGGGAGTCGTTCGGAATCAAGTACATTATCTGTTAGAAATTGTCAAGGATTTCTAGGAGGAAATATCTCGAGGAACAAGTGTTCAATTTTAGACACGAATATATTGATAATTGTATAGGATATCGAACTCTCTTCTCAATATGAATTATTGATATATAATATTCCGTTAACTTAGTTTAACATATACAAATAAGCCAATCCTTAAATACAGATCCCCGAGGCTTTAGTGATCCCTAACTCCCAGTGATCCAGCTACAACCAGCCACTCAATTACCGCAGGGTAGCATATCCTAGCCACTGCATTTCAGATACTACTGAATCTCGTGTCCCCTAGCTAAGCTTAATCCTATGCAATAGAATCAAGTAAATTGATCTTGATGATCATACTATAAATCTAGACCTTCATACATACGAAGTCTGAATTTCCAACGTTATCAACCCTCTAGCTGTAGTTCATCCACTAGCCTCCGCGCGGACTTTCGTCGGTTATATTTCTGTAAAAAGGTGAATATCCTGTGATAAAGTGAACATTGTATTATCACCTGTCTGGAAACTCGGCAAGTTGAGCCCTAATTTGAAGAATATTGCGCCTACAAAATGCTCTCAATGATAACCTTGATGTCACTCTGTCTCCTTTGCATTCCAAGCTAAACTCTCCAAGACGTCTAGATTAGGTTTGAGAAGATTAGACTTTGCAACGCCATTACGTACGTTTCGACGGATACGCTGGAATGGAGACCTAGACCTACGGCAGTGAATGCACAGCGCTACGGGAAATGAGCTTGATTGAGGGGATTAAGCTGGAAAAAACAAAATTCAGGAAGGGAAATCACTCGACAACAAGAGGAATTTCTAAAATGGAGGCCATTTAGTTCAACCAACAAGGGTGACACCCCCGAAATACAAGTACTAGATAAGATACAATGGCTCAGAGTTAACCTGGATCTGTGCATGAAGTCAAAAAATCATGTTGCCAAATAGATGGGTAAAGGGTTGCAGCTAGTGCAACATTTTTACGACTCAATCGACACACCCAAATAGACGATGTAGTGAGACATCATCTAGACTGCTCTCCTAGATAGCATTTGGATAGCCTGGACACATATGCCACTTGAGACAGAAGATCCCTGGGTCGAATGATTGAAAATATCGCGGAAAGAAATGGCCGCAAAGTTCCTGGAACGAAAGAAGAAGTTGGTTAATAGAGTGACATGTTCAGATAACTACTAAAAGAGTGCGAGGTGTGCGCTACAGGTGGCAGTGTAGAACAGCAAGACTGGATTCCCGTACGCGGTGTCCTCTACGAACCAGGGCATAAAATATTCGCCTAGAGCCAAGAATCGACCATCCCACGACGGTCAAATGATTATTTACTAGACTAAGAGTCTCGTTGGAAGTTGTAATTCCGGGCTGATTTTGGCCGGAACTCTCGGATACCCTAGATTTCTCGACTACATACATGACCACGAAAATTCTAAAGACCTTCCAATCCAATATCAGCTTAGGCTGAATGTCGAACTTCCCCTCGATACACCAAATCATTTTTGAAGTCCCAATTTAATGCCGAGAAAAAAGCCACAACATGACCTGCGACACTTTCTTCCAACACTATTGCTGATGGGGAATTATCGGAGGACGCCAATCTTGGCTTGCGGAGTGAATTTCTGACAAAGAAATCAAAGCCGGGGCGGAAAGATGGGAGAGATTCTGTTGGAAATGGAGACACAGAGTGTTATGGACGTACGGGCCCTCTATTTCGTCTAGATTCCCGACACGATCTTGTGTGTATTTAAGAGGTTGGAATGGGTAATATGGTAGCGCTTCAGGCTACCTATTAGATATATGAGCGGCTGTATGGCGTGGGCACAAGGAGGTTATTGGGGATTTTCTATGCCTAGATGTCGTCACTCGTTTATTGTGTGGCTTAGGCTACGTGTCGCTTTCACTTGTACTTGTAGCGCACACTTTCCACACTTTTAGCTGTAATCCGAACATGACACTCTTTTAGACAACTTCTACTTTCGTTCCATAAATATTGCGCCCATTTCATTGCGCAATATTTCCAACAGATTCTGGGCTGTGAAACCTTAGATTTAGTTGGAATGGAGGACTCAAGATGGGAAAGATATCACCTAGAAGGATGACAGAGGCGATTCTTCCTTCAAAATTATCACAACTTTATGGGGCACTGAGTAGTGAGTCGATCTCATATTATAATTAGGCGGACTTTTTCGGGGTATGGGCTCGTCAGATAGTCTATATAGGCCGAGCAAACCGGCACTTGGTCCTGTAGTGTAGTGTAGTGCGCCGGCATGATATTGACTAATTTATTCTAAAAAAGGATCAAAGTTGCAAGGCAATTTTCTCTAAATGTTTTATTCCTCGGTTACGAGCTTTCTGATGCCTCAGTAATGTTTTAAAGCTTTGAATGAATTCATTTTTGGAACAAATCTTATGAACTCTATAGTAGCCATTACAAAATGGATTTCAGGAACAAATATCTAACTGTTTGACTTAGTTATGTATCGTATGATGACGTAGATGACAATTTTTTTCTAAGTTGTTTGAAGGATATGGCTTCTATAAGTAAATATATTTGAGTTGTGATATAGGATAAGGTACAAATTATCTAGATGATCGAGTAAAACTAGTTGTGATATATTGTCTGTGTGATGCATTTTTTTTCTTCAAACATCCAGATAATGTCCATATATAACCATTACTATAACCGCTCCTTAATCATTTAACCAAGTTTATACTAGCTCTAGTTTTCATAAACAGGTTTAGATCAAATCACACATGACACTAGAAAGTTACGTATATCTCCTTAATTACAGTGTTCGTATTATTAGACATCCTGTACGCGTTTCTTCCCTTGACAGTCGTATATTCGCGAGACACGCGACTAGTCACGACATAACACGTCATTACCCTGTAATAATTGTTGACATGGAACCTCTTCGGGTACCTCAGCGCAAGCATCAGATATTTGTTAGGACCGAGACAGTAGCCTGGAATATACCTGTACTTACTTACGCTTGACTTGTTGTAGTGTAACCGAAACACTAACTCTTCATCAGATGACGATATTTGTCTAGCATTTATTCTAAGAGTAATGTATACTATAAGCAGAAAGATTGGATAAAGATCAAATAAATTGAAATGAGATGAGATTCTTTTTGCAATTAAGTAGCTATGCTTAGGGCTGTTGACACGACAAGCTTAAAATTCCGATTAATAGTTTGACGCGATAGATTTCTGAAGAATTAGTTAATAGCATGTAAGAACAAAAAAACATTAAACTAATTGCTATCCCCTAACTAACATACAAGGTAGTCGCAAAATTCAATGTAAGGAATCGACTTTCGTATAATTACTACAGAAATAAATAAAATTATTCCTTGTGCGATCTAAAAGTAATTGATGCATCATCTTAGTACTATCAAGCAATGAAAATTTAATGCCGCTGCTAATGACAAAGATTTCGGCGCTTCTAACCGTATTTACTACAACTTGGTCGATTGATTTTCCAAAAGTCGACCATTGCCATTTCATCTGGATCAGAGTCAAACATCGGCGAAAGGTTTTGACCAAAATATTGTGGAGATTGTTCAGCAGCATCGTAGTTAGTTGAGCTTATAGACCGCCTCCGGAAGATAAAATTGCATGGTGATTCTTGTAGATTGACGTTATTTTTATCTACCATATTTGTAGTACTATTATCATATTCTTCTAATTCGGCTATTTCTGGCCCGCATAATATAGTAGAATCATCGCACTCAATTCCCTGAATAAAAGAATGAGATAAATGCTGTATTTTTCCTGTATTATTGACTTTAATATCTTCGTCTTGATTAGTCAATTTATCTGGAGCCTGACTCAACCATATGTTATCATACAGGCGCATGTCATCATTAGATGAACAAATGTTTTGAGGGAGAAAATTCTGATTTTCCCAATGGCGATACTGAACTTGGGATATAAAGCAAGGCTCATTATTTTCCAAATAATTACTTTTTATTTCAAGTCCTGTAGACTGGCGAGAGTTGTTTTTACACGTACTGTACGAAGTATAATTATTTGACTTAATTTTTAATGCTTCAGGCAAATAATCTTCAAAAGGGCTGGGAAGTACATTTTCGGAGTATTCCAAATCAGCATCCAAAATCGACGCTTGTGTAGGCTTTCGGTTCTCAAGACTTCCCCCTGATCTTAGATTTCTTGAAAGAGAAGTGTAAGAATTTCGATTTTCATCATGGTTCGTTCGAGATAAGTCAGCTAATAAATCAACTTCAACGGTTTTTTTAGGAGTAGATAATTCTGTGAATCCCTGAGAGTAGTCTTTAATTGGTTTTACATAACTCGTCTCTATTGGACATTGTTCCATTAATTTATTAGCATAGAGACTTTGTTTTTTTGTATTTTTGTCCTTAAGGTCACTCCAAGTTTTCCCTTCCAGCGCACCATGGAGAAGATATGAATCTAATATTGGAATAGTTGTAGCAGGACGCTCTATTCGAGGTGGTTTCTTAACTTTTCTACAAGTATTCCATAATGCTATCGATATAGAAGGCACTTTTGGTGTCTTTTTGGTATCATTCATAAGTACAGAATCTTTGCTTAGTTCGGTATGATTATACTGACTTGGTTTTCTTCCGTATTTTATAATAGTACTCTCTGCGTCGTTCGTATTATCTGACATATTATTTTCATTACCTTCCCTGCAAATTCTGGTATCACTATTGATTTTGGTTCTGATTTTTATATGATGATCACTTCTCATAGATTGCGCTGTATTCGTATCCACAAGTCCCGTTTGAGAAAGTTTATCTGTCGTTTTTTGGTCAAATATCTCCTCATTTTTTTGGCAGCTTTCAATAGTTGAAGTACTTCTACCGTCCTGTGAAGGATTAATATCGGATTCGGTAGATTTTGATGTGGGCTTGTAAAATCTCATTTCTTGGTTATCTCGTAGAGATTTCTTGCTAAATATAGAATCAGGACTACGGTGCCGATTTGTTTGAAGCTTAGGCTGCACTACACTACCAGGCGGGGTTTTCGACATTTTTTCTGGGAATTCGTGAGGTTTATCTAAAATATGTTAGGGCCAGAAATAGAGCCAAGTATTTCGTCGAAGTATGACAGCTATCCTGACCTGCCAAGTCTATATTCTGTTTGTTCGGCCGATAGTTATCGGTTTCTAGTCTGTGAGAATTATCATTTTGTATTACAGCCAATTGTTTTCCGTTTTGCGTCTGTTCAATATTAGAGGACTGCATCCACTGGTCAACTTTCAGCGATAGATGTGGAACATGATTGAAATAAGATGACTTTTCTTGACATTCATCAATGGAACTCTGATTTATTTCTCCTCTTATCAAATCCTGGCACTTCTGACTATTATCTTTTAATTGAGAGGTACTTAAGTTCTCGGGAAATTTCATCTTGGAAAATGCAAGATCTGGTACTAAAATACATCAGTATCAAGCACGAAGATATTGTTACATACTGCCTCGCCGTCGTGTAGAAGATGATGCTCGACCATTCTTAAATATTCCTGGACCATTGGATCCTTGCATCTATTTCCACTCAGCTTGAAGCAGCGCAAAAATTTGTATGCCCTTACTGTCGTCAAGCGTGAATTACCGATGTGCACGGAGCTAAAATTTCGCATAAGATCCCCGCTATCTCTATTATTGCGAACGAGACGAGTTTTTTTCGTTTTGTGTGATTCTTTAGGCCGTTGCTTAACTCTACTATTTTTTGGGCATAATCTCCGACAATCGTATAGGTCTTCTCTTGTTTTGTGCCGCGCTGCACTTTTAAAAAGCCCCAGTGCCAAGGGTGGTTGCATATATGGCCGGTTCGTTGTCTTTGTCTCGTCGTGCACATCAGTTCGGGATTGTTGTGAATGATCCAATGAATTATTCACATCTTCCTCTGATATACAAAAAGTCTCAAGATAAGGATCGTTATGTCTATAGTTCCAGCCTGATCTACTGAGTTCTTCAATGATTGAGCTATTAGAGCTAGATTTGTGCATTATCAATCACATGCGAGTAAAATATAAATGCCAAATATTTAGTTTTGATGCAATGAAGATTTCTTCAGTCTCATGATAGTGTAATAAATGAGCTGCGAGGTTAAATTTGTACGTTTGGAACAGGATATAAAGCATAACTGAAAGCGAGTTGAGGAGCGCTTACCTGAACCTCACATATGCTTTGATCGGAAAACATGACGCACCGAATGGTGTGCTTCCGTTCAAGTCAGCTGGTTATCCAACTAGCTGTAGGACCTGATGCCACGATAGTAAGGTAGTTGGCACATTAAATGGCTGAGACTTATTAAAGCCATATTCTCTTAGAATATCAGGGCTGCTCAACTATCATTCAATATTTGCTGCAATTTATTTAATGGTGAGGGCCAAATCGTGGAAATATTCTCATGCCTTAACTTACTAGGGGTATTCTTGGGCAAAATCAGGATATATAACTCCCCTTTAGATTCAAGTCGTTAGGCTACTTGGAAAGCGGAAATCCCATAATTGGCTTGATTGGTCTCACCACCAACGCTAGAGTTACCTTCAGCGAGAGACGTCCTTGACACTATGCAGAGTGTCGGATAGCTCTGCGACAATGGAGAATATTCGGACATAAGCCACTACCAAGAGGACTGATTATGCTGGCAGAAAACGGATGCGAGGAATCCTCTTAGTACACAATCGTAACGAGACGTTACGAAGGGCAATTTTTACATCTAGCAGGCTAATCTATCTCGAGAGTCTAGAATCTCTTAGCAATTTGATATGAAATTGGGCAAGGCGTAGGGCGGTTTGTGTCTAGGCAACTTTCTTCATCGAATCTTTCATGAACATACCCAGCCGAGAAATCTGGTTAAATAAGTGGTAGTGAGTCTTCAGGGATCACACACCCGTATCATGCCTCTTGGGTATAGGGCTTTTGCCTGATACAAAATTAATACATACATACATCCAACACACGCGTAGACTCAGGAAATCAATGTCCCACATTGACTGTGTCATAAAGCCTCTCGGGACCGGATGCTACGAAAGCTTCAAAAAATTTGCGCAGGAAAACAGCTGTTTTGATAGAGAACTTGCTCACTCATCCACTGCTCTCATCGGAGATCGGATAAGATTTTTCAGCCACCATGCATTTCACGAACTGGAACGGGGCAAGAAGTGCTGTTTCCCCGAGGAAAGATTGTAGCTATTTGGATTTAGGGGGAAAAGAAGGGAGTTTTGACCTAGGAGTTGGAGTAGGTGGTGTCTGTCGTAATTTAGCTTTTACTATTTCTCCCAGCGCGTCCCATCAATCCTCCTCCGTCGAGGGCTCAAGAAATCAGCGTACCGAACCCTTCAACAACCCAGACTCCGTCTCCAAATACAACTTGGGCGATAGTTATCCGAGCAGGCCTTGGCCATAGCACTGGTCCGTCAACAACAAAGGCAGCACTGCCCGCCACTAAAGCAAAAAGTGCCCACTCGAGGACAGCAGCCGATACGTGACTATTTCTGCGCCGCGAATACTACCATCCTCACCGACACCTGTCACCAGCTGGTGTAAAATCAGCTGTCTTATAGATGCTTGGTACCGCAGCCGACAACATCCCGTTGCTTTAACGGGTAAATACAGGCTTTGCACTGACAGCAAAGGATGAACTCCTTCGGAAAGAGCTACTAGATTCTTCTATTCTACGGAAAGATTCTGGAATCAAGCTGGTTGCCTTACAAATTGCCACGGTCCCGGTGAGAATTCACACTCGAACAGGTCCCATTGCCATTACGGCAAAGATGGTCGCCGACGAAGTCACCCGAGTGACCAAATTGGTTCCCTTTCTTGTCCGTTCCCACGAGAACTGGAAAACGCTCTTTCCTCACGAATCCACGCTTCGACCTGAATTCTGCCTTTTCGACGGGTCCGAAGCTGCGAAGCTCTTCCGACCTCGTCGACAAACAGAACACGGCAAACAATGTCTTGGCTTCCCTGCCACCCGTGCTTTCTCCTACGCCCCAGCTTGCTGAAACTACGGACCTAACATGCATTCTGAAATAGAGTTCAGGGCCCTCTCCCAATATCGAAATTGAGGGGTATCTCACCGATCGAATTACCGGGACTGCCAAGCCAGGCACAGAAAGTCAGGAACGGCGATAAAAGAGTAGCTCGCGTGGATTCGCCAAATCGGGCAAGGAAGGTATGCAGAACTTGCCGGTTTCAAAGCTGCAGACAAAAAGGCCGAGAAGGAAAAGATCGCCTCTACAATGGACGTCTCCGTGGCGGAAGGATCGGATTCCGAAGTTCTGGAATCCCAAGAAGACGCATGAGGACTCGGCTGGCTTTGGTGAAGACAAAAAAGTGGTGACCAAAACAGAGCAGGAAATGGGCCGGAAAAAGGAGGAACGGCGAGCTCGTCGTTCACTCTCAGCGGAGACTAGGGAGAGTCACTAGATAGATGTAACAGGAAAGATAACGGGCGAGGAGCGCGGCATCTGGACCACATTCGAAACTCCTCTAAATTTGATTTTAGTTGAGCTGTTAATTTCATCTCCTTTTTTGAAGGTTGTCGCGGTTAGAATGAGTTGGGCCTGTAAGCAGTGATCCACGCCGGATCCACCAGTCATGTACCCAAAGTGAACCTAGAGCTTTAGCTTAGGACTTTGGCATAGTAAAAAAAAAAAACGTGTATATGGCCAGGTTACCTTGGGATTGTTTCACATTTTGATTCCTACCAACTCTGAAACTCTAAAGATCGCAGTGCTAACATGCAGGAGTGCTAATTGTCACCCAATCTCAGCCACCCTTTGCCCGAAACCTTGTTACTCTTTCGCTTACAAGAGTCTAACTATATTGTGGAAATAATGACCCCTCAGTCATCTATGTGGCTATCAACTTTTTATAAATTCCTTACCGTAACAGGATGCTACGGGGTGCAGAGTAGGACTTGAATGACCGAGGTTTTCTGGGATATATACATTACAGGAAACTGCTATGAGACAGCTGGCTAGGCGCAGGGCGTTAAGTCAGGGCAGCAAAAGTTTTTGGTGAAATTTTTGCCTTTTGTTTAGATCATGTAAATTTCTGGCCACATAAAGCCAGCATCAGTGGTGTTTGTGGGTCCCCCCGGGAATACGCACTCGTGTCAAGCCTCCTGGGTGTAGGGCTTCAGCCTGATACGTTAAATTTTTCAATTCAATTCAATATGTAGCTATCAAAGTGAAAGTAAATACAATATTTGTGGTCACGTGTGTCTCAAAGAGATGGCCTCATTGATAGCCCTGATTCTTCTGTTTTCTAAAAGAATTTTTTTAATCATTTAATGTGTATACAGCTATCTAGCTATGACATATGACCAGTACTATGTATATATGTAGGATGACTCTTTTTTTTTAGAGGAGAGTCTCTCTGTGGATTCTGTTGTAGATTATGGCATCTCATCCTCGGTGTTGGGATTACAGGGAGATATCACGTTTCTACTGGAGTAGGTAAAGCTGTGATATATTTGACTTTGTCGATGATTTCTCTCTACATCTAATCTCATACTATAAAGAACAACTATGGGTCAACCGTTGTATGTCAATTGGGTCATGTGATCTATGTCACATGACTAGTTATTGTGTTATACTAACACTCGGACTTCATGATGAGCAATAGTTTTATAGCACGTGATGCCATGCGGGGGAGAGGGAACAGGATGGCGAAAGCCGCCAGCCAGACCGTAACAATTTGGTCCTTTTTTTGCATCAGACTTGAATTACGTATGCAGCTATCTAGCTATGACACAATATCGGAAAAGATGACTCAATTTACAGCGAGAGCACTCATGCCTCGGATTTCATTTGCAAGTACCACTGTGAAGTTATGGCGGCTTTTTCTTCACCCCAAGTCAACCCTCATCCGTGAATATTCACCCAGGGGAACGTCTCAAAACTCCTGAGTTATCTAGACATGCCTTCATTATCCATTCACTTTTCTCCGCGCGAAATGTAGTCTGAGGTGTCTCCTTCCCAAGTGGAGTAAGTGCCCAGGCTACTCATACTATACCAGAGACAACCACCGGGAGGCGGGCCACGGCGCCCTTTGTCGTTAACTTGTGTCTACAGTGTCAGCTTCACTCTCGCAAGCGAAGTCTTGGTGCGCACACAGCTCAATTCGTACAAGTCTTTGCCAAAATTCTAAAATCCAAGTCCTTCGGGGTTACGTCCTTCCTTTACATCATCTTGTGAACTTATCCTAATCCCTCTCACGCCCATCCCAAATAACTGTCTCCCAGATTTGTGCGCCACGTTTTGTTTCCTCCCTCGGATGTGACTATCGGCGTGGGCGTGTATTTGGTGGTCAACTGAGGCCAGAGAAGGTCGAAGGGAGATGTGATCAGTGAAAGGAAAATGTACTAAGCCGTAGCTGTAAACTTGATGAGGTCCTAGTGGGGATCAATCTCGTTGGGTGGGAGAGTTTGATTTTATAGAGAGCCTTGCATCATTGCCTCGCGGGCGACCTAGTTCGGTATTGCGAAATTTGACTGAACTCGGCTCTGGGAGAATATTTCACTCCCAGGTTCGTAGAGGACACCGCGTACAGGTGTTCAGTCTTATCTTCCACAAAATCGCTCATATGTCCGTTAGGTAGCCTTAGGCGCTACCATGTTATCCATTCCCACCCCTCTGCTACAGGAAAGATGGCGTCGAGAGCCTACAAGATGGGTATCTATTTCCAATAGAAATCTATTTAGCTTGACATTTACCCGTAATATTCAGCTGCTTTTTCCACGGAACCTCTTACAAAAAATTGAAAAAATTGAAGCAATAGAAACTGCGTGCGCGGGAAACAGTCTCAAAAACCTTCAGCCCTAGTCAGACGAAGTGTAGTCACCGGGAACAGATAAGGTGCGCACATCAATCTATTTCTTCCTTCCTTGCAACATCAGAGGCCGACTTGTTTAAATCCGCTATCGCCGTATCGTTTGCTTGGAACGATCCGTAAACTCGTCGGATGGCTTTTTATCCATGGTCAAGGGTCGGTGATGAGAAGGGCTTCGACCATGACATCTGATCTGATGGTGGTTAGCTTCGTGATAGTGGTGATAGGGGGATCTTCTGAGAGACAAAGACAATACAGATCTCGAAAGCGATTGGGAATCCTCATCAAAGTGAGGACGAAGGTGTCACTCAATCTCGGCTCTGCAGACTAGAGTTGGACCTGGAGGTGTGTGAGGGTCACCACTGATAGGTGTTTAGTTTTCGTCCCCCACTACCCATAGATTAAATTAGACTAATTTGATTATAAATATTTAACTGAGTCCAAAACTGTGAATTAATGCTAATATGCATCTTCATTGATCTAAATTCCATGGTACTCGAAAAATATGTTTTTATGGCCAATAGATATTCTGTCAGAAACCTACTTCCGCCCATAAATACCCAATAAGTGGCCTCATCGTTTTTATGGTCAAAGTAGAGCGAGCACTGCCTCATAGGTCACCTGATTCTAGCGTTGCTTGGGCTATCCCTTTTTATTTCTTCTGCTTATGACAGTGAATAAAATGATGATTCACATACAAGTATGCATATATATAAAGTACAACTAACGTTTGCTTCGGTTGTCCGAGCGTTTGGTTGCCACCCAACACACTATCTGATCCTATGTCTGAGTGAATCTACTTATTTTAAGCCGCAGTATTCCGGCATGAAGAATGATCGGAGTGGCGGCCTGGTTTCAGAGCGGACTTTAGCCTACATGGTGTGTTTGTGAGTCATGCAAACCTTCAATTTGATTCGTGTTGATTGTCAGCACTAGTAGTCATCGAATAATTCTACATACACCCTCTTTCGTCGTCATCCCCTATTACAGCATTCTTTTGATCGTCTTTAAGGCGTCAGATTGACATTCATTCTCAGTGAAAATCATACGATGGGCGACATTGTCAGTGGAAGAAGCGAAGAATTCTGGATCTTTGGCTACGGGTTTGCTCATATTCTACTCTCCATCATGATTAAATGTTGACAGCTTTGTAGCTCTTTGATATGGAAGCCTCCTCCACACTTTGATAGGCAGATCCATGGCTATGTGACTGGTTACGTGCGACGTTTCTGGCAGGTTCGTCAAACTCCATGCCAATTCTTGCTGCCCCTTCAGTCGTTTGGGGAATTCAACGTGTTTCATTGATAATTTACTAACATTCAAATCATATGCAACAGGCAAGGTACCAAGCGAAAGAGATCCTTGTCTATTCCCCCCAACAAGATGTTCATTGACTAATCATTCTTCACCTCGGTGATGAAAGCCAAGATCACAGAGGAACTGTCGAAAAGCCCGGCTTTGTTGTGACCCTGATAGAACGCTCATTCTGGGAATCGCTCCAGGACCCGCAGATGTCAGCATCCCACCGTGTTCTAGGTACCGCTTACCGTATCAAGCCTGCAAACGTGGCCCACGTGCGTGCTTACCTTGATCTCCGCGAGATTAACGGTTATACGCTCCACGAAACTACTTTCCATCCTACACAAGGCTCGACCGATATCCGAGTTTTTGTCTACATAGGAACCCCAGAAAACCCACAATTTTCCGGTCCGCAGGATCCGCAGTTTGTAGCCGAGCGTATCTATTCATCTTCTGGTCAAAGTGGCTTAAACCGTAGTTATTTATTTTCACTAGAATCGGCACTGTTGGATATGGATCCAGAAGATACTGATTACCACGTAGTTGACTTAGCAGAAAGAGTCAGGAAACTCGCACTAGTTCGCTCATCTGAGGGTTTGAGCTAGGTTAACTTTATCAGTAATAAATGCTGTAGGAAAATGGGCTCAATTCTAATTTCACACCGCGAACAATTATTACAGACTTCATGAGGTTATTGCATGAGATTAGGATTATTTCTTGTCCGTTTTTATTTCATGTATACTGAGTCAATCGCTAGTTAACTACGACGCTGTCAAGCTTAACCCCAACGCCGTTCAAAGCCTTGGGTACAATCATTTCACCTGGTTGGCTTTTGTTGATTTATTCGAAGGTCGTACGGTGTAGTCGACTGTAATTGCCATTTGAAGAGTATTTACCAACCTGGCATCATCTTAGTCCTTCTCATACTTTAAACCGCGGCACCAGTGTAGACTGATCTTATGGCGCCGCAGAAGGCTTCTAGAGTAACATAATTTTGAGGCTGTTTGCAATGAGATGTATGGAAAGGCCTATGAGCCTCCGTAGCCACCGTCACCATGTCCGGATCCTTTAGACTTGTTAGCTTTTGTAAATTGCTTAGTGAAGTGGTTCCTACCGTTCCCACCTTGGTAGCCGCGGTTGCTGTAACCACCTTGGTAGCCTCCGCCTCCACCACCGTTGTAACCTCCGTTGTAATTGTTATCACCTCCTCCACTGTTGTATCCACCACCACCACCGTAGCCGTCGTTTCCACCGTTACGGTAGCCACCACCTCCGCCGCCGCCACCGTAACCGCCACCACCACCGTTTTGGCGGCCACCTGAACCACGCTCTGTTGCTTTGTCTACGCGAATAGTTCGGCCGTTAAACCTGTCTTTGTCAGCTATCTGAAGTGCTCTAGTTTGAGTCCTGTTAACTTACTCAATGTTGTTCATGGCGTTGATGGCTGTCTCAGCATCCTGATCGGATGTGTAACGCACAAAACCGAATCCACGGCTACGGCCAGTTTCTCTGTCTCGTACAACAACCTTTTGATTGAATCAGATAATGCCATATAACCTGAATAAACGTACTGCTTCCTCTACTGCACCGAATTCCTCGAACTTGGCTCTTAGGGAATCTTCTTCAGTTTGCCATGAGAGGCCTCTGTCATTTTCATTAGCTTAAAGTAGATAGAATAAGGTGGGATTCCTACCCGACGAATAACTTGGTCATTTTCTGTGCGAATTGTTGTTATTACCTGACATCAAGACTCAATTTCCACTCCCATATCCAGCATATTATGCTAATTTTCATCGTAGAGATGAACGTTTGGAGACGGGTATGGAGGACACAAAGAAATTACATGAGTACGACGATAAAATTTTTGTGTGAATTGAGACATGTGTGATAGCAAAGATTCGGTGACAAGACGGAGATAAGTGTGACAAGATAGGTTAGTACAATATCAGAGAACTACAAACTTGATTGGGTGTTTAGTTGATTGCAGCGAGGGCAGTCGTGATGGATGCCGGGATGATTGTGTGGTGGGTGGGTGTAGGAATTCAAGTATCTGGATGAACTTGAATCAGGAGATTTGCAACCGCGAGTAGTTGTTGAAAGGATGAAGAGTTGTGGGCGACAAATTTGAATAAATCAGCAGTTCTCGCGTATTTGACGCTAAGAAGCGCAAAATCTCGTGGACCGCCGTAATGTCTCGTTATTCAATTGATTAGTGTTAATGCGCGCTATCGTCGTGGTTTTTCCTTGCATGCAGTATCCGCAGAGGCCGCTTGAAGCTTAATCCTCCCAGAAGGCATAGGAAGACAGGTCTTCTGTTTGGAGAGGAACGAAAGCAGACTTAGAATAACTATTTTCTGTTGATGATGGGGTCTCAATCTACTATCGCTGTTAAATCAGATTCGCGTTGATACACCATGTGGCCTTCCAGAGATTTTCACTGAGCTTTGCTAGGGAGACGAATGTAGTGACTTCAAAATTCTATCCAGTCCTGATTCTGTCATGCTAACCTCGCTAGCTGGCTTCCGCCGGGCCTAAGCTTCAAGTAGAAGTGTTAAGAAGTCCTTGTCAGACAACCATTATCTTCCAGGGTGACAGTATCCTGAAGAGGCCTGCATCTCGAGGATCCAAGGAAATCCTACCACAGATTATCATGGGGAGTTTACTCGCTAAGCTGCAGGGAGTTGCAAGTTTTTCCGCACCCGCAGATCCCGTCGAATTGCAGCCCATAGCATTATTTGAATTCAATTTGCAGTTCTCTAATCACATTGTCGTCTCAAGGACCGCAAAAGCATGAGCAACAGCATTGTGTGTCGGAGACAATGCAGATGGAGAGGACACGTCAGCTTGTAGAAATGGTTTTCGTCGGGATAATCCCAGCTGTTGCGCCACCCACTTCCTACACTATTGTGAACCCAACTTCTCCCCCGCCCTGCGCAAATTACATTGCCTTGGTATGATGTCTCTAATTGGCAGTGATTCTATTTTTGAATCATCTCCCATAAACTGAATACCCAAAAGCAGCTAACCTGGAGAATCTGGGATCAATTAATCATTCAGGACCGATATCTGTTCACAGCGGAGATGAAGACATTTCTACTCTGTAAATTTTGGTTCATGGGAGTATTGCTCAATATTTTGGTCCAAAATCTAGCCGTTCTTATTATGACCACCATATTGAGGTCCAAGAGGATCTCTTTGTTACCCACACGAAATTCACGTACGAATCACGGTCAGACCGGAAAACAGACTCTCGCAACCGATATCGCTAGTTCGTTTCAATTATCTGCGACAAGACTTTATCGGAGAACCCAGATTATGGTAACAACGCCCTATTACGATGAGACGCTGTCAGACCAAGGGATCACTAGCATCTTGATAATGAATGATTTTCAAAGGTGATTAAGGAGTTGAGGGCCTTGACGCGCAGTAGCCAAGATGAGTACGCACACAGCTGCACAGCGGGAGGGAATAAGGCTTTCACAGTGTTTGAATTGAGCGTGACATAACAGACGGGTGAATTCTGAGTTAGTCTGCCCATATATGTGGAACTATGTATTACGTGCTTGAAATAGCGGGCAAGTTAAACTAGCCAGCTCCATTCGCGCAAATCTCATAATAAGAGCAGGAGCTGGCAGATGCCCAGAGCGCGTAATTTCGGATCATATCAGAACCTTACATAAGCTACAACGCTGTAATTTAAACACTTTAAAGATTCACAGCTGATCATAACCAAGGTTATGGTCTAAGATCACCGCACAGTTTTCACAATAATAAAGTCCTCCATAGTCTTAGACTCAAGGGAGCTGTTATAACATTGTTAACTCTCTGTTCAGAAATATCTCATTTTCAAAGGCCTGTGGGCCAAGAGGAAGATTCAGCACCTTCACAGCTTGCATTTCCCCTTAACGGCATTCTTGTAGTACGTCTCACGGAGTAAGTCAAGCTAGAGAAGAGCTAGATGAATGTGCCAGTTTAAAGTGTGTTAAATTGGTAGATGAATAATTAAAGCAATCACGCCAGTGCCATAAGGTCTTATCGTGTAAGTCTTTGTTCGTTCCCGGCACTCAGACGTGGTCATACTTCTTTGAGTAAAGTAGGAAAATAGAAAGCTTTGCTATTCCTGCACACCCAAGGTACAAAAGCAGGGTTGAAGCTAATGCACGATCGAACATCAAGGGCCTCTTATGATTCTAATTCTTAACAGCAAAAGGGAAATCGTTGTAGGCGTGATTGTTCATATCCCATGGGATGTTAGAAAACTCTATTCACTAAGAACTAGCTAGCAATACAATCCTATGTCTGAGCAACATTTCTCCCTTGGGTACAGGCTTCCTACTTTGTGGTGAAAAAGAGGCTTATGCGTGATAAATCTAAACAACAATTGTGTCAATTATTCAGAAATTAAAGGTACAATATATTAAGTTGGATTTTTATTAAATTCCTAACCGAGTCAATGACCATGGAGTACTCCCAGTATCTATATGTAATAGACTAGCTACCTTCTCGAAATTTCAATTTAAGAACATCCAACTTTGCTCTCATAAACAGTTAGGGTCGGACCCTATGATATATAGGTACATGTTATGCAGTTAGTTCAATGAGCTTCAGTAGCATTTGATGTTACATTTGATACCAGTACATCTTTTTGTCCGGTCATCAAGTGCATCACAGATACTAACAGATGGTTGGGGGGGCCGAAAACTCAACACCTATCAGTGGTGACCCTCACACACCTCCAGGTCCAACTCTAGTCTGCAGAGCCGAGATTGAGTGACACCTTCGTCCTTACTTTGATGAGGATTCCCAATCGCTTTCGAGATCTGTATTGTCTTTGTCTCTCGGAAGATCCCCCTATCACCACTATCACGAAGCTAACCACCATCAGATCAGATGTCATGGTCGAAGCCCTTCTCATCACCGACCCTTGACCATGGATAAAAAGCCATCCGACGAGTTTACGGATCGTTCCAAGCAAACGATACGGCGATAGCGGATTTAAACAAGTCGGCCTCTGATGTTGCAAGGAAGGAAGAAATAGATTGATGTGCGCACCTTATCTGTTCCCGGTGACTACACTTCGTCTGACTAGGGCTGAAGGTTTTTGAGACTGTTTCCCGCGCACGCAGTTTCTATTGCTTCAATTTTTTGGCTTTTTGTGATTAGAAAGCTCCGTGAAAAAGGTGGCTGAATTCCACGGGTAAACACTGAGCTGAATAGTTACTCATCATGGGCAACATATCAATGATCTTTCAAGGAATATTAAAGGCAAGGAGCTCTGTGCAAGGTGTGGCCTGGGCTATAGAGGAGCTCAATGTGTTAGTTGGTCTATGACTCAAGCCGCACAATAAACTCAGACAAAAGTTCATTAAATATTTTGAATTTTGAAATTTCGAATTTTCTCTTTACAACCCACTTTTGCGCTCGTCGCATCTCCCGGAAAATTGTGATCGGGCCGCTGGCATTTTCATCATCCCACCTGTTCGAAAAAGGCTCATCAGAGGCATGTTGAACTACTCGAGAGTCCGCGCGATGTCTCTCGCAAGAATGCCGGGCCTAGCCCAGTCTCCTAAATGCTTGGATAGGTCAGGCCTCGAGTAAAGGGAAGGAAAAGGCCCTCCCCACCGCCTCTACGTCAGATACTGACATGATTGGGTCAGTCGAAACTGTTGAGAAAATTCCCCATCGAGCCTCCATCCCTCATGGGATTGGAGACTCAACGCAATCTCCTCTGTCTGAGTCAAAACCCTCGGTGAAAGCTGAGCTAAATACAGCTTCAACGAAAGATTCGCCGTCTAATGCTGCCACCAAAGCAGAGTGCCCTCCGGAACTTCGATCACTTGTGAAAGCCGAAGAACGGCGCGCCGTCCAAGCAGCGGCTAATCTAGCATTGAAGCAAAAAACCTCCTTTTGACCAACTGGTAAAATAGACAATTCATGAACTTGATGAGAGGCTATCTACGTGCCGCCAGTGCGCAATATATGGCCTCGGGTACGGTCACCACACCACCCGTCCTTCCTCGCTTAGAGAACCCTCTCCCTAGAGCCCCTGACGCAGGGAGCTCAGCTATACCCTCCCGACTATGGAAGCCTGTGGAAAGTATCTAGGCTAAGGTGGTACGAAATGGTCTGCGATAAAGAGCACTACCCACAGTGAAAGCTGTTCTACAACTTGCGGCAACAGTTCCAAAGAAAGTCGACCCGAAGGCGCAAGTCGACAAACGACTCTTCCTTCGCCTCAGTAGCGACCATAATTTGCGGAAACTGTCCACTGAGAAATAAGAATTGCATTGTTGGTGAAAGCCAATTGTAATTTAGTAATGGCTAGCTCTATACACCAAGTTAGGACCGATTTTACCGTTTTAGCAAAGGACGAAGAAATGAGACAAATAATACTAGATGCCTCTTCGAACCTAGTGTCACGGTTCGAGGTATAGATGCTGGGGCGATCAAATATACGAAGGTTGTTTATTATTTTCTCTATGGCTATCTATGTACGTCCAACTTCAACTATTTATTCGCTTACTATTCTATCTAGAATATTCTTGACTAATACCAGTTTCTAGTATTTTCCCCTGAGGCTGGTTCGCAGTCTTACTACTAGTTGCTAGAAATTTCTAGTGATGTCCAGATTAATCTATGATAGAATAGTGGTTTCGTAAAGTTGTGAAGCACGTGATTAACATCATGTGCCACAGGGTAATTACCGGCTCACTAGCCGTTACACCTAGCGAGATTTAAGGCTAAAATCGAAGCAGCTTCGGATACAGTCACCTTACGAATCCCAAACTTACCCGTAAGAATAACCTTTGTTACCGACCCGACAACGGTCGACACTTATGGGGGTCTCACACGATATCCATCGACAAACTGGCGAGCATACAATACAGGTGCGACCTCACGGAACGTGCCTTCCTGATGCGCCGTACAGAAACTGGAGTGCAATTTTTCCTCGGGAGTCCACCCCTCGCACGGGATTCTGCATTTTTGAGGTGTCTGAAATGACTACAAAGCTCCAGCCTCTTCACAAAACTTAGCAGTGTCATTGCTTCCTTAGCTTCCACGCCGATCGTGGTGACCTCCGCGCTCAGAGCTGTCAGAATTGCTGATCAACAATTCACTCTGGAGCAGAGTGTAAAATCTTCACTAAATGTCGAAACTTTGGGGTAGCTCGACACTCGCATTCTTGTGACTACCAAGCCAGTCCCAACAAGCTCGGTCCGTGTTGGAAATTCTGACTCTCAAATTCTAGGACTCGCTCGTTATTTTTTTCGTCAGAGGCTCCCTACAAGATCGACTCTCTATACGTATCCCGAGTGCGTTAATCGCGCCTACTGTCGCATTTACGCTTGGGTATTTACGAACTGCAGTGTTCCTTGGCTCATCATGGCAGATGAGAGGTGGCTGGTCATCACTAGGTTTGAAAGGTACATAAGCCTAGTGGGGATTCCTTCCATAGATGTATATATCAGTCCAATGTTCCTATAGTTGTAAAATGTGAAGTGGACTTCACCTCATCATATGTATCCTGTAATATCGTACGGAGTATATTTTCCAACAGTCCGGTGTACAAATAGCAGCACGAGTTGATTCGCCAAGTCTAGAACGGGAGATTTGCAGTAGCAGCGCGAGCAAAAGCTTTAGCGAAAAGAGCAGAGGTGGCGAATATCGCCTCAAATAAGTATATCTCCATGGCAGAGAGATCGGACTTCGGAACTCCGAAGTCCGAAGAAGCCTGATGGCACAGGGATCTCGATAATGCCTTTTTATTATTTCATTTCGTTGTCCTGTCTGAGTCTATGACTATATTGGACATGCAGGTCCTCTCTGCCTACAGGCCAAGGGCACCTATGCCAGTAGTACATCCCATCCTATATCTCCCATACAACTCCCCTCAAACAGTACCGCCCCTCACAAGTCTTCATTCGATCACACACTTAGACGTGCCCTTTGCCCTTCATTATCTCCCCTCTCCAGCCAACGAAACGATGACCATTTGCGGGTGTAGGGCAGCCGGAATAACCCGCAAAAACTACTGGGTACGGGGCTCTCCTAATACCGACATTAGGACTAAATCCGAAGACATAGTGACCCTTCTGAAGCCTTCAAAGAGGCCTACCAGCTTGACGCTGCAGACTTGTGGGTACCTCGAGAAATTCACCTGTCTTTCTAGCCTCCTTCCAACTATTCCCCGAAGGTCATGCTGAAATGCCAGAAAAGCCTTGACAGAGCGTGATTTCTATATTTTAGCTTAGCCCAACTTCTTTTGTTCTGTCCAGAGCTATGGTGAGTGCCGTTGACTCATCGACAAAAGAAGGCCTCCTGACCATTTGGCCGTGACCTTTATCTTGTCGCCCACAAACAATCCAAAGTTGAAAACACCTCGAAAATATCAGACCTATCATTCCCAAAGAAGGTCTCTTCTTTATATCATTCCATGCTCTAGTCGCCTGTCCTTTCTCAAGATCTATAATCTCATTAGAGCAACAGTCCTCCACAAACCAAGACCCCAACTTTGTATATTATGACTTCATTTCCTATTTGCGGGTATACGTAGCGTCGTAAATTTTTAGTGGGTGATGGTCGGTAACGAATGAGGCAATCTCCTGTTTGTAATGGGAGTAACACGTTTATCGGTCGTTAAGGCGAAGTGATGTGTGGAGAGGTTAAGGTGGAGAACTCTCGTAAGAATGATAAGACCGACATTGATGAGAATTCGCCGATTATAGATATTTCTATGTTTACTTTCGACTTCGATTCGGGTGCAATTCTTGTCGACAATGCCTATTTTGGGTATAAGTATCCAACCGCAGGATGCCGGCTTTAAAAATAGTATCTGCTATCCATCTTCTCCTATGAGCGGAGATTGAGAAAGTTGTCACGTGGAAGATGTGACGGGCGAGGGAATGTGTGAGGAAGGTAATGCTGGCACCAAAATGTAGGAATCTTCTGATTTTCATGTTTTTATTATTATTATTATTATTATAAAATCATTTTATTGTCCTGTCTGAGTCTAAGACTATGTAGGACATGCAGGTCCTCTCTGCCTACAGGCCAAGGATACCTATGCCAGTAGTATATCCCCTCCTATGCCTCCCATACAGCTCCCCTCATACAGTTCCACCCCTCACAAGTCCTCATTCGATCATACACTTAGAGGAGCCCTTTGCCCTTCATTATCTCCCCTCTCCAACCAACGAAACGATGGCCATTTGCGGGTGTATGGCAGCCGGGAAAAATCGCAAAAACCACTGGGTGCGGAGCTCTCCTAATACCGACATTAGGACTAAATCCGAAGACATAGTGCCCCTTCTGAAGCGTTCGAAGAGGCCGGCCAGCTGGGCGCTGCAGACTTGTGTGTACCTCGGGAAATTCGCACTCTGCCTTTCTAGCCTCCTTCCAACTCCTTCCCTAAGGTCGTGCTGGAATGTCAGAAAAGTCTTGACAGAGCGTGATTGCTGTATGGTAGCTTAGCCTAACTTCTTTTGTGCCGTCCAGGGCGTTGGGGAGTGCCGTTGACTCATCGACAAAAGAAGCCCTCCTGGCTAATTGGCCGAAATCTCGGTCTTGGCGCCCACAAACGTTCCAAAGTTGAAAACCCCTCGAAAATGTCAGTCCCAGCATCGTCTTCAGAGACCTATTCCCCCTCTCGCACCACATCTCAGCCGCCTATCCTTCCTCAAGATGTAGAACTCCATTAGAGCATCAGTCCCCCATAAACCATGACCCGAGCTTTGTATATTATGACTTGATTTCCTCCTTGCGGGTATACGTAGCGTCGTAAATTTGTAGTCGGTGATGGCCGGTAATAAATGGGGCAAGCTCCTGTTTGCAATTGGAGTAACTTCTTTATTGGTTGTTGAGGCGAGATGAGGCGTGGTTGGAAAGAGGTTGAGGACTCAGATGAGATTGATAAGAAAGGAATTGTCGAGAGGTCATCAAATGGAGATATGCTTGAGGTTGCTTTCGACTTCGATTTGGATGCGATTCTTCTTGGCTATCCCAGATATGCAGAGCATACTGAGCGATTACACCGGCACCACTGGAAGGTGAAGAATTCGTCTTTGCCGGCATTTCATGTTTTTAGTTTCTGTTATGATCTACTGCAATCTTGGTAGCGATTGATGCGGTTCGAATGAGTGGGCTGTGGAAGAACACAGGTATCCCTGCCGGCTCCACCGGTTCTGTACCGACAGTAGGACGTTGAGCTTTTGCTTTAGACCAGGACTTTAAGAAAACAACATCAAGTAGCTACAAAACTGACTTGGAAAGAAAACTAAATGTACGAAATCGAAGTTTTTCGTCTCGATTATTACATTCGTCCTACCACCTTCAGAGACCTGCTCAAAGCAAACGACGAAAGTTTCATCAGTCGTCGCATAAATTTTACATGCTGCAAAGTGCCTTCCTATGTATCAATTTTTTGCATCTTCGGCGAGATAAAGGACCTATCAGATTAAGGCTTCATACAGTCATAGTTTCTTTCCTTTGAAATCTAATGCGTATATAAATTGTTTTTGTAAGTCATGTTGTATTTGATTTTTAATAATTATCTTAAGTTACCTATCTCGCCTGATTGGTCATCTTTTCGACAAAGCTTCTAGTTTTATACGCCTATGGGTCTATGTATGGTTCAAGTCGTGGAGATATCTTTTTTGCACGCTTGCGCTCACAAGTACGCAATGTTGACTCGCGAAACAGAGTTGCGATAGTGTCACACAGGAATGTAGAGATCCCTTCTACTTTGTTCAAATACTTAGAAAGTTCCCGAAAAGCCTTATACAATCCAGGTGTCGCGTCAGATCTCTTGAGGCATTTATCATGGTTTAGCTAAAGATAAAATGAGGCTAATCATATATAACTTTATAGGTGTAAGTCAATTTCCTCGCTATTGATGAAAATTTTTACCTATGAAGCAAAAGTCTCCGGGCTATCTCTGTCTGATAATTTCAGTCAAAAAATCCTCACTAGTCCTGTTAGCTATGAGAAACTCATTCAGTCGTTCCCCTTACAATGACATGGTAATGAATCCGTCTCTATCTGTATCATACTTCTTGAATATGTCAGTCATCCTTTTCAGACTAATACAGCTCTGAACAAAGATATCGAAACTAATAGCTCCTTCGCGCTTTTTATCATGTACATCGAAGAGGGTCTGGACAAAACCACTGCTGAGACGATATCCAAATGCGATCAACGCATCCATAAACTCCTTGCGATTGATATTTCCGCTTTTATCGACATCAAAGCGATCAAAAAGCGCTCGCCATGAAGCTAAAAAGGTCCAAAGCCCGCAAAACTCATTGAATCCAATGGTACCGGAGCGATTGGAATCAAAAAGACGAATCATCAGCTCGACAGTATAAGGATCAAATGCTGACCAGTCTCCATTCACTAGTGCCTCACCTAGCTCATCTTGTGAAAGCTGACCGCTCCCTGCAATTGGTACGTCAGCAACTGACTATAAGAGATGGGTTAATTTCATACCATCCCTATCAACGGCCTGAAATAATGGCCAAAGTACTTTTTGATCTACAAAAGGGGCAATAGCTGGTGAGGGAGGCGGCCTCGAGATTGATGCCGGCCTATACCCATCACTAGGTGATTGATTCAAGCTGTATTTTCTAGATGAAGCGGATTCTTGACCGGTGTATGAATTCGTATATCGATGACCGGACTGGGCTGGCATTGCTGACGAGGGACGTCGATCCTGAGGTGGTAACGGAGGAGGGGGTTTACTCTTTACATTTTGCGCCAAAGAATTTCTCTGAGAGGCCTGGAACCAGTCAACGGTGGCGTCTCATGAAATTTTCTACACTATTTCCTACATTTTCTGGCTCTGCAAAGCTGTTGGTGTTTAGCTAATGTCTTCAGGGTAGCTATAGTATGCTAGAGTTGCGGCGGAACTCGAAACTTACGCAGGAAGCCGGTCTGGATTGAAGCTTTGATTGTACGCCATTTCAATGGCACCGTGTTAGTCGCATGAAATGATGAAGTTGCTAACTCGAAATTTTTGTCCATTCGCGGAAGGGGAGATGGAAGTACATCAAGACAGTTGTAGTGGGGCGCTCGCGATATTGCGCACGGGTGGGTTTCATCCCGAGAACTGGGATTGTGGGTGGGGTGGGCTTAGGAGAGCTCTGCGTGGAGTGGGATTTCAGGTATAAATAGAATAGCTCAATGGGTTATTCGCAAGACACGGATTGGCTATGTCATTTGACTATAGGCGCGGATCTGGACGAATGGCCCGTGCTGGAGACAGTAGAAATAGCGATGATGACTCGGCTTACAACTAGTGAGAATTGTCCCTCCCTAATGCGGCCTCTCTGTCGGTAATATCTGGCATTGTATTCAAGAAAATGCTAAAACAAGTGAATGACACACATCCAACCACTAGCCTTTTAGCTCCTTTTACCTACCCCGTGATATCTTAGATAGACATGACGGGGATCACTCATCGACCGCTACTTGGGTTTCAGGGAAGACGTCTTTTCTTGCCGCCAGGGCTAGAGCGGTTTCACAGGACTGCCGGGTAAGCTGAGGATGGCGGGAACGGGGTTGTCCGCTCCCGACGCAGCCCTAGAATAAGCTCGGGCTGGCAGTTGTCAAATCTACCCGCATAGCTCCTGCTAGGCCCACCTCTTCCTTGGTTAGCGGAATTATCATGGCGCAGCACCAGGTTCACATCCCACGACCCTATACTCCTAGCTAAAATGACGTGCATTGCTTCCAGATCAACTAGTCACAGGGCGAGAGAGTATACAAGATAGAAGTCACGGGACAAGATATAAACAAGATACGTAAGATGGAACGTAGAAAAAAAAAGATGCGGACAAGGTATGGAAATCTAACAAAACGTCGCACATCTCCTACAGACGTTAACGAGGACTACTTAAAGGTGTCCTCGAACTAGCTCGACGCCAGTGTCAATAATAACACCAGTCCCCTCCATTCCTGTACAATTGTGTTACTGTGACCACTAGACCCCCCACCGCTGCTTAGGCATATTTTCACCCTTTTATGGAGAGTCATGCTAAGAACCATGCCAGAACTTCTCTTCGACTATGAAACGTTTCTTCGCTATACTATCGTTGTTCTTGCTAACCTGCACTACATCGCCTACGTCTCGGAAATAGATTTCTAGGAGAGGTTTGAGCTTTCCAAACTCGTGGCGACTGCTTCTTGACGTCCAATCGGAAAGGCTATATATCCAATGGTATATTTTAACCAACACTCATTGTAATGGGCATGATTTCTTGAAAAGCGAGAATTTTGGAAATAGAGACACAGTGTATTTTAGACTCATAGGCCCTACACCTCGTCTAGGCTCCCGACGCCATCTTTTCTGTAGCAAAGTGGTTGGAATGGGCAACATGGTAGCGCTTAAGGCTACCTAACGGACACATGAGCGATTGTGTGGCATGGGCACAAGGTCTTTATTGGACGTCTTCTATGCATAAGTAGCGCCACAATCGTTTATGCTGTGGCTGTGGCTTAGGCTCCGTGTCACCTAGCTTGTACTTTTAGCGCACACTTCGCACACTTTTAGCTGTAATCCAAACAAGACACTCTTCTAGTCAACACCTTCTTTCATTCCAGAAATATTGCGACCATCTCATTGCGCGACATGTTTGACACATAAAAGGCCTTGCGATTGTGGAGGGCAGCTCCTGTAAATATATATCTATATATATATATATATATATATATATATATATTTATAACAATTTAACGCCAAGAAGGGACATAGGATAGCCTCGGCCTCTAAGTCCTCTAGAGAACATTTGGCGAGCCTGCACGGCCTACTGCCGTCAGACATCTCTATTGTCAAGTGACATGTAACTAAATATCCACAGACAGCATAGTATCGTATCGCTAATTGCTGTCGCCAAACCTATTACTTCTGCGCCTCGAATAATTTTGCAACTATTCCTACTTTTCCTGTAATTAAATCTATATCGTGAATCGCGGATCAGACGCGAGATAGCACGCGACCCAAAAATCTCTGAATTCACCCCATCCCTTGACAAGAGGCATAAAGATATACCACACGCTCATTGCAGGATATTAGCAGAAGCCTCTAATATTGACTCTAAAGCGCGGCGTTAATCCCTAGTCTCCAACAAATGACATAAAATCGTAACATTTGGTTGTGGTCTGCGTGAGTCATTATTAATACGTTATAAATTTAATATGTAACTATATTGTAGATTGCATGTTGACATCGGCCTGCTGGCCCAATGGCAAGGCGTTTGACTTCGAATCAAAAGATTACAGGTTCGACCCCTGTGCAGGTCAACATCATAGAGAAGGGATCAGTTATTTTTACGTTGTGTTTTGCGAATCGTTAGTTTTGCTCTTGGCAATTTAGTTGTTACACATGATCGGTTCTATGTATGCATTTTGGCTGACTCTTTTGACGTTAGAGACACTCATACTCTGGATTCCATTTGCAAATACCACTACGAGGTAAGTTCGTCAGGAAAAAAATGATTTAAAAACAAAAAAACAAAAAAGAGATAAGTTCATTTATACAACCAGTCGAACCTCCTCCGTAAGTACCCACCAAAGGGAAATTTAAAACCTTTGATTATCTAAGCATGCCTTCATTATCCACGCATACCAGCGCTGCGAGAAACGTGGTTGTGCTTTTCCGGATTTGAGCCAGTCGATCTCCTGTCTCGAGTGGGATACGTGTCTAGGCTATCCAGAGTCTACTGGAAGACCTGCCAAGACGATGTTTAAAGTGTCGCCTGCACTCCTGCAACCGAAGTCTTGGCGCACTCACAAAGCTCATTTTGTAAAAAACCCTTGCTAAATTGCTAAGTTTCACGCCTGTCGTGATTGTATCCGTCATCTGTTTCATCTTGTAAACTTGCCCTTATCCTTCTCACGCCCATTCCAAATAACAATTTCCCAAACTTGTGTGCCACTTTTTGTTTCCTCCCTCGGGTATGACTATCGGGGTGGGCGTGTATTTGGTGGTCAAATGAGGCCAGAGAAGGTCGAAGAGAGATGTGATCATTGAAAGGAAAATGTACTAAGCCGTAGCTGTAAACTTGATGAGGTTTTGGTGGTGATTGATCTCGTCAGGTGGGAAAATTTGATTAGGTGGAGAGTCTTGAATCATTGAATCATGGGCCAACTTGTTCGGCATTGCGAAATTTGAGTGAACTTGGCTCTGAAAGAATATTCACTCCCAGGTCCGTAGAGGGCATCGTGTATAGGTGTTCAGTCTTTGCATCCTGCTGAATGTTTGTGAGGTGTAAGGAACACTCAAAATCTTTCTGTAGTGTTTGCCGTGAGCCTCCTGCTCTCACTACAGCCTGCAGTGACGAGATTGAATAACATTCTCTCATCTTTGAGGTAAGTGATACTCTCATCTCACCAATTAAAATCTACTTGAAGCAGCAAAGACTACAATATATTGGCTGTGCGAAAAATTTACCGATTCAAAAGCTCGTACAATCTGCCTGTAATAATATCAAGCTGCCCAAACGAAGGAGAGAAGACATTCGCGCCAATAACAGGAGATTATATCTGGCAAACTGTGTGGAGATTTGTGGAGAAGACCAGTCTAAAAAACGCCAGAAATAGGCAGGAAAAGTGGCAACATACCAAGAATGGGTTAAATCTTGGTAAAATAAGTTTCGAGGAATCGCCATTTCTACTTCACCGAAACTTGACGAGGGCCCAAAGCAGTCTCGCTAGCAAATTCCGCAACTCCAATGCCCCCAAAAAAAGTTAACGACTCTTTATTCGATTGGGGCTAGATCACGAATGACGGAATATATCTCTAGTCGCTAGAAAGAAAATAATCACGGAGCGAGCTGGAGTAGCGGCATCCGCGATCGTACAGATGTACCAGGTCCGACCAGGACTGGCCATTGAATGCGCTTCAGACGCGCTAAGGGAAAGATTTCTAGGCGTTGCTCCATCCTTTCAGGAACAGAATATCACCATCGAGGCAGCCTCAGGTTTGGTCTTGGTAATTGTGCCACACATCCCCTTATACATCAGGACCCTTAAAGGCAGAATTTCAGTTACAAGTGAAATGATAAAACCAGAATGTCAGTCTGTCTGTGGGGCCACACCAGTAACGGTTTGGCGAAACCAAGTAAGGTTGGGATAATACTCCACAAGCTGGATAGTGCACTTCATACAAAAACCAGCAAACCTGAAATTCGGACTCTTCGACGAGAGTGGACCATCGATGCTGATGAAATTGGCGCTACTTGGCAATGAAGAGTCGCATTAACATAGAACCTAATAAGGTTCTCGTATTACTAGCCATGTCAATGGCGACTCATACATTGACCAGCTTGCCAATAATCTAGCGTTAACAAGTGAATCGTATCCTTCACTAAGATGTAGTAATTGGTTTAAATAGAGCTCTGATACTAATTAGGTTTAACCAACAACTCTTCACTACAGTTTTCAGACTCTTCAATCTTCCAACTCGCTTCACTAAGTGATATTAAACATGAGTCTAACAGCTTAAGCTTCTCTACACAACCTCCATTATAACAGATGCCGTTTTCATGCCGACGTCCTATTGAACAATATCAACTATGTTTTGGATTCCACACAACACGTGCATGTGCCAAGGGACAAAAATACGGGAGTTGTACGAGTGTGCATAAATCAAAGGAGTGCCAGGCAAAGGTACCAAAGTGCACCAATTGTACAGGACTTCACGAGTCGATGAACCTCAAATACATGGCCCAGCCGAGAAGATATAATGGATTTGTGATACCACGTACATCAGCAGAGTTGCACGTCATCCGAAGACGCGGTCATCAAGACTTTAACGCTGCGCTAGTGGCGTCGGAAACGAAGAGTATATCTGTGGAGATCATTGATACCCTGGAAGCGACGATAGGTAATCAACGAATAAGACACCAAATTCTAATCATTCAACCAGAAAATATTGTACCCTTCTTTTTCACCAAGTGAACGTAGGAAAGGGCGGACCGAACATGGGAACTGTATTACAACAGGCGTGGGGTTCAGGAGCGCATGATTTCATGGTACAAGAACCGTGGACAATATAGAAGGATAGGAAATTCATTACAAAAAGTTATCCTGGATTTGATTGTCACAAACCAGCGGGACAAGCAGGAAACCGTCCTCGACTCATTACTTTCACCCGGAAAAGTGTCATTGCTACGCAAATATTTCCAGCCCATAGGCCTACTTCAGACTATTGCTTTGTACAAGTAGTTGGAACGATCTTTGCAAATCTCTACCTCGCTCCTGGGCCTAGCGGACCCTTGGGGTCTTTACTTCAGTGGATACTTCGTGGTTCTACCGTGGTCGGGGGTCACTTCAAAGCCGTATCAGGATACTAGAAACCCCAGGTTTCACGCCAATTTGGCAACGGTGATCAGATCATGAAATGGGCTTCAGATCAGGACGTGTATTTATTCACCACAGTAGGGGTACACACACATCGGGATGAGAATGTGCTCGACTTGGTATGAAGAGATACATTGGCCGCGACGGCAGCTTCATGCTATTTTAATTGCACGTCAGATCACAGCATCATTATAGATTCTGTACAGTGTAAAAAAATACCTGACAATGCCAACCTCACCCAAGAACTATTTTTCAGGGATAAAAGCCTCGATAAGTTCGCTCAATTTATCAAGATGTGGATTACGCCAGGACTTGTAAACAGTGTGGATGATATCTAACGTAAGACATATAGTCCCTTAGAAGCTGTTGGGGATACCCTCAAGGTAGTATGAGAGAAACCCTCGAAATTAGACGAAAACATAGCACCTTTGTGGACGGATGTCAAACTCGAGGGTGCCAAAGGTAGTGTTGGGAGAATTACTAAGAGACTTTAGTAAAATCTGACGAGGTTAGCAAGAGTCAAAAGTATGAATTTGTAATTCCAACTAAAACTAAAACTAAAAATAAAACTAAGGGCGAGGGTTGAGGAAAACTAGGACTGGAGATGAGGTCAGTGGAAGACGAAAGACAAGACGTGGCTCTCTACAGCGGCTCTGTCCAATCTATATATACAACATAGTAACTAGAGCAAACTAGGCCTCATAGGGTACGTCTTCTACTACTCTATTCATAACCCATGACAACCATTGTAACCCAATAATCACTTTAAGGTGAATTAATATTTGCAGACTTCGTAGGGAAAGAATGCGGGGCTGGTACTCTATCCTCAGTCCCTGACAATGGAGGATTGCAAGATGAAGTACCATAAGTTTCAGAATTCCAGGAACTCTCCCAAAGGACCGGTACAGACACGTATAAAGCTCAGAGCGATAGCCAAGGCAGCCAAGAAAGGATACTGGAGGAAACAAGTTGAAAGCGCTACCTCGCAGGCTCAGGTCTTCAAGGTGATGCGTTGGGCCAAACCCGAAGTGTGTCGTGAACCCGCTCCACTAAAAGTAGCGGCGGATAGATGGATATCGGATCCACTTGAGCGAGCAGAAATCTTAAGGGATATTTTAATTTCTAAGTTCAATGCGGCCCATTATCTACCTACGTGGGAGTGTGGTTAAGGAGAGTCGATCCCTTAGAACCATACGCTCTCGCTAGATGATTTTACGGCATACACCATTGAAAATGGAGACAAGGCCCAAGGATCAGATAAAATAACAGTCCAATTACTCAAATCATGCTGGAATGTAATCGGAGAACATGTAAGAGACATTTTTCAAGCTTGCCTAGAAATCGGTCGTTTTACCACCTCTTTTAGGGTAGAAGTCATGCTCTTTCCACAGCCAGAGCAGGATCTCGCGACAGCTTGCTTTGACAAAGGTTTAGAACAGCTGGTGGCCAAGCGTTTGATCTGGTTGGCGATTGAACATTGAGTAGTTCCGCAGCAGCTCTTTGGCGCTCTACATGACAGTCAGCAGTCAATTTTGTTTCCTGCGTCATAAATGGTTCAGAAGCGATAATGCGTAACGGCAAGGTCATAGTCATGGCAACCTTAGATGTGCAAGGCGCATTCTATGCAGTGCTCCACAAGTGCTTGCTATACTGGTTATGGTAACAAGAATGGCCCATGAATCTTTGTCTATGGATATAATCTCTCATATCTCAGCGAAGAATACGGGTTCGACGTCAAGCTGTGACGACGAAAGACAAGGAAGTAAAGTGTGGGGTCCCTCAAGGCTCACTACTATCACCGCTCTTGTTCCTACTGTGCATCTATATTTTACTCCAGAACGGCAACAGCAGAAGCCGATTTGGTTACGCTTACGATGTTACCATACCCGGTGAAGGAAGCACTGCGCCTCAGGCAGTAGAAACACTTCTACAGGAGGTTGACAAACTGGTCTCGCTAGCTAATGAGCACAATATAGACTTCGATCCAGCTATATCGGAGCTCCCAGTAATAGGAGGATGTCAGAGGAAAGCTAAGAATGATATAGTTGGGTCTGAATCATGAGCTATATTTAATCTAAAGAGAGAAAGTTCAATGTACACGAAATTATCATGCAAACTGTGTGCCGAGGCCGGAAGATTATCAGCCGAGCCTAACCAGATCAAGATGAGTATGATTAGGCGAGCGCATGCTTAGTACAGTTCACAACTGTTATAGAGGATGACCAAAGAGAAGACTAGACACCACGAGACTCGGCATTCAGGTCAAGGAATATAGTATTCAGCCATCCCTATTCGTGAAACAGCCCGGAGTATGACTCTACTCTCAACTCTCCTTTAAACAGAATGTCCAAGAATGGTGCGTGAAAGCCCAACGTATAGCCCAATTTATACGTCACATTAACTCAGTCCAGCGTGGCATTGACCCGGGCCCAATATCCAAAATGCTGCCGTCTTTTGTCCTCAGCACGGTACAATACGGAGCAGAAGCATGGTAGCTAGAGCCGACTCGGATCACTACCCAGCGTGACAAGAAAGTGGGTACCAGAGTTGGCTGGCATATTAATCTGCTAGATATTACAATCCTTAAAGTAGTTCGAGCAGCACTACTAGCATGGTTTACCACGCCAAACATGGCTCTGCATCGTCAGTCAGGCATCCTCTCAGGGGAGTTTTTGCTACAGCAAAGACAAATTCAGGCTGCATCACGGATTCAACGACTCGATACTTGGTACCCGCTAGTATTTAGATCTAGAGAGGGGCCAAAGTATACGATAAGTCGGCTTGGTTTGTAGAGTGGATTGACAACAGTTCTCTGAAGTCGGCATTACCTTCCAGAGTTCCAACCCATCGCGCTGGTCATATCTTCGACTTAGTCCTAACTAACATGGAGGGACTCTCAGTTCGTATAGACCCCGAGCCACATTCGACTTCGGATCACGAGACGTTATCTGGCTTCATCCAACTCCTCTTAACCCAAGTTCGGCACCCAATCATGAAGCTACTAAAGTTTAACAATGAGAAAACAGAAATATTTCGTTGGGCCTTGACTACCACTGCATCTTCTAGTCTTTCCTTTGGGGGCCCAAACCCCCAGCTTCTTGATACGGTGACTTCATCAGGCTGCGCTACTCTCCCTCCAATCCTAATGGCAGTTAACCCTCACAGGCCTACATGCATCACGTGTTAATATTTCTGGAATGAAGAATGCTCTGAATATTCTCGTCAGTATCTGGAAGCCCGCCATAGCTATGACCTGGATCACACTTCTGAGGCTCGCAAAACTTTCCGGAAATCTGGCCCACGAGCCAAGCGTGAATATAAGCGCTCAAAACTGTACAGAGTTTCTTCGATTATGGAGGCCCATAAATTTTTTGGGTGGCGTAGATTATCCAGCCACGTTGCTCCCCCCTCGCAATCCAATTTAGAGGTGTCACGTACAGCACCCCTAGCGAGCACGCAGGCATATTCTTTCGCACGAAACTTGCCCATGTAGTTAGTAAACAGATGTTCTCCTGGATATCCCAACTAGCCCACCACAAGCGATCCACGCACCTGTCTCGGTGGATAAAGATGAAGTGCGCCACTGTCTTCTAAGTGTTTCATCTACAACCTCTGGTCACGACCACCTCTCTGTCTCTACTCTTCGCCTTAAATGGGAAGTGGATGCATGGCGCTCTTGGATTGTTAACCTTTTCAGCCTCTGTTTTGTGTGAAGTCACCACTCCGAAACTTTCTATCGTGCCGAAGTTGCGATTATTTCTAAGCCACACAAGAACGATCTTACCGAAGACACTAATTGGAGACCAATTTCACTCCTCTCTGCCCCTGAAAAAAGGTTAGGACGCCTCCTCGCTAGACGCTTCGCCTTCTAGACTTTGTTTAATCGCATAATCCCACAGACTCAATTCAGAGCACTGCCTGGAATATCCGCTTTGGAGCTTGTGGAATGTCTTGTTCATGGTGTCGAAAAAGCGTGGGAGGAGAAGCAAGTTTGCACACTCGCCACCTTTGATATTCAAAATGCTTTCGATAGCATCCAACCTGGTTGTCTCTCCGCTCGCCTACGCGAACAAGGATGGCCGTCACAATATGTTAATTGGGCTGCTTCCATCTATTCATGTAGGAAATCTCGTCTCTGATTGGACGATTGTGACGGCCCTGCATCATAGTAATGAGTAGGGGTGCAATGACATAATGATAGGTCTGTATTATAAGGAGTTACCCGGTATGGAACGCACGGGCCAGGTGTAAATTATGTGCAGTTATAGATCTGTAGATGCTTTCTTTCCCTTCTCTTCCTTAGTGTAGAATCCTTTATATTATAATCTTAATTTGAGTATCTATTTGATTCGACTTCGTCATCTCCTAGTTCGTGCTCTCTTCGGACCCCTCACAACGATTTTGTGGGCGAATTCTTGGATTCCCCTCATGGCTTTCCCCAGGGATCTCCCGCTTCATCCATTCTTTTCCTCTATCTTGAGCTTTTACTTAAGCTCGGATTCCCTACATTTGGATACATTGAAGACGTTGCAATCTTTTCGGTCGCAAAGACTCTGGTTGATACTTCATGCCTAACCACTAACAGAGTGGGGACCGTCACACAATGGTGCAATGAGAATGTCCTCTAGATCAAAATAAAATGAAGCTATTACATCTTCATCGATCCCGTCAGCAATTTCCTCAAATAACCATTGATGACATCTCAAGATCTGCAAGTCCAACATTAAAGTGGCTCGGCGTCTTCCTTGACACAAAGCTTTTCTTCAAAGTACATGTACAGGAATTGAGTGCTAAGACACAACGGATTAGCGCTCACATATGTCAGCTTGGTAACATCAATCGTGGCGTTCCTACTTCTCTTCTTCGCCCCATAGTTTTGACTGCGGCGCTTCCTGTGCTTCTGTACGGTGCTGAAGTTTGGTGGCGCTGGCATACTTATATCCGTCGTGGCCGCCCTACTTCAACCAGATCACAACACCTTGTCAATATGATTTCTAGGGCCTTAGTTACCTTGGCCCGAGCAATCCTACCAGTAAATAAAACTACTCCAACTGCAGTCGTCTTAATAGTGGTGTGGCTCAAACCAGCACATACTCTATTCGAAGAGACGCACCTCCACTCTGCTTTTCAACTAGCTGCCGCTGACCCCTTTCATCCGTTAGCTAAAAGATCCAATTATGCTCAAGCACATACCCGACTCATAGAAAAACTACAGTTTATCCCTCAATCTCCCCGTCCTCGACTTGTACGGCCACCTGTAGATCCCTTCTAAATTTTACTCGAGATGATTTTACCGTTGACGAATTAGCCTAACATAACCGTGATCTACTAGCGTGGGATATCCTTGTCTTCTGTAACGCCTCAAAAAAAATGGATCTGCAGGTGCCGTCGTTTTCCACGATAATATAGCCATAGCCGAATCGAGAGTCCCCCTAGGCCCTGACTTTGAGGTCTATGACTCCGAAATTATCAGTGCTCTGGCAGAGCTTAAGGCTGCTATAGCAGCTCCTACTTCCCATCTTGCAACTATTATCCACATAATTCTAGACAATCAAGAGACAGCACGACGCCCTCTTGAATGCTCACCATCCAAGACTTCACAAAAAAGAAATTTTGGAATTTTGACAAATAGTCTCTCAGTGGCCTTCAAGGAGAGTTCTACCAATCGCAGCTCCTGGAAAAGTCTACGTGATGTGGTCCCCTGGGAATGAACTGGTCCAAAAGTTGGCAGGTGAGGCTGCACGTCAATCGGCTTCCCCTTCCGTATCTCTTGCTGGAGCACACGCAAAGGCAAAAAAGTACATCAGGGACCTGAAATCCATATATTGGCAAAGCCATACTCCCTCCACCTATTGTGAGCTAGGGATGCTATTTCCCAAGAAGCCTCCCGACGAGCTTAGAGTTCCTCACCGCTATTTTTGGTATCTTATTCAGTGTCGTACTGGGCATGGCGACTTCCGTGCCTACCAACATAGATTCCTTCATAAAAATACCCTCTTTACTTGTAGCTGTGGGGGTCCCAAGTATGTAGTTCATTTAGTTTTCTGCTCATTTGTTCGACAAAGACTGGCCACTATCAGCTACCGACGCAGTTTGGGTAACCTCTTATCTCTTCTCGGCACTTTCCGCGGTGCTAAACGATTTTCTTTTACGCTGGAGAAGTTCAGATTCTGTCGGAAATCTGCCTAATCTACGCTATTTGACGTATTTTATGGGAGTGGTTTTGAAGGGCTTTTCCCGGATTGGGATTGATCACTAGGACCACTTCTCAAGGATGAGAGTTTGGACAGTGTTCCACATGGTGCGTTGTATAGCCTAGTGAAGATCTAGGTGGTAGATGAGGATAATACTGGGTTAAAGGGATGACAGGTCTTTTCTAGGAAGAGACAAATAGCTAGATAATTACGGTAGAGGTTACATGTGGGTCTTGCTGATGAAGACTGGGCAATGGATATATGGTCTTCCCGAAGAAGAGATGGGTAAACAAATATATTGTAAAGGGTAAGTAAAGAAGACGTTGCGTGAAGAATAAAGCTTCTTCACGCCGAGTAGTTATATACATAAAATTACCAAATAGCGCATAGCACAGAGCCTCTATGCCAAACAATCTACTACAGATCACCTTATGAAACTAGCCTAATCTTATCAGTCTTCCTTGCTCATTTAAGAAGTGCATTGAACGACTCTTTGTGTTTTAACCTAGCCTTCCGCATGACGTTTCATATTACGCTATGCCCCAATAATCCATGAAACCACTCCGTCTTCGAGGTTAGACTGTGTCAGAGTTGTGCTATTGAAAATGCGAATGGGGCGTATAAGGAGGTATCAAGGGGGGGGTATGTACCAGATGGGGAATATGGTACAGGAGAAGAGGTGAGCCGGGGAGAAAGGATGATTCTCAAGTAGCCAAAATGGGGAGTCAAGACTAGTCTACGCAGAGCATATAAGAGATAAGAGACTACGTGGTAGATTGTCTTCCCAAGGAATAAGTTATTGATTCCTATCGAGTTATTGTCTGTTAAGTACACCTGAATTCATCAAACTTTTACAGGGGTTCACTGTACAGTGCTCACAATAGCTTTATATATTTGTTTCAAGCCTTCTAGTTCTCTTCAGATTATATAATATTATAGATTAAATCAGTCGCCGTGTCTCCTCAGTGATGGAGCTGCAGCCATAACTGTAGCCCGTTAGACCTTAAAAATAAATTAATATCCTATCTTCTATAAAGGAAATAATTGCCCCTCAGTCATGAAGGTTGTAGAGCGCATTAATTCAAGTAACTACCGAAGAGAAACTCAGTACAGAATTTGTTGTTACGTGTGTATCGACAACGTGGCCAACTTGATAGCCCCAATTATTCTAACTTCTAACTAAGTCCATGAATTTCTACTAGACCTCATTCATGTGACTAATCTCTAAATCCGTGGTTGTATTCTACGTTGATCTAGCAAATTGTGCGATTTTATTTTACCATTAGTATTCAATTCTGTAAATTTTACAACTGAGAGATAATTTTAGCACAATTCATACTTCGCCATTGGTCGTGAGATGAAGTGTAGCTACATCACGCTTCATTGATGTGAGCTTATGAGCCGTTTATAAATATCCCTTTGCACTTGTGTAATTCGTACAATTTTTGTAAAACTTTGCCAAGTTCACCTCCACAACCATTCTTCGCGACCATCAAGCTTTTTGTAGGCATTAGGCTGAGTTTGATAACTGCGAGGAATTAATTATCTTATCTATAGTCTTGAAGCATGAAAAAGATTGCTCCAATTACTATTGGCTCCAGAAGTCCCACTGACAATGATGTAGACTTCATTATGTTACCGGATAATTTCCGCGCTTGCCGTAAGTTTGTAAGAGACAAGATTCATAAAAATCAAGCAAACTTCCGAGTAGAGAGCCTCGGCGAACGAAAGCTAGCATAGTTTGAAGTTTGCAGTAAACTTTCTAAGATCCTTAGCAAAAGCCCGCGATTTACCTACTGACCAGTCATTTCAAAAAATTAATGACTAGTAACTGAGGGTTTAAGGAGATGATGCTGGGTAATCGATACATATTAGAACTTTTATTTTAATATAATCCTTTGTATCAGGTATTCTGTTGCTAATACCTAAGTATCAGTTAACCAAGACGGTTTTTATTCCTTTAGGATCCGGTTTACTCATAAAAGATAAAGTCCTTATGATCTACTGTTTTTTTCTCAATAAGGAGGCTTCGTCAATCTTTGGTGTCAAATTTAGCCAAGGTTCTCGTCGACTGGAGCTTACTTTGCCTTTCTTAACCTCTATATCTTGCAGGCAGTCTCAGATTCAAATTCAGAATCATCCTCCCGAATTAAGAAGCAGTAACCATGCTTCCAATATATATGTGTTGGTACTAATGCAGCATCTCGTAGCTGCAAAATTCTGCTCCTGTGATCTAGGCTAACACATAGTGCCGGATCAAGTGCTTTGAGACCTGGTTCTCGCATCAATGCCAATGCAGCAAGGCCAAGATATGAGTGATAAATATCTACTTTTTTCAGTAACAGATAAGATATGAGGAGATTCATACCTGGAGGATCTCCGGGCATTTTGCTGAAACCGCCTATCTGATGCTGAGTTTGTTTCAAGAGGAAGCGACGAGCCGCGAGTTTATCTACCAAGTTTTCTTGGCCCCTGAAAATCAGCTTAACTATGAGTCAGCGTGGCAATTTAATCTGTGTAGTTGTACATACATCTAGAGATGCAATCACCCAGAAAGCGTAACAAGTATCGACTAGTTTGTTACATCTTCCATTGAATCCTATAAAGCATCCGCCATGAAAATCTGAACTTATATCATTTAATGTTGAATTTATATCCTGGCGGCCTTGCTCCGTATTTCCTTCCATGTCGTGTTCTTCTTCATCTTCTCGATATTCTATTTGTCTCGACACAAGCCAGCGTATAGTCTCTGGAATATTGGTTAGTATCTGTGTGGTATAATCTGGCGTTTCGGCAGGATTTGGAAGTCGGTTGAGAAGTGAAAGTGCTGCTATAGCACAATACGTGTATCCAGCTAACATTTAAATGTCAGATTTTAACCTGTAGGATAAATATGGGGCATACCATGAGCTTCATGCTTTGACGATTCTGATATGCCACCATCATAAGTCTTTTTAAGTGTCAGCCCCATTATCCTTTGATAAGTTTTTCCTACACTACCTGGCCTGAATGGATATGCCGTAATAACATTTCCACGTCAATATCTTCTCCTTTTGCCAGTTCATAACCTTTCAACATCCATCGTATTGCAGCAGCAACATAACAATATCGCATATCCCGACCACCTCCAATAATACCATCGCATGTCCTAAGTTCTCCGAAGCTACCATCATCTCTTTGCAAGCTTTTTAACCAGCGTAGACATTTCTTCCTCGCCACTCTCGTTAAGTCACCCACAAATCCTAAGCTTAGAATAGCAAAGAATGTGGCCGGTAAGTTTGCCGGATCAATATCTTGAAGAGCACCTTCGTCATCGACGTAATACTCGTCAGGAAATCGATGATTGGGTGAGCCACAGAAGCCACCATGTGGATGCTGGCAGTTGATAATCCAATTGGAAATTTCTAAAATTTCCTCCTCTGGGAGAAACTGGTGGCAGGTCGCGCCGAGTAGGTCAAGAGCCGATAGAATAAAAAAACCGAGTGTCATGCGCGACGAGTCGGTACTCATATATTGCGTGGGCAACAGGGATTTGAGGCATCTCTTCCAGTAGTTGATGTGTAACTGGCGGTTTAACACGTAGTCCTCCATTCTGATTGCCCACAGAGCCTTTTGTCTAGGCTCTACGGAAATAGGTTATCGAATAACCTCATCATTAAGATACGGCACGTGCGCACAGATGCGGGTACAAATTATACTTGTCACGTGAAGCTAAAGCTGGGTAATATGAAAATATATTTATAAATGACTGACGTATCTAGTGAGCTTCGAAGGGGCCAAACGATATAGATTTTAAACCCTCGATTTTAACTCGATGAACTCTCATGTCACACATTGTATGCTAGACTGTTCTAAACGCTAAAACGTCTAGATCATTTCACGGAGGCTATCCAGCATGCAGAATCTCCACAATTGCATTGTTCAGTTGCTAGGTTACTCCTGCACATATAAATTCTTCACCTTCCAGTGGTGCTGTTGTAATCGCTAAGTACACTCTGCATATCTGGAATATAAAAAAACCGAAAGCGAATCGGAGCCGAGAACAACCTCAGACAGATCTCCATTAGACGACTACTCGATATCTTTTCTTGCAACAGATTTTAATTGCGTATGAGCTATCTAGTTATGACATAATATCGGAGAAAATGTACAGAAAAGATAACTCAATATAGTGGAAGAGCACTCATGCATCGAATTTCATTTGCAAGTACCACTGCGATGTTAAGGTGGGGAGGGCAAGACTGACACCTGTACCCGGTGCCCTCGACGAACCTGGGAGTGAAATATTCTCCCAGAGCCAAGTTCAGTCAAATTTCGCAATACCAATTAAGTTGGCCCACGAGGCAATGATTCAAATTTCTCCGCCACGTCAAATTTTCGCTCCCAACGAGTTCGACTCCTACCCAAGTCTCATCAAGTCTACAAGTACAACTTAGTACATCCTCGTTCCAATGACCACTCTTCTCATCAACCATTCTCTGGCCTCATCTAGCCGCCAAATACACGCCCACGCCGATATTTATACCCGACGGAGGAAGCAAAGCGTAGCGCACAAATCTGGGAGACAGTTCCTTGGGATGGACGTGAGAGGGATTGGGACAAGTTCATTAGATGAGACACAGATGGATACAATTTTGACTGGCGCTGAAGTTTGAATTCTGGCAAGGAGTTTTACGAACTGAGTTATGTGCGCACCAAGATTTCGCTTTCGAGAGTGCAGCGGACACTATAAAAACACGCAAACGATGGATGGTGCTGTGATCTGCCTCCTGGTGGTGTTCTCTGGTATAGTTTGAGTAGCCTGGACACCTACTCCACTTGGGAAGGAGACGCCTCGGACAACATTTTGCGCGGAGAAGGTTCAGTGGATGACGAAGGCATGTCTGGATAACCCAGGGTTTTTGAGACGTTCCCCTAGGTGGGTATTCACGGATGAGGGTTGACTTGGGGTGAAGAAAAAGCTACCATAACTTCGCAGTGGTACTTGCAAATGAAATCCGAGGAATTAGCGCTCTTATTGTCTTGAGTCATCTATTATTTACTTTTATCTGATTTTGTGTCATAGCTAGATAGCCACAAATGAAATAAAAATCTGATGCAAAAAAAAGACCAGCAAATTCAAATTGAGGCCCATCCATTGCTCAGCACCTCAAAAGTTTGTAGGAACTTTGAAGGAAGAATCGCCTCTGTCATCCTTCTAGGTGATATCTTTCCGATCATGAGTCCTCCATTACAACTAAATCTAAGATTTCACAGCCCAGAATCTGTTGGAAATATCGCTCAATGAAATGGGCGCAATATTTATGGAACGAAAGTAGAAGTTGTCTAAAAGAGTGTCATGTTCAGATTACAGCTAAAAGTGTGGAAAGTGTGCGCTACAAGTGTGGCTCCTAGTCTGATGTCTTCTAGCACAAAAGGGACGTGATAACATCCGCGACTGTACTGGTGAAGGTATTCAGACTACTAGAGTGTATATTCCCCTATCTAAGGTTTTACAATACAAAGGATATGTGGTGTGTGTGTGTGTGTCCGAGCGTGGCACGTGAGCGGTGTGTAACCTCATGGAACCTCATTATCCTCCTTCTCTACATAGCTAGTCCTCTAGCTTGCGAAATGAACCAAACAGTAATGATCGTGATAATAAAATAAAAACAGAATGAAGTCCTGAAGTTCTCCCACCGTCTCAGAGGCTTCCCACCGCATCAGCGATCCTCCGACGATCCTGCTCCAATAACCTAGCAGACCCGTACCATAGACTACGGACGGGATGACCGTCGCGCGTGTAGGCGGGGAACAGATGTGTACCATTGTATCTCCTTGCTAATCGTACACCACCCGGTGAAATGAGGGTATAAGTGTTGTTTGGATAGCAAGAAGATATTGCCCATGGCCCATCGTAAAATGGCTCAGTTTTCTTTGTACGCTGCCGCACCCGCAGAACCCAATCCCCTGTGGTATAGGTCCGGATGAGTCCTTTTTTTTCTTGTAGATACGAGCGTGTTGCATCTCTTACAGCTTTCATCGACGCAACGTCGGTTCGTGCTGTGTTTGCTTCTTGTGCCCGTACCAACTCTTCTGACCATTGCTTTTCTTCTTCAGGGGTAGGTTCGCGTTCGTAGGCATGGTAGGTCTGCTGTTCTTGAGGAGGGTGCGTACCGTACATCAGGAAGTAGGGCGAGTAACCGTTTGGACCTTTGAGTCGATTGTAGATGTAGACTGCGCGATCGAGGTATTCTTGTATGGGACGTCCCGGCTGATCCATAATAAGCTTGATCACGATGGCTTTGATCTTACCATTAGCTTGCTCGACCTTTCCATTGCCATTCGGTCTGAGGGGCGTAACTGGTCGGATCTTTGTGCCATTGATCTTATGCCATTCCACCGCTTCCGCGCTTTGAAATGCTCCTGCATTATCACTCACGATCTCCTTGGGAGGTCCGAACTGTAGATTAATATGCTTGCAAAGAGGAACGGTGCTTGCGAAAGAGGTGCTATTCGTCCAAAAGCTGACGAGCCAACCTGTCGCGTACTCGATCGCGTTCAGCATCGTATGCTGGAACACCGGTCCTGTGAAGTCGATTGCCCACCGAGTGAGTGGAGGTGAGGGCGCAATCGGAGTGAGATGTCCTAGAGTCGGGTCCGGCTTTTGCATGAGTTGACACTGACGGCAGGTACGGGTTGCTTCATGAGCTGCGAGCATGATTTCTGGATGCCAATACGTCGCTGATAGGTCCCTGTGAACTGCTCCAACTGACGCATGTCCAAGTCGCTGATGAGTTTGGACAGCTTCATGCATTAAATCCTCGTATTCCGGGACTTTCAGCATCATAATTGCACCTTCCTTGTGCTCAGAGTGAACCGTCTTCAACCGAAAAAGCGAATCTTGATGTGCCGTAAAATGCTTCTTTACCCAAGTGTAAGATAAACGTGTACTAAGTTCGTGGCCGTATGCAATGTGCTCAAAAATTGTCTGCAGATCTGTGCGATTTAGATGGTCCAGGCGCTCGATCGTCGGTTCCGAAGAATCTTGCGGTTGTCCTGCGTTCACCTCTTCAGCTACACTGTCGTTGGGGACCGATATGGCATTGTTGTCCTGCAGAATAACGTCTTCTTGACCGTCCGTTGGATCTGCTATTGGATCATAGCTTTCTAACTTTTGATTCTCTAATTCAGCGGTATCAAATACTGTTTCCAAGGTGATAAAAGCAGAGGGCCGCGAAAGGTAGTCTGCCATAACGTTCGTCTTGCCCGGCCTGGAAAGGATTCTGCAACCGTAATGTTCAATGATGTCGATGAATCTCATGATTCTAGGCGGCTGTTCGGATTTTGTGCGCAACAGCTTCAGTGAATCATGGTCAGTGAGCACGGTAATATTAGCTCCTTCCAGCCAGTATCGCCAGTGTTGCAAGGCTAGAACGATAGCCAAAAGCTCTCTCTCCTGAGTGCTGTACCGTTGCTGGGTCTCCGTGAACCGCTTTGAGAAGTAGGCTACCGGATGAAGTACACTCTTGCCGTTCGAAGACAATCGTGCTTGATATAGGCAACACCCGGCATCGGTTTGAGACGCATCTGATTCGAGAATAGCTGGTAAACTATAGAGATACTTGACGACGACTGGTGTCTGAGTAATGGTGTCCCGAATTAATTTCCAAGCGTCGTATTGTGCCTTTGTGAGCTTTACTTTGGCGTTCTTGACTCCACCAATCAGTGCGAAGAGTGGTCCTGCTTTAGTAGAGAAGTGGTCGATCAGGCGGCGCAGGTAGCCTGCGGCGTTGAGAAAGCTGCGTACTTCCGTAGCAGTCGTGGGAGGTGGTCTACCGCGTATGGCCTCGACTTTTGCCGGGTCTGCTTTGATTCCATCCACGCTGATCTTGAAGCCTAGAAATGTTCCTTCCGTGACGAACCACCTGCATTTAGGGACATTCAGAACAAGTCCGTACTCTTGAAGTCGCTCCAGGACCTTTTTGACTCGCTCCGTAAGCTCTTCTATTGTTTCTCCCCAAATTGCGATGTCATCCAACAGTCCTGCGAGGAACTCTCGTAGCGGACCGAGGACTTCTTCGACGAATGCTTGAAACGTCGCTGGCGCGTTCGTCAGTCCGAAAGGCATCACTAACCATTCGTAGATTCCGAAGGGCGTCACAAACGCAGTCTTCTCTCTATCTTCAGGATGCATGAGGATATGCCAAAAGCCGTTCAATAGGTCTAGAAAGCAATAGTATCTGTGTCCAGCTGCTCTTTCGATCTCTGCATCTGCGTTCGGGAGTGGATGCGCATGCTTCTTCGTCACCTCGTTCAGACGTCGAAAATCACAACAGATACGCCAGACTACTTCCATTTTCTTGTTATTCGCATTCCATTTCATCTTCGGAGTACCGTCTGCCTTCTTCTTTGGTGTAAGCAGCGCCTGCGAGCACCAAGAACTCTTGCTCTTCTTGATAATCGAGCCGATGTGGGTTGAACAGAACTCGCGCATTGCTTCCTCCTGAGCTGGTGAGTATCGTCTCGGAGCTTGACGGATTGGAGATGAATCGCCTGTATCAATGCGATGCATGACAGTAGCTTTTTCTGCGGTATTCCTCCTTGCTGGATCAAATACGCCGGGGAATTGCTCATTCCAAGATGCAATAATGTCATGGTATTTGGCGTCAACATTGTCCAGCTGTACAATAACCTCCTCCGATGTCGACATAACACGCTCCTCCGTAGCGAACGTGATTGTCTTACTCTTGTAAGGTACCAGGATTGGTGTACCCGGGTGAGATTTGAGTTGTACAGCTCCGTCCTCAAGGAATGCCAGACCGATCTTGTGAAAGACTGACTTGCCTAGGGTGAGATCTCCAGGGAATGAATTATCGTCGACTACTCCCACAGACACCTCGTATGGCAGTGACCATCCTTTAGGCAACTTCCACGCGAAGCGTACCACGACGTCTTCATCAATTGTTGGTCCAGAACCTCCTATTCCGCTCAGAGTTGATGGCTTGCGAGAACTGTATGGTTGGAGCCTGGCTGCTAGTTTCCGTGAGATGTAGCTAGCAGGGCTTCCGTAGTCTAGAAAGGTACTGAATGTGTCCAGGGAAGAACACAAACGTGTGCGAAAGACCTCATGTGGCTGATTTGCTCCCTCTCGAAGAGGTCGATCAAGTGGAGCTTTTGGTATCTGCTCGTCCACTGCCACGTAGTGGACGAACTCCGACCTTCATTCTTCCGCTGCATCAGCCTCCATCGCTGTATAGAGCTGCGTCAACGTGTCCTCAACCATGTCTTCGTCCCACTGATCCTCCGGTAAATCGTCTTCGTCATCTGGCGCACCGGTCACGAATGCCGAGCCACCGCGTCCTTTACTGGTGTTCTTGGGCCGGCCGCGAGTTACTACTTTCCTGAACTGATCCCGAAAGCGTTTCCCAAAGGCCTGGTTGTTGCCTTTGTTCTCATGGAACAGTGTTCCCTTGATTGTGACTGGCTCGGAATGACTACCGCCACTGGATCCTTGATTTGACGACTGCTTGCGTGCCCTGCAGTCTTTGGACATGTGTCCCATCTTCCCACAGTTATAGCATTTTACATCGCCACCGCGAGCTGCATATGCACTCTCTTCCTCTCCCTCACGCGTGATGTGCACCGCACGATTGTCCTTTCTGGGGTCGATGATAGTCAGACCGGTATGTGTGGTCTGGGCGTCTGGTTGCACAATCTCCGCCTTTCCGGGCGTCGTTGTTGTGGATTCACTAACCTGTAGTTGGTAGTAAGGTGAGGCTTGTCCTTGTAGAGTGACATTGACGCTCGGCCTGGTGTAGATGTGATCCTCCACCTCGAATCGAGAGATGTTGCCTGCGAGCACTATCACCTCCTCGATGAGTTCCGGGTTAGTCAGGATTGAGATACGCGTGAGTAATTGTGCCCATGCTCGAGGCATGTACATTTTCATGATTTCGTGCAGCATATCACGAACATAGTGGGATTCTTGTGACTGCACTGGCAGAGCATAGAATGCTGCCCGAATCCGCCAGGCGAAGTTAAGATAACTTTCCTCCTTGTACGGGGCCATCCTAGCAAACGTCACCACTGGACGTCTGAGTGTACCGTGCCGTTCCATGCACTCAAAGATTGCCTCGAGAGCTTGCGTCCAAGTTGCGTTATTAGTTTCGATATATCGTGACACAGCTTGGAAATCTCCATCTAGCAATGGGGACAGCTTGGATGCCCAGAGCTGGTAAGGGACTGCTGCTTGCACCAGGGAACGCTGTATCTCCCTCAGCTTCAGGAAGATTTTTGTATCGGTTGCAAGGTGCATCTCCCAAGATCGTTCCAACACCACTCTAATCCTGTACGCATCCTCAGGAATTCTGTCGTACAATATACCTAGGGCAATGATTTGCTTTCGAAGTTTTACTTCGGGCCAGATCTCTTGTACGTATTTCTCGCCGAGGTTATGTGGACGAGGAGCTTCTTCTTGGGGGACGTGGTGTATATTGATTTTTCCGTCCGGGAGTCTTGCCTTCGCCTTGATCTCTTGCTGTATCAAGGCTTCTTGGGCTTGCATAGAGGGAGGTTCGTAGTCGTACTCAGGTTCAGTATTTTTCCTGGGAGTACGGTTGTTAGATAGTTGATCCAGAGCCTGCTTGATCGATGCAAGGCTGCTACCGAGAGATTCGAGATTGCTGTCGATATTGTCGAGTCTAGTGTCGATGTCTTTGAACTTCTTTTCTACAGTGACCGACATGATAATTTTCGACGACGGTGATGCCGACGAGCCAGTTTCGCCTTCTTTAGACATTAGATCGGATGAAAGAGATCTATTGGATGATGAATGGTTTGTAGAGGGATGGGGACGGGATGGATATTCTCGGTCGGGAATGAGGGTAAAATTCAAGAAAAACGAGTTTGAACGTAGAGGGGTTTCCTAACAAAAATAATTATTTTTGTGGCTCCTAGTCTGATGTCTTCTAGCACAAAAGGGACGTGATAACATCCGCGACTGTACTGGTGAAGGTATTCAGACTACTAGAGTGTATATTCCCCTATCTAAGGTTTTACAATACAAAGGATATGTGGTGTGTGTGTGTGTGTCCGAGCGTGGCACGTGAGCGGTGTGTAACCTCATGGAACCTCACAAGTACAAGTGTAAGCGACACGTAGCCTAAGCCACACCATAAGCGAGTGACGACATCTAGGCTGTCGCCGGATCAATTGATGTCAATATACAACAGAGCTAGTCCAGAATAAAATCAGTTAATTACCGAAATCTAAAGTGAGAAGGTTTCCTCCTTCTCGCTGTATACATAGGAAATTGTAATTATTAATGCCGATCATAACAATCTGTGTTGCTAAGCAACTGTATCCGACCCGCAACATTGGTTGCCCCTGTAGCCAGCTAGGCTCTATATTTCATCCCTACTGTACTGGCGCAGACAGTACAAACCCAAGGGATTAATCCCGTAACATAGGCATAGAAAATCCCCAATAACCTCCTTGTGCCCACGCCATACAGCCGCTCATATATCTAATAGGTAGCCTGAAGCGCTACCATATTACCCATTCCAACCTCTTAAATACACACAAGATCGTGTCGGGAATCTAGACGAAATAGAGGGCCCGTACGTCCATAACACTCTGTGTCTCCATTTCCAACAGAATCTCTCCCATCTTTCCGCCCCGGCTTTGATTTCTTTGTCAGAAATTCACTCCGCAAGCCAAGATTGGCGTCCTCCGATAATTCCCCATCAGCAATAGTGTTGGAAGAAAGTGTCGCAAGTCATGTTGTGGCTTTTTTCTCGGCATTAAATCGGGACTTCAAAAATTATTTGGTGTATCGAGGGGAAGTTCGACATTCAGCCTAAGCTGATATTGGATTGGAAGGTCTTTAGAATTTTCGTGGTCATGTATGTAGTCGAGAAATCTAGGGTATCCGAGAGTTCCGGCCAAAATCAGCCCGGAATTACAACTTCCAACGAGACTCTTAGTCTAGTAAATAATCATTTGACCGTCGGGGGATGGCCGATTCTTGGCTCTAGGCGAATATTTTATGCCCTGGTTCGTAGAGGACACCGCGTACAGGAATCCAGTCTTGCTGTTCTACACTGCCACCTGTAGCGCACACCTCGCACTCTTTTAGTAGTTATCTGAACATGTCACTCTATTAACCAACTTCTTCTTTCGTTCCAGGAACTTTGCGGCCATTTCTTTCCGCGATATTTTCAATCATTCGACCCAGGGATCTTCTGTCTCAAGTGGCATATGTGTCCAGGCTATCCAAATGCTATCTAGGAGAGCAGTCTAGATGATGTCTCACTACATCGTCTATTTGGGTGTGTCGATTGAGTCGTAAAAATGTTGCACTAGCTGCAACCCTTTACCCATCTATTTGGCAACATGATTTTTTGACTTCATGTACAGATCCAGGTTAACTCTGAGCCATTGTATCTTATCTAGTGCTTGTATTTCGGGGGTGTCGCCCTTGTTGGTTGAACTAAATGGCCTCCATTTTAGAAATTCCTCTTGTTATCGAGTAATTTCCCTTCCTGAATTTTGTTTTTTCCAGCTTAATCCCCTCAATCAAGCTCATTTCCCGTAGCGCTGTGCATTCACTGCCGTAGGTCTAGGTCTCCATTCCAGCGTATCCGTCGAAACGTACGTAATGGCGTTGCAAAGTCTAATCTTCTCAAACCTAATCTAGACGTCTTGGAGAGTTTAGCTTGGAATGCAAAGGAGACAGAGTGACATCAAGGTTATCATTGAGAGCATTTTGTAGGCGCAATATTCTTCAAATTAGGGCTCAACTTGCCGAGTTTCCGGACAGGTGATAATACAACGGTCACTATCACAGGGTGTCCAACTTTTACTGAAACATGACCGGCGAAAGTCTGCGCGGATGCTAGTGGATGAACTTCAGGTAGGGGGGTGATAATGATCTTCATTCAGAACGACTCCCTGATATAACGACTATGGGATGATAAATCGAAAACTACTTGGGCCAACACTTATAAATGAACAATCATAACACTTGGTGGTATACATAAGAAATAAATTATAATCTGGTCAAGACTATCGACAGTATCGATGTTTGTGTGGAAAGTGGTGTAAACTTGAAGTAATTTCAATACAATAAATAGCGTTATTTATAATCTCATGTATTCGAGATAAGGACAACATTTTTGCTAGAAAACTACGTAGCGCTCAATACTGCCTCTATTATCAATTTGATATTGTGAATCTTACTTTTACTTCTTCTTCACTCCCCTCTCTTCATTTCGCATTAGATACAGCAACTTGGCGAGTGTGAGTTCTGGTGAGGGTAAATCCAGTGGTTTCGAAGGGTTGCAAAAAGCGACAATGGCCGCCACAAATAACGGCAGCGGATCGCAGACAGCTTCAAAAGATAAGAATCTGGAAATCTCAGGGAAATTACTGAAGTAGGTCAGACTGATCGTGATGGGAGAGACAGATGAGGAGGATATGAACGAGGCCGCGATGGCATTCAACGCGCAAAAAAGGTGTTGGAAATTGTCAAGGATTTCTAAGGGGAAATATCTCGAAGAACAAGTTTACAATTTAGGACAAGACTTCTATTGATAGTTGTATGGGATATGGAATTCGCTTCTCAATGTGAATTAATAGTGTATGATATTTCGTTAACTTAGTTTAGCACACACAAATAAGTCTATCATTAAATACAAATTCCCAAGGCCTAAGTGATCCCAAACTCCCAGTGATCTAGCAACAACCAACCACCTAATTATCGCAAGATATTGTTTCCCAGCCAGTCTATTTTCAGATATCTACTAGACCATATGTCATCCAGCCGAGCTTACTCATATGCAATCGAATCAGTACAGTTGATCTTGATGATCATACCCAGAAATCTAGACCTTCACATATACTGAATCTAGATTTCCAACAAAAGGGCCTGGACGGAAATGTCCCAGAAAAAGTTTCCCATTGAGGAAAGAATGATGACACTGGAAGAGATTGTGAAGAAAAGCCTTGTAGATTCAGCTCGTAATACTTCTCTATGAGCAGCATGGGGGATGCCGACAACGAGGACCTGCGCGTCGGTCGTAGCTCCACAAATAACGAAGACGGCGGTTAGGATAAGAATTGACGGGCCAAAAATATAGCGGCTTTAAGAGCTGCTATCAAAGCTCTGATTTTAGGCCTAGCTATAAATGGAATCAGGTGGGTGCGCTGGTGCTCACTAAACTTGGGACTGTCCGAGGAAAGAAGTTTCTTGCGCGAAATGCGGCAGGGAATATCGTTCGTGGAAGAAGTTACGTTTCAGACCTACCAGGTCCAGAAGGGGAGTGTGGAGAGGGCTCGGATGTAGCATCTATCAAGAACGGCGGACATATGGAATGCAAATCTCATAATGGCGCCAATGTAGACAGATGTAAAGACTGACAATCAGGGATACACTTTGATCACCAATAAGAAAAATAAAAGACTTAAAAAAGGGCCGAGACAACCACGAAGATAGTCGAAGTCCCGGCGGTACCAATAATCTCCGCGAGAGCACCACCACCATTGGGACCTACTCTTCGGACACTTCAACGGCCAATGCCGAGTGATGAGGTGCCTTTGTTATTAGATTTCTCATAGCATTAGTCTGGCCGAAGGAGGAGGTAAGTAATTCTGGGGAAAGTTTATAAATTTGTGGCTCAAAGTAACGTCCTCAGCATTAAGTCGGGTCGATTGAGAGTGTCAGGATAATGGGTTTTGTTGCTTAAAAGCTTTTTCTCTTCTTAAAATGGCTTACCGTCTTCAAGGTTCTGTGTACAGATATCGCATAGGACGTTAAACTAGAGAAATGAATGAAAATGAATCATTTATATTCGTTCGCAGGCCTATATAAGCCTTCATTTTGTACTGTGAGAAATTTGGAAAAGGATAAAATAGGATCTGTAGCTGGGCCTAATGAGGAGAAGCTTCGGACAGAAGAATGATAAAATGATATAATAGTAATGCAGGATATTGATGGAGAGAAAGATTCTGTTGTAGCATATTATTTTAATAAAGATCCATCTGAAAATTAAAACTTTTCTATGATCTGGTAGGGGTGGCATGAATGTGCAAAGGCTGCGAGTATTTTGGTCAAGTTTATCACTGCCATGAAAGGGGGGACTGGAGGGCAAGACTGACACCTGTACGCGGTGTCCTCTACGAACCTGGGAGTGAAATATTCTCCCAGAGCCAAGTTCAGTCAAATTTCGCAATACCGAACAAGTGGCCCACGAGGCAATAATTCAAAATTCTCCGCCACGTCAAATTTTCGCTCCCAACGAGTTTGACTCCTACCCAAGTCTCATCAAGTCTACAAGTACGACTAAGTACATCCTCGTTCCAATGACCACTCTTCTCATCAACTATTCTCTGGCCTCATCTAGCCGCCAAATACACGCCCACGCCGATATTTACACCCGACGGAGGAAGCAAAGCGTGGCGCACAAATCTGGGAGACAGTTCTTTGAGACGGATGTGAGAGGGATTGGGACAAGTAAACAAGATGATACGCAGGATGGATACAATCTCGACTGGCGTGTAATTTTGAATTTTGGCAGAGTTTTACGAATTGAGCTTTGTTTGCGCCAAAACTTCGCTTGCGAGAGTGCAGCGGACACTATAACACGCAAACGATAGAAGGTGTCGTGGTCCGCCTCCTGGTGGTGTTCTCCGGTATAGTTTGAGTAGCCTAGGCACCTACTCCACTTGGGAAGGAGACACCTTAGACTACATCTCGCGCGGAGGAAATTCAGAGGATGACGAAGGCATGTCTGGATAACCCAGGGTTTTTGAGACGTTCCCCTAGGTGGGTATTCACGGATGAGGGTTGACTTGGGGTGAAGAAAAAGCTACCACAACTTCGCAGTGGTACTTGCAAATGAAATCCGAGGCATGAGTGCTCTTACTGTAAATTGAGTCATCTTTTCTATATATTCTCTGATATCGTGTCATAGCTAGATAGCTGCATACGCAATTAAAATCTGATGCAAAAAAAAAAAAAAAAAAAGAAAGGGGGGACTTTTCTCAACACCTGTCAGTGGTGTCCCCTACGAGCCATGAAGTCTTACTGTAAAGTCTGTAAAGACGAGATTGAGTCACACCTTCATTCTTACTTCGACGAGGATCCCCAATCGCTTCCGCGGTCTGTATCGTCTTCATCTTGTGGATCCCAATGGATGGAAACCCGACCGTGCACAGTGTACGCTGTAGATTGGCTCACGTGGCGTGGGGGGAATATTTAAATAAATCGGCGATGCTGTATAGTAGAAATCAATTCACGTTTTATTAGTCTCAAGCTCTACTCGCATTATATTGTTGATTAGTCGGAGCCACGAGACACCTATGTGAAATCATTGTGATCATAAACTGAACAACTAGAAGCCACAATCTCTCCGCACAATCCCCTACCGCCACTATCATGGAGGAATAGCCATCCGATGAGGTCTCGCAGCGTTCCCAGCACCCGATACGGCAATGGTTTACTGGATTAAGTTGATCTCTAATGTCACAAATAATGGAGATATGGATGGATTTTCGCACCTCGTGTGGTCCCGGTGTCTAGGCCTCGCATGGCTGGGGCCGATAGTTTTCGGGGCTTTTCCCGCATACGCAGTTACCATTGCCTTTTTATTTTCGTTGTAGAAGGATTCGTGGAACAGATGGTTGAGTTCCACGGGTAAATATCGAGCTGAATGGCTATTTTGAATTTGAATTTGATTTCAATTAACCCGATCAGGCACCCTATGGGTCCATGCAGGTGACTATCTGCATTATTTACAAAGGAGGAAACCAATTTGGTGAAAACCCCCTGATCCTGTCTTTTTATCTTCCTATCAATTTATTTGGTTTACCTTCAGGAAGTGCAGTGTACACTGTTCAGCCCGTGTGGATTCCGTCCTTTCCCCTTCCAGATCTATTTACTTTATCTGACATTGCTACCTCGACTTCTCCTGCCAGTCGAAACTGTTTTATCCACCCTTTGTTTAGTATCCACTGTGTAATTCTGGCCATGTCTTCTGGGCTATTCATCATTGCTTCAAATGACCTGTCTTTAGCTTGTCGGAGAAAGTCGCCTCTTCCATTTGCCCACTGCGGACATGCCAACACCATGTGCTTGACGTTTTGCGACGGATATCCACATTGACAGCTTGGCTTTTCTACTCCGGGTACTTTTCTTCTGCTCAGGTAAGAATTGAGTCCGATATGCTCGCTCCTTAGCTGAATGGCGACACTGCTTTGGGCCCTGGTTAGGTTGAATGGCTATTTATCACGGGCAATATATCAATGATCTTTCAAGGAATATTAGAGGCAAGGATCACTGTACAAGGTGTGACCTTGTTCAAAGAGTAGCCCAAGTTGCCAGATAGTCCTCGATCCTGAACTCAAAGTGGACTTGGTGCTTCAGCCTAGGACCTTACTAAAACAACAACAAAATAGGTAGTCCTCTGCATCAGACTGAGAGTAGTGAGGCACCTAAACGGACCATGCTAGCAGTTGCAAGGGATTATAAAATGACGATAGAATAAAGATCGACTTTACCTATTATATTTGTGCGTTGTATAGTTGTTATAATTGTCCCAATAAGTCAATGACCACACAGGACATGCAGATCTCCCTTGTCTCCAAGCTAGGGGTGTTTATGATACTACTATATCCTATCATATGCCTTCCATACTGCTGCCATCAACAGTACCAACTCTCACAAGTCCTCAGTCAATCAATCAGTTTGAGGAGCCCTTGGTCTTTCATTGTCTTCTCTCTCCAGCCGATAAAGCACTGAGCATTTTCAGTTGTTCGGTAGTTGAGAGATTTTCGTAAACTACTAGGTGCGTAGCTTTCCGATAACCGACATAACTTTACCTATCCTAAACGTGCACTTGACCTTGCTTACCAAGTTACCTGGTGGTTATCTAAAATAAGCAATGGGCACATGGCAACAATGCCGAACCATAATTAGGGTGCCTTCACCGGTATATCTATGCCTGGATAGAATGTTTACAAACCAGTATAATTCTGTCATTTTTAGTAGAAAACTTCTAATCAATTTTTATTTACTTCCATGTTATACCAAGCCTTCTACGTGATGGTTCATATATTCGATGACTTTGTGTCCGATGTAGTTTTAGATTATACTGTTCACTGGGAAATAGAATTTTTGGATAGTTAAGAGCCAGATATTGGCATGTAATCATATAGGGGATATTTTTGATATGATTTATCCTTAGAATTAATAACGAGTCAAAGAAAAGATGATCTAAAAAATTTCAAACTCCGCAACTGATGTGCCCACATTTTTTCGTTCCCGCTAATATAGCTCTGTCTTAGATTTCCAATTTCATCTCATAAAACTTATCCAAAGTGTTAAATAATCTCATTACGTTCCCAACCTGTTGGTCGGATGTGCTCAATACCCTTGCTTGGGTGTGGTGCGGCCTTGTCCCTATATTCGCTAACAAATGGATTTGGGTCCTCGTTTTGATCAAGGTTACCTAAAGTATGGTTAACCTCCCGATGCTTAGCTTCGTCAGCGCGAATGTAGAGCAATAGATCGCGCATCGTCCGATTCCCTTCAGGTATCTTCCAGTACTGAACTGCAAGATCAGGAATCCGGAATTCCGGGCTGGTCCATTTAGGAAGTAATCCTGCTTCAATATCTTGAATAGCAGTAGAGTAGGTGAGAACAGCCTCTTCTTCAAGATATGCGACGAATCGGTGACATGTACGGGGTGAAATGAGGTACGAAAGGAACATGCTATTGAAAAAGACTCCTTGTGCACCTATTATCATAAATTTCATGAACCAGCCTGGCTTTGCCATTTTGAGGAAAGTCAGCAGATGCATTCGTTCATTGTAAGCTTCCTCAAGAAGAGTTTCGATCCAACCATTGTCACGCTTTAGTCGTCGAAGTGAGTGTAAGTGTCTTAGCATTCCAGCTACCATACCCGGAACTCCTGCGACTGATTCAAGAAATACCATTCGAATAAGCCACTTGCGCTCGCTCATTCGATATGGCTTTTTCAGAACCTTTTCACCATTTTCCGTTATGGTGACCGGGTCGTGCTTGTATCCCGTTGCGAGATCAGTACTGAAGCGGAGGAATCGTACTAAGTAAAGGGCTATGCGATCTGAGAAGTCCTTCGGGGTTCTGTGAGCGTATGATATGTTTGTTAGCATCTGCTCTTTAGGGTAGCTATATCAAGGTTAGCTTCTTATTTTTGGATTATCGGAATAAGATTCACTTTGGATGTGGCCATGCAGCCTCAGTCTTCTTAATGTGCTCATGATCCGCTTCTGGAAAGTAATCACGGAGTTGTGACCGTGATGTCGATGAAAACGGACGTAAACATCTTGTCTGATTTGTTGTTAAACTATTTTGATATGATCCAACGAATTCCAGCCGGCTCTTAGAAGATCTCGCTACTACACGAGATATCTGGTTGATTGATCGACAAGGAATAGATCTTGGGGGTAGTCTACTGAGATACATATATGTTAGGTGATAATGTATAATATGATATGTTAGAATATTCGAAATCAGCTTGAAGTTGTTGTAAATTTTTGTTATGTCAATGTGGAGATCGGGGTAGAGACATAATTTATAGAGGTCGTAAACTGATTGCGAACCCTGGATTCAATAACTATTCACGTTTTGAACCCTCAATGTCGTCAACGTGCGTCATACATTCGGTACGAGGATAAATGTTTCTTTTTTTAAACCCAATCGAAAAGGGTCTCAAAGAGTCTCAGCCATGATCAGTCTCTGTCCTCGCTCCTGAAAACGGTAATGAAACGAGCATACTGACAAACACATGAAATAGCCTCAAATCGTCTGGGATTTAGAGAGTCAATTGGAGGCATATTCGGGTCCAAGTTCTGGATGTCCATCCATGTCGAGATTCGTGGCGAGGAGAAGAGAATCCGATGGAAAATGGCGTAAATTGAAGCGTGCAAGAGTAATGAATGTAATGTTGATGTCATAGACCTAGTCTACATGGATATCCCTCTGCAGCGGTGCCGCAAACAAGTCCTCGAATACCCGATGACCAATGGCATCAGGACCATTTCGTGTTATTAAAGAGCTATACGACAGCTAATACTCATTCTTCAATTCATCAAATGTCCGACTTTTTTCGCATAGCAAGTCAACTTGTTTGCCCTACCATTCTTGTTAGTTATCATGAAAAGGTATAGTTCAAATTATGAACTTTATAATCCCTCCCTTCTCTATCAGCATTGGAAATTAGTGTTTGAGATTTGACTAGGCTTTAGTATGAGCGAGGAGACCGCATCATCTTCGCGAATACAAGACTAGTTAATGGTAACGACAGGCAGCTAATATCACACAAAATTTAAATCACAGTATTTTGAACGGTCAAATAGATTCATTTAATACCACCCACCCATTCTATTAACTGAACTTATTGCGCTGTAAGTGAGATGCCAAATCAAAATGAAACTTCTATAAATATCGGTTAATATGGAGAAGATTTTCTCTCGCACATGCGGATTCCCATTTTTAAGATTGAGCAAGTTGATTTTGCGGATTGTTGACTCCAACACGTCTGCATCATGTGGATACAGTGGCAACAGGTGTGTTTGTCCAATTCCGGGGATCATTGTCTTGACTTATTAGACCTACGGATTCATTCAATCGTGGGGTTAGTTCTCGACAGGGATAAGACATGGAATATGTGGGCTCAGCCAATCAAACAGTTAGTCCTTGAGCTGTCGACTCGGTCACGACCTGTCCCGCTCAGAGGTTTTAAGTAGTAGTGACATACACTTGCTCGTTCAGACGTAGAGGGGCTCTGCTGCCAGTCATATGAAAAGTATTACGGACTCGTCCTTGCCCAACTATTTCCGTTACTCTCTACGAGTCTCCACTAATTACACTAGCTGATGTAAATAGAATATTCGAAATTTTGTCAGCCGTTATCCATTTATAATTATTCAGGATATCACCGACGCTTTCATTTCACTCGCGAATACTGCTGGCTCTATCCTCGTTCCCAACTTTTGATAGCCTTAATCAGTTATCAAAAATATCAAGTCTAAAACTTCCCTTGCCCCAAGCAAAATTGTGAGATGACAAGGGTACAAACAATTTGAGGCCATTTGAGAAGTTTTACGGAGCGACGATAATCCCATCCATCCTCACAATTAATGGCCACCGCTCAGCCGAAATTTCCACGCATATCTGACTGAACCCTATTTGAGACTGGCTAGTTGCTATTTGGTTCTCACCTTTCGTACACTCAACTTTATTTTATAATCCCTAAGATCTACTTCCTTTCCTCTTCGGCTCCCGGTCGTACCACACTGCCCAACGTCAAAGCCAAAACGCTTCAGTTCGAACTTTCAATTACAAGTCTCGCTGTTAAGCTCCCTCATCATGGATCACTCTCACCATATGCACACGAACCAGGACCATTCAAAAATGCAGCATGATCACTCTCATATGAACCATGGTGGCGGCATGGATATGGCTCAAAGTTGTAATATGAACGTAAGTACTAGTGACTATATGAAGCAATAATAAAATAGAAATTAACACATGTTTAATAGATGCTCTTCACTTGGGATACCTCGAACCTTTGCATCATATTTCATTGGTGGCAAATTCGGAGTCCTATAACCCTCGCATTTTCGTTACTAGGCGTTATAGCAGTGACTGCTCTATTTGAGGCTGTACGTGCGGGTAGTCGAAGGTTCGAACAGATTGTAAAGGAAAGAAAAGCCAGTGTTCCAAGTCAGTTACCCCTTTTCTTACTATCTACAAACACAAATACACAATCCATTTATACCTTATTTCCCAAATTTCCTGATTGAGTTACCAATCAAGCGACGTAATTAAACATGCTGGCTCTGGCTGGACCTAGGAGTCGAGTTAGCTAGTGATAAGAAGATAGAGAGCATCAGGACAATGTCATGGTGCGAGCTGCATTAAGATATCCACAAATTATTGTATTCGAATGTAGCTGAGAATCCCCCGGATGGAGATGACACGATAACTGAACCGACCACTTTTCCCTCTTCAGGGCAACGATTTATCTTTCTACGTCGTCGCACACATACCATCAAAGCACTCATTTACGCTTTTCAATCTTTCTATGGATTAATGCTCATGTAAGTTACTTACCACATTCTCTACAGTGCTGTACAATTATAATGTACTTCTCTGACATAATTCATATAAAGGTTGGTATTTATGACTTACAATGGCTGGGTTATGATGTGTATGGCCTTTGGCGCATTCTTGGGTTATTTGATATTTGGTAGCGAAACCAGCGCTACTAAGGATGGAGCTTGCCACTAGGCGAATGGTAGTAATTTCGATGGACAGACTACAAGATGGCGATTAAACTAACGCCAATCTTGGTTGATAATTAAGGGCAGAATGGTGTGTGTTGGAAATAAGCTTGTTGGCCCCTGCCCGAAAGCTTAGCCAGCGATTATTTAGTTTTCTTGTGGAGCGCTGTGAAACTGCCTGTCACTTTAGGGTTATAATAGTGTTATCATGAAACTTAGTTCTATGAAAATATTCAAGTCATAGTTTATTGCGCTCTCTATGGGCATCTGGCCCGCGGTGTAGATGCTGAAAAATCTTCGGTGGTCATTTGTTCTCGTACTTCACGAAAGTCGCACAAATAGTTTTACTGCCCTTCGCTCATGTCTAGGTCTGTCCTGAGGGTGCCTACACTTTTTTGCCAGCACGTAAGAGGTCGCTTACCTTTGGTGGCAGGACGAGTAAACTTCGATCATTTCGTCGATAAAATTCGACTATCTTCATGGCAGCTTGCTCTGGAGCGTCTTCATGTATGAAATGTCCAGTTTCGGGGAAGATGTGCAATGTATATTTACCTGGGAAAGGGTTAGTGCGTATATTGTGGTTTGTGCAGCATTGGGACGGAAGACTACCTTGCATTTGACCAATCAGTAGCTCCTTGTCTAAACGATCGGTGCCGGCCAAGAGCAACAACTTGCCCGCCCTGCCTGCAAGAAAGCGCTTACTCAATCCCACGAACCAACCCTTCCAGAATGGTTGGGTAGCTGAAAGATCCGTGCGCCAGGTCCAGGCTTGCGAGCTTGGCGCATCTTTATTGTGAACCAGAAGGGCGGGAACACTTGTCCGCGCAGATAAAGGATTTCTAATTGTCTGTGAACGAAGGTGCCACGCAATGCCAGCCTCTAAGCTAGGAAAGCCGGTGGGTCGTGTAGATAGGTAGGTTTTCATGACATTGAGGGCGTCGAGAGCTGAGCCCTCAACCACATCCAAGACCACGTAACCTAAAAGCTGCTCCTTCAATTTACCACTACTGCCTAATTCAGTGACAACGGCTCCTCCCAATGAATGTCCGAGTAAAACTACGGGTGGTAAGATTTCCCAGCCCATCTGTATTTTCGTATTTTCTATTACTGAGAAGAGATCCAGACTAAGAGTGGCTAAGCTTAGATCTACTGTTTTGCTTGAAGTAGACGTGAGGCGAGTCAGCCCATGGTCACGGGCATCTATGGATAGGATACCAGCCATAGGCAGCTGTTTTCGAATCTCCATAAAAAGTGTCGCAAAAGATAGACCTGATGATCCGGCACCATGATGTGTCACGAATAATGGTGCAGCCCCAGAAGGGCAGGTCAAATAACCATGGTGGTGGATTGTTTCAGTTTCAAATTCAGATTGAATGTAGATTTCGCGTTCAAAGTAGTTGGTCCATGGGATAGGAGTTAGCGATTGATTGATTCTAGATCTAGATCACGTCAAAAGGTATACACCAAGACTAGCTAGCAATCAAAAAACTGACAGTGGGCGGATTTCTTGTGACTGTTGATTCTGGGGTGGTTTGATGGTGCATGCGGATGATATGGAAGACTCAGATGAAGAATCGTCATCGGAATGAGCAGGCGGTTTCTGAAAGTGCGTTGTTGCCGTTTCTGTGGATCCTGCTGCGTCCGATTCATGGAAACCTACAGGACCCAGAAAGGGAGAGAATTTTGGCTTAGCGAACGTTTTTTGCAGTTCAACCATGGCGAAAGTTGGAGAAATGGGGACGGGATGAATAGCAGCGAAAAATACACAGGTAGCGGGATAACAGCCTGTGACTTGTACACAGGTGCCCAGCAGGGTAACCCGAAGCGTTTTACAGCTTGCAAGGAAAGCACAGTCCAGCTCCCTGTATCGAGTTGCGGGTCTCGTAGTCCTGGAATTTGGCAGGTCGAGGTATGATTGTACTTCCGTCAAATATTTATTGTATATTCATCTTCCAAGTTCTGACATTCGATCTATATTTCACGTAAATAATGATTGACTCTCAACTTCAAGGACCCTCATGTTTTAGCTCTTATTACCAATTACCTTTATCAAGTATGACTGCGGAACAATAATGCCAAGCCTCGTGAACAAGTATAAACCAAGTGAAGGATTTCCAGGTTTTGGTCATCAAAGCATCTTATTGCTACACCCCACCAGCACAGCGTTAGATATTTATAGTCATGTTGAAAAGGAGCTAGTGACCTAACATCTTTTTTTAATCATTTACTGTGTATTCAAGCCGTCAAAGACGATTTCTTCACCTTCCAGTGGTGCCGGTTTAATCGCTCAGTATGCTCTGCATATCTGGGATAGCCAAGAAGAATCGCATCCGAATTGAAGTCGAAAGCAATCTCAAGCATATCTCCATTTGATGACCTCTCGATAATTCCTTTCTTACTATTCTCATCTCAGTCCTCAACCTCCTTTTAACCACGCTTCATCTCGCCTCAACAACCGATAAAGAAGTTACTCCAATTGCAAACAGGAGCTTGCCCCATTTATTACCGGCCATCACCGACTAAAAATTTACGACGCTACGTATACCCGCAAGGAGGAAATCAAGTCATAATATACAAAGCTCGGGTCATGGTTTATGGGGGACTGATGCTCTAATGGAGTTCTACATCTTGAGGAAGGATAGGCGGCTGAGATGTGGTGCGAGAGGGGGAATAGATCTCTGAAGATGATGCTCGGACTGGCATTTTCGAGGGGTTTTCAACTTTGGAACGTTTGTGGACGCCAAGATTGAGATTTCGGCTAATGAGCCAGGAGGGCTTCTTTCGTCGATGAGTCAGCGGCACTCCCCAGCGCCCTGGACGGCACAAAAGAAGTTGGGCTAAGCTACCATATAGCAATCACGCTCTGTCAAGACTTTTCTGACATTCCAGCACGACCTTCGGGAAGGAGTTGGAAGGAGGCTAGAAAGGCAGGGAGTGAATTCCCCGAGGTACTCACAAGTCTGCAGCGTCAAGCTGGTAGGCCTCTTTGAAGGCTTCAGAAGGGTCACTATGTCTTCGGATTTAGTCCTAATGTCGGTATTAGGAGAGCCCCGTACCCAGTAGTTTTTGCGGGTTATTCCGGCTGCCCTACACCCGCAAATGGCCATCGTTTCGTTGGCTGGAGTGGGGATTTAATGAAGGGCAAGGGGCACGTCTAAGTGTGTGATCGAATGTGGACTTGTGAGGGGCGGTACTGTTTGAGGGGAGTTGTATGGGAGGCATATGAGGGAGTATACTGCTACCATAGGTATCCTTGGCCTGTAGAGAAAGAGGACCTGCATGTCCTATATAGTCATAGACTCAGACAGGACACTAAAAAGAAAAAGAATCAAGAATCAAGATACATATTAGCCACCAATTTGAGATTGAATTCATTGAACCTGATTTGGCACCCTATGGGCCCATGCAGGTGGCTATAAACCTATCTATATATTTACATAGGAGAAAACCTTTTGGTGAAAATCCCCCAAGCTGTCTGATTTAATTCTTAAAGTTTGCAATTTATCCTTCAGGAAGTACAGTTACACTGTAACGCCGTCGATGTGTACCAATTACGTTCCTTCTATCAACCCCAACTTTGTACATGTTCCGTCTCGTTCCCTGAGCAGCGTTTCGAGTGCATTTGTCATGCGGAATTGTTCTATCCAAACATGATTAATAATCCATTTTGTGATTCTTTTCATATGGCTAGGATTGTTGGTCATTGCTTCAAAGGATCGATTTCGGGCTTGTCTCCAGACTTCTCCTCTACCAATTGACCACTTATGACAGGACATGATCATGTGCTCGGGATTTTGTGATTGGTAGCCACCCTGACAACTTGGGTGATAAACTCCTGGTACTTTTCTTCTGTATAAACAAGAATTGAGCCCGATATGCTCGCTTCGAATTTGGATTGCTAAGCTACTTTGGGCCCTCGTCAGGGTTTAGTGGAGAGAAAGTGGTGACTCCCGGAAGCTTGTTTAAGTAGGTCCAGAATGGCAGCATTGGTAGAACTTTGCTGCTGCCCAAGTTTTAGGATCTGCTGAAGCAAATCTTTTAGGCTGTCGAGTTCGCTATGTGGCAGACCAAGATTTCGCCCATTCTAAGTACGCTGCAACCCTTCCCGCTTCTTTTAGTAAGTCCTTGGATCTCTCCTCCCCGCTAATCTCTTTCCAATATGCAAGGTCTGCACTTCTATTGTGTGTCAGCCACCAATTGTTATTACTGCTGTAGAAAGCGTGTGATATAAATACCACTCGAGTATTCCGACAATTGTACTAGTTGAGTCATAGTCTATTTAGCATATTGGGCTGATCTCTGACCCAGGCCTTGCCTTGTACTGTGCTCCTATCCTCTTTTGTTACTTGAAAGACCATTAATATATTGCCCGTGGAACTCAGCCACCTTTTCCACGGAACCTCCTGAGATTCCTGGTGTATTAGAATGTTTGAAAATTGAGATAAGCTTGATTTTGTGATGGTGTGTGTTACGGGTGTCTCGTGGCTCCAAACTACTAATATGTAAAGTAGAGCTCAGGACTAGACATAACTTGATTTTCTAATAAGAAAGGGTACCGATTATTTAAGCACAATTTTTATTATCTCGCAAAGACGCTTTTAGGTATACGCAGGTCTGATGCGCCCGGCTGACCGGCCTGTTCGTCATAGGAGACCCCACACCCAGTGGTTTCTGAGACTTTTCTTTACAGCTACACACCCGCAAATCGCCAGAGTTTCTCGGCTGGACAGGGGAAACGATGACGGGATAATAGCTCCTCTTAGTGCCTACTTCAATGGAGACCAATGGGGGTATTACTATTGGAAAGAAGTCGCGAAGGTGGCATATGAGGGAGTTCACTACCCGACGCATGGATACTCCCGGCCTGTAGGCAGAAAAGACCTACATATCCTTTCATATCCATGGACTTATTAGGACAACAACTTTACTCACTCACTAAGCCTTATTTTGCGCCCGGACTCCGACGTGAACATCATTACATGAGTATTATCATTTATCAGAGCCTCGTTATTACAGTCGTGAGCTTGGGTGATTATCAATATGCATGCTGATCTTGTGCGAGTATATAGATTGATGATACAAGGTTATGGTTAATATTGTAAGGATTACTCTAACAGCCTAGACATCTAACCACGTTGTTTGGTGTAAAGGAAGCAGGCTGATCGGAGGCGGTGCCGGTACATTTCTTGGAGCAGAAGTGTACGACGCAAAACCTTTAGGCGCTCGGAAAGCCCTAGAAGAGGCTATAGTATTGGAAGGAAAGTTTCCTAATAAGGTACTCCTCGATAATTCAGAAGTTGTCCACTCCCTAAGAATAGGCCGAAGCAAGTATTCTCAAGCCACCGTCGACCAATTTACAACTCTATCCGGCACTAACAGATTAATAGAGATACGATGGATTCCAGGCCACTCCGAAATTCTTGGGAACATCCATGCCGATAAACTGGCTAAATCAGCTCTGAAAGATGCTCCAATTTTCACAAATGCATTGGTTTTCTCGAGATCATACCAAGGACAAAGGTTCACTTTTGCAGCGCTAAACTGACACGTCAGAGACTATTGTGAGGAGTCTGTCGAGGCCTGGTGGCGTAAAAATAGACCTAGTCGATACAAAGACCCAGATTTACTGATGAAACTAAAATGTTCACGAGAGCTAGCTCTCCCAAGATGGGCGTACCATTATCTGGTAGCAGCTAGGACCGGTCATGGAAACTTCTCCAAATACCATAAAAGGCTTCACCACGAATTAATAAATTATAGGTGCAAATGTGGCCGAGAAAGGTGCCCGTGGCATTTTTCGGAATGCCTGATAGCGCTAAATCAATGTCGAAGAATAGCAAAGAAATCAGCGCCAAGTAGATTGACACTGTTATGAGAGAAGGGGTGGGTAGAATTCTATCGATATCTCATCATGACGGCATGTTATGGGGAGCAAAGTTAGACTGGAGAAGCCGAGGTCTTTTGGGATACAAATAAGACAGCCAAGCTGTAATAAGAAATCTATCTAGACGCAGGCCGCCGAGTCAGTGTATTGATAATTTTTCACAACATTTTTGTTTTTTCTGTTTCATGTAAATTCTAAGCTATGTAAAACTAGCTTCGATTGTTGTTGTGGGTTTTCCGGACACGCTCCAGTATCAAGCCTTCTGGGTGTAGAGCTTCATCCTGATACGTTTAAGTAGTCAATTCAATTCAATAACCACGGTATATACATCCAAGTATCCTTGCTAACAATCCCATCACAACACTCGTACTAATCTAGAGCTCTATGAGTCCGGGATCCCCACTCCTACCAAAAAAATATAAATAAATGTTAGAAATAGAAACCGCTTTCACAAAAAAGTCCCAAAAAAACCTGTAGTCCTAGGCCTAGGCACGGGTGCCACATGAGGTGAAAATATCCATCTACATCTCCCTTCTTTGTAACAGTCGAGGCCCACTTGATCCAACCCACCATCGCAGTATAGGGTGCTGTGTACGCTCCGGAAGCTCATTAGATGGCTCCTCTTCCATGATAAAGGGTTTGTGATAAGAAGGGCTTCGACCCTGAAATCTGATCTGATGGTGGTTAGCTCCATGATAGTGGCGGTAGGGGATTGTGTGGAGAGATGAAGACGATACAGACCGCGAAAGTGATTGAGAATCCTCATCGAAGTGAAGAGGAAGGCGTTACTCAATCTCGGCTCTGCAGGCTTTCCAGTGAGAGCTGGAGGCTCATAGAGGAAAATGTTGCGAAACCAACTTAGATATTCTCCGTGCTTGTAGTTTCAGTATGTGTCCATCAAGATTGTCGGGTGTCGCCTATCCAATACTGGTCACACCATCACTTTTGTCACGTTTGATATTCGAGACTGCGATGAGAATACGCGGAACTGGTATCAGATCTGTAGTTTGTTCCCTTGTATCCCGTAATGAGATACTAAACTCTAGTCCATGTCATTGCTAGACATCAATGTACATAAACAGTCTCATATCTTTTAGTAAAGATCAAGAGTTTCGATCAAGCTTTTACTATAAACATAATTTACACCTACGGATACCCTTTGAAGTTTAGACTTCGTTTCCTCCGCAATCACTCGAAGAGTTCTGCATATTCTTAGTTTGTTTTAAACAGACGCCACTGACAGGTGATGAGAATAGTCCCCTCGAGTTCAAGGGTTATGGGCGTACAGAGCTGCGAATCGAGTAAAGAGAACTTCGGATTTTGTTACAAAGCACAATTCTACATACGAGCGGTGCACAGGGTGATCTTGTCATTCAAGCAGGACGAAAAATATTGTCAAGTTACAACCTGGTTTTATCTCTTAATTCTAAGATGGCGCAGTGACGACAAATGATATGAGATAAAAGAACGTGTAGAAATATAGACCGTCACTCAGGACTGAAAATTTACACAAGCTCTGTAAATTTACCACTACATCATAAAGATCGCTCCTCTTGCAGAGCCACGAAATTAGAATGGGGCCTTTCAGAATACCAGTCAAGCACACCCATTATCAAAAGAGGACGAGGGATGGGTCGGAGATATACCCATCAATAGCTACAGAGTAATTAAATGCCGCCGGTTTACTTCCCCAAAAGATCGCCTCTAGTATCATCTTAATAGAAATCTGGAACCTCTCTCATGTGGTATAGCTCATATCCTAGCGTCTATTCTTGTTACTGTGATACGGATGCGGAATGATTGACTACTGAAATGAACCTCAAAGTTGAATCTTGTCGCTTTCAATCAGATAAAAATTTACATCAACAAGTCTTATTCTATACTCTAATCAGATCTTTCCTCTGAACCGCGGAGAATACGCCGGTAGCAGGATAGGGTCCTAGAAGCTTTAAACTTCATTTACGACACTATCTATGTAGCCAGTTCTTGTTGCCAACAAATTGTGATACATCTACTTCAGAGAATGTGAGCAATGAAGGCGGATTCTTATCATAAAGAGAAATCACAAAGAGAGGCCTGGGAAAAGTTTCGACATTTGCCTATCTTAACACAACTATCATAGTCATCTGTAAAGAAACGTGGCAACGTAGCACTTGACTGTGGGCAGTCCAAACTTACTTTTAATTTGTATACATCATCAAAATTTCATTTCACTCAAGATGTTGTTAAAATAACGACCCGAGGAAGGAGGAAATTTGAAAAGAGTATTGAGGAATCCGCCTTCCCAAACTTGAGTTGCTATGGCAGGAACGATGCTATCCATGAAACTCCTCCCCTCCCCGGATTTAATTGAGATTGATTTTGGTCTGACCATGTTGTCTCAAACCCTTTAACTACCACAAATACTATTCCTTATTCATGTATCTTTAACGAAACAGATCATAGGAGTTTTTTCTCTCGATCCGCCTCTGTCCTAGTTTTTTGAGTATAATCTTAGTGAACCACATACCACCATCGAACCGCAGTTGATTCTACATCTACGCTGTTACTCGGCATAAACTCCTCACGCGTTTAGACAGAACTTCATATGAAGATTCCGCTCCATTGCAAACAAATCTAAAAGGTCTACATTTTTTACATCCGTGGGTACCAGAAGAAATCTATGAGGAGCTTTATGTAGTATCTTATCAGCCACTTCCTTCTCCAGAAGAGTAAACTAGATATCTCACCCAGCAAATTTACTAGAAAATTCCGGCTCAAAACGTTTACCATAATTCTAAAGACAGGGAGACCAGAAATAAAATTTTGAGAAATATTTATCCGGAGTCTCAGCTTAAGTTGGTTCGAGACGATTTAAATACTATCCCACAGGAACCAAGCCTACCAGAGTTCGGACAATGTATGATGGCTAACTTGAGTACATCAACAATACTAGAGCCTTTAACTAGTGCCTCATCGGAGTCTAGGGAGGTTATTACACATGAACCACAAATCAGCGATATATCGCAAATATCTCCTCAACCGACTATAAGAGCCCCAACTCAAGTCCCAACGATGCAGACCAGTTCTTCCGAAACTGATATGATCGAGAAAGAATCACATGAAATCTCTACAACAATGATAATGAACCCCTCTAAGCCCATCTCGGGGAGTATTAGTACCCATACCTTATCTCCTCGTCCCTCTAGCAATTTTTTAATCGGTGAAGCTACTAAAATTCACATCTCTCCAGCAAATTCAGGGTCAAAATTTCCAGATTGCTGTATTGACTCCTCTGGTGGAGCTAATGAAGTACAAGAATCCTCACACATGAACCTCGGAAATAAGAAGTCAGGGCGTAGAAGTAATTTTGGAGTGTTTAGATCTTTTAGGATAACTACACCTAGTCCCAAGGCCCAAGCCAATTCACATTTAACCAGGCCAACAATGATTTGCTCACCATCAGTCTCTGGTGTTTCATTTGCAACAAGTTCTTTGACAGCGGCAGATAAATTTCAAACCAAAAGTCCGACTCTGTTAGTCAAGGAATCCCCAATAGAAAATGAATTTGTTGCTATGAGTCCAATTGTTAATCCTGATGTACCAGAATCAAGTCTATCTCCAGCCAGAGATACGACAATAACAGTTAGTCAGTTTCCCAATACTAATACAGCTGAGGAGGCAAATGCACCTTCAGCTAATGACACGATTATTACTATTGGATCATCTTCAAATTCGGAGACACAAAGTTCAACTTTATCTCCAGCTATAGATACGACAATAACAGTCAGCGAGTCCCCTAATAATGATGTAGCCAATGTAGAAACCGCACCGTCAGCTAATGACATGATTATTACCATTGGTTCGTTTTCAAATCCGGAGGCTCTAAATTCAAGTTTATCTCCAGCTTCAGATACGACAATAACAGTCAGCGGGTCCCCTAATAATGATACAGCCAGTGTAGAAACCGGACCGTCAGTTAATGACATGATTATTACCATTGGTTCGTTTTCAAATTCAGAGGCACTAAATTCAAGTATATCTCCAGCTTCAGATACGACAATAAGAGTCAGCCAGTTTCCTAATATTGATATTTCCAGGAGAGAAAGTGCAGTGTCAGCCAGTGACACGGTTATTACCATTGGCTCGCCTTCAAATTCGGAGGGACTAAGCTCAGGTCTATCTACAGCTACAGATACGACAATAACAGTGAGCCAGCTTTCTAACAGTGATACTGATACAGCCAAGGGCGAAAGTTCAATATCAGCTAATAACACAATAATAATGATTGGCTCATCTTCAAATCTTGAGGCACAAAAGTCGAATTTGTTTCCAGCTACAGACACAGAAATTAAGCAATGCCAGCTTCCAAATATCGACAAAGCCATAGAAGGCTCATCATCTATTCCAACTACAAAAGATATGACCAGCTGGCACCAGGATATTGATGAGAGTATAAAAAATTCCACCAACAAATCTTTGCTCGATACTGTTCTCGAGCAGTCTCCAGAGATTACTCAAAGCCCTAACATTCTACTCGTTGCAGTGGGCGATAATGTCCTAAATTATGATCCCCAAAATATTGTGCCTACCAATACGACTATTGGCACTGGGAAAAAAACCTTACGAAAAGGGTATAGAATGACGCGACGGGCTTTAATGAGAAAACAAGTTCTTACTTTACTCGTAGGAAGAGAGTTAGCTGGGCCAGCAAAAGAGCTCATTAAGAGGTCCATAGATACCAACAACATTGTTTGACTGAAGGACTCTGCCTATAAGCTTCGTGCATCTAGTAATATTGGATCAGAGCTTACGTAAATTTGAAGAGTGATTTATACTAGTTCTACCTTTTCGCTAAAACGGGATTTATCTTAAGTAACAGCAAAAAAATTGCAGTACATGAGACTGTACCCGGGTCTAACATGAGCTCCGACACGAGACAGGTAGATAAATGTCAGAAGAAAAAAAGAGCTCTTTAGAAACAATTTGAATGCCATTTTTATAGTGATAGAAACCTTTGGCTGTTCTTACTTGCGGGGATACTTGACAGGGCATAAATCATTTTTATTGCCACGCTGACCAGGAATCGTCTATAGGTTCCTTCTCTTCAGACCCAGTATATTTGGTTGCGATGATATCCACCCTTTCTTTTGCTCGGTTCATGCCCGTCTCGACATTTTGTATAATCTGCTCCCTCGTTTCCACCAACTTTAAAAGAGTTTCTACCATCTCAAAATTCTCGCCTAGCTATTAAAGATTGTAAATATTCGAAACAAGTGAAGGGCTCATTCTAACTTACGGATTTGTTGCCAGCATCAGATTCGAGTCTTTCCCCGTCTGTAGCTGTCTGCTTGACTAGGGAGTCAGCTCCAGGCCCGGGTGAGGGAGAGACGCTAAGATTCGGGTGGTGAGACTCTTTCGGAGCCGCATGAGACGCATCCGCACGCTTCTCATGGGCAGTAAGTAGGGCCAAGGCGGGGTCGGACGGCTAGTAAGACAGGCAACCACTTCAGCGCGGAATCTATTGGAGAAAAGGGCTGCTACATACCGTTGCCTGAAGATTCTGGAGGTCGGCCAGAAGCTGCGTGGTTAGGAGGAAGACTTGATCAGCCATTTTCCGCACGTCATTGGCTGCCAATTGCTGTTGTGAAGATGCCCATATTCATTTGAAACGAGCACAGGGCGCTGGGGCTTCTCCTGAATCCTGGCTTAGTCATAGCCTGTGATTTCCGTATTGTCACATCGGTCCGAACGGGGCTGTTTCGCAACCCGTACGCCTCATGAACGTCGTGATTTAACTTAGACTTCTATACGTCTGGACTAGATCAGATACTCATAATATATCGTGTGGCGGGCTCGATTAGTTTGAGCTGATAATTTCCTGTGATTCTTGCGTTGCCTCACATAGAAAAAGTAATAGTGGAGATATGAGCTCCTCCAGTGCCTCTATTACATTGACACAGTATCAAATGGCAGTTTGTTTTCATTCATGTGCAGATAATAAGGCAATGGTCATTGACACCTGTGCAAGGATTCGTTCAGATCGCGCCCGTAAGCATCATGTGATGGCTCAAAGCACGGTTCTTATCATTTCCATGAAAAAGATGTCAAGATTTTGATATACTACCTGATAAGCAATAGATTCAATAAAGCCCTACACGTGGTGCAATTTGGAGACACCTTCCCACGAGCCATGACCGGATTCTCCCCTTATATATCTTTCCAATATCAACAGTTGACCATACCAAGCCTGATAGAATTTTCCTCTTGTCCTCATTAACTCACAAGTGTGCAGGGGTTCAGGGCGATATCTAACATTCGCAAATGACGAGCACTGGTATACATCTGGGGTAATAAACCAGTTGGTAGCCGTCGTCATGTGTTAAAAATCTAGTGTATTCGAAGTTTGAAGAATTCATAGTTGTCCTAACCTCTTTATGTAAACTCTACATCCTTAAGCATGCTACCATCACTCCATCAACGATCAAGTTGTAAGTACGGGCCCATCAAGACCAAGGACAAGAGGGAACGTTTAATTTCGGATTTATATTTGATTCGCTATTCGTCGTCCTTTGAATCTGTGGGCAAGTCTTCTTTCTCTGGTTCAGCGGCAATTTCATCTTTGGTATCAGCAGTTTCTCCATTTTCAGCATCTCCACTGTCCGACGAAGTCCAGAGAGTAAGATTGTCTCGGAGTAGTTGCATGATCAAGGTGCTATCTCTGTAGGATTCTTCGGATAAAGAATCAAGTTCCGCGATGGCATCGTCAAAAGCTTGCTTTGCTAAATGGCAGGCACGATCTGGAGAGTTAAGAATCTCATAATAGAATACAGAGAAGTTAAGTGCGAGTCCCAGACGTATAGGGTGTGTTGGCATTAGCTCGGTTTGAGCAACATCAGTGGCATTCTAAGTTCACTTTAGATAGATGCTAATAATTTATAATAGCACTTACCTTATATGCCTCATGAGCGTCAGTAGCGGCGCCTTTGCGAGTTGCACCAGATGAAAACTCAGCCAAATATCGATGATAGTCACCTTTCCTGTACGAGCATTATTTGTTAGCTGGAATCTTCGTCAATTTTTCTCCTGCTGCGTTGACACACATTTTATGGTAAAACACCTTCGACTCCCCAGTCTCAGCTTTCGGTATCAAACAAGTCTCTAGCACATTGAGAACATCTTTGCACACTTTTTCAAGTTCTGTTTCAATCTTTTGACGATAATCTCGGATAGTCGAAATGTGCTTCTCGGTTCCCTTGGTTTCCTCTTTTTGCTCAATGGAAGATATTATACGCCAGGAAGCACGTCGAGTTCCAACCACATTCTTATAGGCCACAGAGAGTAAATTTCTCTCGTCTACAGTCAACTCGCCGCTCATCTGTATAATATAAACGTTATTATCTGGTGTTAAAATGATCAAGATTACAACAAGGGTTTCCTCATACTTCCGCAACCTCCTTCATAAAAGTAACCATCTCATCGTAGCGTTCGGCTTGTTCACACAGCCTTGCTAGGAAAGTCTTGCTGTGTAGACTTATTAGCAGTGTGATGAATGCTTTGCCAGGCAAATGAAGTCGAACCTTTCACGCTGTAGTCACAAAAAAGTCAGCCATTGATTGAAAGACATTTCTACAAATCATTTGATTCGCAATGAATAAATGTGAAATCCGAGGCGAGATGATTACTCAGGCCGTGTTGAAGTGGGCTTGTGAGCTTTCAGGGAGTTTGATAGGGGGGATAACTCACTTCAACCGCCATATTGAGATATACTTAGTAAACTAGAATTCGATTGGAAGTCCAGGTGTATTCGAGAGACGGACGGTATACCTTCTGTGCGTGATTGGTAAATTGGATGTAGATGATGTGGATTATGAGGAGGTTCAAGTCGGGGTAATTTACAGTGTTGTTGAGCTCGTACGGACATCAGGTGGAGAGTCGCTTAATGTCATTTGGTAGGGGGAAAATTCACCGACAGGGACCGGGGCCTTTAGGAAGCAAAAAGGTGAGAGAAGACACAAACACGTTTCAGGCAATGAGACGTTACAGGCGTGCAGGCACGGCGAAACTGACAACGATTACAAAAAGTCAAATGTAGCCCTATCTCTATGGAAGAAACGCTCAAAGGGTGGACTGGTGGCGAGCATTTGGAGGGGAGACAGGTTGCGAAGTGTTCTCTTCATCACCCCCAACGCGAGTATTAGGATCTATACATGATGACATCATGTGACCTTGGCCATGATTTTGCCATGCCGTAACCAGGACGATTTGGCATTTTCCTAGATTCTTCCTGACCCACGTATCATTCGAGCATTCAGTCGTGCAATGAGGCCGGCCCAGTTTTGTAGGACTCATTTTCATCTTCAAATGAACTGTTCCCTCTACGCATACTCTCTCCAGGGCGGGTTAGTTCGAATGCTATGTCATGATTTCAGGCAGGGATGTGAATAGAAACCTGAAGTCGACATTTTCAAACTGCTGGCCGAACTATCTACAAGTGTCCTCTCTTCGTACAAACGTAGAAACGCAGAAACACACCTGCTACACCCATCTGGAAGGCCGAAAGTAGTTGAATCAGCAAAATCGAAATAGGAGAAAAATGGGATTGGATAGCTCCAACTATCAACTCGTCGGGCACCTCCTAATACATTAGGGATTCCTAGTCGTCCAGAAATTGTTTCTTATGTGGTAAAATATCTTCTCAAGCTAATATCTGCGCGATAGAATTGTACCGAACTTTATGAATATGGCGCGACCAAGCGCTTCATCGCACAATATCCGATTCCAACGGAGGTCGAGTAAATTGTTTCCAAAGCTTGCCTGAAATAGGGTATAAACCAGTGTTAGTTATTTCATCCACAAATTTGACAGAACTGAAGCTACCTAAGCAGTACCTTGAAACGCATGAAGTGTTTTCCCAGCTTCCGATCTACGGTGGTGCCTGAGGTTCTAAAGGTTAAACTAATTTCAGCTTGGACTAAGACTTACCCACTTTCGTTTTACTATTTTAATCAAATCATGTGATTTCATATTTGCAATTGTACATGGAACAGAACTTACGGATCGGCGCTGAATGAAAACTGTAGCTCTGTGTATCCTATAGGCCTAGAGCGGTTCGCTCCTCCCTCGGAATTCCCAACATAAACATGGAAAATAGGGAACCAGGTATGATGAGCAGCTGGGCCCAGAAAACTGTAGTGGAGATCTGACTGTAATTCTAGCTCTACATTACTAAGCTCAAATGAATCTGGACAGATTCAATTGCTCCAACTATCATGTACATGAGATAATGCTTGTTCGTGTATATGTGTTTATTGTGCTACTGAGTCATAGACTATCTAGCACATAGAGCTCCTCTCTAGCCCAGGCCACACCTTGTACAGTGCTTCTTGCCCCTTATGTTACCTCAAAGGTCAGTGATATCTTGCCCATGATGAATACCCATTCAGCTCAGTGTTATCTGTAGAATTCGGCCACCTTCCACCAAAAAAACAAGAATGGTTGAAATAGAAACCGCTGTCACAAAAAAGTCCCAAAAAAACCTGTAGTCCTAGGCCTAGGCACGGGTGCCACATGAGGTGAAAATATCCATCTACATCTCCCTTCTTTGTAACAGTCGAGGCCCACTTGATCCAACCCACCATCGCAGTATAGGGTGCTGTGTACGCTCCAGAAGCTTGTCGGATGGCTTCTCCTCCATGATCAAGGGTTGATGATGAGAAGGGCTTCGACCCTGAAATCTGATCTGATGGTGGTTAGCTCCATGATAGTGGCGGTAGGGGATTATGTGGAGAGATGAAGACGATACAGACCACGAAAGTGATTGGGAATCCTCATCGAAGTGAAGAGGAAGGCGTTACTCAATCTCGGCTCTGCAGGCTTTCCAGTGAGAGCTGGAGGTTTGTAGGGGATACAACTGATAGGTGTTGAGAATAGTCTCCCAGCGAAGGGTAATACTCCTTTTAGAGATAGGGTGTCATGGAATACATGCTATTGATGAAATTTTGAGGGCTTAACTAGCATTATCTGGTTAATACTGAACTGAATAGCTATCGATCACGGACGTTGTGTAAATTATCTTTCAATTAACAAAAGAGGATAGGAATAATGTACAGTATGTGGCCTGGGTCAGAGAGGAGCCCAACATGCTAAATAGACTATGACTCAAGTAGTATAATAAAAATATCACATCACATACAACGCTCTAGCACGTAGAAATTTAATTAAGGGATGCGTGGATCTGAAGGAGAGAGATGCTGCCGCGATGACATCGGTGGGGTCTATTAAGTGGCACGTGCGGCGAGTCTTGATTTACTAACTGTACCTAGCCTCCGCTACAGGTGAGACCGGTCTGCTTGTTTACTGGGTCATCTTTTCTATATATTTTCTCTGATATTGTTTCATAGCTAGATAGCTAGGTAGCTGCATACGCAATTAAAATCTGATGTAAAAAAAAGAACAGCCTTGGCTACGGTGTTCTCCGGTACAGTTTGAGTAGCCTGGGCACCAACTCCACTTGGGAAGGAGACACCTCAGACTACATTTTCCTTGGAATTTAATTTCATTCGTAGCACATCCATCTATCAAGCTATGACAAATTTTCTATCTAATTCCTGTTCCAAAAACTTCGTTCGTACATCTTATCTATCAATCAATTTTGTATTATTCTCACTTTCATATCCTATTTTAATTTCATTTGAGCGCAGGCATAAACTTGGAGTATTAAAGAGCTTCAGTTGGCTGTAATAATCCCGGTCGACTCTTAACCAGCAATCTCAGATGATCAAAGCAGTGAATTAAGTAGCTAATCAGAAACTACCCAGAAGACGGTTTTGAGTGGAGAGCCTCTGGTACACATTTCCCACAGACACGATTAATGGTATTAGGTATCGCAATCCATGGGGACCAGTTCAGCCTCACTCGTGGTAAGAATTTTGAGAGGGCGGTCAAGTCATGAAAGCTAGGTAGCCATTCAAGGTTCCAGAGAGTTATAGGCGCCGACTATTCCAAGATGAAGATCCATACCAAGTGGCCGACCCGAAGTTTTGCTGATGGTTGATATCATTACTGTTGAGGATCGCCACGCCGCTACTGCTCGTCTAAGGAGGTTAGAGGGATTTTTATTTTTTTGCATCAGATTTTAAATGCGTATGCAGCTATCTAGCTATTACACAATATCGGAGAAAATATTGTTAGAGGGATTTATACACAGGTAGACAGCAGCGCACTGTAAATTAGAGGACGGGCTCTACATAGGGTCATATGAATAGTAGTTCATTAACCACATACTCTCAAAAGGTTGCATAGACTAGTCTATGTCCAGTGCAACTTTTGAGAATTTTGTCGAGTTAAGGAATTACATCACATAAAAGTCCGTATTGATACAATACTGAATTATAGTGGAACTATTCCCTCAGGAGAAGATGATTTTGATAATTGGAAGATCTATTTGCTTAATAGCCTTACTATCGAAGAGCAAATCGACCTCATTCAAAGGGTGGCTAAAGAAACCTCTGAGCCGGGAAAGCTTGACCCAATAACCAGGCTGTTGCATATAAAAACGTCTCAGAAAATAAATCAGAGTGTCGATCTCAGTCATCGCCCTGTACTTATGCTTACAAACATCAATTTGACGCTTTGGGGGGGAGGGGGAACGTGAAGGAAACAACGAGACGCGATACTATTGTCTAGTTACCAATTTCTTCAATATCACAAACCGAAAGACAATGGGAACTCATGAAAAGGCTGAGCAGTTGCGAAGGCTGACGGCTCAGATTATGATACTGAAACCCCAGATCGTAGCTGGTGAATGATTAATGATACATATTTTGGAGTTGAGTGTTGATAATTAGCTTTACGAAACAACACCGCAGATTATCAACCAGAGCACCAAAGAAACTAGTGTTGAGGAGTAGTGGTGTATATGGTCTTGTACACTTGGTACCATCAGTAGAATGGTTGTGACTGCTCAGGGGGCTTAAATTTACTTGGTTGGCTGTGATAAAAGTGTGTTTGAAATGCGAATGGTGTCTTATTAATGTGATGTTGTAAAACAGAACATTTTCTTGAAATTGATTAATCTCAGATACCTCCAGATAGCTTCGTAGTAAGTCTCCTCTAGGACTGGTATATAGGTGAATATAGCGACGGGGGTTTGTGATTTATCACTGATCTGGTTCAATTTCATTGGCTCTGCAAGCTAGACTACGTGGATGATAATTAATTATGAATGTGAAAAATGATTTTGCAACAATTAAGCCACATGATTTTGTTTCTCGCCTTGCATCAGGAGAAATTGATCTCTTAAGCAACCCCTCCGACATAACCTGAGTACGGACGGGGAAGAAGTCTCAAGAGAAAAAATACGAAATGGGCCAGGGCGGATTGTGGTACCGTTTCAGTTGGCACGTCATCAACATTCTCCGAAGTCTCTACTAACCCAACTTCTTGCTGGAAACGGGTCTTTTATCTTACATGGTCCATACCTCCAAAACATTTGCCCAATTTGGCTACAGTCGGCGTCAGGATGTTAGGGCTATTAAGCCGAAAGATTACTGTAGCCTACGCTTGCTAGCGCAGGCAATGAAACCAAGGGAATCTTCGGTAAGGATCTTGGTATACACGGAGCTTAGAAGGTTCTCAATGAAACTTCTGGAAGCACACTGAAGTTTCATAAGGATGACAGGAGTCTCAAGAATCTTCTAGAGGAGTGTCGAAGATTCCGTATCATTCTAGTCCTAGGGGGAATCTTAGTGAAGGGAGTATTTTAGATTTTATATATATATTTGCAATCTTGTTGTAGGTATTTTCCCCTTAAATAATTATAATTAATTTACTGTGCCTTTAAGATTGCCCATGTATTTTGTACTGAAACCGTAACACAGGGAAGCAATATTTGGCATCACAAAACAATCTCGACGGAGAAAGCGACGAAAATAGAAATTGTGAGGATATGTTATAAGCTGTCAAGTATTAAGATTCTGGAGGTATCTGGAATGATAGAAGTGAACTTTGACCCTCAAGTCAATACTGTAAAAATTAAAAGTTATTGAGGATTTCAAGATCAGATAAAAGACTAAGAGTAGTGAGGTTTTAGTTTAATGAAATTGTTTTGGTTAAAATATTAGGTGTTTATCTCCATATCATTATCTGTGATCTACAGAATCATTATCATCACCAATATCACTTTGAACGCATATAAAATTACACAACTAATCTTACGTACGGCATATGGCCGCATGAAATAAATCGTCGTCCTCGGCGTCTACCGACCCAGGCGAACATCTACACCCAAGCCTTCTTGGGATTGCTGCTGCAGTGGAGCAATCAGAACGCGAACGAAAGCAGCGGATCAGCATAGCGCCAGATCACCTGCAAAATATTGATGCTTGAGCGAATTCCTGGACAGGAAATGAAGGTGCAACCAATGCCGCACTTTTTATTGAAAATATTTCACCTCTCGTGACAGAGTTTGCGATAGGTAACGCCAATGCCATAATTCCTCAAGGCAAGAACCAATCCCCTGAAAGCACTCAGTTAAAATCTTCTGTGCATAGGGCGTCAAAACCTACTGAGAAACCGGTCCATGAATTGCCGAAGAAGCCTCAGGTGAATGCCTCCCCTTGGGTCTCAGTAGCCTAGAAAGCGGCCAAGCTCCCAGACCCGCCAGTCAGCCTGGTAAAGCGAAGACCTGCCATGCAGGAGCCCTCAAAAGAAGATAAACGACTCTTTCTTCGCATGGGGCAAGAACATCATTGGCGGAGACTATCACCCGCCACAATAAAGAAGCTCATCACTGAGAAAGCCAGAGTTGCACCTTCAGCAATTATAGCGATGACACAAGCTAGGTCCGGCCTGGCTATAGATTGTGCATCAGATGCACTCATGCAATCAATTCTGGGTGTGGGTCTGTTATTTTAAAAGGAAGATATCACAATCGAGCCCGCTCCAGATTGGACATGCGTCATGGTCCCCTATGTCACCATCTAAATCCGTACATTAGATGGAAGGATCGAGGTAATCAGAGAAATGGTGAAGACGGAGTGCCAGGCAGTTTGCAGAGTCACACCAATACCGGTGCGCCCTAACGACATTAAACTAAGAAGCTATTCCGCTAGTTGAATAGTACATTTTAAACAGGTGCCACCCAACCTGAGACTCAGACTGTTTGATGAGAGCGGCCCAGTCATACCCTTCTCTCGTCGGCGCCCCATAGAGCAGTGTCAACGCTGTTGGGGTTACCACTCAACCAGATACTGCGTCAAAGGACAGCGGTGTGTAAAGTGTTCTAGCACGTATGAAGCAGCATAATACACGGCCAGTATCCCCAAATGTTCAAATTGTACTGGACCACAAAAGTCCACCCACTTGACCTGAATGGCTCGGCCAGGGTGACAACGTGGACAAGTGACACCCCGGTCATCGGCAGAGCTGCGAATTATTCGTGAGCGAGGACATCTAGATTTTAAGGCAGCACTGTTAAAATCTCAAGAAAAGGGTAAGGCCCGCGAGGTAATTAACATACCAAAAGAAGAAATGCATGATAATGAGTAGTACACCAAACTCTTATCATCACAACCACAAATATAGCACCCTTCTATTTCACCAAGTGAACGTGGGAAAGGGTGGACCGAATATGGACATAGCGCTACAACAGGCGTGGGACGCAGGAGCGCACGTAGTCATGGTACAATAACCATTGAAATTGCAGGAAGATGGGGAGTATAAAACAATAACCATTCCGGCTTCAACAGCGACACACCCATCAGAGAAATAGGAAGTTGCCCACGGGCAATTACCTTAACCCGGAAAGGTCTCACAGCTTCGCATATAACTACGGCCCCCACGATACAAACTTGAGACTACTGCTTTGTTCAAGTATCCGGCCTGATATTCGTAAACCTATACCGTGTACCAGAGCCAAGTGAGACCTTTGAACCCCTATTCCAATGGACGCCCCTAGGCCCTACAGTAGTTAGGGGGGACTTCAACGCGGTTTCGAGACATTGGCAGCCACAGACACCACGTCAATATGGCAACGGCGGCCAAATCATGGACTGGAAATTGACGCGGGATATGCAGTTAATAACCTCGGCTAGCATACCTACGCATCGAGATGGGAATGTGTTGGAGCTATTGTGGAACAACACCTTTGCTGAGGCATCGGTATCAAGTAAATACTACTACACATCAGACCACATGACTATCGTAGGATCTGTTCAGGTTAGAAGAATAACAGACTTCAATGAAGTCTCACAGGGTTTACAAGTCCGTGAACAAGACCTCGTAAAATTTGCCCAGTATGTCAAAGCCTGGGTCAAGCTGAGCCCCATACGCAATGTTAAAGAAATCGAACTCGATGTATTAAACTTGCTCGAAGCTCTCAAAGACGCCCGCCGTGCAGTGGGACAAAAACTAGTGAGAATGGCCGGAAGATCAGCGCCATGGTGGAACGAGGAATGCAAGTTAAAGCACCTCGAGTTCAGGGAATCCAGAAAAAACTCAGAACAAGCAGCTCATGTCCGGAAAAGATTTAGAGCAACTGTCAAAGCGGCTAAAAGAGATCACTGGAGGAAGCAGGTCGAAAACGCGACCACTGTCAACCAGGTATTTAAGGTAATTGTCACAGTAGGGAGTGAGTTGGATGGTGACCGACGATGTCTGATCTGGTGAATTAGATTGTCTACAAAGAGGAAAGAATCTAGTACTATGAAACTAATAATTATTTACGGACGCGTTAGCGTGCATCTAGACATGCCCATATATCATGTGACTGCTTTGCCTGAACACCTTGTTTCCTTGACAGTAATGCAATGGATCAAGCCCAAGCCATATTGAGAACCTCATCCCCTGAAGGTCACGGAAGAAAAATGGGTATCGGATTCACTCGAGCGGGCAGAAACTCTACGAAATACCCTGATGACTAGATTTACCGCAGCCCATAATCTCTCCACATGGGAGACGGGATAATCTGAGCCTATACCGTGGAACTCAATATTGTCGACAGAGGATGTGAAATCGAGTACCATTGGAACAGGCGATAAATCTCCAGGAGCGGACAAGATCATAGTCCGGCTACTTAAGGCATGCTGGGAGGAAATTAGAGATCAGGTGAAAAACTTCTTCCAAACCTGCCTACAGTTTGGATACTTCCCCACCATGTTTTGAGTTGCGGAGGTCATCCTCCTCCCTAAGCCAGGACGGGACCTGGCAACAGCTAAAGGTTTGCGACTTATCTCCCTTCTTTCTTGCCTCGGAAAAGGTCTGGAACGACTTGTTGCCAATAGAATGCCCTTGTTGACAATAGAGAACCGAGTAGTTCCTCAACAGCTGTTTGGCGTACTCCCTGGACGCTCATCAATCGACCTAGTCTCCTGTGTCATACACGATGCAGAGGCGACTATGCGAAACAACAAGATAACGGATATGATTACTCTGGACGTACAAGGTGCGCCTGATGCGGCTCTGCACAAACGGCCGATCCATCAGATGCGGAATCAAGGATGGCTAAGGATAATATTCCTGTGGGTAGAGTCATTTCTAACCCAAAAAAGGATAAGGATACGATACCGGAATGGAACGACGCGGGATAAAGTAGCAGAGTGTAGAGTCCCACAACGGTTGCCGCTTTCACCTCTGCTGTATTTATTATACATTACAATCCTATTTCGAGATTGGAATAAGAATACAAAGTTCACATACGCCGATGATATCGCGATATTCGGCAAAGGAAGCACCGCGTCGGAAGCGGTGACCGCAGTTCAGAAAGAGGTCGACAAACTCGTCCAACTAGCGAGCGAAAACCAGATAGCTTTCGACCCAGCAAAGTCCGAACTACTGGTAATATGAGGAAGGCCAAGAAAGAAGCTAAATACCTCAGGCCTAACTGTCCAGATCCAAGGCCACAGCAGAGCCCCATAGCCGTACTTGAGATGGCTGGGAGTATGGTTAGACTCCCAACTCCATTTCAAGCAACACGTCCAGAAGTGGTGTGGGAAGGCGCAACGCATCACACAGCTTACACGTCGGACAAACTTGATATAGCACGGCGCAGACCATGGGCCGATGATCAGGGTAGTGCAGGCCTGTGTCCTTAGTACAGCACTGTATAGAGTAGGGGCATGGTGGCCAGGCCTCAACCGAATCACAACTCAGTGTCACGGATCTGAGGCCAGGTGCTGGAGCAACTATGTGGTTGATGGTAGTAGATAATAATTCTAAGGAGAGAACTACTACAGGATCTATCTACACATATATATATATATAAAAGAGCCTCATGTTCTACGACGTCATTACATTATCAACTGAAGAGGTTGTGACCGATCTCGTGTATTCCCAGCCGATGGCTTCTCATCAACAAGTGGTGCAGTGTTGAGCTGCACTGTTGAATCGGATGCTTTACAGATTCCGACGCACAGATATTAGATCGATCGATCGATCGTGCGCACCCTAAATCGAACCAAGCCTATGATAGCCAACATAGGCTACAGAAACCAGCCGGCTTACCAGCCGTCACACTCAGAGGGACAAAAAGGTTGGTACAGGAGTTGGCTGGCACACCGATCTTCTTGGCAGCACAATCCCGAAGGCAGTTCGAGCGGCATTACCGTTGTGAAGAACTACACCAAATACGGCGCTTCACAGAGAGTCGGGCATCCTCCAATCTGCTATTATCCTACAGCAGAGACAAATTCTAGCTGCCGCACGGATTCAAAGGCTAGACGTATAGCATCCTTTAGTTTTCAGATCTAGAGAAGGGCCAAAGGATACAATAAGCCACCTCGGCCTCCGCATAGGTTAGAAAAACTGGCCATTCAAGTTCACAGAACGATATCTCACGCGACTTTAGGTCAGTGCCAAAACTGTGCTGATGTTTGAAGGACCCGGAAAATTGTACTTCCCCCAAGCCGAGCCTACCAAAGAGATTACTAGTGGTGACCGCCAGGATGAAGTGGCTCACTTTAAGCAATGGATGACAAGCCTGTCGGCCGAGACAGTTTGCACGTATTCAGAGGGCTCATCATGTGGAACAGCCAAGTCTGCGTGGGGATATACCTTATATAAAGGAGGCCAGATGATTGGGGGTGACTCCGGTCCATTGCCAGGGGCGGAGGTTTACGATGCTGAAATCTTTGACGCCCAAAAGACTCTCCATGGAGCGATAGGAAAAGCTGGCGACTATCCATTAAAGGTGCTCCTCGATAATTCTACGGCAGTAAGAGCTCTCTAAACAGGCCAAACGAAATCTTCTCAGGATGTAGTGGAAATTTTCAAAAAGCTTGTACGACAATATAGATCAGTTGAAATCCGGTGGATACCAGCCCACTCTAGGATCACGGGGAATGTTGAGACAGATAGACTGGCTAAGGAAGCCCTCTAGAACCTCCTAGCCAAAACGGCCACATCTCCCTCAGAAACGTGAAACGGACTTAAGTACACCCTCATAGCCCTCACCCGTTATGCCAGGCAAAGATGTGAAGAAGTGATAGAATCCTAGTGGATGAAATATAGACCTAGCCGATATGAGGAGTTAGATCTCCGAATGAAACGAAGACGTCTACCAGAGTTAGCACTACCGAGGTGGGCGCATCACCGCCTAGTCGCAGCGAGGACGATGCATGGCGACTTTAGGAACTACCATGAAAGGTTTGGCCATGAATTTGGGAACTGCAAATACGTTTGCGGAAGAAAAAAATGACACTGGAATTTTGCCGAATGTTGGATTGCTCTACAGCAATGGAAGAACTCGAAGTACGAACCACCACCGATAGGTCAGGAGATGCTTGCAGAAAAATGTGGAGAAAAATTACTCCAGTTCTTAACAGTAACTAAGTATTATGAGAGGCAGAGCCCAAACCGGGAGGATTAAGTCCTGCCGAATTTTTATTTCTCTCAGGACAAAGGAATGTGAGGAAGGAGAAAAGGCGTAGGGCGCTTATTTTTTCTCGAATTTATCTTTTACTTATGTATTACTGCATATAGATTTGATAGGCAAACTATGTACTTAGATTTTAGTGTGTCTCCAGGGAGCACAGACCCGTATCACGCCTATTTGGTGTAGGGCGTAAGCCTGACACAAAATATATTCAAGTCAAATCTGTGTTCTACCTCTTTTAAAAAAAAATCATTTAATGTGTATTCAGCTATTTAGCTGTGACACATGACCGGTACTATGTATATATATATAGGATTACTCTTTTGACGTTAGAGACACTCATACTCTGGGTTTCATATGCAAGTACCACTATGAGGTATGTTCGCTTACACAAACAGTCGACCCTCCTCCGTTAGTAGCTACCAAAAATCTGGGGCGTTTACTGATGTCAATTTCATTGTAAAAAATAAATAGATACTTCATTGTTATAGCTAAATAGCTGAATACGATATGATTTAAAAAAAAGTACCCACCAAAGGGAAATGTAAAACCTTTGATTGTCCAAGCATGCCTTCGTCATCCATGTATACTAGCGCCGCGAGAAATGTAGTTTAGTTTTGCCGGATTCAAATCAGCGGTCTCCTGTCTCGGGTGGGATATGTGTTATAGCTATCCAGACCTTACTTTGCAACAGGCCAAGATGATGTACCACTGCACCATCCAACCATGGCGGTGATTATCACTCCCGGGTTTGTAGAGGACACAGCATATGGGTGTTCAGTCTTGCCCTCCGCAGGGTTGATAGAAGGTGAGCTGTGACAGCCGAAAGTTTTTCGATTTCACTTTGGTGGGTTGTCGTTACGGAGACCCTAATGTTCTGCGTAAATAAATAAAACTCACAGTGTTGTTTGCAAAGAATCCAAAGCATGAGTGTCTCTGAAGCTGAAACTATCATCCTACATTTATACAAGACACTTATATGTCACATTGCTCTACGGCTGAATGCACATTAAATGATTAAAAGTAAAAGACAATAGCAGAAGTTTATCCCGGCAAACTGTATCAGATATCCGGAGGCGTATACACTCCACCAGCTTTAAATGCGGTGGCTGGAATTTCAAGGTAGATCTCGATCCATAACTGTAACTGAGGCTTGCAGAAGTGTTTGGGAATTCCTGACAAACCTTCATACCGAGCGAGGAATTTAATTCAAGGAGGGTCTGCTTACTAATCATAAAATACAGAAATTCAATGATTCTTTTCCACTGATAGTTACTACTCGGCTTTTAATAACTTTTCGACTATCCAACTAATCTACTGGCTTCGCTCCAAAGCTCTCGAGTGGAATATCCATTGGTTTAACTAAAATTTGTTTCGCTTTCGAACGAGCCGTCTAATCTTCACTTCTGAGAAACAATTGAAATCTGCCTGAAGTCTGTCCTGAATTATTTAATTGTTATTATGTTTGTTTGTATATTAAAATACCAGGCAATTGGTGCCCTTCTCACTCACTTAGAAGTCTGAGCACCAGGTGGACCAAGCTGACTACGAGTAGCTGCTACATGGGCCTTGACCCGCGGGAATTACCAAAGCACACTAGAGTTCACCCATGCGTTGAACGATGTCAAGTTTAGCCGTCTAGAGAACCTGTTGTAGAGCTAAGTGCTTGCGGAAGATTTATTTACTGGAGATTTCGGGATGGTTAATGAAACTATTGATATCTTGGTATTTAGAATTATTTAGGTCTATATGGTAGAAATGACTCATCACATACACATCTGGAGTAGCCGGACTCTCGCCTTATTTTCCAAATAAAATATCACCAAAGTTTAGACCATCATCTACTTGATATTTTGATCTAGAAATACTTGACACCCAGAGCTCTGTAAATCATCTACTAATCATGATATCATCTGGAAAGCTCTTTCTTCATATGGAGACTATTATCAACACCTGTCAGTGGTGTCCCCTACGAACCTCCAGCTCTCACTGTAGAGTCTGCAGAGCCGAGTTTGAGTAACACCTTCGTCCTCACTTCCATAAGGATTCCCAATCACTTTCGCGGTCTGTATCGTCTTCATCTTTTCGCACAACCCTTCATCACCACTATCAGGAAACTAACCACCGTCAGATCAGATGTCAGGTTCGAAGACCTTCTCATCACAAACCCTTTATCATAGAAGAGAAGCCATCTGATGAGTTTCCGGAGCGTACTTAGCACCCCATACGGCGATGGTGGATTGGATCAAGTCGGCCTCTATTGTTACAAAGAAGGAAGGTGTTGATGAATATGCGCACCTCATGTGGCACTGGTGTCTAGGCCTCGCCTGGCTGGAGCTGCAGGTTTTTTGAGGCTTTTTCTTGCGCACGCAGTTTCTATTACTACCCTTTTTTTTGTTTTTTTTTTGGGTAGAAGGTTCCGTGGAAAAAAGTGGCCGAATTCCATGGGTAAATACTGAGCTGAATGGCTATTCATCAAGGGCAATATATTAATGATCTTTCAAGAAACATGAGAGGCAAGGAGAACTGTACAAGGTGTGGCCTGGGTCAGAGATGAGTCCAATGTGCTAGATAGTCTATGACTCAAGTAGTACAATAAACAAACACACACACGCTTTTCCCCGTGGTGGGTATGCACGGAAGTGGTTACACGCCGTAAGGGATTACCTCGAGTGGTATCTGCAAATAAAATCTGAGTGTGGGGGTTTCTAAAAGTCAAATTGGGTCATCCTGCTTGAAGTACATATCTCTTCCTGTAAAACCTGCATGGGCCTCAAGGCGTCAAACCAGGACAATTGAATAAATTATTTATTCATTACCCTTGTACATCGTAGCCTTGACTATCACAAACGAAACAAACTTGATGTTAGAGCACCGCATTATAAATTACTTCTTAGACGCGTCCAAGCGCTTGACGGCCTCACATCCTTGACTTTAGCTCGTCCTGTCATCTCATCTAGCTCATGTATAGTTTTTTATTAATATAAATTCTATAATTTCTTTTTGTCGACAGCTGTAGCTACACGGCCTCATTTCCCTGCATTCAATCACTCCACCGAAGACCACTTACAGTTAAAAAAGTATAAACAACCCAAACTATGCAATTGCATTTCCAGTTTGGTGGGCCATCTAGACCAGCTACAAAATTTATTGTGTGTATGGTGATACTCCGCTATCATTTACACTACTCAAGTCTCGCATTGTAAATTTCTTTGAACTCCAGCAGGAGCTCAGTATCAGACCTTACAACAACACCCATATACCGCGTTGTCACATGTTACATGACCTTCAATTTATATAGTTATATGGTTATATTAACAAAACCTCTTGCCACTTGCTCCATATGCCTTTATCAAATCCTCGTGAGAAAATATGATTTCTTATGTTCTTGATAAGCTCACACATAATCATCTTTTGATTGAGGTAATTCTGTAACTGTAAGCACTGAATTCAGATGAAACTACTAGCGAATGGAATTATTAGATTTGTCAATTTGTACTAGTGAAGTCAGGGCAGAACTGGATTTTACATGCGTTTTGCTTTAGAGTCTACTAGTGGCACGTACTTGTATATGGCATGAACGGGAGCGTCTATGAGTATCGCTTCCACATCTGGCGCTGCTACTTCCTCGCCACTGCATGCCGTCATATCGAATCTCTTGTTGCCGAATCTCTCGTTAATTGTCCGCGTTTGACAGAGGGGATCGCTTAGCTTCAAACTGAAGAGGATTTGAAGCTACTCTAGCGAGTACTACTACCAGATCTAAAGTTCTACAAGGTATATTAAGGCGACACGCTAACTCCTAATCAGCTTGTAACATGTAGTTATCGGTAAATCCTTTAATATTCACATGTAGAGCAACTTAATTGTTGCTGTTGAGATCTGGCCTGTCCATCAAATATGCGAATCTCAGAAACAGTGTGATAAACCATACGGCCACCTAAAGGTAACAGCATCTAAGTCAGAACGCTTTTGCGTTATAGAAGCAGTGGCTCACTGGATCCCCTCAAAAACATGGAACTTGGAGATTAATGTATCTGCCCGTTGTTGGCTGAATGGATTCATGGCGTCAAATCTCAGCAGCTGTTTCCCACCTCTGGGGCATCTACTGAATGTGAACAGCTCACGACAGCTCAAGCTGAGCTACCAAATTCACAAATTACCTGAAACTGTACCTCCGTGCCAGGCATTTGTCCCGCCGTTACAGGTCGAGGTGCGCACATACTTCTGCGTGTCTGTGCAGCTTTGAATCTTATCGCACTCCTGAATACCTACGATCTTAGGGATTCTTGCTGTGTAGTTATCTTCCCATTCCAACTACTAGCTATTGGCCAGGAAAGGCCACCCTAGGCATTTTAACTGACCATGAGCTCTCCGTCCCATACGGCACCACTAAGTGTCGATTAGGTAAGCGGACACAACTCAGATGGAGTAGCCTTGGGTGGCCACTAGGCTATTATATACGTGTCCATAATCTTGACAGATAAACATTGATCATGAAATTCTCGACCCATAAATCCTATCAAAGAACTGTCATTCAAACCACTCTCGTCTCTACACCACAGAAGTAAAACACCCAAGAGCTTACGGTCAAAAGATTTCTTTCCCTAACCTTTCCAATTAAAGCAGTTTTGTAAATCTTCCAGGCTCTTTTTGCCTGTGTCAATATGGAAAATGCCTTCATTAAATCTGCTGAAGATGTTTTGAAGTATTTCTCTGTCTCCGAAGCACAGGGCCTAACGGAGAATCAAGTCAAGCAATACCGAGAGAAGTATGGAAGTAATGGTAAGCAGACGTGGCCCTGTAAGTCCCTTTTCTAGACGTATAAGTTAATTTTGTTGCAATAGCAATCGCAGAGGAACCACCTACACCCATTTGGGAGCTGATACTCGAGCAATTCAAAGTAAGCTTGCTGCTGTTCTTTGGAGACTTTTGCTAAATCCGATAAGGACCAATTGGTTATAATTCTACTAGCATCCGCAGCATTATCATTTGTTCTAGCTCTTTTCGAAGATGAAGGTGGCTGGACTGTTTTTGTTGACCCAATAGTTGTGCGTATCATCACAGGTACTACATCTGTAGCAACAACTAAATTCTAGCAGATTCTGACTATCCTTATCCTCAATGCTGTCGTTGGTGTATCACAAGAAAGTCGAGCCGAAAAGGCGATAGCTGCCCTCCAGGAGTACTCAGCGAATGAGGCAAAGGTTGTTCGAAGCGGAAAAGTTTCACGAGTCAAGGCCGAAGAGTTAGTTCCCGGGGATATAATTTCAATTTCAGTAGGGGATCGAATTCCTGCCGATTGTCGACTACTTAGTGTTCAAAGCAACAGCTTCTCTGTAGATCAAGCCATCCTCACGGGCGAGAGTGAAAGTGTTGGTAAGGAGACCATTGCAGTCCCTGACCCGCAGGCAGTGAAACAAGATCAGATAAATATCTTATTCTCTGGAACGACTGTCGTTACTGGACATGGATACGCGGTAGTCGTTCTAACCGGCTCCTCTACTGCCATAGGAGATATTCACGAAAGTATTTCTGCTCAGATTTCATCGCCAACTCCCCTGAAGAAGAAACTAAACGACTTCGGAGATGTGCTAGCCAAGGTCATCTCAATCATCTGTATCGTTGTCTGGCTTATCAATATTCCTCACTTCAATGATCCGTCTCATGGAAGCTGGATCAAGGGGGCTGTGTACTACTTAAAGATAGCAGTCTCTCTAGGAGTAGCCGCGATTCCAGAGGGCCTAGCTGTTGTAATTACAACATGTCTTGCACTTGGAACCCGTAAAATGGCGGCTAAAAATGCCGTTGTGCGCAGCCTACCGTCCGTCGAAACACTCGGAAGCTGTAGTATCATATGTTCGGATAAAACTGGAACTTTAACCACAAATCAAATGAGTGTAAATAAGGTATTATACCTGAATGAGAATGGCACTAGTTTAGAAAAACTTGATGTTGACGGAACGACCTTCTCCCCTAACGGGAACATCACACAGAAAAATTCCCCAATGACGGATATAGCTTCAAAGCTGAAGACTGTTCATCAAATAGCTGAAGTAGCTGCAATCTGCAACGATACCCAGCTAGCATACGATTCAAAGACTGGAACCTTCTCCAGTGTCGGCGAGCCGACCGAGGGAGCACTCCGGGCCCTAGTAGAAAAGATAGGTACTCCAGATACTTCCTACAACCAGAAACGCAGTAGCCTTTCTACTCAGCAAACTCTTCATTACGCTAGCATGTGGTACGAAAAAGAGTTACCTCGTGCTGCGACATATGAATTTTCACGGGATCGAAAAAGTATGTCAGTACTTACTGGAAGTGAACATAACCAACGATTACTTGTCAAGGGTGCTCCAGAGAGTATTATTGACCGCTGCACTTCAACCGTTGTTGGAACTAATGGGAAAATCGTACCCATGTCGAAATCTGTCAACGAAGTTTTATCAAAAGAGGTTATAGACTGCGGAAATCGAGGATTACGTGTAATTGCACTCGCAAGCGTCCAAGATATCAAAGAAAAGGCTCTCCTTAAGACCGCCAAAACTACAAAAGAGTACGCTAGACTCGAGCAGAATATGACCTTGATAGGACTTGTTGCAATGTTAGACCCGCCTCGCCCTGAAGTCGCTAAATCGATAGAGAAGTGTAAATTAGCGGGAATACGGGTGATCGTCATTACCGGGGACAACCGTAACACTGCCGAAGCTATCTGCCGCCAGATTGGTGTTTTTGGAACGACGGAAGACTTACATGGTAAAAGTTTAACAGGCAGGGAGTTCGACAATCTCAGTGAGCCCGAGAAAATGGAAGCAGCCAAAAACGCATCCCTATTTTCAAGGGTCGAACCAAGTCACAAGTCAAAGCTTGTAGATTTACTCCAGTCCGCTGGGGAGGTTGTAGCAATGACAGGTGACGGAGTTAATGATGCACCAGCACTCAAAAAAGCAGATATTGGTGTCGCCATGGGCTCAGGCACAGATGTATCCAAGCTAGCTGCCGATATGGTACTCGCAGATGACAACTTTGCGACGATTGAAGTGGCTATCGAGGAAGGTCGTTCGATTTACAACAATACTCAACAATTCATTCGATACCTTATTTCATCCAATATTGGGGAGGTTGTTTCTATATTTCTAACTGCCGCTATTGGGATGCCAGAGGCATTAATCCCTGTCCAACTTCTGTGGGTCAACCTGGTTACGGATGGCCTTCCAGCTACAGCCCTTTCATTTAACCCTCCTGATCACAACATCATGAAGCAACCTCCACGGAAGAGAGATGAGCGACTCATCGGAGGATGGTTATTTTTTAGGTACATGGTTATTGGAACCTACGTTGGTATTGCCACTGTCGCTGGATACGTCTGGTGGTTTCTTTACTACAGTGGAGGCCCTAAGATTACTTTTTGGCACTTAACGCACTTCCATCGTTGTTCCTCACAGTTTCCCGAGATAGGGTGTCAGATGTTTTCCAACAATATGGCAAAATCTGCGTCAACCGTGTCTCTATCAATTCTAGTTGTTGTTGAGATGTTCAACGCTGTTAACGCCCTTTCCTCAAGCGAATCTCTCTTAACCCTTCCATTATGGAGTAATATGATGTTAGTATACGCCATTGCCTTATCAATGACGCTTCACTTCGCACTGCTATACACGCCTATCTTACAGACATTATTTTCCATCGTGGCCCTTAATTGGTGTGAGTGGAAAGCGGTCATTGTAATAAGTGCACCTGTTATGTAAGTTTCAAACATCCCTATAGTATCACTTCGCTCGAAGGAAGCCAGGAAAAAAGCTAACAATTATGATAGATTAATTGACGAGGGACTGAAATTTGTGGAGCGAAAGATGATTCTCAAGAAAGCTGAAGACCCTAGCCTTCATACTAAGCTAGATTAGATATCTTGTATTTGTGGAGTTATTCATGTCGGCCGGGATATTCAATATAATGGTACAAAAATACATCTTCATCATTCACCATAATGTACAATATGAGACAGATTTTTCTAACATTGTCCCGTGAATACCGCGATATCTAATGTCTAAAGGGTCGTAAATATATGTATCCATTGTGTTTCCATTAGGCTTTTGGCAAATCCCAATTATTTTGGTCTCTAACCACATTTCGGGCTTCTCTGTTTTCCATGGGCTGCTCCTATAACGGTGACAAAAGCTTTTTTGGAATTATTAACTCCAAGATGTCAGACAGATAGGCAACATTCCTAGGATACACGTGACCATGATCTTTCCCACACCCAGACTCCGACATAAATTACGGATAACTTTCCTTAATCTTGTCTTCCCTTTAATAACCGTACAGTAACTTTGTCTTTTTCGATTATGTAAACATGGGCTCCCCACCCCGATAACGCATCTCTATCTGTAGCATTGAGCAATGCCTGTGAAATAGTCTCGAAAAGGTCTTCCGGGCCCTAGGTAGTGATTAGTTAAAAAAAGACTCACACTTATGAGTAGTGAGAGACCGATTTACATACCAGATCTGGTTCCCATAGACCTTCACATGTTCCAAACAACTGATCACTCGCAGTTCCACTAACAATGAAATCCTTTGCAACGTCTGGACACCCAATACTGTCGAACCCACAAATCAATGGCTTGCCTGTCTTTGGATCTAGCCCAGCGACAATGGGACTAACGAAAAAAGGCCCAAATCTTCTTTCGTAGAGTGACGAAGAAACAAGATTAGCCATTGTCGAAGGCGAAATGTTCCGCTCCTCACGAAGCCGGTACATGTTGACTTTGTAGCGCAAGATATCAGAAACCGTAGTTACGTCAGTCGCTAGACCTGTGACTCCAAGGTACACGTTGCCATATCTAAATATTTTGGGGAAATTGTTGGATATCGTTAAAGACTGGAGACCTAGGCGGAGATCACACGCTATAGCGACGCAGTCTTTCCCCGACATAGCGACACAGGCACCACCATCTGAATAAAATCAGGTCTCATGTTGAGCCATCTGGAGGTAAAATGATTTGGACGTACTGATACTAAATGGGGAGCTCTAGATTTCGAGTTTCCTCCTGTTAGTATAGGTATGCAAGATAGCATCGTCCAAAGACAAACGTACCATAATGAATGGTTTTTCTCAGGTTGGCTTTAGTCTTTTCTGTTTGATGGTTGATACAAATTTACCACTAGTCTTTGTTTTTGGAAGGCTGTGATCGTTCCTCAAGGTGAAATTCGGGATAAATGGTTATTGAGCTCGTGATGAGGCATAGACGAAGGGAGCCTTGAGAGCTTCGATGCTTCTTCTGACCCCAGTGATAAGCTCGGGCCACTTGAGGGCAGGCAGACAATTGCCAGCACATCCACTGTGAATACTGTAGGAATACTTCACGACGTTTTCCCCAGAAAAACTAGTCCAAGTTGACGATTTCCAGGCGCATGATTTCTAATCCATGCATAATCTTCAATAGCGATATTGGCAACGTCGAGTCAGCTAATTAAGCTGCAGCATACTGTACTTGGTGGATAACCACTTGCCTCGAAGGAGTTCCAACGGTGGGGTGGTATGTTTTTCAGTCATTTAAAAGCTTCGATTCACAATTGTAGTCAAATTTCCTCCCTAAAATATCTACAAGTGGATAACTACGATGGCCTCTCACGTCGTCGTTCTTCACACTTCGGGTCGGAGAGTCAAAATCAAAGTAACCCAAACAAAGTATTTAGCTGATGTTTTTGAAGAAGCATGCCAAAAATTGGGCCTTGAATCAGCTTCGTATGATTTTAAGTAGGTTCTTGAAATCCCGCGCTACTTTCTCCAGGCCATCAACTAATACATGCTCAGGGTCAATAGCAAGCCATTAGATTTATCACAAACGTTGCAGCAAAGTTGCCTGCCGTCAGGAGCAAAATTAGAACTAGTTCTGGCATCAAGGACACCAGCACCCGTCTCAGTAGCCCTAGACCTACCAGATTCCTTGGCATCGACTGCTTCCATCAAGCGACTCACGGAAAAGTTCTCGAGCAGTACAACACTATGGCTAGTGTTGAGAAAATTCGAACTGAACGGCGACCATTCTTTAAACCTGACGGCCAGAGCCAGTTCGGGTAATGCTTCCGGCGATGCCAGCGTAACTGATGGAATGTTTTATGAAATGCCAGTGCTTAATATTATGGGACGAAAGCTTTCCAGCTTCATGGACCTCCAAAAAACTTTGAGGCAACTTGGTTTCCACAGTGGGACGTGTCTGATCCGGTTGGAATATAAGCGGACTGATCAATTAATCAAAGAGGCCATGAAGCAAATAACTGAGTACTTTGAAGAGGTTCCAACTGAGCCTGCTCCAAAGATAACTGATAAACCTCCATCAATACCTTTAAACGCTTCAAATGATTCAAAATGCAGCTCTGTTCAATTAGAAGTCTCTGATCTCCCCTCATCCTCAGAGCCCACCACTTGCCCCGTCACATCTGACTTGGATCCTGGCACAGGTGATCGCCCTACAACTGTATTCAGACCTCCGACGAGCTCAATGCCACAAGCTGCTAGCATCCCGTACGAAGAAGATGATTTTGAGCCAACAATTGCACATGCCAAGCTGCACCAGAATCGACTTTTGAATTATTCACGAAATGTAAGGCTGCCTTCAGATGTAGAGATAGAGAAGCTCCAAAAAATGAAAGCCGCAAGGCTCGACGACATATCCGAGGTTAGCATAAAAATTCGGTATCCAGACCAAACAACGTCTGTAACCTCATTTAAGCCGGATGAGACTGGCCATCACCTGTATGCGTTTGTATCTAAATTAATCATTGAAGAAAACCAGCCATTCAAACTTATCTGGCGTGACCACGATTCTAAGGCTGTTCCTAACAACGAAAAAAGACTTGTTAATGATCTAGGCTTTGGTCCTCGTATGCTTTTATACTTTATGTGGGACGGGCCCGTAGAACCCAATAAAAAATCCATTATACTGAAACAGCAGTACATCGAGGATTCACAAGAGATAACCTTACCCAATTTATCTCCGCAGAAAGTAGAAATACCTGAGCCGGCGGGCAAGCTGAATGGGGTAAAAAAACAGAAGGGGGTTGGAAAATGGTTTAAGGGCCTAGGTAAAAAATAAATGGCATAGATACAATTAAATACAAGAGCAGTTGACAGTGTCTTCGTCCTTAAAACTGAACATTTGCATATTATGACATTCACTTGTGCTTCCCTGTAACGGGCTGTCAATTGTAAGGATTTATTCATAGCTTGTTCAAACAGTTATGGATATCGGCTAGCGTTTGAGGCAGGATTTTGTGAACAAATTCGTCTCACGATAATAAGCTAAGTTTAAATTTTCATTCAAATTTTTTTTATCTCTAGTGACCGGCTCTCCGTGACTCAGCAATTACACGCTGGAGCTCATCTACCTTTGCCTTAGCACGACCAAAGGTCCCGAGCTGTGGAAGTTAGTCTTCAGTACCGACAAGCCCAGATAAGCTTACCCTCTTCTTAGCCAACTTGCGGGCACGTTTGTCTTTACTGTTACGAAGTAATTCGATCACCCGTCGTTCGTATGGAGCGAGTCTAAAAAGTTAGAATCAATGAAAATCAGAGTCCACGAAAGTTACGTACCCCGATACTTCTTTGACAATTTCACGCACAAATGCGGTTCGCTTGCTCAAGTGGCCCTTGGTTCTGCTAACTCGTGGCTTGCTGACTCGTGCCTCAGTTTTCTGTAAAGCCAGAGAAGAAAAAGATTAGCCGGTCCATCTTCAAGGGGAAGCGATGAAGATCCTCCAAGAGGTGAGACGAGCATTCATACATGTCCTTTGTTGAGGCCTACAGCGATTCCGCTGCGCTGTTTGCGTTCTGCTGCCATTGCGTACAAGTCGTGCGAAATATTTGGTCGTTTATTTGTCGTTGATGTTCGAGCGGACGGTTAGTTAAAAGAATTTATTCGTAGAGTGGGTCACGTGCTACATGAAACTTAGCCGATGAAAGAGCCCACATGACGGTAGAGCTGGGGCCGTGTGGTATTAATTTAAATGCTGTGAACACTTCGAGCCATGGAGAGAGCAATTTTCTCCCAGGGCCGGGTCGGATGGTGTAATGGTACACCATCCGGGCCGGTCTTCAACGTAGGGTCTGGATAGCCTGAACATCTATCCCACCAGAGACAGAAGATCGCTGGTTCGACTCCAGCAGACCTCACCTTACTGAAGTAGGCTACATTGATGATGGTGGCATGTCTGGATAACCCAAGGTTTTTTGAGAGGTTTCCCTTGGGTGAGTTTCATGGAGGGCATAGTTTGACAGCGGTGAAGAAAAAGCCGCCTTGTCACAGCCGTAGTGAGACTTGCAAATGATATCTGAGGCATGATGTTCATCACAACTATATCATCATTGTCTCTGACTGAAGTCAACACCTGCATGGGCCAAAAAGGCGCCAAATCAGGATAATTGAATAATTTATTTATTTTTTATTTCTCCCAGGGCCAAGATTCAGCCATTCCCAAACGGTTGAATCGATATTTTCCTGACTGAGAGTCTTGTCAAAAGGAGTAGTGCTGGACTGGTTTTGGTGGGAACTCTCGGATTCTAGAGACTGCTCGACTACATAAATAACGACGAAAATTATCAACACCTTCCAAGCTGATTATCGCACTACCCATCGATACACCAAACAAATTTTCAAGTCCCGATTTAATGTCAAATAAAAGCGTCCATATGACCCGCGACACTTTCTTCCAACACTACTGTCGACGGGGAAATTTCGGAGGACGCCAAACTTGGGTTACTGAGTATGAATGTTTCATAAGGAAATTAAAACTTGCGAGTGAAGATGGGAGAGATGCCGGGTCGTAGAAGCTTCGTAAGTGATGAAAATGAAGGACTCAAGAATGCAGGGGTATCACATAGAAGGTAGATAGAGGCAGTCAACCCTTCAAAATTATTGCAAAATTCCGAGGCACTGAGCAGTCGTCGGGACTTCATTTTTTTATCTGGCGGGTCCTTCTGAAGGCGCCGACACGTGGGATAGTCTGTATGGATTGAGCAGTTGGCAGTCGTAGTCAAGTGTTGTGAGTCGGCACAAAGTTAAGTGATGGGAAAACCTTGTTAGCCGTTCCAGCGCATGCTCACGTTCCCATTCCATGCAGCAAATAAAGCACGAATGCCTTCATTTATGAATACGCTCATATGAGATTCAATCCTAACTGTACTCCAGCCTACGAGACTAAGGATAGCTGCGCGTGTGTGGCAGCTGGAAAAAATCGCAAAATCCATTGTGTACGGGGCCCACCAAATAGCGACATCAGTGTGACGGGCTTTGCCCAGATTAAGACTGGTCACTAGAACCACTCCGTCTTCGAGGTTAGGCTGTGTATTAGCAGCGCTCATGGAAATGCGAGTGGTGCGCATAAGGAGGCATAAGGGAGGTATGTATGACATGGGATGTACGGTACAGGAGAAAATATGAGCCGGGGAGAATAGATGATTCTCAAGTGGCCAAGGCAGGGAGCTCAGACTAGTCTACGCAGAGGATATAAGGGATGGGAGACTTCTTGGTAGATTGTCTTCCAAAGGAAGAAGTTATTAATTCATATCGAGATATTATCTTTCAAGTACATCTTTTCTCATTAAACCTTTACAATCAGGACTGGATCCAAAGATATGGCTACTCATATGATGCGCTTGGAAAGCCCGACTTGCTTGGTGCAATAGACTGGTATGTGCATAGGAAATTTACTCTCTCGAACCCTCGCCTCATATCATCACTTTACCAAAGGTCGTATTTGATTGGCAGAAAAGTGTTGTCTGATTGTGTTTGCGAGAAAGTAGCTCGGCGTGGAGGGCAAAGATTAAACACTCGTCCACGACGTCCTCTACAAACCAGAGAGTGAAATTTCCGGAGGGCAAGACTGACACCTATACACGGTGCCTTCTACGAACCTGGGAGTGAAATATTCCTCCAGAGCCAAGTTCAGTGAAATTTCGCAATACCAAAGAAGTTGGCCCATGAGGCACTGATTCAAAATACTTCGCTATGTCAAATTTTCGCTCCCAACGAGTTTGACTCCTACCCAAGTCTCATCAAGTCTACAAGTACGACTAAGTACATCCTCGTTCCAATGACCACACCTCTCATCAACTATTCTCTGGCCTCAGCTAGCCGCCAAATACACGCCCACGCCGATATTTATACCCGACGGAGGAAGCAAAGCGTGGCGCACAAATCTGGGAGACAGTTCTTTGAGACGGATGTGAGAAGGATTGGGACAAGTAAACAAGATGATACGGAGGATGGATACAATCTCGACTGGCGTGTAATTTTGAATTTTGGCAGAGTTTTACGAATTGAGCTGTGTGCGCACCAAGACTTCGCTTGCGATAGTGCAGCGGACACTATAAAAACACGCAAACGATGGATGGTGCTGTGGTCCGCCTCCTGGTGGTGTTCTCTGGTATAGTTTGAGTAGCCTGGGCACCTACTCCACTTGGGAAGGAGACACCGAAGACTACATTTCGCGCGGAGAAAGTTCAGTGGATGATGAAGGCATGTCTGGATAACTCAGGGTTTTTGAGACGTTCCCCTGCGTGGGTATTCACGGATGAGGGTTGACTTGGGGTGAAGAAAAAGCCACCATAACTTCGTAGTGGCACTTGCAAATGAAATCCGAGGCATGAGTGCACTTGTTGTAAATTGAGTCATCTTTTCTGTACATTTTCTCCGATATTGTGTCATAGCTAGTTAGCTGCATACGCAATTAAAATCTGATGCAAAAAAAAAAAAAGAGTGAAATTTCCCCCCCAAAGCCGAATCCGATCAAATTCGCGATACCTAACAAGTTCGCTCATGAGGTAATAACTAAATACTTGTATCAAATGAAATTTCAACTTTCAGAAAAATCACTTCAGCCTCAAGTAGTGTGCAAGTACCACTTGCTACATCTCTGCTTCACTGACCTTAACTATCATCGACTAGTCTCTGGTCCTACGGGGCCTCCGGATAAAGGCCAACTCTGCTGTTCATACCCGCCGGAGGTGATGAATCGTGACCTCAAGTCTAGGGGGGGGGGGCAGATTTTCGGGATGGACGTGAGAAGTAGTATGATGGATGGAAAAGATAATACTGGGAATGGATACAACCATCCGACATTTCTCAAGCTCCTCATATATTTGCGACGAAGCATTTCTCTGTCGATCCTACACTTGCAACCCACCTCCATACTCGTCGCATAACCTACCTACACACGCCATAATGAGGAGAGTCACGATGGAAACGAGACGTGTACAAAATAGGAAGAAAAGGGAATATACACCGAGGGGATGACACAAATCCCCAATGACAACAACAACCCAAAGGTACGGTATGAAGATGCAAAGCTAGAGCAACGATGAGATATTGGACGGCAATTATAATTCGGAGTCAATGAGGATGTCAAGGGTTCGGGCGCGTGGTGGCCGAGGCTGAGGAGGAATTTGCACTTCGGCGCGTCAAAAGAGGGTTCTCTAGACGGTTGGGATTGACATGATTCAACACTTGGGAGAAGTCTGAGGTGGTCCGATCATTCAATTGGGACGAGGTAGAAATACTTGAAGGTAGTCAACCTAATCCAACCCGGCCTCAATCTCCAATAGGAGTGCGGAGAGTGTCAATTGCCTAGCAAGTTAATATATAAAACAAACAAACAAAACGCACAATTCGAGAAGCCTCAATTTGCCCACTCCAACCATGATATCCGTCTCACCCTTTGAGTAACGAATCGAGTTGTAATTGTTTGCCATCGGCGGTATTAAAAATACCTCCGACGCGAAAAACGCACCAAAACGTGATCAGGGGCATCACCAAAGATCGCATCAAAAAACTATACGAATGGAACGGCGCAACACGAGATCACGCCAAAACTAAGCTAACGAGCAGATGATTCGAGATTAGTGATAAAAACATGAACGCCATCGTGGCCGCGCTCCAAGCGAAGGACAACTTTTTCCCTGAGGTAGAGATGGTGGATGCTGAAGTCGAGAAGTTAAAAGCTCTCTCAGACTCAAAATGGGCTTCCTCCAGCCCAAAAGACGCAGAACTAAGCCCAAAGCCCGCAGATACCTACAGTAAAACCGTCACCGCACCCGAAAAGCACGCTACGGCTCCAGCACTACCGCGACCTATAGAAGCGAGGCCCTCTAGATGGGCAGAGATAAGAGTCAACAAGGCCTCAGGTGCCGAAAACCTACCGCGAGTCCTACTGGCTTCATCGTCAAAAGTGGCTACTATACTAGACTCATACCCCCCGGAACTGCGTGTAGTGATCGAAGTGGAGGAGCGCTGGGAAACGAAGAAAGCCGCACAATTTACCATCTGCTCAACGACTATTGATGGTGTTGAGGCGGCCCTTGCACCACTTTCCACAGGCGAAAACAAGGACTTTGTAGACTCTATCAAAGTCTACCTACGAGCAGCAATTACACAATTTGTGGTTGCTGGGGCGAGCACAACTCCACCAGTCCTCCCGCATCGACCAATAGTCGTGACACAGCATGCCACCGCCACACCAGTGGCCGTTCAACAAACCATCGCAACCGCGGTTGCATCGCCCCCATCCAGAAGCACTTGGGCCACTGTTACCCGCGCTGGTCTCCAAAAGCAAAGTACACAGACCCCCGCGAAAAATAACTCATGCGCAGCTGCTCCGGCTGCCAGGAAGCCTGGGAGGAAATCAGTAACAGCGATGTCGCAAGACGATCGACTCTTCCTACGACTTGATGAAAACCACGTGGAGAGACAACTCTCTCCGACTAGCATTCGCGAAATAGACACAATGCGCCCCTGCCAATACTGACCAAGTTCAACGCATCCCTACTGGTTTTTCCATCCGTGCCAAAAATCCGGACGCAAAAACCCGACTACTGGAGGCTTACAGCTCCTTCGCACAAGTGGAGGCCAAATTAGAACCGCCAAGTCATCTAATCTCACTCCAGATCGCTACGGTTCCAGTCGCAGTTTTCGGCTTTGAAGGACGAATAGAAGTCACTACCGAAATGGTGGCTACGGAGATCCTCAGCGCTACTAACTACACTCCGATCAAAGTAAGGATTCATGGAAAGACCGAGTTTGGGGCCCCCTATAGATCGTTGGTTGCTCTATTCCCCAGGGACGCCAATCCAAAGCCTGACTTCAGGCTCTTCGACAACTCTGGGATAGCAACGACCCAACTAACACGGCCCCCTATACAGCAGTGTAGATGTCTCGGGTTCCACGCCACCCGTGCATACTCTCAGGCGCCCGCCTGTTGGAACTGTGGATCCACCATGTACTCTTCCTGCGAGTGAAAAGTAGCCTCCAAATGCCGCAACTGCGGAGGGCCTCACCAATCCGGCAGCCGAGAATACCTGGCGCGTCCCTCCGGGTCTGGCCCGGCCACCAAGGAGTAACTCGTGACGATCCGATAAGCTGCACAATGCGAGTATCGTGCCGTCGCTAGAGTCAAAGCTGCTACCAAGGCCGCAGAGACTGTCACAGCTGCCGCTAGACCGACCCGACCAACTTCTCCAGCTGCTGTTAAGGACACTTCATCGACAGAAACAGCAATGGCTGAGGATTCTGGCTGTCATAGGACACTATTCACGTGCTATATAGACGCTAAGACTAATATTGATCCACTTTTATGTATATACATTGTTTAGTGAGCCAACCTGTCATTCTCTCTCTATAGATTACAATCATATTATTGTTTTGCCTTTAGTCAGAGCCTTTCCTGAACCTTATACTATCACAATGGCTTTGAGGCCTTGAGCCCGGAAGAAGCTTTGTGAAGGGTGCCCTACGGGCCCCTTCCCGCCTCCCTCCTACACTAAGTTTTATGTAAATCAATGTAGGTAGGGGAGGCTCAACTCACAACATTGCGCTCTCTCGAGCTTACGAGCTAGGCGTGGATTTTGTGCTAATTAAAGAACCATGATGGAACTTAAGATTAAAAGAAACCATATCACACCCAGGTTATATCTGTCATACACCGCACGGAGGTGTAGATTACAGACCGAGGGCTGTGACATACACCCGAAAGAACAAAAATGTGATATCAGCGGAGCAATTATTTCCTTGTCCCACACCCACTGGTGATTACTACTGGGTAAGGGTCAATGAAATCACGTTCCTCAACGTATATAAAGCTCCTAACGACTCGACTGCTATCTGACCACTCGTAAACTGGAATCCGTTCCTGAGATTAATCGGCGCTGGGGACTTGAACTCGGTGCACGCGGCCTGGTAACCAGGCGCTACTAAGCCATATGGACAAGGTGACGAGATAGAGAGGTTGGCGGATAACTTTCACTTTTCTTGCCTCATCATTGGAGAACCAACTCACAGAGCCGGCAATACCTTGGACCTCGCCTGGACCAAAATTTCTAGAGCCCGGGCGTGGGTCGATCGTGAAGAGTGTATGGCCAGCGAGCATTTTCCGATCCGCAGAATTGTACCTGCAGTAATCGTCACCAGGGACCCAGTGCCAGCAAAGATCACAGTACCCAAGAAAAATCTGCCTTATTTTGTGCGTGCCGTTGCAAAATGGATACATCCATATTCAGCTTTGAGTACAACAGAGAAAGTGGATGCATACGTTCAGGAGATGTGCTTCCATCTCTTGGAGGCCATCAAATCGATGGAAATACGAGTCAGAAAGGAAAGCGGAAAATCTGCACCGTGGTGGACTCCTAGGTGCAAATCCGCACATACCGAATATCGAGCCTCAACATCACTCTCACAGCGGACTATCTGTGCGAAGAAGCTTCGTGTGATGATAAAAGCCGCCAAAAAGGAACATCAGATATGCCAAATCGAAGCGATGACATCTCCGGCAGACATGTTCAAGCTGATACGCTCGGCCAACCACAGACAGGTCAGAACTACTCCGCCGCTCAACTATAACGGGTCCTATATCACCGACCCATCTGAGCGAGCCACAGTTCTCCGTGATGCTCTCCTTGCACGCCACCAAGCATCGGACGATCTTCCTACGTGCACTGCTCCCAGTAATAACCGGATACCCTGGGAAGATGACGTATCTGACAACGAAGTGCAAACTTGAACTATCGGCTCTACCAAGGCAACTACAGGAGTAGACAGAGTCATAGTTGAGCTCCTCGAGGCCTGCTGGAACACAATTGGACCGTGTGTTACGCAGCTTTCTAGAGCTTGCATACGGCTCGGCACCCATCCATCTTGCTTTAAACTTGCAGAAGTGGTCATATTGGAAAAGCCAAGTCGGGATCCATCTTCAATCAAAGGTTAGAGACCAATCACTCTACTCCCGTGCATAGGCAAAGGGTTAGAAAGACTACTGGCCAAGCTAATGGCGCACCTCGCAATTACCCGTGATGTGGTTGGCCATCAACAATTTGGGGCGCTCCCAAAGCGATCGGCAACGGACCTGGTCTCCTGCGTAGTCCATGACATCGAAGAAGCACGCTCCCAGGGATGGGCTTCGATATTCGTAACTTTAGACGTTCAAGGAGCTTTCGATACAGTGCTCCACAATCGCTTGGTTAGGCGCATGCAAGCTTAGGGATGGCAAGACTCAATTCTCCGATGGACATCTTCATTCCTAACACATCGGAAGGTACAAGTGCGTTTCTCCGGCGGAGTCACCACCCAAAGAGAGCTGGTCTGTGGAGTCCCACAGGGATCACCAATTTCGTCATTACTTTTCCTTCTGTATATGGCGGAGCCAATGAAAAGTGGTACCCCGAGACTGAGATTTAGCTACGCCGACGACATCGGTATTCTAGGGTTTGGACGCACAATTGCTGAATCTGCCGCTGCTGTACAAGGAGAGATAGATTATCTTCTCGAATTGGCGCGAAAAAATCTGAAGTAATTCAATTTCCGGGACGACGCCGAGAAGAAGCAGTTGGTGTTCACGTAAATTTAAATCTCATCGAGCCCGCTGATCATATTCGATGGCTTGTCGTATATTTGGATCCGCCACTCAATTTCAAACACCACGTAACCACCTAGTGCGGTAAAGCGGTAAAAGTTGCCCAGCACATGCGCCGCTTCAACTTGGTCTTTCGGGTAGCAGCCCCCGGGCCGTTAGCCAGCGCAGTAGACATGTGCATTGTCTCGCTAGCAACTTTTAGATCTGATTTCTGGTGGCTAGGGTCCAAACGCCCAACTTTACGAGGAATGGTCACGTTATCTACCTCCAGCCTTTGCAGCATGATCGATAGAGCCAACCTGATGGGACTACGGGCTGCAATTCCAGTAATGGGAACAACGCTAAATGTAGTCCTTCATAGAGAAGGAGGAATCCCGCCGGCAAATTTCACATTGGAGGAAGACCGACTCCGACTTTCGGCAAGGCTTAACACCATTGATGACCGATACCCGTTGAGAATCCGCGCTTCCGTGTGCCCGAATGTCGGCACCCGAAAATACAAAAAGACTGCCAAGTCCCCAGCCAGACCGGAAATAGAGATCTCACGCTTACAGCGTGCCTATGGAGAGCTTTCGGAAACAGAAGCCCCTGAGGCGCTGGTGCCGGTAGTCTACCCTAAAAGGCTAGGCACAAATCTTGTGGAACGCGAAGACTGCGTTAGATGGATCAACAGCGTGCCAGGAACGGACATATGCGCATACTCAGATGGTTCATCGGAAGGACACTGACGCTCCGCATGGGGCTACGTTCTGAAGAAAGATGGGAAACTTATCGGCAAAGGAAGTGGCATCATGCACGGGGGAGAGGTGCTAGATGCAGAGACAATAGGAGCAAGGAAGGCTCTGGTGGCCGCACTGGAGTTCTTAGAGAACGAGCAGCCCAGGAAAGAAGGAGGGTCACAGCAAATCCATGTGCTTCTAGACAGCCAGCAGGCTGTAAGCGCACTAATGACGGCCTCGTCCTCAACTAGCCTTGAAGATGTACGCAGCTTCCGGGCATTAAAAAACGTGGCTAAAGTATTGGTAAAATGGGTACCAGGGCACGCAGGAATACAAGGGAACGAAGAGGCAGACACCATTGCCCGTGTCGCCCTTCGAGAGTTCCCTAGCCAGGACACACCAACAGGATCATGTACTCTAGCATATCTTCGTGGTCTCATGAATCACCGACGACAAAGCCTGCTGGAAGACTCACAGGTAGAGGCTTGTCCGCCTAAATACCGCCAGCTTCACTTACTTGTGCGGCGCCGTAAACTGTTGAAATCTAGACATACCAGCCCGAACTGCACGCAGTATGGAGTAGACGAAAACTACTCATCTTCGATCGCTACCAGCTTTGGTGAGGTCTTGGTTGGTAGTGATCTCGGTGGTGTGAATGTTATTCCATCACGTAATCAGACCATAATGTTTCTACTTAAGCGAGGTAGAACATAGATAGACAATCAAATGTAGATTAAACTAAAACACTTTTAACAAACTAAATATAAGTTCAGTAAAACCAAAAACCTCACTGATCCTAACCTTTTATCTCTGATCCTTAAATCCCCAATATCTTGCGATTCGTACAGTATTGAATTGACGGTCAACGTTCACCTCTATTATTCCAGATGAATCTCTAGAACTTTAATATAAACCACCCGAGCTGTCGCTCTCCAGACATCTTCTCCGGGCACTAATTGCAGCATCAACGGGTCACGGAAATTTTGTGGCATACCATCGCCGTTTTAATAACCCATACGCTTTTATGGAGTCTTCTTGCGGGAAGGAAACCACTCCGACTCGCTTCATCCGCTGTGGCCACTACGCATAACACTTGCGTAGGCTCAGAAAGTCTATGTCCCACGTAGACTTTATCAAAAAGCTTCTCGGACCCAAATTCTGCGAAAGATTCAGAACATTTGCGCAGGAAACAGGCTGTTTTGATAGATGGCCTGCTCACTTGTACATTTCTCTCAACAGGGATCAGATAAACTAGTCATTGCCACAATACATGACGCGAAATGGAACGGGGCGATAAGTGTCGTTTCTCTGAGGAAAGATTGTAGCTATCTGGATTTAGGAGAAAAAGGAGTGATTTTTTGATCCAGGAGTTGGAGTAGGTGGTGTCTGCGTCGTAATTTACCTACTACTATTTCTGTAGCGAGTTCAGCGGTTGGAATGAGTTGGGTCTGTAAGCAGTGATCCCCACCGGCTCCACCAGTCTTGTACCCAAAGTGGACCTAGAGCTTTAGCTTAGGACTTTAACATTATTAAAAAAAAACAGCTGTCCGCTACTCTGCTTTCCGATTTGAATGTAGCAACATTCCCTTTACCAGGAACTTTATATCTGATTTACATGTAGTTTGAAATTATGCTCAGAGGCTGTACAATGAATTAAAATAACGCTAAGTGGGAAGAGATTGTGAGTCCCTCTATCCAAAATTAATTCACTACAAAATCCCTTCATTCACAGGGGGGATCTACTGGGCTCGTTGGACTTCGTCGTAGAATTTTGTCTACTCGACCTATTTTCCGAAGGCGAGGGTGCCTTCAGGCGTGCCGAGTATCCATCTGATGCCAGGGTGAAGATGTTGAGGTCCACCGCGAAGACGTGCACAGTTTCTTCCTATACTGCAGTAGAAAAAGTGATCTGGGCTTTTTTCTTCGCCAGAGAAGCAAGTAGTTCGGGCATCTTTGTGTGCGAAACGACGACGATATTGGGCGAAATCTTCATGTCCGGAACGAGTCGCAATTAGCACCCCAATTGCACGTCGGTTTAACCCTTTCAGTTATGACGTTCTTCCTAAGCTAGGGCCAATTCTGCATTACTTGTATCTAGTAGGGCCTTCCTGAGCCTATAAAGCGGTGGTGGAAGCGTTGTAAAACCGAGAAATTTCTCTTTTTGCTCGTGCCATGGATTGGGGTAGGGGTAGCGCAGTCATTAGACAAGCTGAATTCGCTAGAACATCATCTGCTTCATTTCTAGGGATTCCAGAATTTCCAGGGTACCATCTAAATCTGACTGCTACTGCTCTAGTACAGGATGCCCGTGTCCTGTTCGTCCAGCTAGCTGCCGAAATTTTGCAATTTGGCGAGAGCTTGTTGCTTTAGGTGTTAGCAAGAGAATTCGAAGAGCCGCTTCTTGGTTATCTAGGCAGATAGTTACGTTGGTTGTGTAAATGGCCATTGGATTGTGGATGGCAGCTGCTAGACCCTCTGTTGCTCCAGATATTTGTGCATCGTAAACTTCTGCTGAAGCATCCAAAGGGATGGTTCCGCAGGCAATCTCATGGTTGCACCGCGTCTAATTGAGTATCTGGCTCCTGCTTGGTTCTCGATCAGAGCGCCGTCGAAGAAAACAAGGAGGTCCATCATGGATATTCGGGCGTACCATTGAGTAAAGGAATCGACTCCCGCTGTTCGGCCAACAGCGCCTATCTTTTCTTAACATTTATCCCGATTAACTTTCCAATGGAGGGGGATATTATCTTCTAAGAGCTCCCGGTAAATTCTTTGTCGGATCCCGCATATTCTCGAAGAATTCCACCGTCTATGAAGAAGGTGTCTAGGATCTACTGCCGTAGTGTGTCAGGCGAGGCGATCGTGTATACGCTCAAACCAGCCTTTTGCGGGGCCCCAACCTGTTTCACGAATAATAACAGCTATTGGCGTTATACGGAATACAAGAAGTGCTGCAAGAGCTGCATCGTTCATCCGTTGTTGGATCCAAAGAACCAGTCCTTTCGGCGTTCCTTTGGAATACCATGTCTCAGCCTCGTAGAATAAGGTCACATAGGCTGCTACTTGGAGCACTTGTCTCAAAAGTGGAGGGCTCATTCCTCCAGTAACTCACGAGAGACTTTTAATGTGGCTTGTAACAGCCAAGGATCTTCCGCAGGCTTGTCTGACATGTTCTTTAAATCGGAGGCTCCGATCGAAGTTGACCCCAAGCCAGCGCTTGTGGGTATTTGGTGTGATCTCAACTCCATCCGCAAATACGCTAGGTTCTAATGGAGATCCGTGCTTTCTGTGAAATTATTGTAGTTCCGTTTTCGAAACTTCAAGGGTGATGCCGTTCTCACGTCCCCAGGTGAGGGTCATAAATAACTGCGTCTGAAGTAACTCTCCGCAGCGGGCGAGAGTTGGTGCGGATGGTATAAATGCAACGTCGTCTACATAGCCGAAACGCTTTGGTGAGTGATGGAGCATACCTTCAATTTCCAATAGAAATAAGATATGCGAAGCTGGGGACCCTTGTGGAAGTCCGCAGTGTATCTTGAGCACCGGAGATGTATTTCCATCCAGCATGATTGAGGCCTCTCGCTCGCATATGAAATAAACCACACATTGTACTACATTGAAGGGCTGTAACGGCTGGTCAGCCGGTAATTATCTGGTGTCACATGGTGGTAACTACGTGCGGTAAAATTATGCGAAACTCAATATTCTTTAATAGATCAATCAGAATGTCATTAGAAATTTTTAGTAACTAGTAGTAAGACTACGAACCAGCCTCAGGGGAGAATACTAGAAACTAGTTAAAGACAAGAAGGATATTCTAGATAGAATAGTAAGTGTAAAAATTGTTAAAGTAGGACGTGTGCAGATAGCCACAGAGAAAATAATGAACTACCTTTGTATATCTGATTCCTCTAGCATCGACACTCGAACCATAACACACAAAGATGTCTGTGCAAGAAAATTCAGTAAAAGACTAACTTCACTACTGATTTGAGAAATGGTGTCGCGTGCAAAATGAGGTCCTGAAGAGGAAGTCGCCATTCACTCTTGGCAGCATCAATATTCAAGTTGTGCATTAGTTTTGGGCCAGGCTCAATTTTGTGGTGGCAACTGGAAAACTCTTTGCTTAAGAAATAGGCGTCGAAACGAAGGAAGCACCAAGGCGACACCTTCCTCTTTCGTCAGCTTCGCCTAGAATTCATAGGGTCGATTGTGGATGTGTCGAGCCCACTTTGCATGACAAAGTACCCAACAGTGGCGGACGATCTTCTATCTGATTTTGCCATCATGTTTACCTTTTTGGATCTATTGGCTCTTTTATCCATAATCGAAAAAGTCTCAGCTGCGTGCATGTGATGACTGCAAGCAGTCTTCTTTTCCGCAGACACAATCTATCCATTCTCGAAACTCTATAAGAGACGACTTTTTCTGCATTGAAATTTCCAAAGTATCAACCGGAAACCATTCGTACTATTCTCCTCCTCTATTCATTCGCTAATTTTTATCTTCGACCTAATCATGAAATTCCTCAACTTTATCATCATATCAATCTCCCTCTTTTGGACGCTGGGTTTAACTCTACCAGCGCACGAGTCAAAGGTTGTAAGGAGAAATTTTGGTCCGGATCACAAAGGCTATCAGTGCGGCAAGAAGAAGTACATCATGTTTGACATTGACGTTGCGGTAAAGAATGCCTGTCGAGCATACTCCCATCAGAGAAAGCCAAAGACCTTTTGGAGCATTTTTAGGGATGATTCGTATCCTCGGTTGTTTCCAGAAGCAAAGAAATTGAGGATTCCGAGCAAGGCGCAGATGTGGCCACTTCCACCGACAGGTCTGAGTAAGTTTTTATCACTAATTTTCCGAAAAAGAAGTGAACTCCAATGACTTCTATCTCCATACAGATTGAAGTGGATGAACCTGAAGAAGCAAAAAACTGATTCTTTTCTTTCATTGCTCTAGTGTGTGGCCTGCTAATATTATAAATAGATGTTGTCAGTTACAATTATGTGATTTTCATGCCGGCAGACTGCAAATTTGTTAAGGTTGTGCACAAAAGTCATAAAAAAAAGCATGAAAAACATGAAAACTATGACATCTGCAAATATGTCGTTTGGCCAAGTCGCTGGACTGATATGTAAGTCTCTGACCAACGGACACTTATGGTGCCGCATTTCAAGCTGGAAATAACTCTAAAGTCTGGTAGATTTAAACCATCGAAGAGATAGACAGCTGAGTCGATTTGGTCGAAATGCATATCGGTCTCTGTGATTTATTCGGCGTTTGGTAGTGAAGGGTGGGGATGTGCATAGTATTTTAGACTTGGTATCTTCAATAGAATTGAAAATTATACATGATAAATGGTTGCGCTCGATCAAACAGTTCGGTGGGTGTGAGAATGCTGGTGTTTTATGTCTGGAATAATGATACAAAGATAAGAGATTTGTAGCGACGAACTTTTTTATCATCAGATTCTAATTGCGAATACAGCTATCTAGCTATGACACAATATCAGAGAAAATAAATAGCAGAAATGACTCGATTGAAAAGAAAAGCACTCATGCCTCATATTTCATTTGTAAGTACCACTGCGAAGGTATGGCGGTTTATTCTTCACCTCTAGTCAACTCTCGTCCGTAATTATCCACCCAGGGCAATGTCTCAAAAACCCCGAGTTATCCAGACATGCCTCCATCACCCACTGAATACTCTCCGCGTAAAATGTTGTCTTATGTGTCTGCTTCCCAAGTGTAGTAGGTGCTTCGGCTACTCTAACTATACCAGATAAAACCACCAGGAGGCGGACCACGGCACCTTCAATCGTTGGCTTGTTTTTGTAGTATCATCGGCACTATCGCAAGATAAGTCTTGGTGCGCACACAAAGCTCAATTTGTAAAACTTCTCGCCAGAATTCAAGATTTAAATCCCGTCAAGACTGTCTCCATCCTCTATATCATCCTGTAAGCTTTTCTTAATTTCGCTCACGCCCATTCCAAAGAGCTTTCTCCCAAGTTTGTACGCCACAATTTTTGTCCACATGCAGGTATTCGTCTTGTCGTAAGTGTATATTTAGTCACCAGCTGAGGCCTGATAATAGTCGATGAGAGGTTTGGTCATTGATAGGAGGATGTACTTGGTCATCCTTGTAGACTTGATGAGGCTTCGGTAGGAGTTGATTTCATTGAATGTAAGAATTTGATATGGTGGAGTATTTTGAATCATTTCCTAGTGAATCAACTTCATTGGCACTACAATATTTGACTGACCTTGGCAATGGAAAACATACATCACTCTTAGGTTCGTAGTGGGCACCGCGTACGGGTGTTCAGACTTGTTCTCCTTGAGCATTGGTCAAAGCTAATATTTGTGACATTAGTAATCAGTCCCTTTGATTGCTACAGCTAACTTCAAGAATCCAGACGACTCATCCCATCTAGTACGTGAACTTTATTTTCAGAGATAAACTCATACCAAAGGTGTAGGTCTATATAATGTCTTCAAAAAATCATTCAGACGGGAGTAATCCCTGGAACAGCGAAACAAAAGCACAGTTCCAAAGGTATTTACAACTCAATCATCCCTTTCAATTTTCGCTCGAGATATCAACTGATAATTTTAAAATGGCACTTCAGAACGCCACATGAATTTTACACGTTCAAATTTTCCTCTGTATACCTGTATCTGAAGAAATTAGTTAAATAGACTAACTGGATCGGAAAACATAGTAAACAGCCCGGGGAATACCTCGATCCGTGTCAAGAAGCGGCATCAAAAAGTCTCAAATGTTTACACCGCAACGGAGGAGATCGGGAGATGTGCACAGATTATTTTCAGTGAGCGAGCAGATAAATTAGTAACATAATGTCAACAATCTGGATACTAACCGCCACATTCTGTTAGAAACTACCGAGACTGTAAAAAGCAATGGGTACGTTGATATTTGCCTTTTTAGTGAAGGGTAGAGTCTCTAAAAAAATTCTTTGATTACGTCCACCCTGATAATATATTCATACGCTACTGACACATATGAAAGTTGTCAGACATGAAGGAAACAAAAAGGAAGGAATCCAAGTCTTGGTTCAGGTAACATTGTTTGCACTGAAAGAATATGGTGTTGGAGATACTGTTGATTGGTGACAACATCACTGCTCAGCTGTTTTAGAACCTCTGTATCCAATATGATGGGCGTTAGATGCGCTAGTACATACAAATCGATCTAATCAAACCTTGCGTTTCTCGCTTCGAAAAGTGCGACAGAATCACCAAGTAATTCGGTTCAGTGCTTAGCTAACTGTTTTGGTATTCGCTGAGACGCGAACTACGAGCAAATAGTAAGGACAGGAACATACTGAGGGTTTTCAGGATAAATTTGGATTGCTGGGTACATAGCACAGAAAACTGGCGTACGTGTTGAGATAAAACATCGAGGTTTGTCATTGTTACTGCCCCCCCGCAATCTTCCCGTACCAAAGATGGACCTTGTGAGAGACCGCCAAAACCTCAACATTTGGAATGCAATTGACGCAAAGAATTACAAACATGCAATAAAGTTAATCGACAAAAGACTTGCTAAATCAAATGATGAGTATCTCGAGGTCAGTTCACACAGAAACTAGCCTGCTCAGGAGATCAAATATGACGGTCATGTGACTAATATTGAAATTTTAATTTGGCTGATATTGTGTCCAGGCGTTCAAGCTTTACATACTCGGTCTATCGGCCCAGTTCAAGAATAAATCAGTTATACTTCAGAATCTAGAAGAGGTGGCTTGTCGAAAACCACCTATATCAAATCCTGATGCCATCGAATTCTATGCTGAGATATTGGAAGAAGTCCTCCCAGGCTGCAACCAAACGTGGGCCAAAATAATTGGTGAACTAAAATTTCAATGTATAAAATTAACACCAAAAAAAGAAGACTTATGTCTTAAGGGGTTTGAAGCCTGTATACTCAAAAATGATCTAAATCACGCCAGACAGGTGAGCTATCAGAACCTGAGATACCTTACGACTCTTTAACCAAGTATAATTTTAACACAACTCATAGATTGCAAATTTATTGGAAAAAAATTTCCTGGAGAATCATAAATATCTTCTTTGGAATGTGACAATAATGTTTCTTCTCTCGGTAAAGGCTGGTCGATTCTGGTACACAAAGGTATCACTAACTATCAAAAGATATCAGAAGAATGTCTCCCAGATCAAAAGGTATTATGGGGCCGTTTAGCGTTTGCACAGATTCTCAAGCTTGCTTCTGCGACTAGGTCATGCACCGTAGGTGCTTGTCCCGTTTCAAGCTTTCTCTCATGCTAAAGATGTTTAGAACCCTCTACAACTGCCAGTGAAGTCCTTGCAAAAGCCTCAGGAAATTCTCTTGTTGCACAGATTACTAAAGGCAAATAATAAAAAGGAACAAAGTATTGAGTACCTTGATGACCCCCAGCTTGGTCCAGAGTCAATATTAGCCAAAAGTGAGTGGGAACTTTGGATACTGAAACTTAAGCTACTGGAAGAGTCACAAAACTGGCAGGATCTATTTCAAACCACCATTGGATTACTTAAGCGCGCTCGTACGAAAGATCAGTTTGGAAATTTCGCCGAAGCTCGATTAAGCGACTGGATTGTGTGGGACGCACTTACTCGCTCTGCAGTTCACCTTAGAGATCATATGTGAGGCACGGGTTATTCGATCTCATTACTTCTACTGATTTGACTTATCAGCTACTTCAGCAAGATAAGAGTGGAGATCGAAGCTCATCTAAACCCAGAATTGGGCATCGAAAAAAGCTGGACTAGAAACGCATCTCTATCTTGGGTTAAACTTCACTTCGATATTATCACACCATTCTCTGACGGTCATGATGAAAATCAATTCGGCACTTTATCACTCAAAGTTGTGATCTTGATCAAATATCTGTATGAATATGGCATTGCGAACATCGCATACAACGATCTTGGCCCGTACATAGAAAAATTGGATCATGAAGAACGCAATCAGCTTCTGCTTTCCCTAAATAAAAGTAACGAAGATTCAAACGTGGACTGCGCAAAATTAAGGCATATGCTTCAAAAAGTCTCAAGCCTAGATGTAGGTGAAACTTACATTTCAAGGTCTCTTCAGCCTTAAAAGCTAGAACATAATAGCTTTCTTGCACGATCATTATCACAGACTCCCGTTTCGAAATTTGAGGCTTTAGGATGCAATAACTGACGTATGATAGCTTACCACTACTGATGGAATAACCCGTACTGTAAATAACTTAAAGCTCAGGTATCTTCTCTCGTGTCTACAAACTGCTCAAATCAATCAGCATAACAACACAATAAGTGAACATTTCAGCAATCAATTAATCCAAAACTTAGAGAAATTGATACAGACTTACAAATCAGCAATTGAAAGTGATAGAACTGTTGTTCATACTCGCCTACCAACAGACCGACATCCTGCTGATGATCTTGCTATTCTGGCCTCAGTATGTCTGATTAAGCTCGGATTACACAACTCTGATAAAAACAATGAAAGTCTAGAGAGTAAAAAGATATCATACATGTTGCAGGCTGCACTGCTACTTGAGTTTACATGGACACACTCAAAGCATAATTTCCAAATCTCCCTATTGCTTGTGCGCCTATACTCCTATTTAGGCTGTGGGTCACTCGCGATGAGATCCTACCAACGCCTTGGATTGAAACAAATCCAGTTAGATACTCTATCCTATACCTTATTTGATAGAATATCATCTCTTCATCCACATCCCTACGAACATACGCTAAAAGGATTGAGTGACAAACGCTCTCCAGTTGAACATATTAAAAAGCAGCAAAAGTTCTTCAGGAATGTCAAGCAACAGATATCGAAAAATATTGGGCTTTCATTTAAACATGAGAGTTACAACTCCATATTTGAAATGAAAGAGGTATCTGATAGGCTTTCAAATAGTATCACTGCTGTTTCAGGCGTGATCGAGGGTAGAAAGATTTCACGGCTCGTAACCCCTGAAGTCAATCTAGGGCCTCTTCCTCAGAATTACACAGAAATTAGTGAGTTTAACTTTGCTATTTCCCAGGCTCTAAGATAAAACATCTAAATACAATAGAAAACTTCGATGCAAATAGACTCAGCAACAACAATGATTACAACTCATTTCCTACTTTTGAACCTGGAAATGGCCCGAAATTCTCCGAAATTTGTAACTTTCTGCCTCCTCCCTGTATATACAGATGCCAAAGCTCTATTTTCAGGGAACATCTTCTCTGGATTATTTCTTCGCCTGAGAAGACTGACAACGAGCACGCACGAGACCTAGAATGGCTCCGAGGCTACATATCGAACCCACTATTCGATCGTCAATCTGAAGAGGCCAGTATGACTCACAGTGAAATGTTAGTCCACCGTATTTTCCGTGTAATGACCCTTATTATTTCCGAACCATATGATGACCCTTATTGGTCCGATGAAACCTTCCAACAGCACATACGTGAGTACAACGAAAGTCTATTAGAATACTTAGCAACTTACCATCAGCACATCTCTGAACTCTATTCCACAACTCCAGCTTTTCTAAATACGTTGAATGCGCTTTTTACTGCGCACGAAACTGGTTCAGCTTTGCTGAAGTTCTGCCTTTACTTACAAAAACGCTTGAGCTTTACTCATGATTCTCTATTACAAATACATCAAAACTTAAATTTAGAAGCAAAGGCACTTATAAAAAAAGTAGTTGAAAAGTGCACTGAAATCAAAAAAGCCTTGGATGATTGTGGATGGATTGATCGGGTGCTTTTTAGAACACAAGGTGAAGTAAAGATTTTAGTAGGCGAATTATTTATTGAGGAATGGGCAGGGTTGGTCGTTGAAAGCTGGAGAGAAAATATCAAAGGGCTAGGATACCTAAAAGCAGCTGAAACATGATTTGGTGCGCTAGCACAATTAATTACCTGATAATTAATTAGTAGGCAAAGTTCGACTGGCGTGTTGTTGGCCAAAATGAATAGTTTCCCAATCAAATTGCAATTGGTAGTCTAGGATATGCAAACAGAAGCGAACTTCTGTGTCTAATGAGGAAATAGGCTCCTTGCCTATTCTGAGTGGCTTTTGTGACGAAAATATAGAATGGATCACAGATTTTCTTCTTCCATGGCTCGCTTCTCCTGGACTCGTAGTATTAGGGCTCGGCGCTCTTCTCTTAGGGTAACAAACACCCAAAACCATGCTATCATTTCGATAAAAGCCCAAGTAAAAAATATCCGATTTTTAAACCCTTCACCCCAAGATGATGCGTTATAACGGGCCGAGGTGAAGACAGGCGAGGAGGGTGAGAACGCGTAAGAATAAAATGTGAGGATGAAAAACAAGAAGAGACGAATAGGCGCTAAAAACATTTGCAAACTAATAGTTAGCGGGAGTTGTGGTAGAAACTCAAACGTATCCCGCAAGGGAAGTAGGGATCAGAGTACCTTGAGATCCCCAATGGACCTGGACAATTTCCTCGGGTTGCGATATTGCAACTAGGTCGCTTAGACCGATGATTAAAAATAGGGCGGCAAGGAAAGCAAGCGGAGGCGATTTAGTCTCAAATGAACGCGTGTCAGGCTACATATGGCCCCGTCAATTAGTTTTGGATACTTAAAACGAGTACACAGTCGAGTAGCATAGATAGACTCCGTAACGTACCAACTGCATCGCTTCCCCGAGGATGAAGACGAGCGTTTGGTCAGCGATGACCATGGGTGATGTCAGGAAGAAAAAAGCCAAAGTGAGGTGAGAAAGAGAGAGTGAAGTTATTAAAGTGGCCGCAGAAACGATAGCCATGATTATTAGATCGACTTGAGGTCAGTGTCTGACAACTGCGTAAGAAAGGGTAGGCTTAACAACTCGTCCTGATACACTTTACTCGGCTAACTAGCGTTTTCTAGATAGTTTGTATGATATATCCCCGGAATTCACTCCTGGATAACAATTACGCAGGAGGATGAGGGCTACACTCGTGTCCGCGCTGAAGCCAACGATCCTAGGCGATATTATCCCAGAGTCGATTTCTGCCAAATTTCGTGGTGATGAACAAGTCGGCCTAAAAGACAACGATTCGAAATTCTCTACTATATCAGTTTTTCAGTCTCGAGATCGATTATGACCAGAGCCCCGTCAAGGTCACAAGTACGACTTAGTACAACCTTGTTTCAATGACCACACCTCTCATCGACTTATTCTCTGGCCTTCACATATTCGCTCACATCAACGTTTAGACCCACCGGAGGAAACTAATCGTGGTGCACGAATCTGGTAGTCAAATTTCGAGATGGACGTGAGAGGTAGAAGGACGGATAGGCAAGGTGATATAAGCGCCGGATATGATCTTGGAAAGAGTAATGATCCTATTTCAGAAAGGAGCTTTGTTGCCATCATGAGGTTAGATATACGAGAATTGTGGTAATACAGTTCGTAGACAGCATAATGTAAACTGGATTTTTTGGTAGATGAGCGAGTGTAGCTAGACTTTCTGTGGATAAATGGATATCCAAAGATGAACGCATGGTCTACATGGGAAGTAAATGCACCTGGTTATATACATGTCCGATTTACCTACAGCCATGCCCATTGATTGTCTAATGTACTCATGTAACGCGTATCGACATTATTTGATCCTTAAGCTCTTTTTAATTAGCACGGCTTGGGGGACTATCCTCAACACCTGTCAGTGATGTCCCCAACGAGCATCCAGCTCTCACTACAGAGTCGAAGCTCTTCACAACACTAACCCCTGATCATGGAGGGGTAGCTATCCGATGGGTTTCCGGAGCGTACCCAGCACCAGATACGGCGATGGTGGATTGGATCAAGTCGGTCTCTAATGTCACAAAGAAGGGAGATGTAGATGGATATGCGCACCTCATGTAACCCCGGTGTCTAGACCCCGCCTGGCTGGGACTGCAGGTTTTTTGAGACTTTTTCCCGCGCACGCAGTTCCCATTGTTACAATTTTATTTTTTATTTTTGTGTAGAAGGTTCCGTGGAAAAGGTGGTGGAATTCTATGGATAAATACTGAGCTGAATAACTATCCATCACGGGCAGTATATCAATGATATTTCAAGTAACAAAAGAGGATAGCAGCTCTGTACAACGTGTGGGCTGAATAGAAAAGGAACCCAATGTGTTTATAAGTCATTGACTCAAGATGTACAAATAAGGCAAAAAATCCGATCTACAATTTGACCATATGGAACTTCAAGTTTTGTTGACTTGTTTGGAACTTTTAGCAATTGAGACTTGAGGCTTCTTGAAGGATAGCTCGCACAGGAGCTTATGATTGAAGTGTGTGCAAAAAGATGAAATTGTCTGGCCCCTCTCTCTCCTCTTTTCTCACGGCTTAGGTAACTACCAATCCAGTACTTAACATCCCATGATCGTAACTAATTATCATCTCATTTCATGACCAGACACAATTCAAACGTGTTGTAGCATAGTTCCAATCCTAGACCGAGTCAATACCATTCCGCCACGTCTGCTACGCGGAATTTGAGTAATTTCTAGCTTTAAATTACCCGAAACGCTAGATTATTTCCTGAGGCAACCACAAGGTGTGTCAGAAACCGAGTTGGTGTTGGATCGATCGATCTATTAAACTATGTGAGTAGAAAGGAGAACTCTAACTACTACAAACAGTTATTCACAAGAGTTGAACATTCTCGTGAATCTAAAGACTAGTGACTTATCCTCAGGCACAATACTTCATTCCCAGCCAGGTATTTCCAGGTGTCACCAAGTTGTAATAACGTTCAGCCTGCTGATTAGTAGTGCTGTTTCGTTCAGCTTCATTCCCCCCCAATGCAGTCTTGTCGTAAGAATTTTCAATATTAAGCTAAGTCTATTCCTAAGCTCAAAAAACGGTTAAACCGTAACATGCGGGGATGTATACAGATTCATAGCTATACCTAAATTAAAAAGATATAGGCCTATTCTTACACTTTCTTTTCATATCCTTGTAGCAATGTGTTGTGTGAGTATATTCACTGTCACCCAAAAAATATAAAATCATCCACTCCGCATCACTCCGCAGTATGAGAAAGACTTAACCCAAAAAAGACACCCATCCCAAATCGAATCATTCTTACCCTTTTTTACAAGAATTTCCAACCGGTACAATGGTCCTAACCAGGGCCCAAAGCAGTGTCGCCATTCAGCTAAGGAGCGAGCATATCGGACTCAATTCTTACCTGAGCAGAAGAAAAGTACCCGGAGTAGAAAAGCCATGCTGTCAATGTGGATATCCGTCGCAAAACGTCAAGCACATGGTGTTGGCGTGTCCGCAGTGGGCAAATGGAAGAGGCGACTTTCTCCGACAAGCTAAAGACAGGTCATTTGAAGCAATGATGAATAGCCCAGAAGACATGGCCAGAATTACACAGTGGATACTAAAGAAAGGGTGGATAAAACAGTTTCGACTGGCAGGAGAAGTCGAGGTAGCAATGTCAGATAAAGTAAATAGATCTGGAAGGGGAAAGGACGGAATCCACACGGGCTGAACAGTGTACACTGCACTTCCTGAAGGTAAACCAAATAAATTGATAGGAAGATAAAAAGACAGGATCAGGGGGTTTTCACCAAATTGGTTTCCTCCTTTGTAAATAATGCAGATAGTCACCTGCATGGACCCATAGGGTGCCTGATCGGGTTAATTGAAATCAAATTCAAAATTCAAACCGGTACAATGGTCCTAGCTGTGGCATCGTCATCGATAACGCCCTCCAATCCAGGAGGGCATCTTCACCCAAGCTTGCTTGGCATTGTGAATGCAATGCAGAAAGCAGTACAACAAAGAAAAGAAAGATTAGGCATAACCCAGGAGTTTCTTGAATTAATCGACTCCTGGGCTAAGAGTAAAGGAGAGGATCAAGCCGCAGCAGTCGTCGCGGCACTGATGGAAAAGATCACGCCTGTTATCACTGTCTTCGCAGTAGATCAGGTAGAAACAAAGACTCTTTCAAGTAAGAAGTCCTCCACTATGGCAAGCACCCCAAAACCAGTAGCGCCTAGGAACCATATCGTTGTTGAGGACAACAGCCACGGCCTACCACCAAAACCTCAAGACACAAGCTCGACCTGGGCGACAGAAGTCGGCAAAGCGGCCAAGCTACTAACTTCACCCAGTCTGCAAGTTCCGAGAAGAATAGCTCCAACAAGCCGCCCTAAGGCACAGACAACCCCGAAGGAAGACAAACGCCTGTTCCTTTGATTGGGGAGAGGTCACTACTAGCACGAGCTATCGCCAATTACGATCAAGAATATTATAACCGACAAGGCTGCGAAAGCAGCCTCAGATATCACCTCGATGTATCCAGTCAGGTCGGGGATTGCTCTCGAATGCATGTCAGATGCATTGAGAGACACTATTATTGGAATTGCACTTTCCTTACAGGAAAGCAAAACTTTGATAGCGGTCGCTTCACAGTGGACATCTCTGATGGATCCTCATATTCCACTATATATCAGGACGCTTGAAGGTAGCATCCCAGTCACCATTGAAATGGTGAAGAACAAGTGCCAGGTATTATGTGGCGCCACACCAATCCAGGTAAGGCCTACAGAAACAAAATTTGGTCAACAATAAACAAGCTGTATCATGCATTTCCAATAAAAACTAGCAAATAAAAAGCTTCGTCTTTTCACGCCGACAAACGATCAAGCAATGCTAACGTTTCTGGGGATTCCAAACAACGTGTTCCTGAATCCGGAGCTAACGCTGTGGACGATTTGGGAGAATCCATGAGATATCAGAGTGCCAGGCTAAGGTGTCAAAGTGCTCAAATTGCGCGGGACCTCACCACTCAAATGAGGATAGCTGCATGGCCCTGCCAAGACGACAAAACGGAATAATTCTGCCCCATGCCCCTGCAAAACTCCACATCATCAGAGAACGCGGACATCGTGATTATCACGCTACTTGAGCGTACTCAGAAAGGAAGAGGAAGACGGTTGAAACAGTCATTGCCCAGAATTCAACAATGTCCTGTTAATGTTAGAAGCCCCTCAAAAAGAGCACCAAAAGAAAAACAAAACATCCTCCACTTTAACCAAGTGAATATCGGAAGGGGTGGAGAAAATATGGATATAGTATTTCAACAGGCACGGGACGCCGATGCACATATAGTCATGGTACAGAGCCATAGACAAGAAAGAAAGAGGGGGGTTTCATAACAAAAAGTCACCCTAGCTACAATAGCCATATATCATTTGGAGGAACAGACGTCCAGCCCCGCGCGATTACTTTCACGCGGAAAGGCAGTCAAGTGACTCAATTCTTGTCATCGTCATCAGGCCCACATCCGACGACTATTTTGTAAAGATGGGCGGTCTAACCTTTGTCAACGTATATTGTGCCCAAGGCACTAGTGGAACCTTGGAGTCCCTATTCCGGTGGGAAGTTAGATGACCAGTGGTCGTTGGAGGCGATTTCAATTCCGTGTCACAGCATTAGCAGCTGCTAACAATAAATCAGTAAGGCAATGGTAACCAGATTATAGAATAGGCATCAGCTCATGACGTGGATTTTGTCCGCATTATCGGAGAGCCAACGTACAGCGACAGGAACGTCCTAGATCTAACGTAGAGCAATACGGCCGCCATAGCATCAGCCTTCACACGCTAACACGGCACCTCAGATCACTCAACCATCGAGGGTACCGTACTGAATTCCACAGTGAATGATCTCTCTGGAATCGTAAAGAACATTCGTGTCAGCGACGCCAACTTGAAGGAATTTAGCCGATGCGTTAGCCAATGGACCAAATCTGACCCTCTTGACAGTGTCATGGACATCGAAAATTTCACGAATGATCTCCTACAAGTACTTGGAGATGCGCTGAAGATTGCGGGAAAAGTCCCAGCAATCGAAAGCGCAAAAACCGGGTGATAGTGGAGTGATGAATGTCGCATTGAATGGCAGAATTACAAGGCAGCGAGAGACAACCCAGACCTTGCAAAAGAGGCCCGCAAAAGCTTTAGAGCCATGATGCGAAAAGCCAAGCGAGAGTACCGGAAGAGGCAAGTGGAGGCAGTTACTACTGACGCACAGGTATTCAAGCTCATGAGATGGGCTAAACCTTGACCAGCAGCTGAGCCTCCTCCCTTATAGATTGACGAAAACCAGTGGCTACCTGACCTCGGAGAGCGAGCTAATGCGCTACGAGACATTCTCTGGGCAAGTTTCAGCGTCCAGAATGATATTTCAACCTGGGGTAATGGACAGGAGGAGCGCATTCCATGGAATATGAAAATATCACTTGGAGATGTGACTAGCGCTACCATCTCTGTCAACGAGACGGCATCAGGCGCTGACAAGATAACGGCACGGTTTCTTAAAGCCTGTTGGTCCCATATAGGACCTTGGGTCAAGGATCTCTACCAGGCTTGTCTGAAAATAGGCCACTTTCCCATGGCTTTCAGGGTAGCAGAGGTTGTGCTTCTTCCCAAACCGAGATAAAATCTGTCCACCGCCAAGGGCTGGCGACCGATTTCGCTGCTATCAAGTTTAGGCAAAGGACTCGAACGTCTAGTTGATAAGAGAATGGCATGGCTGACAATAAGCCACCAAGTTGTTCACTCTCAATTATTCGGCTCTGATCTGGGACGAACTGCAGTCGACCTTGCATCTTGCGTAATCCACGATGCCGAGGCGACCATGAGAAGTGGTAAGTGTGCAGCTATGGTCACACTAGATATCCAAGGTGCTTTTGATGCAGTCCTCACAACTGACTGCTAAAACACCTTCGAGGATAAGACTGACCACTGTCCCTGGGCCGGTTTATTCAGACCTTTCTTTGCCAACGAAAAGTCTAGGTGAAATACCGTGGTGGAACCACAGAGGAGAAGACACTGGAGTGTGGAGTACCTCAGGGCTCGCCACTGTCGCCACTATTTTTCATGCTCTATATTGCTATGCTGTTTCAGGACCATAGTCTCATGAGCAGATTCGGGCACGTGGATCACGTATCGATCATCAAAATTGGAAACACTGTGGTGGAAGCTGTCTCCGCAGTCCAAGACGACCTCGACTGCCTTATCCTTCTTGCAAGAGAACATAGGATCGAATTTTACCCTGCAAAGCCAGAACTTCTAGTAACTAGAAGAAAGCCTAGAAAGAAAATTAACACGGCTAACCTTTCCATCTTGGTGAAATATTGTCGGATCGAACCGTCACCCCATGTCTGGTGGCTAGGAGTCTAGCTTGATACCCAGCTGACTTTCAAGCAGCATGTACAGGAATGAACTGGAAAGGCTAATCGTCCAGTCCACTTCTTACAATATTTAAACAGTGTACAACGTGGTGCAGCTCCCGGTCCTCTAATTCGCTCAGTACAAGCATACGTTCCGAGTACGGCTCTATATAGGGCAGAAGCGTGGTAGCCGGGTCTTACTTGAATTACTACACTGAAAGATAAAGAAGTCGGCACCGGAGTAGGCTCGTACTATCGCCGGATCAATTGGTGTTGGTATACAGCAGAGCAAGTCCAGGATAAAATCAGTTAATTATCGAAATCTAGAGACGGAAGATCTCCTACATCTTACTATTTACATAAGGGATTTTAATTAACGACGCCGATCATAACAGTCTCTGTTACTTAGCAACCGTTTCAAATCTATATCCTTAGTAGTCTCTATAGCTGACTACACCCTAGATTCTATCTCTACCGTACTGGCGCAGACAGTTCACACACGAGGGGGTATTCCCGTAACACGCACATATCTTTGTTAGACAAAACGATAATGAAACTTATCCGAGTAGTACTCCCAGCGTGGCGTACCACTCCGAATAGCGCTCTTTACCGTGAAGCGGGACTACCTCCGGCATCCATCATTCTCCAGCAAAATATGCTGTGATCTGCAGCTCGCATACGAAGAATGGGTATCTGGCATCCTCTAGCCCTCCGGGTAGCTGAGGACCCGAAAGATACTATCATACGCTTAGGTCTTCGGTCTTGACAAAGAGATCGCCTATTAAGATAGCCAGAACGATACATGACACGCCTGCAAATGAGCGTGTGTCAAAGTCCGATATCCGAAGGCCCTGGAAAGCTCTACTTTCCACACTGCTTTCTAGTACCGATTCCATACAGTTGAGAAAAAAATGCTAAGTTAGGAAACATAAAGCGATGGCTAGCTTCCCTGCAAGCCGAGACAATATGTGCCTGCTCTGATGGGTCTTCGTCGGGTCCCGGACAATCAGGCTGGGGATGCGTGGTATACCAAGAAGTTAAGCTAGCTGGAAGTGGCTCTGGTATACTTCCTGGAGCATAGGTATTCGACGCGGAAGTTGTAGGCGCCATGAATGCCTTGGAGGCTGCAATAGCAGCAGGAGAAGATTTACCGATTTGCATTCTTCTGGAAAATCAAGCAGCTGCTCGGGCGCTCGAAAGATGAAGATCTAGTTCCTCGCAGGCAGTAGTAGAAGATTTTTCACTGCTGAGACAAAATAAGCATATGGAAATACGCTGGATACCTGGCCATGTTAGGATCAAAGGCAATGAAGAGGTAGATGAGCTGGCCAAATCAACCTTGAGATCTCTCAACAACTGGTCACTAACCACAGCTTTGCTCAGTGGAAAATCTCAAAATCTAACCTTTGCTGCACTAGGTAGACTAGTTATAATGTGGGGTCAAGAACTTGTGGAAGGTTGGTGGCAGAAGTTTCGGCCGGAGCGATACAAAGACCTAGACCTCTGCATGCGCTGCAAACAGTCACCAAAACTGGCTCTACCGAGATGGGCGCACAACTGTCTTATTGCGGCAAGAACAGGCCACGGGGACTAAGCCGACTACTATCGAAATTTTAACCCCGAACATTAAGATTTTAAATGCGTTTGCGGCCGAGAGAAAAGGCCGTGGCATTTCTCAGAGTGCCCACCTGCTTTGCTACATTGGAGAGGCTGTGAGAAAATGGTCCCACCTGGAGCTAAGGAAATTATAGGGGAGAAGGAATAGCAGAAATTCATCCAATTCCTGACTATAAGCAGATGTTACAGTCTACCGAAGAATGAACAGGGTAGAAGGTGCCCATGCTGAGATTATTTCTGACTCGAGAGAAAATGTGTTTTGAAGATGGGGATGCGGCGCAGGGCACCGTAACTCAGACATAGACCATACCTATTTTTTTATGTTGCTTCTGGCACAGCTGCCGGTCATGTAGGTATCAATGAGCTCTCAGAGCCTATCTACTCGTATCACGTCTAAATAGGTGTTAGGTTCTTTCTGTCACGTAAAAGATTTTAATTTCAAATTCAAACTCCGCAGTATTACTTTCGTATAGCTTGTAACCACATTACACACCCGAAGGCTCAGATGCAACTCCCTTGCAACTGCACACCCGCAAATGATCGTTTTTCAGTTGGTGGGAGTAAGACGAGATAAGACAATTCTTATGCCTCAGATTCAAATGAAAACCTGTAAGAGTATTCTGGTGGAAATAAACTACAAATATTGTCATAGAGAGAGTGCGTTATCCTAGCGAATAATACGCCCAGCCGCTTGTCAAAAAGGTCCTGGATGCTTTGAAAAAGTCATAGTGTTGAAATTATGGGGTATGGTAATGCGTCAGACGAACTTTAAGGGCAGTTATCAAGGGATTTACATGTTGGGCTTCTGTTGTTTATAGACCGGGATATACTATAACCATCCTCCAAACTTTGATTGTAAGTGCTTCTGACCTACTTAAATTTGGCGGGCGGGCGGGCATTGCGTACACTTATTATGATTGGTATATGATTTGGGAATGTACACTTGCGCCAGAACAACTAAGATAGTTTATGAAGAGATATCTTCATTTTTTTGCATGAGATTTTAATTGCGTATGCAGCTACCTAGTGATGGCACAATATCGGAGAAAATTTACGGAAAAGATAACTCGATATAGTGGAAGAGCACTCATGCATCGAATTTCATTTGCAAGTACCACTGCGAAGTTATGCCGGCTTTTTCTTCACCCCAAGTCATCCCTCATCCGTGAATACCCACCCAGGCAAACGTCTCAAAAACCCCGAGTTATCCAGACATGCCTCCATCATCCATTTACTTTTCTCCGCGTAAAATGTTGTCTTAGGTGTCTACAACCAAGTGGACTAGGTGCCCAGGCCACTCTAACTATACCAGATAACACCGCCAGGAGGCGCACTACGGCACCATCCATCGTTTGCATGCTTTTATAGTGTCAGTTGCACTCTCGCAAGCGAAGACTTGACGCGCACAAAGCTCAATTCGTAAAACTCCTTGCCAAAATTGAAAATTTCAAGCCCGTCAAGACTGTATCCATCCTCTGTGTCGTTTTCCAGACTTGTCCTGATCCCTCTCACCTCCGTCCCAAAGAACTATCTCCCAGATTTGTGCGCCACGCTTTGCTTCCTCCGTCGGGTGTGAATATCGGCGTGGGCGTGTATTTGGCGGCTAGATGAGGCCAGAGAATATTTGATGAGAGGTGTGGTCATTGAGACGAGGATGTACCAGGTCGTACTTGTAGACTTGACAAGGCTTAGGCAGGAGTTGACTTCATTGGTAGTGAAAATTTGACATGGTCGAGAATTTTGAATTATTGCCTCGTGGGCCAACTTCTTTGGTATTGCGAAATTTCAATGAACTTGGCTCTGAGGGAATATTTCACTCCCAGGGTCGTAGAGGACACCACGTACAGGTGTTCAGTCTTGCCCTCCGCTATCTTCATAAATGTGCAGAAGTAAAGTTACTATGATGATTATCATGCTAGTGTTGGGGGAAGCTCGTCCCTTATCCCATAGCTTGTTCGCTTGTAGATCGATTACATAACCAGTACGCAGCGCACCAAAGTATGCTCCCAACTGAGCAACTATGCTATTAGTCCTATATCAACAACTCATCTCTCATATTGCATACAGTACTACAAGTAATGCTGTTATCTAGAGACTGGATCTCCTTCATGCATCATGATGCCATACTGCCATAATAACCACCTATGCACCAGTTACTAGATCTACCATATCACATAGCTGAGCCAAACAACACTTTGTTCGGGAGGATGCACGATCATGCTAACAAGCGAGACACGAGTCTTTAATTTATATTACGTGTGTGGATATTTGATCCCGAAAGATCCTTTCCCATAGATAGGAACCAATTCCTACCGAAATATTAATAAGCAAGAATGAAGGCACACTCTCTAAGTTCGGTACCCTGCGCCTCGCCCATGTCCCATAATGTAAATTTTTGCATCATCTACTTGTTTTAATTACGCCGTCACGGCTCCATACATGCAATAAGCAAGGAAGTGTAAGTGCTTGAACAAGAAACATCTACACGTGACATGAATGTTAATCTAGTTTTGGCATTACTCAGCAAACACCCATACCCCATGCATATAGAGCTTGCTGTAGTGACTCCGGTTTCAGCTTCCACTGTCAATCCTGAAGATGGACCGATATTCATGGAGGGAACCCGTCTACTCATCACCAGCTCTCAGGAGAAAATGAGCAAAGTATGTCATTTGGAAGATGTGACGGGCAAGGGAATGTATGAGGGGCGCATTCATAGCTTGGGTTTACCTGAGAGAATATTACGATTTTTCTTTTTCGAGTATCATTGTTTCGGGGTTCAACTAGCTACTATCTATGTAGCGGCTCGCGTGGTGGGAGCAAGTTGGACGTGTCGCAGATGTGGCCTTAATTGGGAACAACGGTCTTTGATCCTAAGGGGATATCAGGTATAACCTAGGACCTAAAAATAAAAACAAACAAGATCGGTGCTATGCATATCTGTTGGATGACTCTTTTCTCGTAAGAAACACTCATATTATACATTTCGTTGACAGATACCACTGAAGTATGCTTGCTTGCTTGCTTGCACAAACAGTCGACCCTCCTCAGTGAGCACCCACCAAAGGGAAGTGTCATAAGCTTCCTTGTCCATGCATAATAGCAACGCGAGAATGGATGAATGAAAGTTTAATCGTGATGGGCACAAGCCCTACACTCAGAGAGCATGACACAGAGAAGACTAGCTTCCCCGACGACTATATATGACGATGAATCAGTTTGACGTTTGGACTACTCACGTAGTGGGTGCATTTGGTGATACCACTCGAGATCTTGGTGCTAGGGGCTTCCACCCTTCCCTCAACCGTTAATACCCACCAAAGGGTAAATAGGAAAAGCCTTTGGCTACCCTAACGTGCCTTTGTCATCTTTTATTTGTTCGCCGTGCGAGATATTGCCTCACAATCCTCCCTTTCTCGAATGAGGCAGGCGTCCAGGCTACCCAGGATTTAATTCGGGGCGATGACGACCAGGAGGCGGGCCAAAACGCCCTCCATCGTTGCCTATTTTTGGAGTGTCGGTTGCACTATCCAAAATCGTTGCCTCTGCGCCCACAGACATCCGCAAGTCGAAAACGCTCGAAAGATGTGCGTCACAGCATGCCCATTTGTGACCTCTTCACTCATTCGTCCCACGTCCCAGCTGCCTGTACTCCCTGGAGATGTGAAGCCCCATTATGGCAACGGACCCTCATAGAAAAAGACCCGAGCTTTGTAAATTATAACTTGTTTCCCTCCTCACGAACATACTATTATCGTAAGTTTGTAGTGGGATATGGCCGGTTTTTGATGAGACAAATGCCCGATTACAATTGAATTAGCGCCATTATCGGTATTTGAAGCGAGGTGGTGTAGTAACATTGAGATAGAGGACGCAAGTGAGAATGATAGGTCAAACATTTGTCGAGATGTCGTTGGTTTTAGATATGCTTGAGGTTGCTTTCGACTTCGATCCGCATGCAATTCTTCTTGGCTATCTCATATATGCAGGGCATACTGAGCGATTACACCGGCACCATTGGAAGGCGAAGAATTCGATTTTGCCGTCACAGCTACGCGAGAGATGTGGTTGAGTTTTGTTGGATCTGAAGCAGCAGTCTCCTGCCTCGAGTTGGCTATGTGTCCAAGCTGTCCGGAATCTACTTGGGTGACCATGCTAGGTGATGTACCACTGCACCATCCAACTGTAGCAGTGTTTATAGTGTGGCTTTCACTCTTTCAAACTAAGCTGTGTAGTGCACAATGCTGGCTTCGTAAAACTCCTCGCCAGAATGCAAAATCTCATTCCTGCCAACATTGTATGCACCCTTTGCGTAAGCTTACTCATCTATCTTACTACCTCTCACACCCATCCCGAAAATCTACTTGGCAGATTTTTATGTACCACGATTTGTTCTGTCCGTCGAATGCAAATATCGTCGTGGACATTTTTTTGGAGGCTACTCAAGGCCAAAGACAGATTTAAAGAGGGGTGTGGCCTCTGAAACAAGCGTTAAATAGGTCATACTTGAAGACTCGATGAAGCTATGGTCCGAAGCGATCTTTCTGGCAGTGGAAGTACGTTATGGTATATGGTATGGAGTCATTGCCTCACCGGCCAACTTGCTCATTACCACGAAATTTGACTGAGTGCCATATCGTGAATCTTTCGCGCCCAGGTCCATAGAACACCACCCTCACGTCTTCAGCCCTTATTATCTTGCACCTTTACGGCACGTCCGAGCGCCAGGTGGTTAGCTTGGGGTTCGGCCGTCTTGTATATGACCTTACGAGCTGTGAACGGACGCGACGCAAATCCTGAAGATAAAATAAATTATCCCTCACCTATCGCATTTCATAGACAGCAAAAGTATGCTCACTTGAAAAATTCGGCAAAGTCAGCGACTGAAATTGTCTCTGAGCTCATTAAATGATGGACCAAGTCTCGAGAGGAAGAAACCTGTGAATAAGGTAGCGAATTGCAGCCGTTGGCAGCGTTTGAACGTGGAAAATTTCAAGGCACTCCGGGATGGTCGAATTTTCAGAATAATGTAAGTAGACAAAGTGGGCTATCATTCCACAGGGATGGGACCAGCGGCGGTATTCTCTTTCTCGGCTCTTAGCTCTACCAATAAATAGCCAAGGCTAGGCTTTGATTACCCATTGCAGTGAGATGAATCCGTAGCTCAAGTCCTTCACAACACTCGGATCCCATGAGCACATGCTTTGTTACCACGAGACTCAGGGCCTGCAGTAGCTGAACTCCTCTCAGGCGTGGAAGGAAGTTACTGGAGAGATTTGCAAAGCTGTGCATTTCCCTACCATCCCTGCCACCTAGTCCGCGACAAAGACATGGTATGGCAATCTAGCCTCGGTCGACAGGGATGTAAAGGTAATGTCGTTTTTTTCCACTGGGGAAACTACACTTCACGAAGATGATACAGTGTGTCCTCCCTGCCGCCTTTCACGAGGTCGCGTATCACCCGAATTCGTATGCTCGGCGTGCACATTGCTCCATGTCGCGAAAACCCCAATTCGCTGTCAAGACACCCGTCACTGCGACCAAATGAAATGTAACTCGCGCAATAATCAACCCCTTTGACTCCTCTTCGCGTGTCGGCAAGCCATGTGCGTAATGCCGAACTCTTCAAAATCTTCCAGACTTATATGGTTCATTAGCTGTCACTGCCAAGAAAGTAGCAGTCGACAATGAGCTTTCGTGGACCGAAGACTTATATATTGAGCAATCAGTCATTAATCAGGTCGTATACTTGGTCGTGCGTGTAAACGTGCAGTGGCCCAGGGGAAGATTATGAGTCAGCCAAAATGACTTGATTGACGAACCTAGAGATCTTTGGATGTTTACTCCGCGACTCACCTTGTGGATTTTAAGATCTTACATGTTTCAGCCATGGGGAAACACCCCACTCTTAGCATCAGAAATGATACCGTCTACAGGTATTTACCCGGACTTGTTGGGGGCCTATTCTCAATACCTGTCAGTGGTGTCCCCTACGAACCTCCAGCATTCACTGTAGAGCCTGCAGAGCCGAGATTTAGTAACACCTTCGTCCTCACTTCCATGAGGATTCCCATTCGCTTTCGCGCTCTGTATCGTCTTCATCTCTCAACATTTCCCTCTATCACCATTATCATGAAGCTAACCACGATCAGATCAGACGATAGGGTCGAAGCCCTGCTCATACCCGTCCTTGATTATGGAGGAAAAGCCATCCCATGAGTTTCCAGAGCGTACCTAGCACCCGATACGGCGATGGCGGATTGGATCAAGTTGGCCTCCAACGTCACAAAGAAGGGAGATGTAGATGGATATGCGCACCTCATGTAACCCCGGTGTCTAGACCCCGCCCGGCTGGGACTGAAGGTTTTTGAGACTTTTTCCTGCGCACGCAGTTTCTATTGCTACCTTTTTTACTGTTTTGGGGTAGAAGATTTCGTGGAAAATGTGGCCAAATTCCATGGGTGAACACTGAGCTGAATGGCTATTCATCAAGGGCAATTTATCAACGATCTTTCAAGAAACATGAGAGGTAAGGAGCACTGTACAAGGTGTGGCCTGGGTCAGAAAGTAGCCAAACGTGCTAGATATTCTATGACTCAAGTAGTAAGACAAGCGCATAGATGCTCATATCCCTTTTTATTCACTTGCATAATTATAGCAACGATCAGCTAAGTTGTGCGGTAGCCGATATCTCCGTCCTCGCGTCATCAACATGGCATCAGTGACGCGGGAGAGTACAGGCCCAAACCCTACGAATCTATGCCCCTGAAAATACCTAGATGGGCTCAAAGCATGTTGAGTCTACCAAGACCTGCACGTGCTAATTATCCCGCTTGCTAGGAATGCGTGGTGTTGTAATTACGGTAGTCATATAACATCGCACCATTCTCGTGTGCAATGCCGAATCTATCCCAATGAAAGTACTCTTAGTAATCGTTTAGGTAAATTCTCCTCATAATAACGCTGCGATTTTCTTTGATGTTGAAAATCCAATTTTACACGGCGTTTCGTTGAAATCTTCTTTTCAAGGACCCGAAAAAAAACTTATCATGCCTACAGCTATCGACAACAATGACCATTTAGTCCTTTCATCAGATAAAAATCACCCTGCCAATCTTATCCCGGAACTTTGCAGGAAATTCTGGACTCTGGGTTGGGTGACCGGTATGGAAATCTACTCCACATACTCAACAGATCATGCCTGACACTTGTTTTGGAGGAACCGGGGGAGGAGCGAGTATCCGAACTGGGTACGTGAAGAAAACGCTTTTTCAGAAACTTTCATCCGCTTATTTAGCACAGAGATTTGGTATACCTTGCACCATCCGGTGTTCAGAAAGAGCTCATTCAGCCCGAAGATATCTACGTCCTCGAACTCTCCAAGCAACAAGACCCTAAAAAACGGATTTATCTCCGATCTCCTCGAGACTTCAAGCCGTCACAATGTACTCCGCTCTTTATGGCTGCATTTAAGAAGCGCAATGCCGGGTGTTGTATTCATACCCACTCACAATGGGCAGTTCTCATAACATTACTCCTAGAACAAAATGCGCACAACCAAATGGTGTTTGAAATCAATAATATTGAACAAATCAAGGCCTTTGGGCGTGGCTGGAAACAACAAAGTTCACTCGGCTATCATGATACCCTTCGCATTCCCGTCATAGAGAACACGCCTTTTGAAGAGGATTTGACTGAAAGCCTGGAAGCCTGCATGGACGAATTTCCTGACACTTATGCTGTGCTTGTGCGGAGACACGGCCTCTACGTGTGGGGTGAGACAGTCAGCAAAGCGAAACAACAAGCTGAAAGGTAGGTAATCTTACAATTTCCAACGGTTATATTGCTCATAGCTTTAGTCTTGATTATCTCTTTCAGCTTGCAGTCGAGATGCGAAAACTTAACATACCTTGGTTAAGTGACATTGCGCCTGTGGCTTGAGTATGTTCACATGTTGACAATTCAAGTTCCAAATACATCAGTGCAAATCGAGCATCTCATGTGAACAGCATCTTGTCAACTGCCGCACTCTAGGCCACCATGCATGATTCAGTGTACTCATGCTTCTTGATGTTACATGAAATAATTTCTAACCGCTGTTCACATGGTAAACGAATCATGTATAGAGATCTTAGAAATATTGCACACTTTTCTCTGATGGAGCTTTTCAGGTGCCTTTCTTGTGAATCTTGTCCGTTAATGGTACCAATACCATTTAAATCAACAATTTTGAATTTTTACAACGATCCAAAGGGGATTTCTCAGGTTCAACTTCACGGGAAAACTAAAGGGTTCCGAGAAAGTTTAGGAGTTTATTGTAAGGCTTGCTGAATTGGCGGGTCGGTAAAACCGAAAATTTATATTCATTTTTTTGGCACTAGCTTTCCTTTGTACCATATGTTTGCCAACAAATTGGCGCCCTAATTTTTAATATCGAAAATCTTCAGTGTGTTTCTTGACTGTGTTTGTTTGTTCATTAATGTACTAGTCAAAGCGACACCCATAGCACACCCACTGGAGCTTAACCACGAGTGGGACCGGGCCAGATCAGGTTAACTACCGTGAAGTTTAAATATGCCTCATACCACTTAAATGGCCGGGACAATGCCGAAATGCATTTGTGTGTTGGCTCATTACGAGTCCAGCAGCCCAGTCTAAAGACTAAAGAAAACTTCAACGCGAAATCCCGCATTTACGACAGAAAAACATAAAAAACTTCCCTTACATCGTTCTGCCTCGATCACCAAGCGGCCGAGTCTCGATTCCAATGTCTCTTTCCATGCCAAATCACCTAGTATTATATTTATAAGGTTATGTACGACGTCTTGGAGTCTAGACCTTAACAGTCTGTGGAACTGAGGATAGTGGAAGGTGTGGAGATTAGGTCAATCAGAATCTAGATGTATATATGTAAGAAAGGATGAAGCAGTACAGTCTATTTCTACAAGAGAAGTGTTCCTAATACCCTGCGCACGCGCCTCGGCTAATCCTTCACTGTGCCTTGCTAGCCACACTTGCCTTAGTTCACGTGATGTCTCATTGCTCACACACGCCCATCTGTATTGTATATCATTACATCGCGAGAATGAAGTCATGTAATGAAAGCGTGAGAGCTTTAAAGCGAAGCAACCAAAATTTTTCTTTAGTAATTTTATTTCTTTGCTTTATATTCTCCATGGAATAACATCTGCAAATCATGAGAGACATCGGGAGGCTGATATTCATGTATAATTCAAACTTCGAGTACAGGATAATAAGATGCTGGTAATCATTTTCTGTGTTGGGTCTATGTAGGCGCCAACACGTCGGGTAGTTGTATATAGACTGGGCTAACCGGAACTTGAGGAGCTCACGTGCTGTGCGCGGGCACGACTTTAAATATTATAAATTGTTAAACTTTAGTGCAGCAGATCGATTGTTGTGTAGCAACTTGATTACTAAAAGGATAGTCTTCAATTATTACAAAATCTAATGTCTCACGAGCAAATGGCCATCGTTTCGTTGGCTGGAGAGGGGAGATAATGAAGGGCAAAGGGCTCCTCTAAGTGTATGATCTAATGAGGACTTGTGAGGGGTGGTACTGTTTGAGGGGAGCAGTATGAGAGGCATAGGAGGGGATATACTACTGGCATAGGTATCTTTGGCCTGTAGGCAGAGAGGACCTGCATGTCCTACATAGTCATAGACTCAGACAGGACAATAAAATGATTTAAAAAAAATGTCTCACGATGCTCGCCTAGTATACTAATCTTTACCTTCACGTGATGCTTACGACTTGGTCTGATACAACCTATTTCAAAATAAATAAATATCATTACATCGGACGCCTGTGAATACATCACACCACATACCTCTGTTATCAAAGTAACTCTAGCTCCAATTTAAATCCCCTCTCTCACAAACGTTTCTCCTTCTACCCACACTATTCTAAGGCCAAAGCAGAATATATCCAGCATCGTTAGGTGTTAGACATTTGGAAGTATCTAAGGTTTATTTGGTGTTTGGTGTTTGGATCACATTTGGATTTATTGGGTCCAATAATAGAATACTTTAAATTAGCTAGTTAAACGCACGGTCCACCTAGAGAAGTGATAACTTCTGGGGACCGATGCTCGGAAGAATTGAATTAAGTTGTTTCTACTGAGTTATTGATACCCGTAAATATTCTTCACCTGCTACAGGACAGGTTCCCCAGTTTCCTGATATTAGGCCGTGCATAAAAGAAACCGCGTCATACATTCGGCGCGTCTGCCAATGTGGGAGCTACAGGCTCAACGCCCTCCCACGCACCCCTCCTATCATCCCAATCAAGACTTCAACGACCCTGGCCCCAGCCAAACTCATTACGAGCATGGCATGACTCTAGAATATGACGAGCTCCCAGACGAACCTACAGATGACCCGTTCGACGCACCCAACCCATCTGGTTCTTTTAGAGAGGCATTGGGAAGAAGTATTGCAGTTGCAGAAATCCGAGCGAAGGAAGCCGAATCATTATTTGGTATTATCGCCTCGCAATTGGACAATCATTGAGCTGCACTTGTCACAATTCACTCCATGCTCATCAACGTTTGGCCCTCAAAAACTTCTGCAAAAATCTAGCTGAAGTTGCTACCCGTCACTTTGATGCCAGAACGGAAAACCGGTATCAAAAATTGAACCAACTCCTGAGCCTTGCCAAAATCCGCAAGCTCCGAAGACCTTATCATACGCCAAAGTGGCTCGCCAACCCCAGGTCATCCACACCGAAAACATACACAGTAGCAGTGATCCAGCACGTCCTAGCCCAGAAATACAACCGCAGCGATATCGCACTGACGATCGTCTGCTTGTCCGCATACCTGATGGAGATAAGCTCAAGGGTATCTCAGCGTACGCTATCTAGTCTCACCTGAAAGCTAAGCTAGGAGACGAAGGGCGAGTTCTAGTCAACGTACAGTCCACAAAGACTGGCTTTTCCTTTTGCCCTAAAGACAGAGAATCCTCTAAACTTAAGGAAGAAATCTCGAAGGTGAACATATTTGATAATGTCGCAGTCCAAAGTGCTTCACCGTGGATTTCATACAGGATAAATATCCCACAAACGTTTGGAACCATTAATGACGAGCTCAAATACTGCCTTCAGCCAGTCACGGACGCTGCTATGCACTAAGCACTCTCAGCTGCCGCAGGAACAGCCCCATTAGCCATACTTGCGCCGCACGATAATGAGGAGAACCTAGACTCCTCCTCAACAACATGGACTGCACGCTTTCCAGAAACTTACCAAGGCCTTCCTCGTGTTTTCATCCTGTTTGGTTGCCGTACGATCACAAAAACCTTCACTCGGTGCTACATCATTGCTCAGTGCAATAGGTAATAGCTATGGCATAATACCAGAACTTGTGCGTCCTCCGTCCGGTGCCGCCTATGTGGTTCCGGCACGCATACTGAAAACGAGCATGGTAACCACTGCGCAGCCACAGGTGAGCACACCTATCCACCTAGATGCGTTCACTGCTACGGCCCTCATGCCGCAAATGATACCAAGTGTGAGATCAGGCCTAAAACTACGGGCCAACCTTTGAACAAAGCTCAGGTGAGTGCGGCCCGAGAAGTCAATGTAGATGCCCGATTGCGCAGACAAGAAGAAGCAGGCTGTGCGAAGCCCATTTCCCAAGCCATCTCAGCAGCGCAAAGTAACCAGCTATAATCATTTCAACACTTCAGCGCTGCCGGACCAAGGACAGCACAGAATATACAAGAAATTATTTCCAAGAACCTCTTCGATACCCTTTACGTCAAAGAGGATCAGAGCAATGACAAAATGGAAGCATAATGGAGAGCTTGAAGTCCCACAAGGCTTTGCCCAAGCCATTAACGGTCCTTTCCTTGAACGTCAGCAGAGGTGCTCTTTCGCATGAGATCGCCCTCCACAAAGCTTTTAATATATTGGCAGATATTATCTTAATTCAGGAACCTTATATTTTTCGTGATCACGCTCGGCGGATTACAAAGTACCACCCGTCATATGAGACTTTCTCTCCTATTGATGACTGGTCAACCACCAAGTCTAGAGTAATCTCCTACATACGGAAAGGGGTTGGAATACGTGCAGACCAAATATATAATAATCTCTCTGGCGGCATACTCACTCTACGTCTGAAGTCGTCCTCAGGGAAAGCCTTGCAGATCATAAACGTTTATAACGCACCTCCAGGCTCTACCGGTGGTACCGCTATACACCCTCTTCTCATAATCTCTGTTCCAACCAATTGCAGCTTCATTGTGATAGAGAACCTTAACCTTCATCACGTAAGGTGGCAGCCTTCCTGGCCAAGCAGTCCATCAGCGGGGGCTGAAACATTTTTGGAATGGGCAGATAAAAACAACCTTGTTCTACTATCTCCTTTAGATGTGGCAACGCATAATTGTGCAAATGTACTTGACCTAGCCTTCGGGTCCGGCCCTTAAGCTCAAAGCGCAAAAAGCACTGTCGGCACGCATTTAGACACAACTTCAGACCACTCACCCCTCATCACTGAGATCGATTAGGTGGGATATGTGGAACCGGTTGAGAGACTTAGAGTCGATACGCTATACCCTGCACTATTTCGTCGCTTACTTTCCATCTCATTAGGCGGACTCTACACACTTCTGTCTCCTCTTACCGAAAAATTATTGGATAGTTTTGCTAAGGACATAGTAGAGGATATCTGGATAGCATGCGCTTCGGCGGCTCGTCGCTCTTTAGGGCATGTTAAAGGTGATCCCTGGTTGAACAAATCTTGCAAAATCGCCCACCAGATCTTCAAATCAGCAATAAAGACCCCACCGACCGTTGAAGAGCTCAAGGAAGTGAGGATAATTTATCGTAAAACTATCAAGATGGCGAAAAATACATTTTGCATAGGAAAGGTTAAAAAAGCTTGTACAGGCAAGGATATCTTTGCAATATCTAAATGGCACAAGTCCACAATTAGATATCGCTCAAACCCCCTTAAAGACCCTAGGTTTCCTCAAAATCCTCCAGTGCCAACACTAGTAGAGAAAAGAGAATTCATCATCGGAAATCTTCTCGTCAACCTTGCTGAGGTAGGAGATATTCCTATGGACTCTCTAGCGGTCCTGACACGCGCAATTGAGTTTCCCCCATTATTAAAGGAAGAAATTAAAGCGTCAATACTTAGATATAGCAATACAGCCCCTGGTAGCGATGCGATAACTTCCGAAGTCTTCCAATACGCATGGCCACTTATTGCAGACAACGTCTTCACTCTTTCCAACAGCTATCCCTAGAATACCACCATTGTTGCCTTCGCAAAGCCATTCTGGTCATGATACCGAAACCTAATAAGTCGGACTTCTCTTCCCCGCGATCATACCGCTCAATTGCGCTTCTATCAGCACTAGGGAAAGTGTAGAGATGAAGCATGGAGATTTTATTGTTTGTTTGTTTTCTATTTTACGTCGTGCCAGCGCTCAACACGTTTCCCAAGGTCACATGCCGGTCAGCTCAGTCTAGAAAAACTACCCGACGTGCCGACGCTCCTAAGATCCCGGCATATACTAACTGGGCCCTGGCCCTCCTACCAGGTGCCCCAATCTAAACATAAACCAAAAGCACCCTTCCTCTGGGTCTTCTGTTAACTATACTGCAGACAGAATTAAAATTTAAATCTACATGCTAGAGAGGAGAAATCATCTACCATCGGTACAGACAGAGCTACTAGTACGTGATTGAGTCCCGCTAAATACTTCGTATGGTGCGAGTGTAAAAGCTAGGAGTGAGAATTGGTCTCTTCAAAAAACTTAGTCTTGTGGACCCACTTGCTGAAAGCGATAGCCCCTTCTGGAGAGCTGAGAACCCAGGGGATTCCAACGTTGGGATGTCGAGGTCCACCTTGCAGTCGTGATCGGCTGCGTCCTAGTCGACAAAAGAAGAAGTGGTCAGGTGACTTTTCTTGGGAGATTTTATTGTGTGTTTCTATATAATTTTGTATGTACAATATATCACGTGAGATGTGGCGAACCACCACTACAGAAAGGATTAGAACGGATCCTGGCCAAACATATTACCTGAATTTCTGTCCGAAAAAAGTCATTAGCCAGCCAGCAATTTGGAGCTCTCCCAGAGAGATCCGCTGTGGATCTCACCACCTGCCTTACACACGATGTTGAAAGATCCGTAAACGAAGGGCGCACAGCTACTTTGCTTACATATGACGTTAAGGGTGCATTCGACGCTGTCATGACAGCTAGACTAGTGCGACGTTTGCGCGAGCAAGGCTGGCCTAAGTCTCTTGTTCAGTGGGTAAGCTTGTTTGCCACTGGTCGCCCGGTTCAAATTCGTCTAGATGGGGAAACTGGCCCACTCCAGCAGGTCAACTGTGGACTTCCCCAAGGGTCGCCTGCCTCCCCAATCTTTTTCATGCTTTACTTCTCACCCAAATTTAAAATGAAGAAAATATCTCTGACTTTCGGCTATGCAGATAACATCGCATTAATTGAGACGCGTGAATCGCTCCAAGAAAATTGCAGCCGTTTGACAGCCGCATTGCAGGAGGCATTGACCTGGGGCCGAGGAGAAGGCATAACCTTTGATCCAGTAAAGTCAACACTTCGACACTTCCCCCGGAGACATGCAGATAAGGATGCAAACTCCACTCTATCTATCAATTGCGAGGGACTTTCCATCTCGTCCCTATACAAGGTGGCTTGAAGTGTACATTGATAAAAAACTCACTTTTAAATGGCATGTAGGTACTCTGGCTGGTAAAGCTCTGAAACTTGCCAATGCATTACGAAGTCTGGGGAACACTAGCCGAGGCGTCACCTCAAGGCTCCTCTGGCAAGCTGTAATATCATACGTGCTGCCAATTGCATACTATGGAACTGAAACGTGGTGGCCAGGACGCACTAGGACATTGGCTTCAACTCGGACTATTTCGAACCGTATTGAAGGGCAACTCTCTCTTCTCCAGATAGTCATTTCAACTAGCGCCCGAGCAATTCTGCCTATATATCGTACCACTCCGATCTCAGCCCTCTATCGTGAGACAAGACTGCTTCCTCCAGAAGTTGAGTTAGACTCAAGATCACGAATGGCTGCTTTGCGCACTCACCGCTTGGACGCAAGCATCCTCTTAAGCGTCGCGTATCTTGGGTACAAAAACGGGAAATCCAGATCTCCCGCTTCTCAGGCTGGGTGCTTAACTTCCCAAAGATAGAATATAGACCCTCTTGTCCAACCTCCCTGGTCAACAAACAAAAACTGGCATGCAAGTATCAGAATAGTAACTAACTTCTCATATCGACTTCCTGCTAGTATCCCCTTCCAAGATCTAGTAGCATATTCTGACGGATGGCTTTGTGAGACCGACTCTGGCCCTCGAGTTGGCGGTGGCGTGATCATCTATCGAGCAGGTTGCATTGTATCTCGTAAATGTTTACCTCTCAGCTTATCGCTCACTATATTTGACGCGGAAGTCAACGCGGCCTTGCAAGCTATTACTATGGCACTTCAACTTTCGTCTGCCCGTTTCGCCAAAAATCTCTGGATTCTCCTCGATAATCTCGATGCTGCTCGACAACTCGGAATGGTCCCAGTTTGCTCTTCTCAAGATGCATTTATCAAATTTTCAATACCGCATCTGAATGGCCACGTCGTCCTCGCCTCCCCCATACCACTCCTGGTAAGGTTCAGGTCCACTGGATTCCTGGTCATAGAAATATGACAGGAAATAGCCATGCATATGAAGCGGCGAAAGAAGCCATGACAACACTCTCCCCCTTTGCCCTCTCACCTCACTCTTTCAGCTGCAAAAAAATGGGTCAAGTATTCAAAAAATGAAGCCTACAAAAAATATTGGGGAATCTCTCCTCCGCGTTCCTACAAAGACTTGAACATCGGAGTTTCCGATTGCTGTCCCGGAGAGCTATCACTAGTAAGACATCTCGTCGCTCATATATACGCCGCACAATCAGGGCATGGAGACTTCGCCTCTTACCATCTACGGCTTTCTCATACTAATGCAAATATGCACTGTAGCTGTGGCGAGCTCAAGTCCACAAAACTCTTATTAGAATATATCCTGCCAACTCTTAGAACCCCAAAGGCACCCACAACTGATCCAAACATAATCAAATTCCTTATCGGAATTCACAAAGGCGCCATTAAGCTTGTCAATTGGCTTAGAGAGACAAATTTTTTGTCGGTTTTTTGCCCCAGATTCCCCCTTCAGGACTCAATAGTAGCCACGTTATTATAGCACCCCTGTGTGCTCTAAGCTCTAATCATTTGTTTTACAAGAAGGCCCAATCGGCGTTCCCAGGATATACTATGCGGCACTGCGCAGACCTGTCTTACCACCGTATACTTAGTTTCATTGTACCACCACAAGTAGTTCTGTGTTAAGTTTTGCCCTCACAGATACGTAGATTAGTTAAATAGGTCTCAGTTCTTACGTTGGGGAATATGGGCGCCTCAGGCAACTAGAGGAGTAAGCTCCACCAGTCTTGTACCTATAGTGGACCCAGAGCTTTAGCTTAGGACTTAAACATGATAATAAAAAAACCCAGACGCCTTGAGAAGTGGCTATCCCATGGTGCCCGGGCCACTCAGGTATACTTGGACACAAAGCAGCCGACGTGCCCCCCAAAGCTGCCTGTGCAGCTCCAGCTCCACACTCAGAACTCTCCACTGCGAGGGCAAGGAAAGAAGTCAAATTCCAATACGATTCTTCCGTTGCACTCAATTGGGCTGAAAATACACCGTCTAGGTATAAAGAATTAGGTATTGGTCCTCATACTAAGGTCACCATTGAGCTCTCTCGTCTATGGCGACGCACACTAGGATATCTACTAGCTGCACAGTCCGGTCATGGTGATTTTGCGGACTACAACCGACGTTTTCAATTGCAATTCGGGCAGTACCAGGCAGAGCTCTACAGGGCTCAGATCCTCAGTCCCACCATATCTTGGGCCCCTGCTTCAGCGCAGGGAGTGCAGGCATTTAATAGCTGGTCATGTAATAAAAGCTAGAGAGCTTTAAAGCGATGCAACAAATTTCCCTCTTTACCAATTTTATTTCTTGGCTTTGCATTCTCCATTGAGTAACATCTGTAAATCATGAGAGTCAGCGGTAGGCCGATATTCATGTAAATTCAAACTTCGAGCGCAGGATAATTAGATGCTGCTTTTCATTTGCTGTGTTGGGTCTGTGTGGGCGCCAACACGTCGAGTAGTTTTTTTTTTTTTTTTTTTTATTTAACGTCGTGCCAGCTCACAACACAACCGTAAGGTCTCGTGTTGGCCAGCTCAGTCTATATAAACTACCCGACGTGCCGACGCTTTTAACTAAGCCCGACATGTAATAAATGGGCCATGACCAGCCTGCCATGCACCCCGAACTATCAACTGAAGTCAAAAGTACTCTCCAGCTGAGACTTTTGTATTCTAATACAGTAGAGAAGATATTTACCTATATTAACAAGAAAATTATCCATCGCCTAGACTAATAGTCTTTAAATCAGAGCTCTTGCAAATATATGCCCAATATTTATAGTTTGGGGCACTAGTTAGTGTTGTTATTGCATGTTTCAAAAAAGCATGTTTCATGAAACCATTTACTAAATGCTATGGCACCTTCAGGAGAGCCTAGAATCCAGGGAATTCCCGGTGTTGGATGTCTAGTATTGACGTCGAGTAGTTTTATATAGACTAGGCTAGCCGGTAGGTGAGGAACTCACGTGCTGTGCGCGGGCACGACGTTAAATAATTATATCACGAGACCGAGGCTTTGGCACGCCTAAAGGTGCCCTTGCCTTCGGAAAATGGGTCGAGGTGACTAAATTCTTCGACGAAATCCAAAGAGCCCATTAGATATTTCCAAGTGAAATTCTACGATTGGTTGTGGGGTTATTGTTAGATGTAACTGTGTACTCCTATTTTCTTGTTTTGCGGGTATAATTTAAAACTACTTGTAAAAAAAAAAAAAGTGAAGCTCCTGGTAGAGGGAAATTTGCTACATTCAAAGTGGAAAGCAGAGTGGCGGACAGCTGGTCGGACTCTATTTGTAATTTCTAGGTGTTGTAATGCGCGTTAGAGCGTCGGGTAGTTCTGTAGGGACTGGGCCGTCCAGCACATGACTAAGGTCACGAGCTGTAGACAGGCACGACGTTAAATTTAAACTAAACTAAACTAACTAAACTAAACTACGAGACCGAGGCTTTCACTTATGACTTCCCAGTTTCAGGTATCCCCACCATTCCCCAACTAGCGCTCGCGTATATTCTGCTCTCCTGGACGTACTCCACGAACAACCGTCATCCTCTTGATCCGAGCAGGACTTCCAGGGCCGGTTCCCTCTGTTTTCTGCTTCTAAGCCGCTACATCGCCAGCGCTTCTCTACAGTGGACAAGGTGAGTGATTGGGATTTCGCTGCCACACTCACAGCTAAGCATGACTGTCACATGATTGAAGAGACAGTGGTGTGCTGCGAAGTCGCCGTGTCCGGGTTGAGCGACGAGCCGGCGAGCGCAGAATGCCGTCAGCAGCGCTAGTTCTCACGGCTTCCCGCGCCTCACCTCGAGTTCGAGGTCGGCGTAGCATTTAGGACGGTTCGAATGCCATCAGTCCATCAGTATTTGCCTATTCAGTTTGCGAGCTCGGCGTCCTAACTAAGCGAGAGTTCTTCTATTATACTCTTGCCTGGCATTATCTACTTAGTTGAGCTTTTTCAGCGAGCCTGCCCGCTACTTCGTTTCCCGACGGCCCTGAGTGTCCAGGAATCCATTCTACGTATACGGGAGCCGCTGCTCTCGCGGCCATCTTCCAGAAATTTTGTATCTGCTAGGTTGATAGGGTAGTTATCCCCGTCAGTAGTACCTCCACTGCCGCAGAATTGTCAGGCAGGACCTAGATGACGCTGCGATCCCGTTCGCCTTACCTCATAATCATTGCCTCAAGAGTAGCCATAGCTCTCTGGACCTCTGCATCATAGACTTGTGTTGGGAAATCGGTATGGGTTCGATGGGTAGGGCGGCTCAAAGGATATAGGCGCGATTTATGAATAGAATAATATCGATAGAAATCGGGAGATTATGTGATAAACTATGGAAATAGAAGTGCTCGATAGGATGAATTAATTATCTGTTTTGGTGATTCCTAGACAGTCTAGATGCGTGGATTCTTTGTACACCAAATCCAAATTAGATATCATCCACCACTTCTTCCATACTCCAACCATGTCAGGTAACTGGGAGCCTGACCTGTGAGGGGCAAAGTGTATGTAATTAAAGTAAAAGATACCTCAGTAAAAACAACTTGATTCCTATTTCTCCCCGAATTCTAGGACTATATACACTGATCATGATTGACTTGATCTCTAAATATAGAGATGCGCTAGGAATAGAATAGCCTGCGGTTCTAAATACAGCATGCAAGCACTGACCGAAACAAACAACCCACGTACCTATGGACAGTCCCTATTTTTGACCCGAGACATTTCCCTGTCCAACTTCTTCGGTAGTTGTTCTTAGCTTTTGACAAACGATGACAATGAGCCGCGCGAGAGTATACAACATGAGTATGGGGTCAGGGTTGGTGTATAAAAATCCATCTCACGGGTATCAAACCAAACCATGCACTATTCGAGTCTCACGCATCAAACTTGCTGAATGAAGGGGATATCAATCATCTTGGTCGTGAGTTGTTTGTGAGAATCTTAGTTGTTCCAATCATAGGGAAACTTCAGACACGTAGAGTCTGAATTTCCAAAACCTTACGCATTCAGTATTCTTCCCTTGCTTTTCCAACAGAATTCTGTTTTGGCTGGTATCGTTGGTCGGAGAGGTGGGAGAAGTTCTGCTACTGGCAGTACATTCTCTGAATCCTTGAATCAGAAACTCTCTCAAGGCCAAGTCTGCTTTTGTTGCATGTCATTAGTCCGAGTCGGTGCCTTCAGTAGCTTGGGGTCGAAGCGGATGGTAATCATCTAGTCTGCGGACTCGTGCGGTGCTCTTAAGTCTACGCTCGTCCAGCAGGATATGTATTGATGGAATGCTGGTTTCCCTCCTCATGCCTACGATCAGCATGGTGCACTAGGTCGGGAGGGCAGCGCGGATTCCGGACATGGAAGCTTGGTCGATGGCTTTAGATTTTCTACTGTAGGAGTTTCGCACATCACTACGATATATCTCCCTGGTTGTCTCTGGGCATCAGACTTGAGCGGCGTGTGATGTGATTGATATAACTTCTGTGCAGATAACTGTCGTTAATAAGTCGGGCTACGGTCCTTGGATGCACCTCGTGAGACGTCGAAAGTGTTGCAGTAGCCGCATTCCCTCACTGGGTCACCCGGTAACATGCCTTTGAAGGTCAGGCCACGGTCGAGTAACAATCCTAGACATTGTATATGGTCCAATGTTTGAATTTCACGAGTACTATTGTGATATTATATCTATTGAACTATTCCATGACGAAATGAGAATTTGTTGTGGTGTTGCTCTAAGCTCGGTGTGTAACAATTAAGATGGCGATGCCAACTATTGACTGGGAGGTGGTGTGCACCTGGTGTGCACTAGGTGTGAATGGAACAAATCTCAACAATTATTGTTGAGAATGCGCGTAGTTGGTCGGAAGGATAATGTAGAATGTGAGGCTAAATAACATGAATATATACACCTGTTCATAGAGGACAAAATACAAACCCTCCGAATTTTACGATAGTCATGAGCCTGGATTTGACTGGTACAACTCACGTTCAGCTACCAACATAAAGTTACCTGTGTTCCTTGTACTCTCTGTGGAGCATTGTTGTCTCACGAAAATGCTTCTACAACGCGGATGATTCAAGGGAATTTACTACGCAAGGTTTCAAGGGTCTGAGTCCAACACAATCAAACTATGTCGAATGGAGGGATGTGATAGAAGGTTATCTTGAGTCACAGGGCTGGGGAGAGTTTATTAACAATGATATACCAAAAACGGTAGATGAAAATATCAGGATGAAATCGGCAAAGATTGCGGTCGTATTAAAAGCAGCAGCAGGTAGCCGAAGAACTTACTTGTTGGGACTCAGAACACCGAAAGAAGTCTGGAAAGATTGGATGGAGAGGTGGAGGATGTCGCGGAAACATCATCACAATTACAGGCTCGTTTAGGGGGAATTTCTGTACAGGACAAACCTCCAGACTTATCCAAAAAAGACGCAGTACTCAGGTGCTTTTCAGACAAATATCAGACAACCGTCGAAACTATTCTTTTTTTTTCTTTTTTTTTGCATCAGATTTTAATTGCGTATGCAGCTATCTAGCTATGACACAATATCAGAGAAAATATATAGAAAAGATGACTCAATTTACAGTAAGGGCACTCATGCCTCGGATTTCATTTGCAAGTACCACTGCGAAGGTATGGCGGCTTTTTCTTTACCCCAAGTTAAGCCTCATCCGTAAATATGCACCCAGGGGAACGTCTCAAAATCCCGAGTTATCTAGGCATGCCTCCATCATCCATTTACTTTTCTCCGTGCGAAATGTAGTCTTCGGTGTCTCCTTCCCAAGTGGAGTAGGTGCCCAGGCTACTCAAACTATACCAGAGAACACCACCAGGAGGCGGACCACAGCACCATCCATCGTTTGCGTGTTTTTATAGTGTCCGCTGCACTATCGCAAGCGAAGTCTTGGTGCGCACACAGCTCAATTCGTAAAACTCTGCCAAAATTCAAAATCACACGCCCGTCGAGAACGTTTCCATCCTCTGTGTCATTTTGTAAACTTGTCCCAATCCCTCTCACGTCATCCCAAAGAACTATCTCCCAGATTTGTGCGCCACGCTTTGCTTCCTCCGTCGGGTATAAATATCGGCGTGGGCGTGTATTTGGCGGCTAGCTGAGGCCAGAGAATAGTTGATGAGAGGTGTGGTCATTGAAATGAGAATGTACTTGGTCGTACTTGTAAACTTGATGAGACTTAAGTAGGAGTCGAACTCGATGGGAGCGAAAATTTGACATGGCGAAATATTTTGAATCATTGCCTCATGGGCCAACTTGTTCGGTATTGCGAAATTTGACTGAACTTGGCTCTGGGAGAATATTTCACTCCCAGGTTCGTAGAAGGCACCACGTACAGGTGTCAGTCTTGCCCTCCGTCGAAACTATTCGTAGAGTAGCGAGTGAATACACATCTGCTCCAGTCGTGGAAAAACTTGGGCAGGCTGAATTTAATACCCAGGATTCTTCGGGTAAGACCGCTGTCCGAGCTGATGACAAAAGTTGAAACAAACCCGTAAAAGGATGCGCGCAAGTGCTGCCATTGCAGGAAGAATGGTCATTTGGTTGATTTTTGTCTATCAACGTGCTAGACAATTGGCACCCTCCGCAGTCCTATAGGAGTTTGAGCACGAATGGGGGGCGGGCTGGACCAGGTTAGCTACCATATAGGTACATAAACCTCGTCCCACCTGAATCATTGGCTCACCCCAGACTTCATCCGTGCCTTGAACATATCAAGTTCAACCGTCTAAAAAACCCAATTTGTGATGATTTATTTTACTACTTGAGTCTATATCTATCTAGCAAATTCGGCTCCTATCCTCTCATGTTACTTGAAATATCATTGATATATTGCCCGTAATGGACAGTTATTCAGCTCGATATTTACCCAAGGAATTCAGCCACCTTCCCAGGGAATGTTCTACCCAAAAAAATAAAAAAAGTCAGCAATGGAAATTGTGAGCGCGGCAAAAGGTCTCGAGAACCTCCAGCCTCAGCCAGGCGAGGCCTACACAACATGAGGTGCGCATATTCATCTACCTTGTTTGTAACATCAGGGACAAATATTAAGTTATTTATGATGGATTTAATAGCAATTAATAAGTAGCGGTAGAAATGGTCTCATTGTATTCCCTGTATGTTGTCTATCATAAGTTTCTCCTCTATATTGGAATTCCTACATGCCAAGATACCAACGCCGCACCTTCCAAGTCTATCCCCTGCAGTGCCATGAACTCCTTAAAGAAGTATGTACGAAAACAAACCGTAACAGCATACTTGGTCCAATCTGCCGTCTCCGTATCGGCTGCCGGGTACTCTCCGGAAACTCGTCGGATGGCTTTTTCTCCATGATCAATGATGGGTGATGTGTAGGGCTCCGACCTTACCATCTGATCTGACCGTGGTTAGCTTCATGATAGTGGTAATGGAGGGTTATGCTTAGGGAAGAAGACGATACAGAGTACGAAAGCGAATAGGAATCCTCATGGAAGTGAGGACGAAGGTGTTACAAAATCTCGGCTCTGTAGGCTCTACAGTGAATGCTGGAGGTTCGTAGGGGACACCACTGACAGGTATTGAGAATAGCCCCCCTTCAGCACTCAGTGGCTGGCCCCTAGTTGTCTTGAGTATAAATAGGCTTCGAACGGCAAGTGTGAGACGACTCTGAGGCATCTAACCTCCCAATTAATGTTACTTGTAGATATTTAGTGAGATTCTGAAAATTGTAAATTAATTTATAGAAATTCGCGCTGGTGCAGTTACTACAAGGAGCAGTTGGTATTCACCACCCGGCTGAGTTCTCACATTTTGCTATTCGTTTCAATAAGCTTCCATGCGCTTCTGCGGGTACATCGGCCTAAATGAGCTGTGAGAACCCTAGTCCTTGGCTACCTTAAGGCCACCGTGTTCGCCACCAGGCCGACGTGCCCTGTGTCTTCCCCTTTCACTCTACGGCCCTAACGGCAGGAACCTTTTTTGCGAATAGCACTACACCTGGTCATTCAACATCATCAACGCTATCCTCCCAGTCACTCTCAGCGGGAATAAACTTATTTCACTAAAACCATGCGTTACGGTGCACCCGCAGTGGTGCTCTCAGCTACTGCTTTATTATCTGGAGTATGTGCGAACACCAATGAACAATCTATCTTGAGCGATGATAGCACTGCCACTGCTTCTGCCCAACCAGCTAGCTCCTCGCCTTCCATCCCGATATTCACTGTAAGAGTCCCGCTGATCTTCAAAGGCTAGCAGGTGCTCATACTCACAATTCAATAGCCAACCACAATAAAAGCTGCTTTTGTCGAACAGTTCGTAGACGGATGGGATAAGATTTGGAAGCCATCTCACGCAAAGAAAGATCTCAAGGGCGCAACTAATAAAGATGAGGAGTGGGCCTACGTTGGAGAATTCTCCGTCGAGGAGCCTACCGTGTTCAAGGGGATGGAAGGAGATAAGGGATTGGTCTTAAAAACTCAAGCTGCTCATCATGCAATCTCTGCACAATTTCCTAAAATTGATAACAAGGGCAAAACTTTAGTTGTCCAGTATGAGGTCAAGTTACAAGGTAATATTCACTACAAAAACTACTCACGCTTCTGCTCACTACTATCTAGGGGGCCTTGAATGTGGTGGTGCGTACATGAAGCTACTCCGTGATACCAAAACGCTTCGTCAGGAAGAATTTTCCAACGCTAGCCCGTACGTGATAATGTTTGGTCCTGATAAGTGTGGCGCCACCAACAAGGTACATTTGATTATCAATCACAAAAACCCAAGGACAGGTGAATACGAGGAAAAACACCTCAAGGCTCCTCCACCAGCCCGTATCACTAAGACAACCGAACTCTACACTTTAATTATACACCAAAATAACACTGGCATAATTAAACTCAATGACGAGCAAGTTAAGGAATTTGATCTTCTGGAGGACTTCGAGCCCGCATTTTCTCCCCCAGCCGAAATTGATGATCCAAAAGATAGTAAACCTGATACCTGGGTCGATGACCAGCGTATACCCGACCCTTCTGCCAAGAAGCCAGAAGATTGGGATGAAGATGCACCTTACGAGATTGTTGATGAAAACGCAACGATGCCGGAAGATTGGCTAGAGAATGAATCACTTATTATCCCTGACCCTGAAGCAGAAAAGCCAGAAGACTGGGACGATGAAGAAGATGGAGACTGGGTGGTGAGTGCACCATGCGCCTTTGCCCTTGAAAACTATTGACTAATTTAATACAGGCGCCAACCGTGAATAATCCCAAATGTGATGAAGTTTCTGGTTGCGGACCTTGGACTAAGCCTATGATGAAAAATCCCAAGTACAAAGGAAAGTGGTCTGCACCATTAATCGACAATCCAGCCTATAAAGGCCCATGGTCACCACGAAAGATAAAGAACCCTGCATACTACGAGATCAAAAACCCGGCAAACCTTGAACCGATTGGAGCAATTGGCTTTGAGCTTTGGACTATGCAAAAAGACATCCTTTTTGACAACATATTCATTGGCCACAACGTAGATGACGCCCATTCTTTCGCAGATCAAACATTCCACGAAAAACATCCTCACGAACAACTCTTAGAACTAGCAGATAAAACCAAGGACGCTCCTCTCAAACCAGCTGGCGCCTCTGACCTCAAGATTACGGACAATCCTATTCTTTATATTCGCGAAAAGTTTGACCTATTCTACACGCTAGCTCAAAGGGATCTCATACAAGCCATTACATTGGTCCCTGAGATCTCTGGGGGAATATGTGCCGTTGTTGTTACACTAATAGCTCTCATACTCGGTAGCTTTGGAAGAAGTAGCCCTTCCAGTAACATCTCCTCAAAGGATAATAAAGCCGCCGGGAAGAAAATTGCATCAGATGAATCCGAAAAAACCACGGATACCGAACCAACACCTCCAACAGTAGACGCCCCAAAGAAAGAGAAAAATTCCAATTAAAAAGGGAACATTAATAAACAGAACATCCTTCCCTCTTAAACGGCAGGAGTCGGTCTCAGAAATGTGGTATGTTAAGTTCATGAAGAATTTGTAATTTAAAATTGTTTCAAGTCATAGCTTGTAAGATAAGTAAGCAATGTGAAGTAGGGCTCAAAAATATTATTGCGTCACTTCAAAGAAAAGTCTTTAGATTAACTGAAAAATAAGGACAAATTGCGAATCATCTCTCTATTAGTTTAGTGGAATATCGTTTCGGAAATTTCTAGAATCTGTCTATTCACGTTTTAATTTTACCCATATCCCATGCGGTCCTGGACGCTCCAAGGTGGAAGAGAATGATTCAGCACTCTCCTAATTAGGTGCGAGTGGCTGGCGGAGCGTGAATTGTAATTTATACTTCATATAGTAAATGAATCCAAAGGATCGTAATGAAATGACAAGGTTCAGATCAAGACGTCAACATGAGGCAAAGGTAGGCACTATTATCCTTAACGGGCATTGTAAAACGTTTGGATTGGTTATGAGTGATGACCTCTCCCATGTCTAACTCGTAGTACTAGAATCGATATGCTGCCTTAATGATCCACTAATTGATGGAATTTAGAATGATCATAAAGCCCTATAAGCTGGAAGATTTAAATGAAATACCATTCCAGACCGACTTCACTACCAATTTTAATGGCTTCAAACTTCCAGAGCATACACACAATCTGAATAGAAGGAAACGCCGAATACCTTGATTGAGCGATTTGTTCCGAGACGATTATTAACACCTGTCAACGGTTTTCCTTTCGAATCTCCAACTCTTATCTTTGAGTCCAGAGGGCCAAGATAGACGAAAACAGGCTTGGAGGTCTTCAGTTACCAACGAGCCTATGACACAAGGAGGTTGGGCCAAGCTGCTTCACGACAATCACACTCTATCAAGACTTTTCTGAAATTTCAACCCAACCTTAGGAAACGAGTTGGAGAGAGGCTAGAAAGACATGCAGTGAACTTCTGAGCTTCTGTAATAGAGAGCGAGTTGGTGATGATTAAATCGATTTATTAAACTATATGAAGAGTACAGAGAACTCTAGCTTCTACTAACAGGTATTTATATGAATTGATCCCCTTTGTCAATCTCCAAACTGATGACTTGTACTCCGGCACAATACTTGCTAACCAACCACGCATTGCCAGGTGCTACTTAGTTGTAGTAACGCTTCGATCTCCTGACTAGTAGTGCCGTCTTGTTCAGCTTCATCTATCCCTCTCCGTGCAGCCCTCTCGTAAATATTCTCAACAATACGCTTATGCACTAACCTAAGCTTGAACAACGGTCAAACCGTAACAGCCTCACACAAGCGCCCAGCCCCTTTGAACGCTTCATATAAGTAGATCTATGGATCTGGTCCTGATGTCGTAAAATTTCCCTGCCCTCAGTTCTTCTTGCAATTTTTCCCGGCCGCCATAAACCGAATGTCGGTAGTTCCGGATAATGTAATTCAGTAGGCTCTACTGTTGTTCAATGGTTCATCTATTTCGTAGTATATTCTAAAGACATAGACCCATCCCTTAAAAGCAGGATATTAAAGTCGAGGTGCGAAGTCAATGTGTTGTCATCCGGTCCCAAACAATCAATCGGACATTTATCAACTACAATCGACTCACAGTCAATCAACACCAGTGTACTTGAGAAATTCATATAGTAATACATGGACACCCCAAAAATAGCTCTAGCTTTGATGACTGGAGAGCGGAGGTAGTAAAGGGCAAAGGGCTCGTCGAAGCTTATGATTTAATCCGTGCTCGTCAGGCGTAGTCCTGTCTGAGTGGAGCTCGGTAGGAGAGATACATTACTAGCATCGGGGAGAGGGAGGTGTGTTTATTGTACTACTTGAGTCAAAGACAATATAGCACATTGGACTCCTTTCTGACCCAGGCCACGCCTTGTACTGTGCTCCTTGCCTCTCATGTTTCTTGAAAGATCGTTGACAAATTGCCCGTGATGGATAGCCACTCAGCTCGGTATTTAGCCAAGGAATTCAGCCACCTTTTCCACGGAATCTTCTACCCCAAAACAGTAAAAAAGGTAGCAATAGAAACTGCGTGCGCAGGAAAAAGTCTCGAAGACCTCCAGTCCCAGCTCGGTGGGGCCCTGACGAGGAGGGCAAGACTGACACCTGTACGCGGTGCCCTCTACGAACCTGGGAGTGAAATATTCTCCCAGAGCCAAGTTCAGTCAAATTTCGCAATACCGAACAAGTTGGCCCATGAGGCAATGATTCAAGACTCTCCACCTAATCAAATTTTCACACCTGACGAGTTCAATCACCACCGAAACTTCATCAAGTTTGCAGGTACGACTTAGTACATCCTCATTTCAATGATCACACCTCTCGTCGACTTTCTCTGGCCTTAATGTACCACCACGTACACGCCCACGCCGATATTTATACCCGACGGGAGAAGCAAAGCGTGGCGCACAAACCTGGGAGACTGTTCTTTGGGATAGGCGTGAGAGGGATCAGGACAAGTTTACAAGATGATGTAGCGGATGGCTACAATCTCGACGGGCGTGAATTTTAGAATTTTGACAACGACTTTTACGATTTGAGCTTTGTGCGTGCGCCAAGACTTCGGTTGCGAGAGTGCGGGCGACACTATAAACATCGCCATGGTTGGATGGTGCGGTGGTAAATCATCTTGGCCGGTTTCTCAAGTAAGGTGTGGATAGCTAGGACACATATCCCACCCGAGACACGAGACCGCTGGTTCGAATCCGGCAAAACCTAACTACATTTCTCGCGGCGCTGGTATGCATGGATGATGAAGGCATGCTTGGATAATCAAAGGTTTTAAATTTCTCTTTGGTGGGTATTCACGGAGGAGGGTCGACTGTTTGTGTAAGCGAACATACCTCATAGTGGTATTTGCAAATGAAATCCAGAGTATGAGTGTCTCTAACGTCAAAAGAGTCATCCTACTTGTATATATAGTACCGGTCATGTGTCATAGCTTAATAGCTGCATACACATTAAATGATTGAAAAAAAAAGGGGCCTTGACGCTATGAGCATATAAGGTGCGCATATTCATCTACATCTCGCTTCTTTTTGACACTAGAGGCCAACTTGATCCAATCCATCATCGGCGTATCGGGTGCTGGGTAGGCTCCGGAAACTCATCGGATGGCATTTCCTCCTTCATCAAGGATGGGTGATGAGTAGGGCCTCGGCTCTATAGCGAGAGCTGGAGGTTCGTAGGGGACACCACTGACGGGTGTTAAGAATAGTCCCCCCAAGTCTTTGCTTGAGAAAAGATAGCAATATACACAGCTAAGCGGCCAGCGTCCCACCAGCTCATGGCAGTTGTTCGCGGGAATCGCTTGGGCTGTGAGCCTGGGCCCCTTTGGTCTGAGTTTCCCTACCCGACACTTCACTATGTTAGGAATTAAATGTGTGTGTGTGCGCGTGCGGCCTTATAGTTATGACATGCGAACAGATTCTCTTATGCAAGCGTCAATTGACTCCTTTGACCATGGAGACACTCAAACTCTAGATTCCACTTGAAATGCCACTTAGGTGTGTTTGCCAATGCCGAACAGTCGATCTTCGATGGACACTCACCAAATGTAAGTTCAAAGAGCATTGGGTATCCAAGCATGCCGCGTATTCCAAGTACATCTGTTTTAGGCAGAGAGATTTGCAAAAGCTAATGGTCGTTGGGCACCCATGTTAACGCTTGGTGAAGTGAATGGGAAAATAAAAGAGTCTATGAATCTATCGGTGGCAGACATTAATTACTTGCTCTTTAGAGGACAGACTTGACACCTCTCCACCATCTTCTCCGTGAGCCTCGACATAAAATAGTCACCCGGAGCCGTATTGAGCCAAATTTGGCAATTCCAAAGCAGTCGGCCCGCGAGGCCATGGTTCAATACTTTATAGCAAAGCGTATTTCCATTTCCACAACGATCACTTCTGGCCATAGCTTTATCGTGGCTTCAAGTAAGACCGAGTGAATGTTGGTTTCAAAGGTCACACCCCTCGTAAAATCGGTCTTTGGCCTTGAGTAGCCTCGAAAAAAATGGCCACGACGATATTTGCATCCGACGGACGAAGTAGATCGTGGCACACAAATTTTCAGAGTAGATTCCCGGGATGGACGTGAGAGGTAGTCGGATAGATGAGTAAGCTAATGCAATGGCTGGATACAATGTTGTCAGGAGTGAGATTTTGCATTCTGGCGAGGAGTTTTACAAATTGAGCTTTGTGCCCGGCAAGGCTTCGAATGCGAGGGTGCAGTGGTACGCAATGCGGGCTGGTAAGCTTGGTAGATTCTGGATAGCTGAGACACACATCTCACTCGGGGCAGGAGAGCGCTGCCTCGAGTCCGGCAAAGCTCAACCACATCTCTCGCGCTGCTGGTATGCATGGATGAGGAAGATTTTGATACTTCGCTTTGGTAGGTAGGCACGGAGGAGAGTTGACGGTTTGTGCAAGCAAACATTTCTCAGTGGTATTTGCAAGTGAAATGCAGAGTATCGGCGTTTCTTCCGACACCAGCGTCATCGAGCGTGTAGACATAGCACCGACCATATGTCATAGCTAAACAGCCGAATAAATTCAAATGCTTCAAAAAAGAAGTGATGATAATCCCTCGAAAAAGAGCACTGGTTTATTTCAATCTCATATAATTACGTTTGTGTTTACCTTTCGGAGATAGAATATGAGCTACCAGTTGGCATCTTGATGATCGAGCCTTCGCCCTCGAGTCCCTGACGGCGGATTGGGAATTGGGGACTTAACATCTAAATAGAGCAGGATGCTGTAGACCTCTAATTATTCGCACACGCCGTTCACAGGATAACATGAGAATTGATCTAGCTCTACGTTGAGCGATATTGTGAGTGATTTTCTACGCGAATTTGGTGCAAAAACTAATTCGATATGTAAATAGATCAATCATCCGATCGTAAGCCCTTGTTTCAAAAGAGTCAAAGTGGCTCATGTTTTATTGCCTCTGAGACGATTGCTTTCCACACCACCTTTCTGGATATCATGACTTATCTCTCTTTCCGATTAGCAGCTTCCTGGCGTTCAATCCAGTTGTCCTCGGTACTGATACGGGTCGATTATTACTTTTTCTCCTTGTTTACTGCAATTTAATTTTCTCTAGTCTAATATGGTTGGGCATACGGAGATGGTTTCATTTTAGAGACCTATTCCTCGGTTGCTTATTGTACGGCTTTGGTGTCGTTAAGGTAAGAGAATACGGAGCATCAATCGGCCGATGGTTTAGGTATGGTAAATGGTGAATCAATGTGAGCTACTGATAATTTGATATTCAGAATCATGGGGATTTTGGATGAAAAAATGCTACTTGTATGCACATATGAGGTGGCTAGACTCTCGCCTTACTTTCCCAAAACAATGTCACTTGGTTTTCGAGAATCCTCCATCTGGTAGTATGATCTAGAAACACTTTCCAAAGAGTGCTCCATTGTTTCTCTACTCACCATGGATTCACTTGGAAAAGTCTTCCTTCAGTCCTAGTGATCATTACCCTTGTGCATCGTAAACTTGGCAATCAACAGTACAACGTTTAGTGACTACTGTGACTCTCCAGCCGATGGCTTACCTGGAATCTAGATGATTCCTGTCTAGATTTGGGTCCAGGACAAGTGCAAGTCTGTTGTTGAGCTGTTCTCAGTCTACCATCTTCCACCTTGAACAAGGCAGGTGCTCAATTTGAGAAATTAGCTTTATTCAGGGTCTAGTACTGATGAGGATATGGTCCGAGGATGCTTCCAGCTAGTTGTGAAGACTATCATAAAGTTTCAACCAGACAATTTCTTATGATACAAAAGCTAAATTTATTGTACTTTGGCTGCCTATATTTTTCCAAGTAATGATACCCTCTGGTAGAATAACTTCCAAGTCCCGGATGTAGAGTATTTTTATAAGTTTGTCTATAAGCTTATGGTTTGTCACTGTTGCTTAGTCTCCACATTTTGGGTGGTGGTGATTGATGTCTCTGACCAGGACGTATTTGCCGTCTTATTCTTGAATTTGGGGGTTCCATTGTAGCGTCACTAGCTCCGTGCTGCTATGGTATATGGGTGGGGATTGTGTTCGTTGCGCACCCTCTTTTTCACCTGATCAGTTTGAAGGCTGGTAGATTTAATATAACCACTTATTTCTTCGGGTATTTTGTCGGATATTCTATTTCTGTGTCCAGTTTCATGTTAAAATACATCCCAGCTCTGTTTTTGGGGTTATGAGAATAATATAAAATACTCCAGATGGTGAATTATGGATTGATTGATTGAGTTTCGCTATGGTTCTTGAATTCCTACTTCGGAATGTTTATCTAGTATCAGCTCTTGAATGAAATGTTGTTGTTGTTGTAAAAATCTGAGTTCATAACTGCACACACCATCAGGGAATAACCGTGCACCAATTAAGTTAACCCCTTAGAATCTGATCACTATTGCCTCCTGATTGCTACACACTAACATCAACGTGTTCACTATAATAAGGACACCATTGTAGTTACTCTAGCTATCATAGAAAATAACATATGGAGGAACAAGGGTTGGAACTCCTGTATATAGATAGGACCTTTTTACTCTTAGTATCTACATCCACATCTACAATTCACTACCATTCAATCATCTTACTCTGTCCAAGTGATCTATTGAATTCTCCCATACCTATCAGTATTCTACTCACAAGGTGACGTCTCCCTATCTATCGCCCTCAGCCTTTCAATAGGTTATGAGCCCGGGTTCGCCGCTCAAACTGCACCACTCATCATACTAAAGCACCACAAGATATGCCTACCACAGTCACTATCAACGACATCAAGTCCGGCCTCCCGACCCTTCTCGGAGCGTCCAACTTTCGCCGATGGTACAATACTTGGTACGTCTCTTTACGAGGTGCTGGACTATGGTCAGTAGTCGATGATGGGGATAACAAAGAATCACGTCCCTCCCGAGTTAAACGTGAAGGTACGGAGACAATAGAAGACCTACAGTTTAACTATGACAAAAGAAACGATTCCGCACATGCTCTACTCGTCTCTGGAGTATCTGAAGACCTCCAAGACCTAGTCAGCTCTGTCGCGGATGAACGAGAATCAGCCCGTGTTGCAATGCGCCTGCTGAAGACAAAGTTCGATCATGAGACTACAACATCAACTCTTAACCTCTTCACCAACTTTCTCGACCTGAAGATGGATGACGGAGATGACTTGTCCAATCATCTATCCAACTTTGATACATCCTTCCACCACATCCTATCAAGATGTGCCCAATCCAAACGACCGGAATCCAAAGCGCTCAAAGATTTCCTATCAGTAGAGCAAGTCTGAACAATGTGCCTCTTTCGATCCCTCCCGCCTTCAATGGAAAAGTTGTCGACAATCTGTCAACAAAAGACGGTCTCAAGTACGCCGATATAAGTGCCCACTTGTCTGACCTCATCTCCAAGAAGACTTCGACAACTAATCCCCATCCAAGGCATACTTTTCATCCAACAATATTGGTAAGGGAAAGGGAAAAGGAAAGAACAAAGGGATCAAAGAGTGCAGTTGGTGCAAGAAAAACGGATTTCCCTATAAAGGTCATGAACACAGGGAGTGTCAGAAACTCAAGGAAATGAAGGAATCCTCTATAGGCCGAGCATCAGATAACATCAGGCCAAGTAACTATGCAAATGCTGTCAGTAATCCCCATTTAACGAACGATTACTGCGGTGCAAGTCACGTGATCAGCGAAAATGCCTTTGCTGCCTCGACCTCTCCAGCTCCTTCACACTGGATCCTTGACTCTGGATGCACAACCCACATGACTTCATGTAAGGACCTTTTCTCTTCAATTCATAGACAAAAAGGTACTGTAACAATAGCCAGTGGTGTGCAAATCCCTGTCCTCGGCTGTGGAACTATATATCTCGACTTGCTTACTAGTTTCGATAAGAGACTCTCGGCAACACTCGACAATGTCTTATATGTTCCCGACTTAAAAGGTGGAAACTTGATATCCGCAGTAAATTGGAAAGGAACGGATATGAAATTAATTCAAAAAATGGACAACGTCGTGTACTAAAAGATGGACAAGAATGGATGTATGCTGCATTGGACAACATGGGACACTTTGTAATCAGGGAGTTTAGCAATTCTACTTTATTTACTTCTTACATGGACGCGCACTTGTGTTTTGGCCACCCAGGTCAAAATGCCATGCACCATCTTAAGGAGCGATATCCTGACCTGATACCCAAGAGACCAGACCACTTCCATTGCCCATCATGTATTCTCTCCAAGTCCACCCACGTCTCCCCGAAAGCAAGAACCAGTCGATCAGAAAAGCCTTTTGACATAATCCACTCTGACCTCTCCGGAAAGTTTTCAGTCGATTCTCTCGGCGGAAAACGATACTACATTACTTTTATCGACGACTATTCTCGGCATGCTTGGGTCTCCTTTCTTAGAAACAAGAACGACACCTACTCAGCCATCAGAAATTTTGTCCATCGAATAAAGAATCAGTACGGGGTCACCATCAAGAAATTCTTCTCTGATAATGGGGGAGAATATGTTGATGGAAGAGTCGAGAACTTCTTAGGTGAATGTGGCATCGATCTCTTGAAATCTCCTGCATATGAACACGAATCAAACGGTGTTGCAGAACGTTTCAACAGAACAGTTGTCACCAAAGCTCGAACCATGCTTCTTGACTTTCCCAAATTCCTCTGGGCAGAATCAATAGCCACCGCGGTCTACTTGTATAATCGAACACCTCACCGGACTATCGAATATCGATCTCCGCTTGAACTAGTAGATAAAACACCTCTACCGACGGTCTCACATCTCCATCACTTTGGCTGCAAGGTCTTCGTTCATATCCCAGATGAATCCAGACCCAGTGGATCAAAATTGCAGCCAAGAGCCATGGAAGGATACTTCGTAGGATATACAAATTCGAGCAATATATTTCGAATATATATCCCGAACAAACGGTCAATTCAAGTAACTCGACAAGTCCTTTTCCTGCCCAATAAAACAGGGGAAGCAACTCTCGACTTACTTCAATCACAAATTGGAGATGAACATCCGGGCCACGCGCCACCCTCTCCTACTCGAACCACCCCATGCGCAACATTCGATACTCCAACTCGTCCCCAAACTCCTGATCCATCAAATTTCCCTGGATCCTTTGTTGATACTCCTGAAATACCACAGCTTCCACTACCAATGACACCACATGAACCCCTGTGTGAGCCAGAAGTTCCTAGAGCGCCTCGTCGGGATCACCGAAAACTCTTGATGAGAAGAGAAACTGCCATCGAGCCCCGACAAGAAGGGCTAGTCTCAGATAATTCGCAAGATAATTCGCATGTAATCCGAAAAGAGGAACTAGAGAACGAAGACAAGCTGATCCTGGCCCCGGAATGGTGCCAAACACACAACGGTATCAAGCGTACGCTGTCACTGTGGAACCTAGAACTTATCAGCAGGCTATTCAGGCAAATGATTCGGAACAGTGGAAAAATGCGATCACGGAGGAAATGGACGCCTTACATCGAAATAATACTTGGGAAGTTGTGCCGATCCCGAGAGATCGAAATGTGGTGGGGAGTAAATGGGTGTTTAAAATTAAGCACAAGGCTGACGGATCAATTGAGCGATACAAGGCTCGACTTGTCGCAAAAGGGTTTTCCCAACAACCTGGTACCGATTATGACGACACTTACGCACCTGTAGCACGCTTTGACTCCCTCCGCCTCCTGCTCGCCTTGGCCACCCACAACGGATGGACTCCACGTCAGCTCGACGTTAAATCAGCATTCCTATACGGAAATTAGACCGAGAGATATACATGCAGATCCCTGATGGGTACAGGACATCTGGAAAATGCTATCTCTTGCGTAAAAGTATTTATGGTTTGAAACAGTCCCCTCTTGTCTGGTATAGCACTTATCTGCCGTACTACAAACAGATGGATTCACTTCAACCAATTTCGACCCGTGCGTCTTCGTTGATCTCAATAGGAAAACATATATTGCCATCTACGTCGACGATATACTGATGTTCGGCTCTGACGAAAAGATTTTAGACAACCTCGAGAAGACACTACATTCGAGATTTGAATGTACTGACCTCGGTACGGTTCACTTTATTCTTGGGATCCAAGTCGAAATCACAGAAAAATACCTATCGCTATGCCAACAGTCATACATACTAAAGGTTCTCGAACGATTCGGAATGGTCGATTGTCATCCGGTAGGCACCCCTCTCGACCCTGGAACACAGCTTCGAAACGGTACTCCCGAAGAAGAAATTGACGATCCTACCACCTATCAATCCATCGTTGGATCTTTGATGTACGCTTGCATTGCCACCCGACCAGACTTAGCGCATACCGTGACGCTACTCTCTCAATTCTCTTCATGTCCAAACAGCACGCACCTCGCAGCAGCTAAACGAGTACTCCGATACCTTAAAGGAACAGCTAATTGGAAACTACACTACCCTCGCAGAAATGATCTTACCCTTCACGGATTTACTGACTCCTCATATGGAAACTTCATTGACGACAGAAAATCTTGTGCTGGATACATATTTCGCCTAGGGGAAGCAAGCATTAGCTGGAGCTCCAAGAAACAAAAGACAATCGCCTTATCAACAACAGAAGCCGAGTATATGGCTATGTCTGATACTGCCCGTCATTTTAT